>BSBM01000234.1:0-734343 GCA_027924585.1 Larix kaempferi | reverse complement strand
ACACACTAGGCCTTATGTACCCTTTCTTCAGTAACTCTTCTAATTGCATACGCAATTATTTCAATTCTGGAGTGCTCATTCTATAAGGTGCTTTAGATGAGGTAACTTTACCCAGCACCAAATCAATAGAGAAATCAATGTCTCTCTTAGGTGGCATTCCTAGCAATTATGAAATATATCTGCAAACTATTGTAGCACTGGGTAGTCTTGTAGCTATTTATCTTTCCCTTCTCTTGTCTCCTCCACATGAGTTGCATATAACTGAAAAAATTTCCTAAAACACTTCTTCAATAGCAGAGCTATGATTTTCCTCAAAGATATGGGTCTAGGTATACCTCTCACTGTCAATCAATTGCCTTCTTCATCCAGACAAGTATAAGTCTTGTTGTGACAGTTAAGCATGGCATGATGTGCATCCACCCCAGCTATGTCAATCAATACATCATATGAACCCAATGGTATGATGTTCAAGTCCACAAAAGTTTTTAGACCATTCATTTCCAAAGGACACTTCCTTACTGCTTATGTGATCTTCCTCTTGGTTCATGTATCCAACTACACTAGACTTGTTGTTTCAAGCTTACTTTTCTTCAAATAACATCTCTCAATTATGTTAGGTTCAATATAACTATGGCTAGCTCCATAATCAATTAAAATAGCTATGGATTTATTAGAAATCTTAGCTGCTACATCAATCATCTGGGACTGGTGGTTAGCTTGTCTACCATCCAGGGCTGCTTAGATTCTTGGAATACTTCTTCCAACATCACCAACATTTGATGCTTCTTGAATGTTATGAATGGTGCTCCCTTTTGTGGACACTACTTGGCATAGTGATTCCCCTTACATACCCAACATTCGATAGGTGGTCTTGGCCATTTGTTTTAATGCTCTCCCCACTTAGCTTTGTTTTTCTCTGGTTGTCTTTGCTGATAAGAGTTATTATTGTTTCTGAATGATGGAGGTTAAAATCCTTTCTTCCTCTGTTCTTGCTTGTCCCTTTTATTATCTCTCAGGCAGTCCTTCTTATATGGAGCTTTGTTCTTATTAAGATCATATAGATGTTTTGCCTTCCAAATGACGTCTTTAAGAGTCTTTGGTTTGTCATATTGGATCTTGTATTTATAGAATATTGGTAGACCACTTAAGAACCTTTGAATATTCACTTTCTCATCCTTTATGAATGAAACATACTTCATGAATTCTAGGAACCTTTTCTCGTAAGCTTCCATAGTCATGCTGCCCAACTTGGGTTCAAAGAAATCTTCCATATTCTTGTCATAGTTGTGTTATGAGAGATATTATTTTTGGACGTACTTCTTAAAATTCCTCCAAGAGATTCTATCTTCATCGATATCCTTCAGCTTGACTAGTTGATCCCACCAAATGGATGCTTTACCTTGCAAATGGTAGATGACTACCCTTGCTTCCATGTTTGATGTGTATTGATGCAACTGGAAACAATTTCTAAGTCCCAACAACCAAGCGTTAGCATCCTCCCCTTGCCTTGCTTCTCCATCAAAGGTTGGGGATTGATTCTCCTTAGTTCTCCCACCAATTCATTTCATGCAAGCCTCCTTTTATTATACCTTACTAGGGATATTTTAGGGATGCTTTCTGAGCTGCTTGATGAGTACCCTTTCTTCTTTACTGTAGAGGGATTGTGATGAAGTTTTCTTGAAGATGATCTAGACCTCTCATAATATATCCTTGGCACATTTCTTCTTGGTGAGGTTCTCCAATCTCCTTGCAATTGATTTATACTATGCATGATTCATTCTTGAGTGTGGATGATCCTTTCCACAAGTTTCTACTTCCATCTTCAAACTTCTTACCTAGTCTTCCAAACTCAATGGTTCAATGATTCCTTGGTGCCGATTTGTCCTTGCTTCTCCTTTTCCAGGACCTTTCCCAATAATCCCATTAAACTATTCTTCAGAGCTGTATGGCATCTACCCTTCTTCCTAATCCATCTCTGCACATACTAACTTCTTACCCTTCACCGCTTTGATTAGACTTCAAATTCCAATTCAAATCTTCACCGCTTTCTCATTCACAAACTGACATTACTGGAGGTTGCAATGTTCTCAATGTTAATCACCATTAGCAATCCACACACTAGTATATGTATACTATTCTTCTTTTTACATCATACATTCCAAAAGATACTAAGTTACAAATCTATGGAAGGCCCAACCATCTAAGAGTTGGAACCTAAGCTCTAATACCACTATGTGGTGTGCCCAGTCTCGAAAACAAGGCCAGAGACACCATGGGAACGAGGAGGGAAATGCTAAGTCAAGCAGACTAAGGTTACTAAGACTAGGCCAGCATGCCAAATCCAATAAATTAACATTCAACCCTTTTTCAAAAAGTAAAAACATATCCTTTACTAAAACACATGCTACGTAAGGTAATGTAATTCACTTGCAGACATTGATTGTTTATGAGAAAAATCATGATAAATGATCTTACAATGGCCAAGTGCAAATATTTAGCTCATGTATATGATTATAATTGTCGGATTGTGGTGCTAGTAAAAAAACATAATTATAGACAATTGTAGATGATCGTAAGTGCACAATTTTTCTTGTTATCCTCCGATTGTGTTTCGATATGAGATTATTAGTTTGATTATGTGAGTGCCAATTTTAGATAGTGAATAATAGCAACATTAAGGATACATCTACAACCACATAGACCATAAGAAAATCAGAGACACAGGCTGCCATCTACAACCACAAAAACCAAATCCCATGGACATCCCTACAACCATCATTCACTAAAAATCAGATTTCATGGCTGCCCCCCTCCAACCATCAATCATTAGTACAAATCAGATTTTTATGGTTGTCATCTGCATCCATATAACACTAATACAATCATATTTTTATGGCTATCATCTACAACTATCTAGGGTCATAATACATCGGATCTCAAGCTGTCATTTACAACTATTAAAACCATATAAGAAACATAAGAGAAGGATTCCATCTACAACCTTAGAAAATGTGAGATAAATAGAAGAAATGGCTGCCACCTACAACCATAGAATATCATGAGAGAAAGAGAATAAATGGATTCCTCGTGCAGTCCTAGAACCATGAGAGAGAGAAGAGAAATTAGAGAAGCTAGAGAAGGTAGGGACGGATCTTATCAATTTGGTTCAATATCGAATGAAGGCCATCCACCTACATTCAATTATTAACATAACAGTCTTTATAACATAGATATACCGTCCATCCTGCATTCAACCGCTAAATTAACATCCATAAACATAAACATAAATTAAGTTAGCCTCCATGGTACATATGCATAATAAAATAGGATAGATAACACACAAGCACATACTTATCTCAAGAATGCAACTAGCATCAACAGGACCACGTTCCTCCCAGCCATAGACATGCCATGCTCGTGTATCTCTTAGAATGACAGTCACCCCCGAGCTGAGGACATGGTTCCATAGGCACATGTACTCTCAATAGAGTAGTCACAGTTCAGTCCCTCATCGCTTACTTTCCCTTCTGTCTACACTACCCGGTGAGTTGTGACTACCCGTGGTCACCATGGCCCTTTGGATATCACCACCCTCACCCAATGGATTTATGTGCTAGACTAGGGACAAGCAGTGGTCCTTGAGGTAACAAAGGTAAACAACCCAAAACTCTGTGGTAACATCCCTCTCTCTCACATAACACAAGTCACAATGAGCACCATCCAACCCACTCACTAACTATCACAACAATGAGATAGCTCATGTATAAATAAGGATTAAGGAGGGAAATTTGAACCCAAGGAGACCAAATCAATTTGGTTACAGTTTGGTTAAGCTTCATCATGGAGACTTAACTCGAATTGATTGAGTGGTGACTTAGCTTAGGAGATTCCCTTCCCAAAATTAGCACTATGAGCAGGATTTATCAAAAACCAAGGAGTGGAGGCCAAGAATATCTCATGGAGGGTGCACTAGTCATGGAAGGTGAGAGAGTGGGTCTAATAGGATCATAAATAACCTGTAAGCACAAAAATAGGCAGCATCTCCATGAATAGAGGAGTGGGGCACACTTATGGTGGTGGAGGCTAAATTCTAGCTTGTGGAAGCTAAAATCTAGCTTACAACTCCTAGAATCTAGGGAGAGGGCACCTTAGTGCAAGTGGGGCCCAAAAAAGAGTATCTCTCATCTAAGGAAGGAACATTCACCAAGTGGGGCCCACCAAACCTTCATGAGGGCGCACTAGAGCAAGAGGGGTCCTTTAACCATGAATAAGGTGCAATAGTAACTCCATAAGTCAAAATAATCAAGAATAGGGTCCAAGAACTAATGTTTGGGAGATAATCCCCTCACGTTTGGAAAAAATGTCCCGCCATTCTCATTGTAGTCCATGTTGAGCTAGTTAATTTTATTAAGCAATAATAATAACTGTAATTTCCAAGTACATAGTCCCGACGCCTTGTGTCACAATAACAAAACAAAAAATTACATATGTCCGGGGCTTAAAACATTGGGGTATTACATAAGCCATATCTTGGTTCTATATTTTTAGCTAACACATACAATATCTTAGTTGAAGCAAGTCTCCATGAAGATAAAATGCTCAACAAAAAGAGGAAATCCAAGAAAATGCATTAACATACAACATTCAACTAGTCAAATCCATGCAATAATAAGAATATACTAACCAAACAAGTATATAAGCTTATGATAGATGAAATCCAACTCCAACAATGCTAATAAACCAAGTCAAGGGAGCATGTAACTCAAACAAATGATTACCAAAGCACACCAAAACGATATTCGAAGGCACATAAGAACCAACACCCTAGCAATCCCACTCCTGACCTCTAGAACAAGAAATGTAAAAAACCCTCAACCATCCAACACATAAAGTACCCACACCAATGCACAACCAAACAACCAACACCCTATGGAACCCATAGGGGATTCACCTTGTTGACCAATATCTTATCACATTCATTCATAAATCGGGGATTTTAAATTGTGAAAAATATGGTCAATGTATTGTAGGTATTGGGGGGTGAGGAGTAGAGTATGGGGGGTTTATTGGTATTGGCGAGGTATAAAAAGGGGCATCTAGCAAAAATAGGGAATATCTCATAGAAATATGTTTTTTTTTTAATATGATTTTTTTTTTCAGCGTAAAAATCACCTTCCTGCTATTCTGAAGGAATCAAGGAAAGCTAGTCAATACATTGGGGCTCAACAAGAGCATCATGCCACTTACAAGAATTGAACCTAGGTGGGGAGGGTAACAATCATTCCTCCCAACCACCCAAGCTACATCCAATGAACTTTTGTTAAATAGGAAATATGTAATGGGAAGGGGGATCAACAAAAGGATTTTGGTAGGTATTTATCAATATATAGTGAAAATAGGGGTATTCTTTCATATTCCATGAATGAAGGCGCTAAGGCATAGTTTCATTGAGTGAAGACTCCCGTGACCACACCACTCGACCTCTAGAGTAGAAGAAACCAACATACATTAACAATCATGTGACTCTAATTCAATGAAATGTGATGAAAAACCCTCCACCATCCATCGCACCCAAAACCCCTGACCATCCTAGGCATAAAGTGCCCATACCAAATACAAAGAAAATGCCAAATGCAACCAAGGGACACCAACAAAGAATAACACAATGAGACGAAACACCAAAATTGAACTAAAAACCCTTGACCATCCAATACACAAAGATCATACACCAAACATATATAAAAAGCCAAGTGCAAACACAACAAACTCCATACTCAAACATATTGCCAAAAAAAACACCCAACTCTTGTAGAAAACACCATATGCTTGCACACAATGCAATGAATGCCATTTCAAGCACAAACATATGAAGATAATGACCACCCATTACTCCATTGCCTTAGACAAACATGAATAACTAAGTAACAAATTCATTTTAAAGGTTAAGTAAAACATTAAAATTAAAAAAAAAAATTAACAAATTCAAATTCCACCTTAATTTTAAATAGAAAGCCTAAGAAAAACATTAAAAAAAGAAAAGAAGCCTCACTATATGTCCATGCAAGAACATAACAACCCTTACATTTAGGCACACATATTACACCATTGCATTTGTCATTTAGACATCGTTATGATCTATTATGGTCAGCATTGAATTATAATATTGAATTATAATGTTTTATAGATGGTGGAAAAAATCAACACACCAAGACTCTATTTGACAAAAAGGTTCTTGAAGCATAAAACCAGATTTGTTGCAGAGTATATGAGAAATTGAATTGCCAAACAGTCCATATGATTTCCTTAAGCTCAAACTGGATTCGACCTGCTTGGAAACGACAATTTTGATCGTTGTGCATGGCAATTAAAAAAATATGATCGTGCAGAACAGCCGATCATAGCAGGTGGATGAATCTAAAGGCACTCTTTTGGAGAACGTAACGGACAAACGCGTTTTGCTACCATTAATTGAGTAACAAAGACTGTGGCATCGTTTCATACAACCAGATGGCACACAGAGTCCAAATATAGTATATTTCCATTGACAGTTGGATTGGTGGGAGATAACTGGGGATTCACAGTGAACAAGCATGGATTCGGCCATGAAAGCAGGAGGCCCGGCGAGACTTTCTTGTTGCTGCCATTATTAATTTCAAGTAACACCTCCTACTTCTCATGTCTGTATCACAATGTTATCATGTTTACGTGTTCCCTTTCACGTTACCCATCTGGCTTTTCTTGTTCTTGCTCAGACATCTGGATGTCTCCAAGCCTTATCTTATGAACTCAGAATTTCTATAAGTTGTATGATTATTCACTAGTTTCAGCCTTGAACTTCCAGTATTAACCTCATTCTCATTCAGCCATTTATGCTCATTATTCTTTCTCTGAGTTGCACAAGTGTTTACAATGACTAATGCCATGGAGACGGGGCAAGCAAAAGATGTCCCCGTGCATCATCATCGGTCTGTGCTACATGTCTTGGAATTTCTGTTGAGGGTGCTTGCAATAGCTGCCACTCTCTCTGCAGCAATCGTGATGGGAAGTAGCAAGCAGACTGTCACAATGATGGGCAACTCCACTATGTTGGATGCCAAATACAGCTACTCGCCTTCTTTCAGGCATTCCTATTTCTATGCTCTCCACATATTTACTTAACATTAGTTCTAGTGTGTTCGTTGAAGCAGACCTGCATTTATTATATTAGGATTTTCGTGTACATTCTTATATTGCGAAAGAAAATTGGAAATTCCTGAATATCGTAGAAGTTTGGAATCAAATTCTTCCTTCGAAATTCCGATATAAGTTTGAGATCAAAGAATCAAGTTTGCATTTTTTTTTAAATTGCAAAAGCCTCCAAAGAGTTTGTGTAAAAACCTCACAAAAAATGTTTGTAAAGCTGTGCAAATTTCGAATCTCTGCCACTTAAAAAATTGTAAAAACCTAAAGCCTTGAAAGTCTAGATGAAATTTCAAACAGTGAAAATTACCTTTTTGCCTGAGCTTATCTCTGAGCTTATCTCGATTGTTGATTCCCTTTATCCAACGGGCATGGAGCAAGGTCAAAGGTTGACTTCCCTCCATTCCCTCCATGCCGTTTGATGCCCTTTGATGGAGGTAATCAGCAATGCCGTTTGATGCCGTTTGATGGAGGAAATCAGCAATCCAGATAAGGATGGCCCTTTTTTTACACTCTCTGTTAATGTTTTTTTAGAAGTTTTACTGTTTTTTTTTAGTTTTGGAGTTTTACTGTGTAGCAGTTTACATTGTTTAGATTCTTTAAAATGTTTTCAGTGGACACTTCACTCAATCTTATAAGACATAGGAATAAACAACTTTACAAACTAAATGATTTCTTTACACTTTATTAATTTTTCTTTACACACTTTTTTTTTTTGGAATTTCACTATCTAGCAGTTTAGAGTTTAACTGTGTAACTGTTTAAAAATGTTTTTAAGTAGACATTTCACCCATATTTCAATATGAAGCTGTTCCACCCAATCTACTTTACACTCAAAAGGACTCTCAAATAAATTTGTCCATCTCAAATAAGTTTGTACATCTGAACACTATTCAAAAGGATAGGATTGTCTAGGATCAAATCTTTGTACATGTAAACCTCAACTCACCTGTTAGATTTTAATTTTCATTATTATTATTTTATTATGTTGCAACATATTGATCCAGACGAAGACGAAAAACAGGCAGGCAGTAGAATGCCCTCTGTGTATAAATTACTGCCTGTAGAATGCCCTATTAGATTTTGATTTTGATTATTATTATTCCTGTAGAATGCCCTATTAGATTTTGATTTTGATTATTATTATTTTATTATGTTGTAAGTTTGTAACATATTGACCCAGGGTGTAGAATGCCCTCTGTGTATAAATTACAGGCTGTAGAATGCCTTGTGTATAAATAAATTACAGGCTGTAGAATGTCCTATTAGATTTTCATTTTCATTATTATTATTTTATTAGGTTGTAACATATTGACCCAGGGTGTAGAATGCCCTATGTGTATAAATTGCAGGCCGTAGAATGCCCTGTGTAGAAATGAATATGTAATAAAAGGGAAAGTATAAATTAATATCCAATGTGGTTATGTATATATGTATATGAATTTTAGATTTGGAAGCATTCTTATATATAAGAAAAAACCCAGTTATTTTCTAATAACATTGTTTACATTCACATCTTTTAGTAGAAAAATACAGACTTTTTATCATATTACCTTGTTCATGATAGTAGATCTAACTCAGAAATTTATAACCATATATTACATAGCTTGAAATAGATCATAGAACTGTCCAAAATAAATAGAAAAATAGTATGCAAAAAAATATTGATTTCCTAGAAAAACTCTAAGGAACCCTTGCCAACAATAGAGTTATTGTGACTTAAGAATTCGCAGGTGTCATGTATGTTTACATTCACATCTTTTAGTAAAAAAATACTGACTTTTTATCATATTACCTTGTTCATGATAGTAGATCTAACTCAGAAATTTATAACCATATATTACATAGCTTGAAATAGATCATAAAACTGTCCAAAATAAATAGAAAAATAGTGTGTAAAAAAATATAAGGAACCATTGCCAACAATAGAGTTATTGTGACTTAAGAATTGGCAGGTGTCATGTATGACAATTACAATTTTCCACAATAGAATTTTCCACTACTTCCTCAAAATACATTATGCCATCCATACCAAAAATAGTCTGCAGGCATATTGAATTTTCCACTACTTCCTCAAAATACATTATGCCATCCATACCAAAAATAGTCTGCAGTCATATTGAATTCACGGTAGATATAGGAGTGCTATATATACACAAAAGTTGTTGAGATTTTTAGATTTGGAAGCATGTAACAATGAATGCGAAAATACTGTACTGCAGGTTTTTTGTGGGGGCGAACGCAGTGGCTTGCTCGTACGCGGTTATATCGTTAGTGATATCATTGTTGAAGGGTGTAAAGAGCAGGTCTGATCAGTCGAGCACCAAGTTCTTCTTCTTCGTCTTTGATTTGGTACGACACACACATATATATATTTTGCTCTTTTTGTGTTCAAAATTGTGTTTGGATGTTAATAGAATTGTGGTATATGGGAGTGCAGTTGATGGTAGTTCTTTTGACAGCGGGGGCTTCAGCAGCAACTGCTATTGGTCAGGTGGGTCTCAGTGGGAATAAACACTCCGCTTGGCTGCCCATCTGCGATCAATTCAAGCTTTTCTGTCACCATATTGGCGGTTCTCTGGTCGTTTCATTTCTGGGAATGATTTTCTTCATCCTCCTCACCATCTCATCTACTTTCACATTCTACAAGCATCCGGCCTACTGAAATAATCTCACCTCTGTCACTCTCTCAATGTGTGTGCCTGCCATTTCCATATGATGTATATACATCAATCACTTGCACTGCTCGTCTGTTACATTATATCCTATTTGTATTACATTTTAATCCCTGTTCAATACGCTCCAAACAGAATGAATGAATAAAGGAATCGAAATCTCAATCTCTCTGTCCTGTGAGATTTTAAAGAAATCAATCCGGTTGTGGTGCAATGTGGTGATTATTTTGTTTTTTCGGATGGAGCGATATTTTTTTCTGTCACCTGTGTTCTGTGTTTCAAATTTAAAACTGGTTATTGTAGATTTCACTCGTTCGGAAATTATATATTAAAAATTATTTTGATCGATATTCAAGAACCAAGCTAAAAGTTTACAACATGACATGATTTTTTATTATATAAGATAAACCATTTTTTTAAAAACTATTTTCAATTATAAATCTTTTTATTTTTTCTCAGATCAGCTAAACCATTTTATTAGTATTTTTAGGTAAACCATTTTATTAGTATGTTTTAGGTAAACTTTCAAACGGTAAATTACTTTGTTTTAAACTCCAAACCCCAAACTATTTTGTCTTTGTTTTACACTCCAAACCCCAAACTATTTATATTTTTAATATGATATAATAATTATTTTTAAAAGGGAAAATGAAACTTCAAACGATAAAATATTTTTTATCCATTTTTTAATATATTGTAAATATTTTATCCATTTTTTAATATATTGTAATAATAATTTTATTTTATAGTTAAATCAATTTTAAATTTTAAAATGAAACCTCAAATGATAAACCATTTTTAAATATATTATAATAATATTTATAGGTTAAATAAATCTATTAAAAATTGGTATTACTTAAAAAAATCAAATTGTATTTTATTTTAAGTTTTTTTATATTTACAACTACGAAAAATCAAAGAGTATAATTTAGTCATCCATGTCTTTTGAATTCCATTAAAGAGGAATCATAAAAAAGAGTGATACCAAACAACCATCAATTGTCTAATTTAAAAAGAAAACATACTAAATGTTTACTTTATCTAAGTAAAACAAAGTTTGTGGCTATTTCTAAATATATAATATACCAATACATTTAACATAAAGACTCATCATCAACCACGTACACCAAAGAGCCATAATTGATAACATATTGTCTAATTCAAAAGAAAAAAAACATAGTACGTATTTACTTTATCTAAGTAAAACAAAGTCTGTGGCTTAGTAAATTTCTAAATATATAATATATCAATTTAATAGTATTTAATCTAATATTAAAAAATTGTTGTGAGTTTTTTTCAACCACTAGAAGTAATATGATTTGTATTAAAATATTGAGGATTGTGACTACTATCTTCACAAAACACTTACTATATATTGGAATGTAGTGTCTTTACATAAAAGTACAAGTAAAATACATTAAAACATTAGAAACTAGGATAAAATATGGTTATTGTGGTTTTTCTCCATTTGTTACTCTTTTTTACTAGGTTTGTTGGAGCTACAACTTTTCATAATAGCTATGTGAGGATGCTGAATTATGTCCTCCACTAGCTTTGAATCTAGAAAGTAAACTATTTGATATTGATTACCCTAAGATAAACCCATAATGATGTTGAAGTGCATCTCTTTGTCAATGGTTAGTGTGTTAATTTTCTCCCCTTGTTCTTTTATTTAAATCTCAATATCCTCTTGTCTAGCATCCTATTGTGCAATACCTGAGATTATGCCATTAATTGACCTCCTTATTCCATCCATTTGAGAGTTCAAATGACATATCATCCTCTTTATTTCACGAATGTCACTCAAACCATCTCCCCCAATTGCTCCCTAGTTTGAGGGGTTGGCCATTTCAACATAGAGTAAATTCCTTGAAATATAGTGGTTCCCCACCCAAGAAATGATTTTCCCACCACATACAAAAAACAAGGCCTAACAAACAAAATTAGAGTAGCTTCCACACCCACAATCTACCATAAGTGCTAAAACTTATTCTTGTCCCGACCAAATGAAACATAGAGTAGGGAATAGTCCTTACCTCTTTGCACTACCCAGGAAGTTGGGTAAGCATTGCCAATTTCAGAACTTAAAGCATCTAGATGAGCCTGCATCCCAAGCCTTGTCATTCCCATGGTATATGTCATCAAAGTTAACCCACCAACATTGGGGAAATACAACGAAAGGACCATAAAGGAAACAACAAATGAGAGTGGGAGTAAGCATATGAGGGAGCCAAGAACATGAGGGTGTGTTATGGCTCCCTCACTTTCCATAAATTTCAAGTGAGCCCTCACACATAGAAGGTATCACCACATGTAAGTCATGCTGCTGGACCAAATGAAACATAGAGAAGGCAACTGTCCTTACCTCTTTGCACTACCCAGGAAGTTGGGTAAGCACTGCCAATTTCAGAACTTAAAGCATCCAGATGAGCCTGCATCCAAAGCCTTGTCATTCCCATGGTATATGTCATCAAAGTTAACCCACTAGCATTGGGGAAATACCATGAAAGGACCATAAAGGAAACAAAAAATGAGAGTGGGAGTAAGCATAGGAGGGAGCCAAGAACATGAGGGAGTGTTATGGCTCCCCAACTTTCCATAAATTTCAAGTGAGCCCTCACATGGAGAAGGTATCGCCACATGTAAGTCATGCTGCTGGTTGCAAAGTTCATTGAATTGGAAATTAAAAATTGAAATCTAAAACCCACCATATAATAAAATCTAGGGGAGTCACATACATTCAGGAAGGCCCCCATTTTGAACAAAGACCTCCCTATCCAATTTGGTCATTTCATTGGCTAGCTTATCTACAAAAGTGTTTTTATACCTTGAAACATGCAAGAGATTTGTTTTGTTTACATGATTAAGGCTCTAGTTGATCCTTTCTAAGGTTATTGGTAGATTAGTACCCTCTTTGACAATTTTTTCCTTACCTTCTTGATAACCAGAAGAGATTGTCCAAGGATATTTTTTTTGGATATGAAGACTTTGAATTATTTACAATCCCTTATACAATGCATATAGCTCAGCTTGATTGTTAGTCTCCCTATCAATACCCCAAGATAAGGTCAATACTATCTTTCCATTAGAGAGAGAACTCCCCCCATGCTAAAAAAATTGTCGTGATTATATATATATAATGTTTTTCACAACATCGGAGATTGGTGCTCGTAGGAAAATCCCCCAGTAGGAAGGCCGGATATTGTTGCTGTGAAGGTGGCTCAACAAGAGCATCATATATGCCCATTAAGGGCTCCAATATGTCACTTACAAGGATTGAACCTAGGTGGGGAGGATGATAGACATGCCACCCAAACTACATCCAATGGACTTGTGATTATATAGATAGATAGATAGATAGATAGATAGATATAATTTTCCTACATTTTCATAATAATAAAGAAAAAAATTGTGGCGAATGTAATTTTTCATTTTATTTCATATTTTTTTAAATTTATGGTAAAGCTTTTAAGAATATTGATAACTTCGAGGGAATTATCCTCCATTATCTTTCAATGGTTTAACCAAGAGAGTGTATCTCTAGTGCAACTTCAAATGGTTTAATCAAGAAAGTGTATCTTTAATCTAACTTCTTTTGAGCCTTGAATGCCTCACTTATCTTTAAAGTAGTGAAAGGAAGCTTCTCATTCTTCATCTTAATTAGTTTTTGTGTATATAATAAATACTTATCATAAAGTAGTGAAAGGAAGCTTCTCATTTTTCATCTTAATTAGTTTTTATTTATATAATAAATACTTATCATAGCATTCCTTTCAATAGGAGTAAGCCCAATTTATAAAAAGATGATATGATAAGGTATATTACATTTAATTTTAAGATTATTTATTATAATTTGGTTGATTTCCTTTCAAGTTTCTTAGAGATATTACAATCCCAACCTTCATAGTGATACATAATATTGAGATAATGAGGATATCAAAGAGGACCTTTCTTTTTTCCAAATACCATTTTTTTTATCTTTACAATTGTTCTCAAGACAAATAAATGTTTTCCAATCTTCATTAATTCTTTTTGCAACACTACAGTTTCAATTTGCCTAGTCTTATTCCAAGTTGTTATTAAAATTTGTGATTTGTTTTATTTTACTGATCATTTCCTTTCCTTTATTTGTGTTTACAAAAATATGAAGTTAGAAGTTAAAAGAGGTTAAATGAGCATCTTGCTACAAGAACAATATCATCTACATACAGAAGGAGAATGCGGATAATTGTCTTGAAAATGACTCTTTCATAAATCCTTGTTATTGCAACCATAAACCCCAATATATTTTAGCCTCTTTCATTGGTTATTCTAAGAGCTATGCCAAAAGATTTTTAAAATCAACAAAACAACAAAGAAGATTACCCTTGTTGTTTCAGTAATCCTTTGTTATTATCCTAAGAATATTTAGATAGTTTAAAGTCAAATGATAACTTTGAAAACCAATTTGTAATAGTTCTATAATTTGAAGTAATGGTTTTGTTTCCATTTTAAAAAACAATAATTCTTTTAAAAATTGAAGGCTTTTCTACTATTAATTGATACAACTTAGTTATAATAAAGCTTATTAATAGTTCTATAATTTGAAGTAATGGTTTTGTTTCCACTTTAAAAAACAATAATGCTTTTAAAAATTGAAGGTTTTTTTAGGATTTATTTAATTGTTAAATTAAAAATGTTATGAATGTAACGAATAATATAAAGACTCAATTTCTTAAATTTTTAATCTTTTATATTTTTAGTTTTTTTTCTTCTACAAGGAACTTAATTCCTTGACTCTTTTGTCATGATTTTCAAATCATAAGTTAATCTTTTTTCTGTTATTAATTGATATAACTTAGTCATAATAATGCTGATTAATAATCCTATAATTTGAAGTAATGGCTTTGTCTTCAATTTTTAAAAATAAACAATTTAAAGCTTTTCATTAAAAGTTGAGGATTTTATTAATTCTTAAATTAAAAATGTTACGAATGTAAAAAATAATATATAAAGACTCAATTTCTTAAGTTTTTAATCTTTTATGTCTTTAGTTTTTCTGTGTACATTAACTTGATTCTAAATTTAATGTTTTATATAGTGAAAATGTTTTCCATAGTAGAGAAGGGTAAAGATTAAGAGATTTCTAAATTTAAAAAGGTTTAGAAATGTTTTGTTGTTTTAATTATCCCTGTCAAAGTAGGAATATACTTTTTATTGAAAAGTAAAATTCTTCTGACCAGTGAGATTGTGATATCATATGCATCTGCCAGTTTCTTACTAATGATTCCATTCCAATGTTAGAAAATTGTGGGTGGCCATTCAAGCGATGCCACCTTGTTTTTCATTTTCATCTCTGTTTGAATATTGCTACGAAATAGGAGGGCGAGGGAGAAGGACCAATTGATAAAATGCTCACGCCTGACCTCATAGACGACAGCTCCCCAGAATCTCTAGGAGTAAAATGGCTTCATGTTAACTATATTACAATATTTAACATACTAAAGAATAATCAATTTTTATTTATTTTTAAATATATTAAAGAAGTACATATTTATCAAATTCACTAATATTACTTTTTAATAATATAATTGTTTTTCAGAAATTGTTTTTTTTTTTTTTAACTTGAAAATGATTAATTTAAATATCATAAAAGAATATTAGTGATGATATAAACGTTGAGACATACATTTTAAACAAGAGGGAGCCATGAGGTGGATAAGTCGCTACTCACTATTGTAGTTTCTCTAAATCTAAATGGCTTGCCATAAGAGCATGGAACACCATTTTGAAAAGGTAATGATTTGATATGTGCACGCTTCTGTACATGTTTCTATTCATTGATGGCTCAACATGTGGACCAATTGTAATAATGTAGAATGTATGCAATTGAATTTGTAGTTGTAATCAAAATTGTAGCTTCACATTTGGTGGACCCATGGAATCCAAAATGCATCTACACACTTGGAAAACAAGTGGAATCTAAATTATAAGTGCACATTTTCTTTCGAGTAATTGTCCAACCAAAATCCCTTCATTGTTATTTTAACTTTGTTATATATATGTCATAAAAATAATCAAATTCTACATGGTATCTACAACATATGTTGCATGGTATGTGCATATTCTAACATACCAAGGTTTACATTTCTCAAATGATCTTTGATTTAGGTTCAATTCCATGTGTTTAATCTTGAATCTCATATAGAATTTTGTTTGTGTCATATCAAGGAAGTGCTTAATGCAGGGCTCACAATCATTAGTACCTTTTATCAACTTTAGCACATCTTTTTGATTGGATGAAGGCCTAGTATTTTCATGCCAAAACTTTGGTACTAGTTCCTTGACATGATCAATTAATTCCACATATGAACGAGACAACCTTTTAATGAAGGCCCACCAATTTGTTGGATTTGGGTTGTCAAGGTTATCTCTTATAATAGAGTACTTTCAAAGAGTTTTTCTATTTACTTTAAAAATGTTGGATGTGCATGAAAAAAATCTACAATGCCTTGTGCACTTGTTTACAATCGATTCTAATAACACACGATGAACAACATTATGATCTTTTGAATAAGTAGAATTTCCCATTGTATTAAAATCCATTTGAATATTTCTAACAATATGATTATTAACATCTGAACATGTAACTATATTTATGCCTAAAATTCTCCTAACAACAACTAAACAATTTGAATTTAACAAAGACAACTATAATTGGCATTTGGATACATCATTTTTTTTATTCAAAAAAGTTCTTTGATCATTTTTCTACACTGCTAATCAATAGTTCATTTCGATAACTTACATTCAAGGGTTGCTAGAGGAATTTCATTCACTTGATTACTTCTAGGAGTTCTTCGGTGTGCACTGGATAATTGAGGTAAGAAAGGTGGGAAAGAAATGTGAATCCCATCACTGGTAGATTATAGCACTGCATTCACTTGAGAATCAAGATTGAGAGTACATTGGACATGTGTGCAGCCTACATTTTGAATATCTGATTGTTCAAATTTAGCTTGCACGTGAGGAGTTTCTTCATTGGAAGGTTGCAAATGAGTAACTTGTTCAATATCCCCAGGTGAATAGCCAACATCTACCAAAATTTGGATACATTTTTCTTTAATTGGATCATTGCTTGTTAGTGGAATATTAGATAGAATTTGCCTTGATGTTGGAATATTAATGGCCTCCATTGGATTTGAGGGGATGCCTAGTAGATGTCTAATTTTTTCCATACCCAACCTTGCCTTCTCTCTTAGTTCATAGATTTTTTCAAGGGGAAACTCCATCCTTCTAGGAATTTTCTCTCTATTTCTTTTGTTACATATATCAAAAAGGTTATAATGAAAAAAAAGTATCTCTAAGAGGTTCTAATAGAATAAAAATATGTAAAAAAAGTGAATCCAATTAGTTTAAGCTACAAAGAGAACATGCACAAGCATATTTTTCATAGGATTTGCATGTGTGAACAACAACCTGCGTGTTGAGAGGTGACATAATGTTGGGATGCAAAGGTGTTTTTTGTCTTATGCAGAAAATAATGCACACATGTTATTATCATGCTCGCGTTAATAACATGTGTGCATTCCTTATTCAACATTAAGAGGGATTGTTAGTGCTAGGGGGGAGGGGGATTAGGAGAGAGAGGGGTGTGGGTTAGAGGTAGGTGGAGGAGTGGGGGGGGGGGGAGAGAGAGTGGGAGAGGGGGTTAGTAAGGGTTAGCGGGAGGAGGGGAGAGTGAGACAGATGGGGGGGGGGTTAGTGGTAGGAGATGAATAGTGGGGAGAGGGAGAGAAGGAGAGAGATGATGGCAGTGTGGTTAATGGTACAGGGGAGGGGGAGGGGGATTAGGAGAGATAGAGAGAGGGGGAATTTAGGAGTAGGGGGAGTAGGAGAGAGAGAGAGAGGAGGGGTAGTGGGAAGGAGAGGGGTTAATGGGAGAGAGGGAGAGAGAGAGAGAGAGGTGGGATATGGTTAGGAGTATGAGAGAGCGTAGGGGTTGGTTAGTGGTAGGAGTAGGGGAGAGAGAGGGGCGATGGTTAGGGGTAGGGGGAGGAGTGCGGGGAGATGGGGAGAGAGAGATAAAGGGATGGGGGGGATTAAGGGAGATAAAGAGAGAGGGGAGGCTAGGGGTAGGGGGAGTAGGAGAGAGAAGGGGAGTGGTTAGTAGTAGTAGGGGGGAGAGAGAGAGAGAGAGAGAGAGAGAGAGAGAGAGAGAGAGAGAGAGAGATGTGGGGGTTAGGGATAGGTGGAGTAGGGGAGAGAGAGAAAGTGAGAGAGGGGGTTGGTAAGGGTTAGGGGGAGGAGGGGAGAGATAGAAAGTAGGGGAGTTAGTAGTAGTAGTAGTAGTAGAGAGAGAGAGGGGGGGGGGTTGGTGGTGAGTGGTAGGAGGAAGGGAGAGAGAGAAAGAAGGGGGTGGTTAGGGGTAGGGGGAGGAGTAGGGGGGAGGGGTACAAAGAGAGAATGGGATGGGGGTTGATTAATGGTAGGGGGGAGGGGGGTAGGAGAGAAAGAGAGAGGGGGGTAGGAGGGGGATTATAATAGAGAGAGAGAGAGTGGGGTTGGGTGGGATATAGAGAGAGTTCGAGAGGGGGTTAGTGGAAGGGGGAGGATATGGGGGGATGGTTAGTGGTAGGGGGGATTTGGATTAGGAGAGAGGGAAGGTTAGGGGTAGGGGAATATGAGAGAGAGGAAGATAAAGTTGGGGTTTAGGCATAAGAGAGAGAGAGAGAGAGAGAGAGAGAGAGAGAGAGAGAGAGAGAGAGAGAGAGAGAACAGTTAGTGGTAGGGGGATTATGGGAGAGAGGGGGGTGGTCAGTCGTAGGAGTAGAATAGATATTGGGAGAGATGAGGGGGTTGTTAATGCTCAAATATCGCACACATGTGACATTTTTTCAATGTACACGATAAAGAATCATCAACATATAACATGTAACCCACCGAAGACATCCTCATCAGATCCAAGAAGCAGCATGAGTCCATAAACACCAAAAACAGTAAAAAATTACAACTACACGACCACATGTCTGTTAATACACGCTACCGCGTGTTAATCAAAATTACTGTAGATCGTGTATTTCAAGATGGTGGCCGTTTTGCTCAGATTATACTCTTGAAACTCTTGCAATCTTCATTCTAGGATTCTTAAGATTTTATCTCTGAAATGATTGTATGCTTTTACAGGAGATTCCATAAGGCTTCATTAGTAACATGTATGTTCATTTTTCCTTCCATCAAATTCCAAATTGAGTTGTCTAGATTCTTCTTTCCTTATTGTCGGAAGTTTTGGTCAATCTAGATCAATTCAGAATTGATCATGATGAAACTGCGAACATCATTGAAACCTCTGCGATATTCTTTATCACATTTGTGATTGAAAAAGGGGTCATTTAGCTATGAGAATCACAATGTTTGTCTAAAGAAACTGCCAAACTGCCCTAGCGTAGTAGAAGAGAAAATCCTTTTATTTTTGTATTCAGAAAGCCAATCCTTTCTGTTATGATGGGCTCTTGGTAGGGATATGTTGTGACACAACTTTATCTTGTTTATATATTGAGGTTCTTTCTTTAGACAAACATTGTGTATTATGTTATTTTTACTACAAAACTTGTTTAATTCAAAATTATAAAGGTTTTGAAGTTTTGTTTTGTTTTGTTTTTTTTCTAAATCTTTCAATAAAAGTTATATATTATTTTATGTTTATTCATTTTAAAGGGATTTATGTATTTTTCAGTGTTAACTAGTTCGAAAAAAAATTAATATAGCCAAGATAAGAATGAGCTTTCATGAGCTTTATAGTGAAACATGATGCTGGACAATTTCTAAAACTCCGTGAATGAAAAGGACTTGCCATCTCTGTGAGACTACGAGCATTGAGAACGGAAGTCACTTTATGAGATTGCAGTTTCATAATATTTGCTAGAATACAAACCTCCCTAACTTTCTTACTTGTCAAAATTATGGTGACCTCCTCTTAAGATACGATATATAAGAGTTGATCTCACTAAACATTAACTACCATCATCATTATCAAGATATCTTTAACGTTTTTCTCAACTATCTTGCAATCTTTAACATACTAGGGAATAATCAATTTTTTATTTTTTTAAAATATATTTAAAAAGTACATATTTTTCAAATTCACTAATATTACATTTTATATTAATTGATTTTTTTTTAAACTTGAAAATGATTAATTTAAATATCATAAAATAATAAAATAATATTAGTGATGATATAAACTTTGAGACATACATTTTAAACAAGAAGGAGCCATGAGGTGGATAAGTTGCTACTCACTATTGTAGTTTGTCTAAATCTAAATGACTTGATATAAGGGCATGGAACACCATTTTGAAAAGGTAATGATTTGATATGTGCACACTTCTGTACATGTTTCTATTCATTGATGGCTCAACATGTGGACCAATCGTAATCATGTATAATGTATGTAATTGAATTTGTAGTTGTAATCAAAATTGTAGCTTCACATTTGGTGAACCTATGGAATCCAAGATGCATCTATACACTTAGAAAACAAGTGGAATCTAAACTATAAGTGCACATTTTCTTTCGAGTAATTGTCCAACCAAAATCCCTTCATTGTTATTTTAACTTTGGTACATATGTGTCATAAAAATAGTCAAATTCTACATGGTATCTACAACAACATAGGTTAAGGTATGTGCATATTCTAACATACCAAGGTTTACATTTATCAAATAATCTTTGGCTTAGGTTTAATTCCATGTGTTCAATCTTGAATCTCATATAGAGTTTTGTTTGTGTCATGTCAAGGAAGTGCTTAATGTGGGGCTCACAATCATTAATACCTTTTATCAACTTTAGCACATCTTTTTGATTGGATGAAGGCCTAGTATTTTCATGCCAAAAATTTGGTACCAGTTCCTTGACATGATCAATTAATTTCATGTCTAAATGCCATGTCCCAAATTTGGAATTGGGTCACAAGGTCCTAATCCCAATGACCATATTCATGAGAGTTTGTCAAATTGATGTTAAGGGTCAAAATATTGCCTAGGAGGAAAATTACTAGTTTCATAGGTTGAGGGTGGAAACTTTGGGATTTGACATAAGGAGGATAAGCAATGATGTTTGCAAATTAGAATGGCATAAATATTTAATAAAGGATCTAAATAAATAAATACAATAGAAAATCAAAGTGGCAATTGATCATGAAGACACATGGAGGATGTGGGACCCACACAAGCTAGATTTGCCATGCCACATGGCATCCTACTCTTGCCATTTCGAATCCATAAGAAGCCAAATGTTCTTGGGGTGAGTTAGAAGGTCAATATACTTGGCATGAGTCATGTAAGGTCGAATTGGAGTGGAAGAATAACTCCCATGGAAGAGGAAGAGGAAATTTGGAGCTAGTGAGACACTTGGGCTAGATTCCCTAGCTCTATGACAACAATGATGAAGATGCTATGACACCTATGACACAAATCAGACCTGAGGGATGACATATGACATTTATGACATGTCAGGGGTAAAAATAGCCTCCAATAGGGTGCTCAAGTGAGTTAGGGCAGCCAAAGAGACACCAATTCGAATTGGGAGAAGGAGAGGGCTAGAATTGGAAGGACAAGTGGCATACTTGGGAATCTCTTCCCAAATTGAGTTGGAATGAATCTCTTGGAAGGAATTAGACCCATGGAGGACATTATAAGTTTATAAAATTCATGAACAAAGAAGAATGGGAGATTTTGATCATTTTTAGAATTTGCAATTGCATTTGTGAAGAGGGAGAGCTAGTGGATGACTAGTTTCTTGCCTTAGCCAATTTCGAGGCTGAAAGATTCCCATGCAAGTTGGTAATTGGAAAGGCTATTCAGACCTTTCATTTGGAGATTTAATGGAGTCTTTATTTGCAGGTGTAAGCTATAGGGCAGCTCATGGTTTCTTCTAGTGTAGCTCACTCCTTCAACCATTTCTAATTTTCATGGCATATTCTTGATCCTTAACGAAGGGCGTTTTTGGTGAGATATTGTACTCTTTGGGAGAGATTCTCATGATCCAAATATGATTAATATACTCTATTAT
Source organism: Larix kaempferi (assembly GCA_027924585.1). Lineage (NCBI taxonomy): Eukaryota > Viridiplantae > Streptophyta > Pinopsida > Pinales > Pinaceae > Larix > Larix kaempferi. The sequence continues at coordinate 712,438 of BSBM01000234.1, read as the reverse complement.
TCATATTCAGAGAGTTTCAGGTCGAAATACCAAGTGGTTATATGTAAAATTGATTATTAATGAGCAAACAGTGACCATTCCCCCACTAGATTGATGTATGCCAATGTATTGATGATGATTTCGAATGGAAGAATGTTTCTATGATATATTTATGATTTATGGACTTCCATTGATGATTATTACAAGTTCTATGTTCCACACTTAAGCATTTGGAGCCATCTTTCTTAGTTTTATTTGAGTTGAAGGAGATTTAATGCTATTTCCCCCAAGGTCAAAACTAGTCTTCTTGCATATGATTTAAGGGAGTTATAGCAGACATTAAAAGTTGAATTGTGATTCATATGAGTTCATGTTGATTTCCTTTATATGTCCCCTTATTCCATTCATAATTTTGAGTTGTATTGAGGGCATTTGGAAAGTCATTTTCATCATCTACCCCTAGGGGATTTGAACCACAATTTTACTAGTAAAACTCCATACATTGATCAGATTTCAAAAGTGAGTTGAAGAATTCATTTGATAGTTAAAGGACACCTATAAACACCATTTTTATGTATTAACATCATTCATACACCTACTGGTACAATTTGAGAGCATTTAGAGCTATTTAGATCCATCTACCATTGGGGGTTTGAAGCTCGAAATTACTTGTAATATTCCCTACTTTTTCCATATTTTAAATGAATGTGCAGAAGTGTTTTAAGGGTTTTTAAGTATCCATGAGCCTATGTTATATGTATTAATACCTCTCAAATACATTCAGACCCATTATACAATCATTTGGGGTCATTTGGAGACCAAGAGACCAATACTAGTCAAAGAGGAATTGCTAGTCAAACTCCCTACTTTGGACATAATTAAAAGAGGATTTGCAGAAGTAATATAAAGTTAATATATCATCCCTGAACATAATATTCAAGTTCTAATATCATTCATATACCTTCTCATAAGATTTGGGAGCATTTGGAGCAAATTGGAGACCTAGACATCAAAACTAGTCAAAGGTCGAACTAGGGAAAAAATGAAAAATTTGTCATTTTAATAAAAATTATTAAAAATGGACATTACAGTGGTATTAGAGCATGGTCCTTGCACCTGTGAGTTAATATCATACATTGAAGAATAATTTTCATCCATGTATTACTATTTTCATGAATCCTATGAGTACAATTATTATGAGGAATATGCAGATGCTTATGAACAATATGAAGCAGAATGTGAATGGGTTGAGGAAGAGGTGCCATCATGCAACACTTCTTACAATTTCAAGAGGAATGAAGATTATTATTATGACCATATGTATGATAAATATGAGTATGACCATATGTATGATAAATATGAGTATGACACACCATCAAAGGATTATTCTATGAACTAGTTACAAATATGGAGAGAAACATATTAAACCTTTCCCCAACAATATCAAAGATATCAAGCATATCTTGCTTCGAAGGGAGATCCACAAAATACCATGTCTTTTGAAGACTATGCTGATATTTTGTTTGAAAATAGACCCAAAAATGAATATGTGGAGTTAGTGAAGAAATGTTTATTCCATTCTTGTAAAGAACCTTGGAGAGAGTATCATATATGTGTGAGTGAAAAGTTCAATGAAATATCTGAAGCTTCCGCGAAGGCATGTATGTCCTACTTGATGAGCGTTTTTGGGAATTCTTCAAAAATAGATTCCAAAGATATTGATATTAAGGAAAACAAGGGGCAAAATGCATCAGCTTGCTTGAAGGAGAAAAAGGGAGAGACATCACAAGAGCATGAAGAAGATCCTATTAAAAATATTGAAGATCAATTCGAGATACATTCTACCTTGGACATGAATCAAGGAGAATCTACTGATGGATGCTTGAACTTTGAAGGAGTACCTACTGATGGGTTCTCACACCTCTATGTTGGTGACATAGAGATCACTTTTGATAGTATTTCTGCAAGACAAAATTCCCCTAAGCATGAAAATGAAGACCTTGTAGCAGTTGAAGAAGAAACAAGATCAACTTTCCCATCACCACTTGAGCTTTATGAAGTTGGTCCAAGCAAGAAGGAATAAGATGAGGAGGTTAATTTGTAAGATCCTCATTTTCTTGAAGGGTCCTTAAAGATGAATGAAAATAAGATCCAAGAGTCCCTCATCATTCTCCATGACACTCAAGCATTGGTATCAAATTCTTGTTGGAGAGCTACTTCATTGGAGGAAACATCCTTCCTTGAAGACATGGAGAAGATTCAAAGAGCAATGTGCCACATCAAAGGTAATTTCATGTCTTTTCTTTTTGATAGAAACCATTTTTTTAGCTTAATGAATTGTTACATGATGCATACTTGAAGAATAATGAGGATAATCATAAGCTTGGAATTCAAAATGAGAAACTTCTTGAAAAGTTGCAAGATACTTGTTTTTACTCCTATGTTTCAGATTGTCAAATGGTAGATTGTTTGGAAGATTCTCATGACATGGTGGATCATGAGAAATGTGGAAATTTGAATGTGATTAGTGTGTTTTAAGATGAACTTGAAGAGATACAAACACTTGATGTGGTGGAAGAGGAGCTTGAATTGTCTCTTAATGAAGGTGATGCAATTTTTAAAGAAGAGCATGATTCCTCTACATTGGAACCAATCTATGACAAAGGTTTCACACTTTTGAAGGAGATGCATGATACTACCCATATGGTTCCTTCCCATGATGAAACTTCTTCACTTTCTGATCATTTGGGTGAGTTAGTTCATTCTCCTACATCCTACAATTCCATGTTTTGCAACATTAGTCTCCATGAAGAATGGGTGAAAGGGTTCTTTTTTATGGGGCCACATGAGGAGTATGGAACTACTAGATTTACCTTTTCTGATGGCATGGTTAGAGAACATTATTATTCACATTTGCAGCAGCATCATTTGTCACTTTATGATGATACACATCTACATGGATGCACCTATGATATGCATTTGAGTCACTTGAAGACTCATGGTTTTTCTTGCTCAACACGTGGTTCATTTGATGTTGGAGGAACTTCATCCAACACTTGGGTGAATAGATTTATGATGAGAGAACATTTTTTTTGGCATCCACATACTTTGTTATATCTTTATGATTCTCACATTCATGGATGTATGGGCGAGACTTCTTTGAGTCATTTGAAGTCTCCTTGTTTTTCCTGCTCATTATTTGGTTCAGATTTTAGTGGAGATTCTTCATTCACTTCTTGGATGAAAGAATACATGGCTAAATATTTTGATTCATATCACACCATTTTGGAGCAGCATTATAGGACATGGGATCCTCACCTATGTCATTGGAGCATGTTTGATTGGTTACTTGCTGATTGTATGCACTTGGAAAATGGTGGTCTACTTGCTTGGAGGTATAAGCACTTTCATGACTCTTTGATGAAGCATCTTATTGATGTACATTTTCATTATGTTGTTATGTACTTTGATTATACATAATACATATTTTGTACTCATGATGTTTGGAAGAATGCATACAAGAAAGTGGGATGTAGGAATCCTCTTATCTAATGGTATGGGTTGGAGAGCACTCTTAATTGTTGGGGTGCAATACAAACAATGGGACCCTAGAATAAATTTGTTTCATTGGTTTCATTATTTTTTTTGGGAAACAAGCAGTATGGGAGATGGATTTCCCACTTAATAAAGTGATTTCAATCAGAGTAGTGCAGCAACAAGCATGGTGGTTCCTCTCTAGAATCTTCATGGAATCTTGAAGACTCAAAGTTGGGCAACTCAGTGGTAACTTCAAAGAATTATACAGAAAGCAGGTTCTTCAACACCCATGTTTGAAATTGCTTGAGGACAAGCAATGTTGGAAGGGAGGATTTGCCATGTCCCAAATTTGGCATTGAGTCATAAAGGCCTAATCCCAATGACCATATTCATGAGAGTTTTTCAAATTGATGTTAAGGGTCAAAATATTGCCTAGGAGGAAAATTACTAGTTTCCTAGGTTGAGGGTGGAAGCTTTGGGATTTGACATAAGGAGGATAATAAATGATTTTTGCACATTAGAATGGAATAGATATTTAATAAAGGATCTAAATAAATAAAAGCAAGAGAAAATCAAAGTGGCAATTGATCATGAAGACACATGGAGGATGTGGGACCCACACAAGCTAGATTTGCCATGCCACATGGCATCCTACTCTTGCCATTTCGAATCCATAAGAGGAAAAATGTTCTTGGGGTGAGTTAGAAGGTCAATATACTTGGCATGAGTCATGTAAAGTCGAATTGGAGTGGAAGAATAACTCCCATGGAAGAGGAAGAGGCAATTTGGAGCTAGTGAGACACTTGGGCTAGATTCCTTAGCTCTATGACAACAATGATAAAGATGCTATGACACCTCTGACACAAATCAGACCTGAGGGATGCCATATGACATTTATGAAATTTCAAGGCTAAAAATATCCTCCAAGAGGGTGTTCAAGTGAGTTAGGGCATCCAAAGAGACACCAATTCGAATTGGGAGAAGGAGAGGGCTAGAATTGGAAGGACAAGTGGCATACTTGGGAATCTCTTGCGAAATTGAGTTGGCATGAATCTCTTGGAAGGAATTTGACCCATGGAGGACATTAGAAGTTTATAAAAGTCACAAAAAAGAAGAATGTGAGCTTTTGATCATTTTTAGAATTTGCAATTGCATTTGTGAAGAGGGAGAGCTAGTGGATGACTAGTTTCTTGCCGTAGCCAATTTCGAGGGTGAAAGATTCCCATCCAAGTTGGTAATTGGAAAGGCCATTCAGACCTTGCATTTGGAGCTTTAATGGAGTATTTATTTTTAGGTTTAAGCTATAGGGTAGCTCATGGTTTCTTCCAGTGAAGCTCACTCCTTCAACCATTTCTAGTTTTCATGGCATATTCTTGATCCTTGAGGGAGGGCATTTTTGGTGAGCTCTTGTACTCTTTGGGAGAGCTTATAATGATCCATTTCTGTTTTAATTTGATTAATATACTCTGTTCTTCATCTTTAGAAAGTTTCAGGTTGAAATACCAAGTGGTTATATGTAAAATTGATTATTAATGAACAAACAATGACCATTCCCCCACTAGATTGATGTATGCCAGTGTATTGATGATGATTTCGAATGGAAGAATGTTTCTATGATATATTTATGATGTATGGAATTAAATTGATGAGTATTACAAGTTTCATGTTCATCAATTAAGCATTTGGAGCCATCTTGCTCAGTTTTATTTGATTTGAAGGAGATTTAATGCTATTTCCCCCAAGGTCGAAACTAGTCTTCTTGCATCTAATTTAAGGGAGTTATAGAAGACATTAAAAGTTGAATGGTGATGCATATGATTTCATGTTTATGTCCTTTATATTTTCCCTTCTTCCATTCAGAATTTTGAGTTCGATTGAGGGAATTTGGAAAGTCATTTTCATCATCTACCCCTAGGGGATTTGAACCAAAATTTTACTAGTAAAACTCCATACATTGATCAGATTTCCAAAAGTGAGTTGAAGAAGTCATTTGATGGTTAAAGGAAACCTAAAAACACCATTTTTATGTATTAACATCATTCATACACCTACTGTTACAATTTGAGAGCATTTGGAGCTATTTGGAGCCATCTACCATTGGGGTTTGAAGCTCGAAATTACTAGTAATCTTCCCTACTTTGTCCAGATTGTAAATGAATGTGCAGAAGTGTTTTAAGGGTTTTTAAGTATCCATGAGCCTCTATTATATGTATTAATAACTCTCAAATACCTTCAGACCCATTATACAATCATTTGGGGTCATTTGGAGACCAAGAGACCAATACTAGTCAAAGAGGAATTGCTAGTCAAACTCCCTACTTTGGACATAATTGAAAGAGGATTTGTAGAAGTAATATAAAGGTAATATATCATCCTTGAACATCATATTAAAGTCCTAATATCAGTCATATACCGTCTCAGAATATTTGGGATCATTTGGAGCAAATTGGAGACCTAGACACCAAAACTAGTCAAAGGTCGAACTAGGGAAAAAAAGTGAAAAATTTGTCATTTTAATAAAATTATTAAAAAGGGACATTACAATGAACAAGGTAACCTTATAATGAAGGAAAACCAATTTGTTGGATTTGGTTTGTCAAGGTTATCTCTTATAATATATTACTTTCAAAGAGTTTTTCTATTTACTTTAAAAATGTTGGATGTGCATGCAAAAAATCTACAATGCCTTGTGCACTTGTCTACAATCGATTATGATAACACATGATGAGCAACATTTCGATCTTTTGAACAAGTAGAATTTACCATTGTATTAAAATCCATTTGAATATTTATAACAATATGATTACTAGTATCTGAACATTTAACTATCTTTATGCCTAAAATTCTCCTAACAACAACTAAACAATGTGACTTTAACAAAGACAACAATAATTGACAATTGGATACATCATTTTTTTTATTCAAAAAAGTCTTTGATAACTTTTCTACATCGCTATCAATAGTATTTTGATAACTTACCTTCAAGGGTTTCTAGAGGAATTTCATTCACTTGATTACCTCTAGGAGTTCTTCGGTGTGCATTGGATAGTCGAGGTAAGAAAGGTGGGCAAGAAATGCGAATCCCATCACTGGTAGATTATAGCACTGCATTCGCTTGAGAATCGAGATTGAGAGTACATTGTGCATGTGTGTAGTCTACATTTTGAACATCTGACTGTTCAAATTCATCTTGCACATGAGGAGTTTCTTCATTGGAAGGTTGAAAATGAGTAACTAGTTCAATATCCCTGGGTGAATAACCAACATCTACCAAAATTTAGATACATTTTTATGTAATTGGATCATTGCTTGTTAGTGGAACATTAGATAGAAATTGACTTAATATTAATGGCCTCCATTGGATTTGAGGGGATGCCTAGTAGATGCCTAATTTTTCCCATACCCAATCTTGCCTTTTTTCTTAGTTCATAGATTTTTTGAAGGGTCAACTCCATCCTTCTAGGAATTTTTTCTCTATTTCTTTTGTTACATATATCAAAAAGGTTATAATGAAAAAAAAGTATCTCTAACAGGTTCTAATAGAATAAAAATATGTAAAAAAAGTGAATCCAATTAGTTTAAGCTACAAAGAGCACCTGCAAAAGCATATTTTTCACAGGATTTGCACGTGTGAACAATGACCTATGTGTTGAGAGGTGACATAATGTTGGGATGCAATGGTGTTTTTTGTCTTATGCAGAAAATAATGTGCACGTGTTATTATCGTGTGTGTGTTAATAACACGTGTGCGTTCCTTATTCAACATTAAGAGGGGTTGTTAGTGCTAGGGAGGAGGGGTATTAGGAGAGAGAGGGGTGTGGGTTAGAGGTAGGTGGAGGACTAGGGGGAGAGAGAGTGGGAGAGGGGGTTAGTAAGGGTTAGCGGGGGGACGGGGGATCAGAGAGATGAGGGGGGTTAGTTGTAAGGGAGAAGTAGGGGGAAGATGCAGAGAGGGAGAGAGACGATGGCAGGGTGGTTAGTGGTACGGGGGAGGGGTATTAGGAGAGATAGAGAGAGGGGGAAGTTAGGAGTAGGGGGAGTAGGAGAGAGAGAGAGAGGAGGGGTTGGTTAGGGGTAGGGGTTAGGAGAGGGGTTGAGAGAGAGAGAGAGAGAGAGAGAGAGAGAGAGAGAGAGAGAGAGATAGGCGGGATATGGTTAGGAGTATGAGAGAGAGTAGGGGTTGGTAAGTGGTAGGAGCAGGGGAGAGAGAGGGGCGGTGGTTAGGGGTAGGGGGACGAGTGCATGGAGAGGGGGAGAGAGAGAAAGGGATGGGGGGATTAAAGGATATATAGAGAGAGGGGAGGTTAGGGGTAGGGGGAGTAGGAGAGAGAGAGGGAGGTGGTTAGTAGTAGTAGTAGGTAGTAGGAGAGAGAGAGAGAGAGAGAGAGAGAGAGAGATGTGGGGGTTAGGGATAGGTGGAGTAGGGGAGAGAGATAAAGTGAGAGGGGGTTGGTAAGGGTTAGGGGGAGGAGGGGAGAGATATAGAGTAGGGGAGTTAGTAGTAGTAGTAGTAGTAGTAATAGAGAGATAGAGGGGGGGTGATCGGTGGTGAGTGGTATGTGGGAGGGAGAAAGAGAAAGAGGGGGGTGTTTAGTGGTAGGGGAGGAGTAGGGGGAGAGGGGTATAAAGAGAGAATGGGATGGGGGTTGATTAATGGTAGGGGGAGGGTGGTTAGGAGAGAAAGAGAGAGGGGGGTAGGAGGGGGGTTATTGAGAGAGAGAGGGGGGTAGGAGGGGGGTTATGGAGAGAGACAGGGGGGTTTGGGTGGGATAGAGAGATATTTTGAGAGGGGGTTAGTGGCAGGGGGAGGAGATGGGGGATGGTTAGTGGTAGGGGGAATGGGGATTAGGAGAGATATAGAGAAATCAAAAGTTAGGGGTAGGGGGAGTAGGAGAGAGAGGGAGATAAAGTTGGGGGTAGGAATAAGAGAGAGAGAGAGGGAGATAAAGTTAGGGGTAGGAATAAGAGAGAGAGAGAGAGAGAGAGAGAGAGAGAGAGGACGGTTAGTGGTAGGGGGTTATGGGTAGGGGGAGTAGGGGAGAGAGGGGGGTGGTTAGTGTAGGAGTAAAAGAGAGTCTTGGAGAGATGAGGGGGTTGTTAATGCTCAAATATCGCACACATGCGACATTTTTTCAATTTACACAATAAAGCATCATCAACATATATCATGCAACCCACCAAAGACATCCTCATCATATCCAAGAAGCAACATGAGTCCAGAAACACCAAAAAACAATAAAAAATTACAACTGCACGACCACATGTTTGTTAATACGCACTACTGCGCGTGTTATTAGAATTACAACCGTGCGACCAATGCAGATGTTTCTTCGATATCCATACGCCTGACAGAAATGACATAATCTCAACCACCATTGACGCATTAAAGACTCATGAAATATCCATTAGATCCAAAAATTTGAATTTAGCTCCTCACACACTTGGGCTCCTTAAATGGCCCCTTCTGTGTACCTTGGAGCTAGATCATGAGAGAAAGGAATTCACATTGGGATCTAGTTATTTCTTGGCCACCTCTTGGCCTCTAAAAGGAATCCATGGGAATGCTTATGAAAGAGAGAAACTAAGAGCAAGGTTATGCTGTTGGAATTGTGCTTTAGCTCCCTTATAGCTCACCTCTTCCCTCTTGTCTAACATCTACCAAGATCCCTTGCCACCTTCCTTCAAGGGGAAAGTGTTCTTCTCATTTGTTATTCAAGCTAATTAGCATATAGTGTGGACTGGATATACCTCCCTAAGAGGGATTGTTTGCCTCCACTGGAGCTCACATATCCTAGGTTTTGTACATGCTTGACCATTGGGCAATACAAAAGTGGTTTGGCATCTATTGGTTGTTGGAGTTTGCATCCCTACCCCTTTATTCTGTGTTTTTTTTGTTTCATTTTCTTTATTTATTTCTTTTAACTAACAAACACTTGGAGAATTCACACACACAATAGGGGCACCTAATACTAAATCCTTGTTGCAACCTACTAGGATTTACCACTTACCAAGTGGGAAGGATTCACCCTTGTGCAATATTTTCCACAACAATATTTATGGCGACTCCACTTATTTTAGTTCACTTCTCTTAAACTAGGTTGTTATTTGTTGAGTAGCTAATTTTTGGTATCTTATGCTTTGCAGGTGAAGAGGTCCATACCCTTCATTCCAGAAAATCGGCCTCCTTTCGACCGCATTTTCTATTTCAACAAATGTGCGGATCCCGACATCTTGGGCATGCTACTCGCGCGGACAATCCCTCGACAGTCGCGCTATCTACGCTTATTAACATATTGTTCCCACACGGATTTATGTATCACTAATTTGCGTGACCTCTTCCCATTGTAACCTCTCTACTGCATGCCAACGAGTCTTTCTGCCATGATATAATGCACCTATTTTTGTGTTTTGCGCACATATGTGCTATTTGTTTTCTTTTACTTGTTTTTCAAAATCTTGCAGCCTTATTGCTAATCACTAATGAACCAGAACTAATTAACTTGCAATAGTTACATGTTTATATAGTAATTAGATCACTTAGATTAAGATTAGGGAGTAAATTCATTCTCTCTCGAAACTTAATTAGGTAACCATCCTTGAGGATTTCAAGGGGCCCCATTGTTTTCACTAGTAATCAAGAAAATTTCCTACCCATTGTCACTTGGACAAATTAACCCCACTATGTTAATATTGCAATAAGTATCTATAAGGAATATAACTTACTAGGGGTGTACTATGGCTTGCAACTTGAGATCCCTGCATCCACCGATGGCCTGATGTGCACAGTTTTCACAGCTGAAAATGAGTCCACATTTACCTCAACATTGCCATCAACACCTCCACTAAGTTATGGCATTGAGAAAATGTTGAGTCCACCTATCCCTCCTATTTTTCAAATACCATTCTTGTACCCTCCCATGGGAGTGCAAGGGACACTGGTTATGGCTCAGTTGACTCTACCTGGACTCACTTTGGGTATACCAGTATGGTACCTTACACCACCCTAACAAGAGATGGCTTCTAAACTAGTGTCCAATTATGAATTTGTCCCTATTCCAGTTCTTATTCCTTCTAGGCTGATTACGCCATCTATATCGTCAATCGAACCTACGACATCCACAACTAAGCCACACCCAGTCATCACCAAAGCCACCACTGGGGGCATGAAGCAACCTAAGCTCAAATGCCCCCTCCTACCTAATCCTACTCTTGAGTCATTATCGAGGGTAGCTAAGCCTAAAGCAGGGGGCATCAACCAACAATGGTTAAAAGTCCCAATAATGATCAATACTCTCACATAGAGGGTCACTCCACCATGTTCTCTTTGTCGGAAGCAAGGCCACGCGACCAACCCGTGTCCCACCTTGATGGAGCTCAAAAACTTGCTCAACAACCTTGTTAGTGTGATCCATGCCCCACTGATAGTAGAAGGGGGCACATCATATTTTCCCACACCTAAATCCAAATCATTGTGTACCAATCATGCATGTTCGATTTGTTCCTAGTTTGGGCATTACACACACCATTGTACTAATCTCCCTCGATTTCGGGACGCTTTGGAGACCATCCGCCTCACTCAAACATCAAAAGAAAACTCTCTCCCTCCATCACTAGAAGCAACTTCTATTAATTCTGTTACAACTACGGTCCCCATAGTAAGATCCCTCATGCCGACTTAATGGGAAGAGTCCATACCCAACAAGCAATTACCTCTTCGATGACCACAAAGTCCTTCCATCGTCCTTAACCACACCAACGCTACTCCCCCATGTTAATCATCCTTTCTTTCTCATCATTCATTCCAATGTCATATATTAGCCGCGTTCTACACCCTTCATGTGACTCAAAAGTGACTATCGGATAACCTTACCCCTTTTGGAACCACCCTCCCAATAGTGATTGAGGAAGACAATGACCCTACAGATGACAACGAAGAACCCAATATACCCATGGTTTCTCATCACCTCATCAACGATGATCCCCGATCACCAGTTTATGGGGAAGATTTATATCCCCTAATCTTCCCCCAAGAGCATATTCCACCACTTCCCCCAGACACCCTTCGTTATATGGACATCCTTCATCTTGATTCAGTGTTCCTCCCACCAACTAACCCTATCATTAGTCGGTTCATTCATACCAACTTGAATGATTCATTTTCCTATGATGAAGACATGTTAAAGGAATATGCATTCTCCACGTATGAAGAGATAATATAATCCATGCATTCAGATGAACCCCCATGGGATGCCTTCTATCATAGGTCATCATTTATCCATACTCAATTCCCACAAATCCTTTCGGTGTCCCATCAATATGCAATTGAATCAAAGGATTTTCTACCTCCTATTTATATCAATAGGTTCAAAAATCCCATTCCAGCCCTTGATGCTTTTGAAGATGACCATCTAGCCAATATTTCCCTCACAATCTGGGTTGATATCTTTGTGACCCCAGGATTCATCGAGAACATTTCCATTGGTGCATCATGTTCACCACAAGAAATTATTGACTTTACTTCCCTCTTCAAAGAGTTTCATGATATTTTCGCATGGTCATACGAAGAAATGCCAGGCCTAGGTCCTTCAATTGTCAAACATCATATTGAAACTTGGCTTGATGCCAACCCGGTTAGAAAAAAAATGACCTTTACATCCCTCTAAGGACCTTACTATCAAAGCTGAGATAGAAAAAATCCTATAGGTGACATTCATCTTCCCCATTGCTTATACGTCCTAGGTCTTTAACCCTGTCCCGGTCAACAAAAATCAAGGTACCATTTGAGTTTGTACAGATTTCTGTGATCTCAACTGAGCCTGCCCCAAGGGCAATTACCTAATCCCATTGAGCAACTAGATCATTGATTCGTGTTCTGGTAGAAAATTTTGTCCTTTATGGATGGGTTCTCCAGTTATAACCAAATACGGATCCACCCCCAGGATCAGTACAAAACAACGTTTACCACACCTTAGGGCACCTTTGCTTATAAAGTTATGCCCTTTGGTATGAAGAACACTGGTGCCACCTTTCAATGCGCTATGGCATACATTTTTAATGACCTGGCTCACATTATCCTCATCTTCTTAGATGAAATCACCTCCTAGTGTCATATCCCCTCCCGTGGATCTAACGCAAGGAAGGGAAGATGATACCAAAATCTGAACTTTTATAAAACTTAGCCCATTTTAAGATTCATGATTCATATAAATATAAACAATTGCATTACCAATAAAATGCATATGTGTGCAGATGCAAATCAAGTAAACATGCACAGCGGAATAAGACATTATCCACACACCTTTTTTCACATGCATCCACCATATCAAGAACAACCATCCATTATTTAAAATAGTGCAAAAGTAAATACACATAAGAGAATATACTTATCTCACTGTAATGCTGTCCCAAAAAACTAGCTATGTCGCTTCAACATTCCACCCAACCATAGGTCTTTTCCCAGCCTGTATTCTTTTAGCACACAGAGACCACCCCCGAGCTAGGCATGATGTCTACAAAGGAAAAAGGGACTCTGAAGCTCAGCACAGCCAAATCAATGGATACCCATCTCATCCCCAATATTCTCTTACACACAACAAACTCAAAAACTGGGCATGGACACACATTTTCAACAATGGATTACAAATCAGGGTCTATGGGTTTTCCCCAAATTGTTGCACACCCAAAACGGATTATGGGAAGAGGGAATCCACCCTAGGGAATAAAACCGATTTCTCCCACAGATGTATGACCATTCAGTGGGCCAAAAGGACCTCTATAAAACCCCCAAATCGATTCCCCTTATTCCCCACTGTTATACAACAAAAACACGCCCTTCTCCCAGCTGAAAATGAGGGAAAACACAGAAAAACGTGGAGGGAAAACTCCCAGGTGACTCCCAACTTGTGAGAGAGAAAAATTGATGGGTGAAGAATGGCATGGGGAGAAAATTCGTGAGTCTTTTCTTGCCCAAGAAGCCAAACACAAATTTCTAGAAAGGGTGGCTTTCCCATACTCGAATTTGGACAGCCATGCCTCTCCATTCCAAAGGCATTAACTACCTCAACCAACTCTTGGGAGAAATGAATGATTGGGCACAAAAGTCAACATGGATAGTTGAGGGTTCATGGGTTCTCTCATTGACACTTGGCTTGAATTGATTGGCTCAAGGGTTTGAATATTCCCCCCCAATTCCTTGTAAACATCATGCCCTCATCTCTTGTTGCATTGCATAGCTAGTTGTGGGCATTTAGATTAAAATGCATATTTACAATTCCCATGGTTCACTAGCACATGGGTAGCATAATATCCAATACTTGCCTCTTCAAGGTCGAGCATTCACTAGCGGGGCCTTGGCCTTGAGCTCCATGCTAGGAATCATACATAATATGCATACAATATTTACATTATAGCCCAAAATATTATAGGGATAAAAATGGGGACATTACACCAAGTCTAAAAAATGATGTGATCACCTACGTGATCTCTACACCATCTTCATGCGTTGTCGCAAATATAACATACACTTGAACCCCCTCAAATGCATGTTCTGCATCATCGTAGGCCATTTATTAGGATTCATCATATCCAAGGAAGGCATCACCATCAACCCATCAAAATTCCAAACCATCCTTGAACTACCAACCCCGCGAACATGGCGCTAGTTACAAAGCATTCAAGGAAAGGCCAATTTCCTTTGACGTTTTGTCCCTGATTACACCACTCAGGCACACATTTTTTTGCATCTTCTTAGGATAGATATCCCCTTCAAATGGGATGACCACGCCCAAAGATCCTTTGATGCTCTGAATCAAGCATAGGATTTGGCACCCCTCATCTCACCTCTGGACTTTAACAAAGATTTTAACCTTTATATCTTGGCATCAACTTCCATTGTTGCAAGCGTTCTAGTCCAACAAGCTGAGGGTCACAGTGAACATGTCATTTACTACATCAGTAAAACCTTAATAGGACTAGCACTCAATTACAATCATGGTGAGAAGCTTGCATTAGCCGTCATCCTCTTTGTACAAAAACTACGCCACTACATCTTGCTTCGCAAAACAATTGTGGTCGTCGACTCAAACACCATGCAATACATACTTAGTCGTAGGCTTATCAACAGTAAGTTTGCATGTTGGATTTTTATTCTCTAAGAATTCGACCTTGAGTTTGTCATCCCTGAAAGCAAGAAATACTTGGCCCTAGCTGAGTTCATCACTGATATCCTACCCATTGCCTCGGGAGAACCTGTGCACAACCAGTTACCTGATGAACATCTCTTGCTCATATCCAACAATGACCCATGGTAAGGAAATATCCTAACATATCTTCGCACTCAGAATTCCTCCCTACACCTATCCCGTAATGACCACCGACGTATCTATCATCACGAACCAAGATACCTTCTCATAGGAGACGTCTTGTAGCATCGTGGGGTTGACACCATGCTACATTGTTGCTTAACACATGAGGAAGACAAACACGTTCTCAATGAATTTCATAGCGGAGCATGTGGAGGAAACCTCTTAGGCTTGGTCACCACCCAAAAAATATTACGTGTCGATTATTTTTGGCCATCAGTATTCAAGGATTGTGTCTATGCGGTCAAAAGATGTGCGAATTGTCAGGTATTTTCTTGCAAAACATGGTCACCACCTGCCCCTCTCCATCCCGTAATCACAACCATCCCATTTTGAAAATGGGAAATTGATTTTATGGAGTGTCGCTCCCTACCTCGATGCAAGGCCACCAATATATCATCGTAGCCATCGACTACTTTACCAAGTGGGCTGAAGCAATGCTAACGTTCAACTAAAAAGGCACTACTGCCTCGCGCTTCTTCTTTAACCATGCCATCTCCCACTTTGGAGTACCCAAACAATTGGTATCTGATAACAAAACCCATTTCCATAATGAGACTTTTGAGGAACTATCACCATTATTAGGATTTAAACATGAATTCTCGAGATCCTACTACCCCTAAGCAAATGGCTAAGTTGAAGCTATGAACAAAGTTCTTAAAACTATGCTCCAACACACAGTAAATAAGACATCACATGTTATTCCTATCTCTTTTGGCTTATCACAACTCAGTTAAGACATCTACAGGATTTACTCCCTTCCACCTTATCCATGGAGTAGAAGACGGACTTCCCATCAAGTTCCAAATACCAACACTCCAATTAGCGGTGGAGTTATTACTTGATACTCTGGCCTTTGAGAAAAGACTATTTACTTTGGAACACCTAGACGAAGAACGTTGTGACTCACTTCAACAAAATGAATCCATGAAGGTATGCTCCCAAGCTCACTATGACATGCACGTTCAACTTCGCACCTTCAGTGAGGGAGACTTTGTCCTCGTCTTCAACGCCAAAAAGGACAACAAACTAGGACCCAGTAAATTTGTATCTAAATGGATAGGGCCTTCTATCATTAAGCACACCTCCCCAAAGGGGCATATGTCTTCAGTAACCTAGAAGGCATTACCCTCAACAACCCTATCAATGGTTTATACCTTAAACTCTTCTACCCCTGATCTAGGAACTCCATAGGTGCGCTTTGTTTTGGTTTTCCCTTTTGTATCGTCAATACCTTTGTCATGTTATTTACTACACTTGGGTATTTTGCTGTTTGTGTAAGATCATGACCAAGAATCGATTTCCTCTTGTTTTTCCATTATAAGAACAAGACTCCACCCCTCAGCAATGGCATCATAACTCAATCATAAGTATCATCTCGAAACTAGCATATAGGCAATGCCTTCCCTCTATTTGCATTGCATTTACCAGATATTCCCCCTGATAACCATAGGGTCCTCATCCCCGGTAATGATATGCCATCAATATCGCTACTATCGGTAGTGTCCTCCCTCCATGGGTGTGCGTATTATTTCATCCAACTCATCATTTAACACCCATGTTTTTGATCCCCCACAAGCTCGAGGGATTTGATAAACCTTGAAATGATCAACCCATAGTTCATCATTTTATAGTTGCTCATTTTCTCCCCCACCTTCAGCAGTCAATGCCATCAAATTCCTCAACACATGTTACTATTGAGACACATAGTTGACCACTCACCCCTCCATGAGCAATTTTCCATTTGCAATATTCTTCGTACCACCACCCCCACCAAGACACCAATTCCCCCCCCCATTTTCTGAAACAACCAATTCTATCTATTTATTCCTACAGGAACCAACTGCATGGCATTGATTCATGGGGAACCTGTCTCCACATTTGCAAAACAATCTTCACACCGTCATGGAAAAGCCCCCCCGACTCACTAAAAAATGTGGGAACTTCGCCCATAATCAAATTGATTCCTCGATTTTCTCAAAACCGCGAGACTCCCACCCATCATCAAATTCATCCCCCGACACCCCCAAAATTGTGGGGACCCCATCAATTATTCTTTATGTACAAACTATTCCCCAATTTACTCAAAACTATGGGAACATCACTATTCTTTTGTAAGCAACCCTTGGTCACCTTTGATCGATGTCATTGAGTCACCCTATCCCCAACATTATGCGTTTTGTCAGTCACCATCACCCTTAGTGTCATGTCCCTAACAAAGCCCTTCATCTCCAGTTTGTTTCCCTCCGTTACACTCTGTTCCTTTATTTTGAAGAATGATTCCGACCTTTACTCCCCAAGTTGACATTGATCAAATGAAGTTATGAACCTCATGCTTACATGTCATTCTTGTGTAAAGTCTATCAGTCCAGTAGTCATTTACTTCAGCTCTCGTCGACATCACATCATTACATTTAGAGAGTTGCAGTAGTTGCAGTTGTACCTTGGGGTCCCTTTCAATCACTATAAGGGATTGCCTCGAACTAAGTAGGGAGAGCCCTTAGTGCTCTCTAACTTAGTGGTCTCTCCTATGCTCAACACCAACACATCTATCACATTAGGGAGAGTCCTATTGTTCAAAGGTAGCATTGTTCACATTTATAAATCATGCTAGCAACAGTTCAATGAGGTCATACCTTTAGTATACTCACTGGTATTTCGGTCCCCCACCCCCATCGGCTCATCATGGTTATCTGTAGTATCGTTTCCTCAACACTTGTAACAACATTTATAGGTTCAGTTACTCTTGCATGGATTGAAGCTGCCTTCATCCATGTGCTAGCAGTATAATGAGTAGGCCCCTCGGTATCCTCTTTTTGTAGCCACTTCGACAAATTTTCATCAGCATTGGTATGCCTACATCGCCTGTGTAAAACACAACTCTTGGTTACATCTCCACCAACAACCTTCTCTCTTAAGACGGTCCTATTTATCCACCTATATTTCACACGCTTTCAAGAATAATAGAGAGAACACAAAAGAAACATTGATGCATTATCAGCTCTACGGTACCCTCCGAACCTCATACATCAGGGGGCATCTTTTAATGCTCAAATATCGCACACATGCGACATTTTTTCAATTTACACGATAAAGAATCATCAACATATAGCATGCAATCCATTGAAGATGTCCTCATCAAATCCAAGAAGCAACATGAGTCTAGAAACGCCCAAAAACAAAAAAAAATTACAACCATGTAGCCACATGTCTGTTAATACGTGCTAATATGAGTGTTATTAGAATTACAACCGTGCGGCCAACGCGGATGTTCCTTCGATATCCACATAACCGACAAAAATAGTGGAATTTGAACCACCAATGGCGCATTAAAGACTTATGAAAGGTACATTACCTCAACAAATTCGAATTTGTCTCCTCACACACTTGGGTTCCTTAAATGGCCCCTTTTGTGTACCTTGGAGCTAGATCATGAGATAAAGGAGTTCACATTGGGATCTAGTTATTTCTTGGCCACCTCTTGGCCTATAAAAGGAAGCGGTAGCAGGAGAGGTATTATGATACATAAATGGGGGCTTAAAGAGAGAGAGAGAGAGATTAGGGAGGAGGGGTGGGGGTGGTTAGAGGTAGGGGGTTACAGGTAGGGTGAGTAGGGGAGAGAGGGAGAGAGAGAGGGGGATGGTTAGTGGTAGGAGTAGGAGAGAGACCAGGAGAGGGAGAAAGGTGGGGGGTAGTTAAGTTTAGGAGGAGGATTAAGTAGGAGAGAGAGAGAGAGAGAGAGAGAGAGAGAGAGAGTGGGGGGGTGTTAGGGGTTTGGTGGAGAGCGAGAGGGGTAGGTGGATGATTAGGAGAGAGAGAGGGTGTTAGTAAGGGTTAGAATGAGGAGGGGGGATTATTGGTAGTGGGCGGAGTAGGGGGTAGAGAGAGAGAGAGAGAGAGAGAGAGAGAGAGAGAGAGGTGGGTGAGTAATGGGGAGGTTGGGAGAGAGAGAGAGAGAGAGAGAGAGAGAGAGAGAGAGAGAGAGAGAGAGAGGTGGGTGAGGAATGGGGAGGTTGGGGGTAGAGAGAGAGGGGGGGAGGGAGGTTAGTGGTAGGGGGAGGGGAATTAGGAGAAATAGAGAGAGAGGGGTTTTAGGGGTAGGGGGATTAGGAGAGATAGAGAGAGGGGTTTTAGGGGCAGGGGGAGGAAGAGAGAGAGAGGGGGGGTAGGTTTAGGGGGGTGAGGAGTTGGGTATTGGGAGAGAGAGAGAGAGAGAGAGAGAGGGAGAGAGAGATCCGGATTTATGCGAGAAAAAAATGAAAGAACATATATAGAACCATATACACATATATATTGCAAGGAACACAGTTATACAATAAACAAAAATTTTATTAAATGGAAGAAATAGAATAGACTATAAAATAAAGCAACTAGAATGGTTGTAGCTTATCTCTAAGATGAGATGTGATGACTACACTCATTCATGACAAGATGAATACAAAAAGAGGCCGAAAGGGACTATTTATCATAAGTATGAGGGAAAGAATCCTAAACATCCAAAAACCTAACACCAGGAGATGAATCACCATAAAGTTTGCGGCCCCAAGGTGGTTAGTTGAACAATCAACTTCCCGGGGTCATAACTTTTGCATACGATCTCCATTTGGGGAACTCAGTAGACTGTTGGAAATATCTAAGTGAGGAGTACAATAGTGGATTGGGACCAAACAAGACCATATGATTATTATCTAGGCTACTGCGAGCCCAAAAGACATCATTTAGGGCCTCAAAACGGCCTCGAAAGTCCATAACTCGAAAAACCATAGAAAAACTACTAGAAAATTACCAAAATGGAAAACTATTTTGAGGTAGTGGAATAGGTGGGTGGCCACCAACATCTATCTAGATTCGTCCTCCCCCCTTAGGAAGTAACAATCTCCATTATGTTGAGTGCCCCCATCAAATGGGGAAACTTTTGCTAAACTTGACTCGTGGTGAGCCACTTGCCTTAGTGGAGTAGCTATCCTGCTTTGACAACCTGATATAGTTGGATCTTCTGCTGGCAGGTGCCCTTAACCTATGTGTCCATGATTTGATCAATGGTTTCATATTCAATGTATTCAAGGTTAATATCTGTAGGTGTCAATTGCTCTGCCACCTTCGATGTGTCCAATAAAGTTGGAAAATATGGGTGAAGGAGCTCCTTAGTAAATACTAGGTGTAGGCCAAGGAATGGAGGAATGGTTAATTCGAAAGCATTATCACTGAATTCCTTGGTGATGGTGTATGTACCATATCAAAGTGGATGAATATTGCGATGGGGTCCGGTGAGCCTCTCTTTCTACAAATGCAACCAAACCTTGTCACCCACCTGGAACTTGTGTGGAAACTGATGCTAGTCATATCATTGCTTGTACTTGCTATTGGATTTTCCAAAATGTCATGGACTTGTTGGATAATGTGATGGATTTGTTCAACAAATATGGTGGACTTATCAGCCTCAGTCTGAGCATGGGAAGACTCCTCCTGTGTGGATGCAATGGGTAGAGCTACATCAATTGGGGCCAATGGTTGGAACCCCAGGAACACCTGAAAAGGGATGTGGCTAGTAGAGCTATGAAGGTATATTTTATAGATATGATGAACATATGGAAGACTCTCATCCCATGTGGGGGGATGTTTAGAATTCTACATTCTCAAAATATGCACAATCATTTTGGTTAAATACCTTTGTCTGTCCATCGGTATGGGGGTGGAAGGCAATCAATTTGGAAAGCATGGTATCCATCAATGACCATAGGACGGAACATAAGGTTCCTAAAAAACTAATGTCGTGATATGAAATGATATCATGTGGCAGACCATAATGAACCCAAACACGCTCGAACAAGAGCTTAGCAGTGGCTTCGAGGGATATGCTCTTCTTACAAGCTTTCAGAATGGCCATCTTAGAGAAGTGATCCACGACCAAAAACACACAGTCATTACCATGCTTAGTTGAAGGTAGTCCTGAGATGTAATCCATGGAGATGGATTCCCATGTCCCATTGGAAGTAGGTAGAGGGGTGTACAATCCTTGCTTCTTAGTGGTAGGTTTCGCAATGGCGCATGTAGTGCATGATCTGATATATCTTCCAACATCTTATCATAGCTTGGTCCAATGAAAATACTTCTACAACAATGCCACTATATTTTCAATGCCAAAGTTTCGTGCCACCCAAATTTAATGTTCTTTCCAAATAATATTCTCATGCACGCTTGAAGGAACACAGATATGCCGACCCAGGTGGCATAACAATCCTTCTTGTAGATGAAATTCTACTACTGGTGTGCTTGCACATAGTGCTTAATAGGTGGGAGTAAATTCAGGATCACTGTCATATAGTTGAGGCCACCTTGAGGTCTCATGGCCACAAGAGTTGAGCACCGTGGTCAAGGCTTCTACTAGAGGTTGACTAAGGAAATCTTTGACTTGATTGGTGATTCCCTTCATATATTTAATGTTAAGGTGGAATTGCTGCAAGTATGTGTTTCACTTTGTTAGGATATTCCTATACTCCATCCTAGTCCTACTAGCATTTTCAGTCTTGCATGTAGCATGCATTCGCATGCTGCCTAGTCATCAGGTTGACACCTCCAGCACCCAATCCTTAGTCTCCCAACACTCAGGAGCTACTTTCCACTCAGATTAAGCCCTCCTAGCCTATCATGTGCCCATTTCTCACCTTCCACTGAAGAAGGGCGCCTTTCTCACCTATCAGTCCAGTTTACTTCAATTAGCCACCTGTCTTTCCTTGATTTGAGGCTAAAATGACTCCTCACTGTAGTTATCTCTCCGATTGACCTTCGATGAGACATGACTACCTATTCTGACTTCAGTTAGCTCCTCACACGCCCTCTGCTGAGCCTCCTTCATTCAGTTAGTGCCAGTTACACTCAGTTAGACTCAGTTTGACTGATGGTTGACAGTTACTTGAGCATTGATGACTCCACTGATGATGATGAAGACTTCCAATTGTGCTCCGATGACACCAGTTGTGCTTCGATGACACTCTAGTGATATTTTGATCACTCCATGAAGGCTAATTCGAATTGCCACCTTGGCATTCGAATCCTCATGCATTGTACTATTTATTGTTCATACTTTTGATTAATGAATTAGTGTGTGTGAAGTATTTTTGCTTCTATCCAAGTTCTAATGTATTATTATTCTATTGCTCATCTTATTCCTAAATTCTTTCTTGTGAGGTATACATCATCTCTTAGATCTGATGTGAGGATTTTCACATGGTATCAGAGCATGTTGAGAGTATTGTTTATCTCCATTCCTGAGAGTTTTTTGCAGGTTATTATCAAGATTTCGAGTGCAACAGTTTCTGCATTTTTGCAGCAGTAGCAGTTGCATATATTTTCTATTGTTTTTGTAGGTCTTCTACAACTTCCATGTATTCAGAAGAAATCTATCCTCCTCCATTCAACTATGATCCTCTTTCTCCATTGAACTATGATGAATGGAAACCAAAGAAGATAGCACATTTGAAGAGAAATGGTATCTTTGATTATTGTTTTGAAATAGAGTTCAAATCCTCTGAAGAAAAGATTGATTGGTTAAATAATGGGGACAGAGCCATGGGAACCATGATGCTTGCTATGTCTTGATGCTTGGTACATCAATTCATTGATGATGTTGAATCTCCAAAAGAGCTATGGGACTACCTAGATGAAAGATTTGGCAGACATAATGAAGGGATTGGTCCAAACCCCTTCGAGAGCAAGCCCAGTGATGCAATTGATCCCCTTGATGGTTTCTCAGATCATGAATCAGTATCAAACATATCTCATATTGAAGTTGTCCACAAAGAAAAAGAACTTGCAGATTCTACACTCATGCTCCAAATTTCTTCTATTTCTAATTATGTGCCAGCCAACACTCTAGATATTGCAGAAGGTCCTAAATCCTCTCTTGCACCAGATTCTATTGGTTTGCATCATGATCTATTGAATGTTTCAGAGGTCAAATCAGCCATTGCAGGTAATGCATTCGCTCTCCTTGATCACTTACCTCTTATTTACTACTATATGATCATTATTCCATGCTTTCAGAAGGTTATTGAAGAATATGGCCATTTCCATTCGCTTGGTATAATTTCTCATGCACATAATGGTTTTGATCTCACCTCTGCTGGTTCAAAGGAGATCTCAAGAAACCATTGCCATTCGCTTGGGATAATTTCTCATGCATTTACTGGTTTTGATCTCACCTCTTATGGTTCAAAGGAGATCTCAAGAAACCATGATTCAAGTCTTGGATCTAATTTGGATTCTAAGCAGTCACTACTTGGGATAAATTCTCATGCATATGATGGTTTTGATCTCACCCCTGCTGGTTCAAAGGAGATCTCAAGAAACTATTCTTCAAGTCTTAAATCTGATTTGGATTTCAAGCAATCATGTGATGGTTCTTTTTGGCATAATCTCACCCATGATGGTTCAAAGGAGAATACAAAAGACTATCTACACATTCATAGATTTGATCCTACCTCAACTGATTCGAATCACAGGTTCAAGGATCATCCTCATACTTTTGGATTTGTTCTCATCACTTTCGATCTGAAGAGCAAGTATAAGCACATGCTTTCTGAGCATGATCCACTTCTTCCCAAGAAGAAGATACCTCCAAACATATGACCAAGCATCACACCTGCTTGAGTTTCAAGCATTTATTTTTGTGTGTGGCTTACAGTCTATTTTGAGGGGGGGTATTTTTCCCATGAGGTTTTCGCCATTTCCTCGGTTTATTGACTGTTATTATTATTCATTGTATTGGGTGACATTTGGTATTATTTACCAGGGCCCAGGATGGATTAAGGGGGGGTGTTAGGATATTCCTATACTCCATCCTAGTCCTACTAGCATTTTCATCCAGTTTGCATTTTCAGTCTTGCATGCATTCTGCATGCATCCGCATGCTGCCCAGTCATCAGGTTGACACCTCCAGCACCCAGTGCTTAGTATCCCAGCACTCAGGAGCTACTTTCCACTCATATTAATCCTTCCTATCCTGTCATGAGCCCAGTTCTCACTTTCCACTAAAGAAGGGCCTTTCTCACCTACCAATCCAGTTTACTTCAGTTAGCCACCAGTCTTTCCTTGATTTGAGGCTAGACTGACTCCTCACTGCAGTTATCACTCTGATTGATCTCTGATGAGACATGAATACCTATTCTAACTTCAGTTAGCTCCTCACGCGCCCTCCACTGAGCCTCCTTCATTCAGCTAGTGCCAGTTACACTCAGTTACACCTACCACACTTAGTTAGACTCAGTTTGACTGATGGTTGACAGTTACTTGAGAATTGATGACTCCACTGATGATGATGAAGACTTCCAGTTGTGCTCCGATGACACTCCAGTGATCTTTTGATCACTCCATGAAGGCTAATTCGAATTGCCACCTTGGCATTCGAATCCTCATGCATTGTACTATTTATTGTTTATACTTTTGATTAATGAATTAGTGTGTGTGAAGTATTTTTGCTTCTATCTGAGTTCTACTGTATTATTATTTTGTTGCTCATCTTACTGCATTGACCACTCTTAATATTATTCCTAAATTCTTTCTTGTGAGGTATACATCATCTCTTAGATCTGCTGTGAGGATTTTCACACACTTTTGGTGATGCTTGTTCTGTAACTTTCCTCGTGTTTGCATGAACTGTAGGGGCTTGTGATCAGTGTGGATGACTGTCTCTTTTCCTAGGATGTAATGCTTCCATTTTCGGCATGCTTGGACAATGGAATACATTTACTTGTCATCGGTGGGGTACTTGTAGACTGCATCTAAAAGTGTCTCAATGTGATAGGAGATACACCATTGGATGGCCATGCTGAGTGAGTACTGCACCAATAGCATAGTCTAGATCATCTATATCGATTTGAAAAGGTTTTTGCAAATCGGGTAAGGTAAGGACGGGTGTTGAGCATAAGTGTTGCTTCAGTTCCTCAAATGCTTTCTATTGTGGATTGGAACAAACAAAATTCACATTAGACCCACCTTTGATCACCTGTATAAGGGACCAAGCAATATTAGAGAATCCCAACACTAACTTGTTATAGAAGTTGGAAAGGCCTAGAAAGCTACGAAGCTTTGTGAGATTTTTCAGGGTCAACAAGTCGCGAATGGATTGGATATTGGATGGATACACATGCACACCATGTTCATCCACGATGTATTCTAGATAATGAATCCTCTCCATTCCAAAAGAACACTTCTCTATGTTGGCATATAACTTGTGCTGTCATAAGGTGCTGAGGACCTGATGGATATGCTGCAAATGTTCTGCCCATGTTTTACTGTAGCTCAGGATATTATCTAGATATACGACCACAAAAGAATTGGTGAATGACTAGAGAATATTGTCCATCATCCTCATGAAAGTTGCTGGAACATTAGTAAAGTCAAAAGTCATGACCAACCAATCGAAAAGGACTTCCCAATATTTGAAGGCAATCTTCAAGACATTGGTCGCTCAATTGGCACCTAATGATAGCCAAACTCTAAATCAATCTTACTGAAAAATTTGACACCCTTGAGTTGGTCAAGAAGGTCATCGATTCGAGGAATGTGATACCGATTCCAGACTGTGATTTTGTTTATATATCTGTAATCAATATAGAGTCTCCATGTCCCATCTTTCTTCTATACCAACATAATTGGAATCCCACAAGGTGAGGAGCTAGGTCGAATATGCCCTTTCTGGACTAATTCTTGAATCTGATGTTTGATTTCTTCATTTTACATGAGGGAACGCCTGTTTACCAACTTGTTAGGTAAAGGCACCTCAGGTATCAAATCAATGGCATGCTTGACCTGGAAATATACTGACACCCCGAAAAGTGTGGTGAAGATGTATCTATATGCTTCCATGATCTTGTCTACCCATTTTTGTTGTGTAGAGGCAATGGAATTTGTTGTGATATTTCACTCACCCTCAGAGTGAATCATGAAAAAGACAAATTTCCCAGTTTGGGAGATTACCTTCCTACACTGCTTAGCTGTAATGAGAGACACTGCAGTGGTGGGAATTGTCTCTAGTATCCTGTTGAGTTGCTTTCCCAAAGTAATAATGTCACTACGAGGCCTGGATTCATATACAACATGACGTTTCCACATATATGGTTGTCCTAAAAGAACATCACAGACTTCAAGTGGGGAAACATCACACATCACCTCATCTTTGAAGGGCTTGATCTCGCAGGGTAGTTGACATTGTTGACTGATGCATATGTCCCATCCCTGGTTGAGCCACCGAATGTTGTAGGGTTGTGGGTGTGGTGTCGTTGTAAAATTCAACTGTTTGACAACCTCTGTCGAAATAAAGTTCTTATAGCTTCCATTGTCAACTATGAAATGTAGTGTAGTTCCCTTGACCCACATCTGTGAGTGTAAAAGGTGTTCTCCTTCCTTTGGATCCTATGGGTCGTCGGGCTGGACCTTTGTGGTAGTGATGGTAACATTAGGTTTTGCATAAATGATCCACTTTCCATTATCTACGACTGGGACGTTGGGTTCGACATCATAGTCGGAACTAAGATCTGACTCTGAAGCGTTGATATAAGCCACTAATGACTACTTTGATCGAAATTCATCAGTGTTGTGCTAGGGACCCTTATGGAATTTGCACCATTTTTGAGTGTCTTTCTTTGTCTTCTCGTTACCCTTCTTTTCTTATGATTTGGACTGGTTTTCCTGGGCCTGGTTGTCCTTACTCTACCCTTTTTTATGTGCCCTAGGGTTTCCCTCTCCTTGCTTTTGCGATGGATTCGCAGATCCAAACTCCCACTTATTCTCCTGCTTAAATTTTTGCTCGATTTTGACAACATATCGATAAGTGACGCCTAATGATGAGATTTCCATGAACTCCATTTCGGTTCAGATGTACGTATGTAGGTTGCTGCAATATTTCAGAATCGGGTGTTGCTTGGAGTCCCTAATACCGAGCTTTGTGCACAAGGTATGTAAGCTGTTAGTGTACTCCAACACCATTTGGTCCCTCTCCTATTGCAAATTGGTCCATTTTGTGTATTGGTCATCATAGCTGCCAACGAGATAGTATTGCTTCTTGAGGGCTTCCACAAAAGATAGCCAAGTTGGATCGCCCCCAAAAATAACAGTCCCGTCTATGGTGTTTTTCTCACAATAAGTGTCCCACCAATATTTCACATTGGGCACCGTCTTAAGGAGCGCAAATATGATCTTCTCCTTATTGGAGATTGTCGACAGAAAAATATCCCTCTAGCAAACTCAACCATTTATCTAGGGCATCGAAATCTATCTGACCTTCAAATATAGGAATATCAAAGTTAACTTGTACCTTGAAGGGTGTGGCTCCTATGAAGTGAATGCTTCTGCTTGATGATCCCTCTTATGCTACCATCATCCATCGAAGGATTTGGACGAAACTATCCATCATCTCTTTCCTCTGTCGCATGAGGGATTCCTTGAGAATCACCTTGATAGGATATCCTTCTCCATCATATATTTTGTTCTCGGCCATGGGGGGAGTTTTTGGCTGCCCGGGCAGTTTTACTCAAGGTGAATTAGTTCAAGACCCAACTATTTATATTCCGACCTCGTCGGGGACATGCATGGAGAAATGGTGAAAGAGCAGACCTCTTTGATACCACTGATATGGATTTATGTGAGAATGAAATGAAATAATATATATAGAAACACATACAAAAATATATTGCAAGGAACACGGTGATACAATAAACACAAATTCTATTAAAATGGCATAAACAAAATAGACTGTAAAATAAAGAAGCTAGAATGGTGGTAGCATATCTATGAGAAGAGATGTGATGGTTGTGCTCATTCATGACAAATTGAATACAAAAAGAGGCTGAAAGGGTATATTTATCATAAGTATGAGGGAATGAACCCTAAACATCCAAAAACCTAACCCTAGGAGATGAACCATCATAAATTTTGCGGCCCCAAGGTGTTTAGTTGAACAATCAACTTCTTGGGGTGATAAATTTTACATACGATATCCATTTGGGCTGCTTGGTAGACCGTTGGAAAGATCTAGCTGAAGAGTACAATAGTGGATCGAGCCTCGATGAGAGCATACAAATACTATTTGTGCAACTACGAGCCAAAAAATACATCATTTAGGGCCTCAAAATGGTCCTGGAAGTTCAGGACCCGAAAATTGTAGAAAACTACTAGAAAATTACCGAAATGGAAAACTGTTTTGTGCCAGTGGAATAGGTGGGTGGCCACTGATATCAATCTAGATCAGAGAGGGAGAGCGGTTGGGGGGTAATTAGGGGTAGGGGGAGGAATGGGGTCGTGGAAGAGAGAGACATATTGGGGGGGTTAGGGATATGGGGAGGAGGGGGTTGAGAGAGAGAGAGAGAGAGAGAGATTAGGGGAGTTAGGGGAGTAGGCGAGTAGGGGGTTGCAGGAGTGATAGAGAGAGATATTGGGGGGTTATGGGTTTGGGGAGGATGAGGATGGTTCAAGAGGGGGGGAGGTATAAGGGGAGAGAGAGAGAGGGAAAGGTAGGGGGTAGGGTTAGGAGAGAGAGAGAGAGAGAGAGAGAGAGAGAGAGAGAGAGAGGGAGGTGGTGTTAGGGGTGGGGTTAAAGAGGAGGGGGGTTAGGTACAATGGAAGGGATAGGTGGGGCTAGAGAGAGAGAAAGAGAGAACAAAGGGGTTAAAAGAGATGAAAAGGTAATGCATGTGTGCTATTTTTCAAAAAAATATGTGCATGCGTTATTAACATGTGTGTGTTTTTAATTTAAAAATGAATGGCACCATTGATTTTTTCCACCCATATGGTGGATGAGTTCTCCACTTTTTTTTTAGGTTGGGTTTGCAACTAACAAAACACATCCATTTTTTCATTTCCCTAATTTTCAACCTAGAATATACATATGCTCTATGTGTTTGTTGCTAATGAAATTGCACACACTTCTAGAGCTCTATTTGCATATTTCAATATATATATATATATGTATTGAGGAAGACAACATTGTTTTATATTTTTTATTAATTTTTATTTGGTCATATGTCAATTTTTTAAATAACGTGGGTCTCTTATTTTCTTTGTAACTTTTGATTTGTTCACCTATTTTTAAAACAAAAAAGAACTTGCACAAGTACGGACGGATACCTACACACTAAACAAAAAAATTTCATTGATTTTGTTAAGACCCTCATAGCAAGGCCTAACGTTCCACCTTCTCATTCCAATGATTCATTGACTTTCTTAATTTTAACAAATATTAAAAATGATGGAAAATATTTTCACATAGGAACCGCATGTTAACTACAACTCTACAAATTTTATTTGAAAATTTTCAGTTTTTACATACCAAACCCAAGGCATAATGCAAACATATGCATTATGTTTTAGAAAAAAATAACATACCAATCTTACCAGAACACCATTTTCTCGTATTCATATTAATTCTTCATAAATAAAAGCTATATACTCCTGATAGTAACTAGATTTTTTGTGTTTCATCTGTGTTCTAAAATGTTGTGCCATCTTTTTGCATAGTGTTCTAAGATGTTGTGCATGTACCTCTAATATTTATTTTTAATGACCAGGTTTCTATTTTTTCAGGTTTCCATTGCAATAAACTTGTCATAATTAGATAACATTACCTTGCACCAACCCATAATATATATTTAATTTAATTGTAGAAACTTATTTTTATGGTTTTAAGGTTGTACTTGGTGACTCTCTAGTTGGGAATAGGTTAACCCTTTTTTCTCTTTTACAAGTTTGAATATGGAACAACCATTTTACCGGCTAGCCTAAGTCGTCACCTCTAACATTGGCATTGTTCGTGAATTTTCAAGGCCACTTGTCTATTCACATGAGTTTGTATCAAAATTTTAATAGAATCATTTTCTTTTAACATTTATAAGATGGCATTTAATTTAAATATGTTGGGTTGTGGTGGGTAGTGAACCATCATATATGTATAATTTTTTATTTAAAATAGGATAGGGTATTTATGAATTTTATTTGGAATTTTTTATATTGTGGTGGGTGCAAGCTAATGTTGGTCACTTTTGGCATGTTAGATGCAACATAAAACTGGAAAAACATACATCCCTAATTTTTTATGGCTATTTTGAGATACGTGCACAATGAATCTTGCTTTCAGTAAAAAAAGATAAAATGTAGGAAATTGAATCATCTTTATGAGTATATAACTATTATTTATTGAAAATTTTCATAACTAGCTCAATTATGATTTTTTAACATTGACATTTTACTTTTTGGCAAGTTAGAAGGTATATGTGAGTGGATAAATGATGGAATCAATATACTACATGTAGATAATAAGTAGTATTAGTGTAGTGTTATTTTTCCAATTTTTTTATAATTATATAAGTGAGGGGACCTTGAAATTAGTTCACCAAGTGTTGGTGTAGATTTTGAAGGTCTTAATGTAATGATAAATGATTGCATTTTTTATTGTGTGTAGAGGTAGGTGTCTAGTAGTGTAGCTTATAATTTTTATATGAAATGGTTGAGAAATGAAAAGGTTATGCCCAAAATACCAACATGGTGTTTTTTCCATTAAGGAGCTATGTCATATGTAAAATAGAAAAAATAGTAAAAAATAATATTTAAAAAAATACATATTTATGATCTACATAAATAATGATTGTATTTTTATCTTGTAGAGGTAGGTGTCTAGTAGTGTAGCTTATCATTTTTTATAAAATGATTGAGAAATGAAAAGGTTATGGCCGAAATACCAACATAGTGTTTTTTGGTTAAGGAGTTATGTCATATGTAAAATAGAAAAAAATAGTAAAATTTAATATTTATAAAAAATACATATTTATAATCTACATAAATAGTTCTATCTATATGTAGAAAAAATTTCAAGTTAGACATGGCTTACTCTAATCCATATCACGAGTTTGTTTAATGCTCTAGAGTAGACACATGGCAGGATTAGAGATGACACACAAACATGGTTTAGGTGTTAACACATTCCTTTTAAATTCAAAGTTCCTGCTCTTGATCTAGCCAATGGAATATGAAATAAATAATGAAAATTGAATTGAATTTCAATAAATCACGTGATTTTTTTTTTCACACTGAAAAAAAAAACTTTTTATTAAAAGGAAAGTTGTGTCAAAGTATTAAAACAAAGTATCAGATCTCCATACAAAGGATGCCGCTACCTACCCCAAAACTGTTGTCCAAAGTAGCTGTTCCCATAAGACTAGATTACATATTGGAAAAAACAATACAAGGATCCATGACAGATCTACTATATCTACAGAAAAATTCATATCACTTCGAGTTCCCCATACAAATCCCATAACACAAAACATCTAGCTGCTAATAATAGTAGGAAAACACAGATAGCTTCTAGAATAAATTCAGGTTGCCTAACTGAATGCACGAGCTATAGCGAAACTCTTCAAAAGAGATAATACCATCCATATGGCCGATAGTGAATTTAGATAAAGCATCCGCCGATGAGTTGAATTCCCGATAGACATGCTTGAAAGAAATATATTGAAAATCCCAAATCAAAGAGCAAGTGCGGCATAACCAATGGCCCAAAGACAAGGAAGAGATACTAGCATCCCTTTTTCCCATTCAATAATAACCTTTTCATCTCCCATAACACAAAGTGTATTTATCTCCAATATCTTGGCAAAAAAGAGTAAACCCCAGAGAACAAGGAGCTCCGCTCTAGTACTAGAACCCGACCCAATCACGTGACTGATGCTAATAACACTGGTGCGATATGTAAATAATGAAAAAGTTACTAACCTTTTCATTACTGTTCTTCCCAGCTTCGTTGGTTCTTGTAGGATTGGTATATCCAGGTTCCTACCTGTATTCATTGGCTTTTGGGCCATCACTTCGTTGGCCACTGTGTATTTGGGGCGGTTTTGACTACAGGATATCTCTTGCTCTTGTTATATTTTCCACTTGGGTGGGTCGGGGGCGTCTGCCTTCTGGTTGGTTATTTCACGGACTGTAAAGTATAGTAATTTTTCGAATGAAAAAAGAAAAAGTTACATAGCATGTGTATTTATAATTTGAACATGTAAATATTAAATTACTGTATTTTATATATTCAATAAGTTTTAAATTCACAACAAAACAAACCATAAAGTTGGTAAGGGGCATCTTCTATGAAGATATTGGCAGATTTGAAAAACATATCGTTGGTTGATTTGAAAAACCATGAGATTTTTGTCAAAAACCATGAGATTTTTGTTAAAAACCATTAGCTTAAGAATAAATATTTTTTTCTTGGACAATTGAATGGGTGATATCCATATTATATATAATATAATTGGTGGTAGTTAGATATCATATAGATATAATATAACAAGAGCCATTGTCATTTGCTATGTTTGTGGACAGCTGTGGGTAATAGTTATTTGTTGACAGAGGTCAAGATGAATTAATTAGTTGAGAAGTAATTTTCCTATTGTCAATTTGATCATAAAGATACATAGCCTAGTGAAAAAATCTAATTTGTATGAAAACATATTGTGAAAATATGTATTTAAAATTATAACTTGCACAAAATGAGGAAAAATACCAAGGCATTACAACATGTATCACTCACTCTATACTTGTATACATTAATTATGTATTGACCATTATTAATAAAAAGATAATGAGTCAAAATTTTGAATAAGTTTGAACACATTAACTATGTATACATCATGATTAATAAAGTTTTGCAACCCTAATTAAAATTAAAGTATAAATAATTAAATATATTTATATTTATATTTATTATTTAATTTAAAATAATTAATTAAATAAATTTATTTAATATATATATATATATTTTTAACTTGAAAATTTACAATATTATATATAAGAATTATAGCAAATTTTCAAATTAAAAGCACTTTTCATCCAAGCCTTAAATCCATCACTCCACCAACACACCATCATATCCCTGACAAATTAAAAATACTTATTCTTATGTATAAGAATTATACTAATTTTTATCATTATTTTAAATAACTAATAATTAATTAATAAACAATCATTATGTAGGTTTGATTTCGATTACAATTGTGTAGGGCTAGCAGGCGTATGATAAAATACTATTTCTTAATAAGGAATGTGAAACAAGGACCCGTGTTCAGCTATGTGAAATATTAAACTAATATTAAGTTAAAAGTTTTATAATTTTATTTTATTTTTCTTAAAATCAAATTGTTAAAATTGTACCTGTAATTATAAAAATGGATTCAACACTACGATAAATAATAATAATCACACATTTTATCTTATTTCCTCAACTTTCGATCTTACCCAATACATCACAATATGATTTTCAAACGCCTTGAAGGAAGCCTGGTTTCACAGTTTAGCAGTCCAATCGGTGAGTCCTGGCATGAGTGTTGGATCATCTATTTGGTAACGTCATCGCCCAATATTTGGCGCTCACAACCTTACCATCTCAAACAGGCTGGCCATCTATGCCTTTAGCATTTTCACCCAGTTATCCAATTGTTGACATTACTTGTTACCACATGTTCAATATAAATATACATGTAAATTGCATTGATTTTAGAGCCTTTTAATTTTGCAGTAATTTTTATTGTACCGAATTCTTATCAGAAGTGAGAATTTCCAATTTTATCAATCATTTGGATCGATTCGTAATTCTATGACTGTTCCACAATGTCAGTGTTTACGATATAACTTTAATCATATTTCATTTTTTTTATGAAATTAAAAATAGGTGGGCATATGAAGTGGGATGAATGCAAAATTTAAAATGTAATTAAATGACATATATTCACACATGTCCACTAAATTTCTTTCTCCTAGTAGTACAATGTCTAAGTTTTTTTTCATACCAAAAGGTGGAAACACAGTCACGTGTGTTAGCGGGAAAATAGATGGAAATTTCTTTTGCTTAACAAATTTCAGTGTTAGATTTGTTTGTTTTATTTCAAAAGGTGGAAACAAACAAATAGGTGTGACGTCAGCTCACCATCCCCTCTTATACATGTGCCATGTGCAGTGAACCCACCATCCCTTCACGAGAAGGAAAAAAACAGGATGATATCACAACTCCACAACTCACTATTAATAAAAATTCAAAAAATTCAAATTTTTAAAATTTTATTTAATATAATATATTTTCAACCATAAAACAACTATAGCCAAGGAACATTTTATAGGCTAGAGGGGCAAAATAATAGGGGTGAGTGAAATATATATATCCCCTTTTGGAGACATAATTATTGGGTAGTTAATAATTGTATATTATATATAATATTATTCATATGTAATTAGTTATTATACATTTTGTTTAAAATAATGTAATTTGTCATTCATTATATATATATTATACAAAACTTAATGAAATTAATAAACTATTAATTATTATATATAATATAATATAATTTATCTATTTCTTTGCATAGCAAAGGTATAATATAAGAAAATAAATTAGGTAGTCTTTTGACAACACCTACAAAGCATACATATTTCTAGTGTGACCTTTTTTTTAATAATTTCCCAAGTCAACACCTAAAATATTTGACTTAGGAGATGTGAGAGAGGATTGGTGGATGGAAAGGTGGATGAGGAGGAATAAAGTAGGTTAGATGAGAGAGGCAAGAGGAGGGGAAAATTAACATGATGGGAATGAGATGGGGTTAAAAAGAGGAGTCGGTGTAAAGAGGAAGGGGCAGAGGACAAGGGATAAAATGAAGAGAGAGAGACACAAAGAGAGAGAGAGGAACTTGGATTAGAGAGAGGGGGATGGAGGGATAGGGAGAGAGTGAAGGAAAGAGATATAGAGAGAGGGATGGAGGGACAAAAGGTGGGAGAGGTAGAGAGGGGGGAGTGAGGGGGATGGAGAGAGAGAGAGAGAGGGAGGGAGGGATAGTGAGGGAAGGTCAGAGAGAGAGAGAGAGAGGGAGGGAGGGATAGTGAGGGAAGGTCAGAGAGAGAGAAAGAAAGGGACATAGGTAGGAAAAGAAAGAGGGTGAGTTAGAGAGAGAGAGAGAGGGGGGGGGGGTGGGTGGGGAAGGAGGGGGGTGGATGGAGATGTAGTGATGGAGAGATGATGGTTGTATATAGGGAGTGTGTGAGGGAGAGTGATGAAGGGAGGGAGAAGGAGGGGGAGGGGGGCATGGATGGAGAGGAAGAGAGGAAACAATGATAAGAGAGAGGGGGGCAGTGGGGGGGATGGAGAGAGAGGTAGGAAGGGAGAGAGTGAGGGGGTGGGCGAGGAGAGATAAAGAGGGGGGAGGGAGAGTGGGAGGGGAGAGAGAGATCTAGGGAGGGAGGGAAAGAGAGGAACATAGAGAGAGAGAGGGAGGGAGGGGGATAGAGGGTGGAATGGAGGGAGGGGGGATAGAGGGAAATGGAATGAGGGAGGGTGAGTGAGGGAGTAAGAGGGAGAAAAAAGGGTACGTAGAGTGAGAAAGGGAGGGGAAGAGAGATGGATAGGGGAAGAGGTAAATATAAGGGGAGGGGGAGAGAGAGAGAGAGTGGGGGATGGATGGAGGGATGTGTTGGCTGCTTTACTGGGCAGACCCGGGTTTTAATGAAGCGCAGCAACAAAACCCCTTGGCGCACTGGCCCTCTCGGCAACGAGCTGCGCGGCAGCTCGAGGTCTCACCCGAAGTGGCTATGGGGGGGGTAAGGAATCAGGTTTCCTTAACCTGGGTGACGCGGAGATAGCTCTTCCTTGAATGGTTCCTGCTATTTCGGCGGTCGGACCTTCCCGCAGGCCGCTCGGCGCAGCTGCGAGGATTCCTTCCTTGACCGGTCTACTGCACAGTTTCTCCTTTCTAACGCAGCAGGCAACTATCCCTTGGGTCGACGCGCTAAACACTTCCTCGCCCTTCACATCCAGCACAGTAGCGCAGTCTGCTCTCGCCGCAGCGACCGTGCGTTACTACTTATTTAGTACTTAAGACACTTATAGTTATCAAGGGATCTTTCCAACTCGCTCAAACAGTCACAAAGATAAGACAGAAGTCTTGCATACACAAATAATGAACTCTAAATAGTTATCATTCACGCAAACATTATAACAAGAAGATATAAGTGAAGCTCATCTCCTCGAGGAAAACCACGTCCTCGGGAGTGTTATATTAACCAGAAAATGATAGAGTTATACAATATGCTGCGCACACAGCTGCAGCCTTAGATCCTTCCAGGGAACTCCATGCACACAGCTGGGAGCCCTTCTCTCAATCAAGTCTCCTCTCTATGGAGATTACAAAGGCACAGACGTCGACTCAGACTGTCTGGCAACTCAGGGATTAGCTCCTCGGCTATCCGATTTCCTCTCTAGTTCTACGCACTGGGTAGAAAATACAGTGAAGGATAATCAACACATGATCTATCCTTTAGACTGGCTATCTAACAGTCTAACATCTAGCTCTCTAACTCTCTAACTCTCTAACTCTCTAACTCTTATCCATTACAATTATTCATATATATAGGTGGCCATGACGGTCACACCTTTACAAAACTGTGGGCCTTTCCCAACAGTGATTCCCAAAAACCCTAACCACGCACATGGCTAGGTGTACTGTAGGCGCCGCTTGCAGTCACGTCGCCGCTTCCTGCAGGCTCCGTGAATTCCGGCGCAGATTGTGGGTATGGGCGATCGTCCTTCGCCTTCAATGCTCTGGTCCGTTGCTCCTCCTTGATCCGAGCAACCATAACTTCTGTACTAAGCCTTTAAATGAGGGTAGCTGAGCCCTCTACTCCATCACCTTATTTATTATGGTAGCTGAGCCACCTTCATTCTTCGATGACGTGCGCGCGAGCTCCGCAATTTCCGGTCCGTGATCTGCGCTGAGATCATCCATCTGGCACCGTACTGCGCACCGTCTCCTTCTTACCCAAAACTTAGTGCTTGTCCAAAATTAGCACTTTCCTTCCATACTCGTGCTTTTTCCCAAAATTCGCAGCTTTTACTATAGCTGCGACCTTGGCCCCAACAGGATGATAAAGAGAGGGGGGAGGCACAAAAGGGGAGGGAGGGATATAGAGGGAGGATGATAGAGAGATAGAGGCATAAATCAAGGATGAGAATGGGCAAGGATGATAGAGAGATAGAGGCATACATTTTATATTATATACTAAATATAATTTTAATGTAGATTGTTCTCCATTTGTTGATAAGAAATCTAGGATAGTAGATTGTTCTCCATTTGTTGATTGCATTAACTACATTATGTGATTGCTTACGAACTTTGTTTTGCTAAGTAATTCTCTAACTTTTTATACTAAAATTATTTTGAACTGAACTTCATTCCATTAATCCCATTGGGTGATTGCTTACGAAATTGGTTTTGTTCCATTGGGAGATTGCTTATCAAAAAATTAATGGCATTTACTTGAGTGATTGCTTACGAAATTAGTTTTGTCACCTTGAACTTGAATAAAAGTGAAAATCATTCCATTGATTGGATAGTCATTGCATTTATAATTTCATCACATGAGCTCTTTTTACAACATCATTACATCACATTGTCATTCTCTAACTTAGATAGTGATATTATTCTCAATTGGATATAATTTCATTACCTACATTATGTGATTGCTTACAAACTTTGTTTTGTTAAGTAATTCTCTAACTTTTTATACTAAAATTATTATGAACTGAATTTCATTCTATTAATTCCATTGGGTGATTGCTTACGAAATTGGTTTTGTTCCATTGGGCAATTGCTTATCAAAAAATTAATGGCATGTACTTGAGTGATTGCTTATGAAATTAGTTGTCACCTTGAATAAAAGTGAAAATCATTCCATTGAGTGAATTATCATTGCATTTATAATTTCATCACATCAACGCTTTTTACAACATCATTATGTCGCATTGTCATTCTCTAACTTTGATAGTGATATTATTATCAATTGGATATGTTTGAATTATCTTGAGCATTTTTTTATAGATATCATTCCAATCATCAGGATCTTTTATCTAATGCATAAACACTTCATTTGAAATTTCTTTCCATTGAGTGCATTATCATTGCATTTATAATTTCATCACATCAACGCTTTTTACAACATCATTACGTCGTATTGTCATTCTCTAACTTTGATAGTGATATCATTCTCAATTGGATATGATTGCATTATCTTGAGCAGTTTTTTATAGATATCATTCCAATCGTCATGATCTTTTATCTAATGCATAATTACTTCATTTGAAATTTCGATTGGTTTTGTTGCATTGAGTAAAATTAATAATGATTGCATTACCTCCAAGATGATTCCATTTGAAAATATGTCACATTATGACTATTTGCAAAATCATTTTGTTGCAATGTGACATTCATGAACGTTATGCTTCCATTTTTTTTAATATTCTTCTGTAGTTATCATTCCACTTAGTCTTCTTAATTCATTTCAAATTTCGATTGGTTTTCTCCCATTAAAGGATTGCTTCTATTATTTGAAAGTAATAACAATTCCATTAACCACATTATGACATAATGTGGCGTAATAGTATTCTTAGTTCATTTCAAATTTTGATTGGTTTTCTCCCATTAAAGAATTGGTTTTCTTCTTTAAAAGTAATAACAATTCCATTGACTGCATTATGACATAAAGTGACATAATAGTCGTAATGTCACATAATTTTAAATGGAAAATCCATGTCACACTACAACTATTTTCAAGATCATGTTGTTGCAACGTGACATTCATCAAGTTTATGCTTTCTTTTTTCTATATAGGCTTCTATAGTTATTATTCCATAATTATCATAATCCTTTAATCATTGTAGTATTTGTTCATTTGAAATTATTATTCTAGAGTAAAAATATCTCACATTACAACTATTTGCAAAATCATTTTGTCACAACATGTTATTCATTGCATTAAGTCCATTAATAATGAATGCGTACAAAATTCGTTTTGTGTCATTGAATAGAATTGGTAATCATTCCATTAATGATTATCGTTGCTTTAAATATTATTCAATTATGCGATACCATGAATCTTTGCAATTATTGAATATCATTCAATTATATTTTGCATTACCATTACATTGGTCTTTTATGCATACTTAAGTAAGTGCTTGCAAAAACGTTTATTTTGTTGTTATGATTATGCTATGCTTCTATTAAAAAATATTCATAAATGTGTGTAAAGAAAATTCAATAGATATAGGAATCCTATACTTGAGATAGATTTGTCCCGATGTCAGGAGTCAAGGGATATGTTCCAAACCAATCGGTGAGGACCCCTTGCACATCCATCGCTGGATGTTAGATTGACATAGGACATCTCGATGACCTAAACACTTGAAACCCATTTAAAAATGCAATTGATAAACAAGGCATCACATTGAAATAGATTTTTCTCGATGTCAGGAGTCAAGGGACATGTGCCAAACAAATTGGTGAGGACCCCCTTGCACATCCATCGCTAGATGTTAGACTAATAGAGGACATCTCCATGACCTAAACAACCAAAACCCCTTTAAAAATGAAACTGATTGATGAAGCCTTAATTTGATATATATATTTCCCCATGCCAGGAGTCAAGGGACATGTGCCAAACCAATTGGTGAGGACCCCCTTGCACATCCATTCTTGGATGTTAGACTAACAGAGGACATCTACATGACCTCAACAGTTGAAACCCCTTGAAAAATGGAGTTGGTTGATGAAGCCTTACTTTGAGTTAGATTTGTCCCGAGGTCAGGAGTCAAGGTGTGAAATTTATTTCACACCAATATCTTCTCAAGAAATTACAAACTCTCACAAATTGCCTTGCAAAAACTAGTCATAGAACACTAAAAATAGTCATGAATTTGATGCAAACAGTATAACTCTATTGAATAAGTCTACATCATCCAAACTTGGGAAATGTAATGGCTGCCTATAAATAATATTACATCATATATTTGAAGGCTAAAATATTCCATTCGAAATCCTCACAAAAGCAAGCTTACTAAATCTATGCAAAACCCCCTACATGCAAAGAGTGCATTCCAAGTCACCTCTAAAGCTCACGAATTGGTAAGTTAGTGATCAAATGGTGATGTATGATCGAAAAGCGTCCTAATTTCAGAACTTAGGAGGAGAAAACATCATGGAGGATGAGTTGGCCAAAAAACAGTTAAGGCATGTCAACTAGCTTTCACCTTTCACCAAAAAGTGGTAAAAAGCAGTAAAAAGCAGTAAGGCACCTTTCTATTCTAGGATTGGATAAAATCTACCAGAATTAGATAAGATCTTATCCATAATCTCATAAATACACCCAAGTGACTCAAGGATGCTTGTGGTCCACACCAAGGAGACTTGTGGTCTACACAATGGGTAATTTTGGCCAACTACCTAGTCTAACACCTAGGAATGAATCAAAATGACTAAATAATGTTATCCTAAGTATTAAATTAAATGGATGGGTTTTAAATACTCCAACCCCCCCCCCAAGCCTGACTTTATGTGCTAAAAATCAGAAATAAATAGGGCCAACAACTTGGCATGGTCACCCTTTAACATACTGCCTTGTCCACAAAACAAGGAAAGAAGGAAAACCTCGTGGGAAAAACCTCCCCGAAAAAATTGACATAATAAAAATTGAAATATTGCTGATCAATGCTTCACTCCACCACATGTTTGATCCATCCCAAGCAGTGATCTCAGATGGATGAAAGTCTTCTAAGTAAAAGTTGTGGTGAAGATGTCTGGAATTTGCTCAGTAGATGGGCAATATTGCAGATCAATGATGTGATCATGCACTAAACTCCTAATGTAGTGCATATGGATATCTATATGCTTGATTCTTTGCCTATGTACTGGATCAGTTGAGACCCTTATAGCACTCTGATTTTCATAAAATATGAATATGGGAGTGCTAAAGGAAACCCCAAACTCTGAAAGAATACCCTGCAACCACACACACTGAGTTGCAACATTCATTGCTCCTCTGTACTCGGCCTCTGTTGAAGATAGTGCAATTGCAATTTGTTTCTTACTTTACCATAAAACAGGGCCTCCTCCAAGCATGAAAACAAATCCGGAAGTGGACTTCCAATCTACGCTATCACCAGCCCAATCTGAGTCAGTAAAACCAAGAAGATCTAGGCTAGAATCTGCAACATAGTGAATCCCATTAGACTTGGTGCCTTGCACATAATGCAAGATTATTTTTGAAGCCCTCCAATGAATCTCATGTGGCTTCTCCATGTAAATTGATGCCACACTCACAGCATAAGAAATATCAGGTCGAGTATGAGTCAAGTACAAGAAGATGCCAACTAGATGCCTATATAGGGTGTTGTCCACCAATGGTGTAGAATCTGCTTCTTCAAGTCCGACTCCTGAAAGGAAGGGAGTCTTTGAAGGATTGCAATCAGCCATATTGAAATTATTTAGCAGGTATGAAGCATATTTGGACTGAGATACCTTAGTTCCAAACTTAGATTGTGAAATCTCAAGCCCCAAAAATTGCTTAAGAATTCCCAAGTCAGTCATGGAAAAAGCTTGATGCAAGGAGGTCTTTAATGAAGCTATTTGATCAATAGAGATACCTGTGATTAGTAGGTCATTAACATATAACAAAATAATCAATATGGATTCATCAATCATCTTCATTTATACATTTGGATCAGACTTGCATCTAGTATAGGATTGTGACAAGAGGAAGTTGTCCATTTTGGCATACCAAACTCTGGGAGCTTGCTTAAGCCCATATAAGGAATTCCTCAACTTGCACACAAGGTTAGGATCTGATGTATACCCTTGTGGATACTAAATATCCTCCTCAATATCCCCATGGAGGAAATCAGTCTTGACATCCATGTGATGCACTTCCCAGCACTTGGATGCAGAAATTGCCAGAACTAGTCGTATAGAATCCTTTTGTGCAACTAGTGAAAAGGTCTCATTGTAGTCAAGGCCATGAACTTGGGATAAGACATTTTCCAAAATAATTTCCTTATACTTCACATCTTCACCATCAACTGCAAATTTGGTCTTGAAGATCCACTTACACCTTACCAATTTTCTTCCCGGGGGGAGATTGACTAGCTTCCATGTTTCATTCTTTTATAGTGAATGAAAATCATCATCCATGGAATCCTTCCATATTGGGTCATGTGAGGATTCCTAATATGTTTGAGGATCTGAATCAACCATCAAAAAACACTTCTCAGGTAGATAAGGATCATTCACAAAAAGAGCACTCTCAAATTGTGATCTAGTCCTCCTAGGATCTTGAGGATTTCCCACAAGTTCTCCAGCTGCTTGAAGGGTCTTAGCAACACAATTAGGCCTTGCAGGTGAACTTGGGTCTGCAATAAAATGGTCTTCATAATTAGAAATATTAGAATCATAAAATTCAATAGGAGCTTCACTTACACTCTCACGTGGTGGTTCAGAGGGTTCTCCAATTTCAATGGATTGCAAGGGTTCTTCTACAAATTGAATACTCCTCTCAATGAAGGATTTTTGAGAGGTCATGTTCATCATATTATAACCCTTGGATTCTTTTGAATAGACAACAAAAATACATGGTTGAATTTGGGGCTACATAGCCCTCCTCTTCTCAAGTGGAATCCTAGCCCAAGCCTTGGATCCAAAAATACTGAAATGAGAAATATCAGGTTTGTGCCCAGTCCAAGACTCAAAAGGAGTGATTTATTCCAATGCTTTGTGAGGTACTATGTTCTGTATGTAG
Source organism: Larix kaempferi (assembly GCA_027924585.1). Taxonomy (NCBI): domain Eukaryota; kingdom Viridiplantae; phylum Streptophyta; class Pinopsida; order Pinales; family Pinaceae; genus Larix; species Larix kaempferi. The sequence continues at coordinate 669,914 of BSBM01000234.1, read as the reverse complement.
GATGCAAAGTTGATGGCCTCAACTCAAAGTCTTGGAGACAAGGAATTTTCCTCAAGCATGCATGTTGCCATCTCTTTGAGAGATCTGTTCTTCCTCTCAGGAACTCCATTTTGCTGAGGTGTGTAGGGAACAATGTGTTGCATCTATATGCTAGCACAAGCACATAATTTCTTAAAATCAGATTTTATGTATTCCCCACTATTATCAGATCTAAGTATCTTGATATGTCTACCAGACTGGTTCTCAACTGAGGCTTTGAAGATCTTGAATAGGTTGAACACTTCAGACTTTAACTTGAGGAAAAGGATCCAACAATATCTAGAAAAGAAATCTATGAAGGTTAGGATGTAATTTGCATGGTTCAAATACTCATGGGGGAATGGACCTGATATGTCACTGTGAATAAGCTCAAGGGGTGCAGAGGTTCGCTCAGGTTGGGCTCTTTTAAACTTGTGCTCAGGGTGTTTTCCTAGGATACAGCTTTGATAGACTCCTTTAGAAAACTTGATATTGGGCATCCCTATGACCATATCCTTCTCATGAAGTTGAGAAAGATACATGTAATTGATATTACCAAATCTCTCATGCCACAACTTGCTTGATTCATTGGCATGGGTAAGTAGAGAAGAAGGTGATGGGAAGGGCACAAAGTGAGAGAATCTGTATATTTTTTAGCTATGGTCAGCAGTACCTAAGGAAACAATTCAGCCTATGGACATGTCATAGATTTTAACATCATTAGGTGTAAAGATAACCTTTTTGGGAGACCCAGTGTGATTCATCTGGTAGACTGAAAAGAGTTTTGCAACAAGACCTGGAACATACAACACATTAGTAAAGGAACCAAACTCTAGATCAACACTGCCTTTACCTTTGCAAGTAGTTTCAAAATCATCACCCAACACAATGGTTGGTCCACCAGAAGAGTCAAGAGAGGAAAAGATATCTCTTGCAGAAACCATATGCCTTGAAGCTCTAGAATCTATGATGAAAGAGGTAGGCTTGGATGTGCTTGCCATCAAAGCATGCACTCTCTCCTTGTCTTCATAGTTGTGTCCTCTTGCGCTCTCAGGAAGAGGAATATTTTCTTTCTCAAGGAGATGAGCCATTTGATCAATGGTATTCTTCATGCATGAGCTCTCAAGATGAAAGCCCCTATTGCAATGGGTGCACTTAGCCTTATCTTTCTTCTTATTAGGATTCTTTTTTAAATTTGAGGAGTCTTCATGAGCTTTTTGTTTGTCTTTCTTCTGATCAGGTGGCTTCTTGAAGTTGCCCTTCTTCCTGCCTTTTGAATTATTTGAATCTCTAATAGCCAAACAATGATCTTTTGATAGATTTTTTATTTCTCCCAGCAAGACCAACTTTTCTTGTTCTTGTGTGAGAGATTCCATGAATTCTAACAGAGTAGGACTCTTCAAGTTTCGAACTGCTTTTCTTGTAGCATGGAAGGTTGAAACAAAGGCTGAGTAATCTAGGCCAAGCTTGGAGAGGATGGCCAAGATCAATTGCTCATATTTCTTATCAATTCCACATTGTGTCAATTGAATAACAAGATACTTGAACTTTGAGAAGAAGTCTTGTAGGTTCTCGAAATTATTTGGACTTAGTGAAACTAGTTCATTATCCAGTTGGTGGCCTCTCAATTCATCTGTCTTTCCAAACAAGTCTTGGAGCTTCTCCCAAACTTCATCTGGAGTGGCAATACCATCTATATGGAAAAGGATATCCATGTATGTGTTGAGACACAAGATACCATAAGCTTCATATCTTCTGTTGTGCCACTTGGCTTTCTCAATTGCAGAAGTAGGCTCAGTTTCAGTTTCCATAGTCACCCTGTAGAGGCCTTTGCTCCTCATAAGGATCTCCATCTGTGCCCTCCAATCAAAATAATTGAATGGAGTGAGGATTATTTGGTGTGACTGATCCATGACTGCTCTGAAATAATCTTTTGGATTGGTTTGGATGCGCCCCTGGATGTTCAGTTGCGCCCTCTGGGTGAATGAATGAACCCCCTTGATGACTGGTTGCGCCCTTTCTCAGACTGGTTCGATCCTGAAGGAAAAAAGAAGGAGAATAGAACAACTTGATATCTTTGATACCATGTGAAATTTAATTCACACCAATATCTTCTCAATCAATTACAAACTCTCACAAATTGCCTTGCAAAAACTAATCATAGAACATTGAAAATAGTAATGAATTTGATGCAAACAGTATAACTCTATTGAATAAGTCTACATTATCCAAAATTGGGAAATGTAGCGACTGTCTATAAATAATATTACATCAGATATTTGAAGGCTAAAATATTCCATTCGAAATCCTCACAAAAGCAGACTTACTAAATCTATGCAAAACCCCCTAGGTGCAAAGAGTGCATTCCAAGTCACCTCTAAAGCTCACAAATTGGTAAGTTAGTGATCAGATGGTGATGTATGATGGAAAAGCATCATAAGTTCAGAATTTAGGAGGAGGAAACATCATGGAGGATGAGTTGGCCAAAGAAGTTAAGGCAAGTCAAGTAGCTTTCACCTTTCACCAAAAAGTGGTAGAAAGCAGTAAGGCGTATTTCTATTCCTGGATTGGATAGAATCTACCAGAATTAGATCAAATCTTATCCAAAATATCATAAATGCGCCCAAGTGACTCAAGGATGCTTGTGGTCCACACAATGGGTAATTTTGGCCAACTACCTAGTCTAACACCTAGGAATGAATCAAAATGACTAAATAATGTTATCCTACATATTAAATGGAATGGATGGGTTTTAAATACTCCAACACAAGGGACATGTGCAAAACCAATCTGTGAGGACCCATTTTCATATCCATTGCTGGATGTTAGACTGGCATAGGACATCTCAATGACCTCGACATTTGAAACTTCCAGTGTATATAATAGTTTGAAATTTTTATTGTTGATTTATTATTGTTTTTTTGTCACAATGTTACAAATGATGGATTTCGATTGTTGAAGTTTGTGTTGATGATACGATTTATGTTTATTTTTTTCATAAGATTTGCTTTACTTTGAAAGTAAAATGGATGTGAAAAAAATCAATCACCATCCCATAGTGTGCATCAAACACCTTATTGATGAACCAAGATTAAGACGACGCTTTCAAATCAACATTCTGCATCAAGAAAGAGGGAACCTTTCAAAGCCTGAAATTCAAGAGGAAATAGGAAAAAAAATTAAAATCACCATTACACAAACAATATTTATTTATGGATTTCGTACATATGGACAAAGATCCTCAGGTTTTGGATTGATTTATGACAAGCTATAGGATGCAATAAAATATGAGCCTAAGTATAGGTTGTTGAAGAACAAAATTTGTGATTTTGGTACCAACACCAGTCATAATACTAAAAAGAGAGCAAATAAAATTCATGGCGTTATGCCACGAAATAAATAAGTGGATTTAAAGCCTCAATTTCATTCCTATGCCAAGAAATGTTTTCAAAAGATCACACTATGTTTCTCTTAGTATAACTGTATCTTTTCATAGTCGACCATCTGGTTATACAGATGTATTAAACATATTTTATGAGTTGTAATTAATTAGTTATAATTAGTACTTGATTTCTAATTCAGTAATAGAGTTTTATTTCTTATATTTACATTGTTTGTTGTTTAATAATGTTTTGTTCTTATTAATAATTATATATTTTAACTGGATTTTTAGTTATCTCGAAAAGGATCCTAGCATGTGGAGTTTGTTTCCAATGGAGATTTGTTGTAGTCAAGGGGGTTACATTGTTACCAGTGATACATGTTATATATAAGCAAGCAACACAAATATAGAGATACAAATAGACAAGAGATGGAGAGGAAGCATAACCCTTTTATTAATCAGCAAGATATGCAGAACAATACATATATGAACATATCCAATTCAATCTATGAGTCGGCTCACCAGCCTATATATATGTTTTATAGACAAATATATAACTACTTGTCGGTTCAACCGACCGACCCGACATGTACTGGTCGACGCAACTGTCGACATGTTTTACAAGAGTTCGGGTGGAGGACCTAATCGACATGTCGACTTAGGCTCCTCCAACAACCCCCCCACCAATAAATATTTATTCGTCCCGAAGGAATGAGGAGATGCAATATAACTGAGAAAAATAAATCAGGTTGTTACTACTGTGAATGACTGGAGTTGGCAGCGGCTTGCTATTGAACGCAGACTTCAACGATGGCCTCGACAGAGACATATAGCTGATGTTGAAAATCTTCCCAAGTGCGCAACATGTTCTAGATGTCTATGGTCAACGTGGTTAGGCTCGACAGGTTTTCTATTTTTTCTTGTGTAGACTTTTTTTGCAAGTTGATCAAGTCATGGCCAAAGAGGTTCATTTTTTAGTCGGCGGCAGAAATTAGTATTTGAATATATGGTCGGATCTTTTCAAGTTTGAAGAGGCTAATGCGAGCTTGGCTCATTCACTGTTCTTCTTGTTTCTCCAGTTTTTCAAGTTTTTTGTTTTCCAGAATGATTTGTTCGTCGACGGTTTGAGTGAGTGTTTCGTCAGTGGTTTTTCATTGCTGATGCAGTGTGCCGAGTAACTCACACATCCTTTTCATTTCTTTAAATACATGTCCATAATGAGTATACCAGTTACTCAAGACTTCAGCTACTATGGATGCTTTCTGGGTATACTGTGTTAGTAGGCTATGAGCTTCTGTGAACGTTGTAGATTGATTTTCCATTAAGGTTGATGTTTTTGCAGCTTGATCTCATCAGTTCTTGGCCAATTCATCTTTCAAAGTCGACACGACAATCTCGAATATTTTACATGCCTTGTCGAGCAGACTTGTCGTATCGAAACTCGACAGTAGTGGGACGAATTGCCGCACTAAGTCCTCAAACTTAGCCAAAAATGTTGTTTGTTCCTCTTGCAGTTTCTGGATGTGCTCTTGAGTTTCAATTCTTCTATGCCTTCGTTCTCTGGTAACTGCATCTGCAAGTAGGTCAAGTTCTTCCTGAGTTGCTTCTTGTGGATCATATGTGGAATTTGGCCCAAACTGTTCTAAGTGCATTGGAAGACGACTTTCTTGCTGAATATATTGAAGACTTTGTTGTTTCCTCTATTTTTTCTGTTCTTTCTCTTGACATTTCTTTTCTTTCAGCTGCTTTCTTTTTCATTTTTGTTGTGCTTTGTCGGTAGCCTCTTTCTTCTGATTTGGTCATTTTTGTTGGTTGACCGCTTCTGGCTTTTTTTCTGTATTGTTGATGCCTCGGATATCGTAGCATCAATCAGAAAGGGATTCTCCCCGAGGGATGGTCCCAATTAGACTATCTCCCGTTTGGTGTAGGGAATCCGTCCGGTTAGCGGTTCCGGCAACCGTGGTTTTGGACTTTAAATCCGATTCTACCGGTTATGGCCCGATCCACCTTTCTTTTGGGTTTTATGTCTTTTATATGAGATGCAAGTGCCTAAATTATGCTTAATCTAAATGCAATTAAAACAGATCTAAGCTTAAAACTGGAACAAATCTATCTATCCCTGCAGGGAACACGCTAAAGGGAAGAGCAATCTGCTGTAACAAGAAGCGTAAGGAAAGAACAGATAGCTGTTAATTTCAGAAGCGAAGCTACAGCAAGATACAGATTTCTAAAAGATAGCTTCTAGTTTATCATGGAATGTATTCGTTGCTCATAAAACAGAAGAAAGCGGAAGAATAAAGAAACAGATCTGAAAATGAAACTTTAAAGAACGCATCTATTGATCATAAACAGAAGAAAGCAAAACTATTTAATCTATGTAACAAACATAAAGAAACAGATCTAGACGTAACAAAACTGGAAGTAAATTCAAAGATCCCTGCAAGGAGCAATTTAAAGTTATGAACAATGAGCCACATGCATTACCCTGAAGAAAGAACAGTTAGTCATTCGATCTAGACAAAGAAATCTACAGCAGTACATTTCATTGTTCAAAAATAGAGAGAACGCATGCACAGAAGAGAGTAGAATCATTAGCGCAAAGAAATAATTCAGATGTCAAGAATGATCTCACATTGCAGAATTGCAGTCATTAGAATAGTCCAATATAGAGCAATCCAACATTCCAGGCAAAACGTCCATCTCTCGTGGCTTCTATTAGAAAAATCAATTTACAGACCCGATACAAGATAGCTCATATCGTTTGCCAAAATTTTCATTCCCTGCAAAAAGTCCTGTTCTAATCTTTCCTAGATGCTATTTATAGCTACAACTTTGCCCTTTGGGCTGACACCTAGCACGTTCCACCTGTCATTTACAGGGATTTCTACTATAATCGATCACCAAAAATGGCCACTTCCTTTACAAAATATTTTGACAAAAATTAGGGACAGCTGTCCCATGGCTTACGCCTTACATATTTAAAATATACATAACAGAAAATTGGCCGACACCAAAGCTTTCCCTGTTGGGCACGTGTTTGGCTGAAGAGAGTGTCTCACTGAATTCGGCCTCCTCATTCCTGTGCGTGAGCTTCTCCTGGTAAAGGGTCGCCCAAGTTAATTGTCACTGATGCTGCCTAGGACGAGGCCCTCGAATCCCCTGCTGATGCTGCTCCTAATTGGGAAGGGGGAATTGAACTGGCCGGATTTTCTGCCATTGCTGGGGAAGAAGCTGCTGGGAGAGAGGCTGCCAGATCTACTGATGTTCCCGCTGCTGCTGAAGATTTCCTGTCCTCCTCTGCTATGTAGCTGTGCCACACACCTGTGTCCCTTATGATTATGTTTGCTGCAGCAGGAAACAGGATTTTCTGAGAAGTCACATTCTTCCCGAGCTCTGTTTTAATGCTTTGTACCTCTGCTTCAGCAACTTGATGCGCTTCCTTCAGCAGATGGTTGTGAAGTGTTGATGAACCGATGTAATGTTGGAGATCATCCATGGCCAAGACATCAATCCTTTTCACATACTCCATCTGGACGCCTAGCTCTTCTTTCAGTTGAGACAGCCGCTGTTCCTTTTCCGGGAAGTCTTCTAGGGTCTGAGGGAAACTCAATGTGCAGCTGTCATGGACTCCTTTGAGCTTTTGGTATAGGTTGTTGATTCTATCTGTTGTCCTCTGCACACTGGCCATCAGCTTATTGGCACAGTTCCTGCCAAACTCCAACAAGGCTATATCTTCATTAAAATATTCCACGGCCTTAAAAGGAAGATGCGGGGGGAAACCTCCTTTCCCTTCTCTCCATGCCATCTGACTTATGACATTTGCCTTGACACGGGTGTTCTTAGCTTTGAGCCTGTGGGCTTCCGTATTAACTTCTTTTAGCCTAACCACCATAGCCTTCAGTTTGCATACCTCATCAGTGATTAGCTCTTGGGAGCCATACACTTGCTGCAGGATATTGCATGACAGCTCATGGAAGGGAGATAGGTCTATGGTTCTGCTCTCCGCTTGCTCTAAACGTTCAGCTAACGATTGCTTGTCTGCTTTTAGTAGAGATGCCTTTTCTTCTGCACCATTCTTCTCTGCTTCCACAATCATCATTTGAAGTGTTAGCTGGTCCTTTTCCTCCTCCAGCTGGCTGTACTTGTTTGACAGCTCCTTATGCTCAGCGTACAAGCAGTTATACTGGTTTACTACCAGATCTCTTTGGGCTTGCTCATTAGCCACATTTTGTTGCAGCGTGCACGCTCTTTTCTTTGTCAATATATTTTCTTTAACTATAATCCCTACATTGGCAAATGATGCCTGTGCTGTTGCTATAACTGCGGATGCCATGGCGATGGGATCTGCATCTGTGTTCTGCATGACAGCGACCTCTCGGTGAGTAACGATGTCATCATGGAAGGGGCTTTTAATCCTCTCTTCTGATTGGAATACCATTGCTTTTCTTTTCTTATCATAGACAAACTCATTCCATTTGGACACCGTACGCTTCCCAGATGGAGTGTACGGGACAATTGGTCGGTTTATGATGTCTATGTCTTCTTCCATTGGTGGGGTCTGGACTTCCTGAGCAGGGTCTACTCCTTCCTTTTGGGTACCAGAGACACCTGCTTGAGAGGTGTCTATCTCCATGTCTTGGACACCGGACCCACCTGCCTCAGTATCTTCCCTTGTCTTCGATTCTTCCTCCGCCTTCTTCCTTGCTTCAGCTTGCTCAATCTCTGCTTCTTTCTGCTTTTGGGCTTCTTCAGCCTCTTTCCGCAGTCTGTCATTTTCAGCTTCTTGCTGCTTTCTTGCTTCCTCGGCTTCCTGCTGTAACTTCGCCTCTTCTCTTAATCTGAGCTCTTCCTGAGCTCGGGCATCCTCAGCTTCTTTCTCCTTTTGCTGGGCGGTTTTCTGGGCCTTGGTTGAGCTAGAACTTGCTCCAGCACCTTGGCGACAGATCCGCAGCTCAGCCATGTTGCAGATACCTCTGAATGCTTCCTCCTCGGCATCAGGGTAGTGGGAGTATTCGAAGTAAGCATAGTTCCCCTTGCAATGCTCGGCCACTTTACCCTTTCTGTCGTTCCTGTGGAAGATGACCTCACCGAAGTGGAAGGCCTTCAACTCTTGAATAAACTCATTGGCCGAGGCAACCCCTGAAAACGTGTAGGCGCCGATGCAGAAAGGTAGAGGGGGAAAGGAAGCCTTGTGTTGCTTGTGGAGGAATGCTCCAACCCCATCCAAGAAGAGTTGTCTTACTGTTTCCTTGAGGACCACATAGTCTGTGGCATACTGCGGCAATATGTATGGGGGCTTAGTCCCTCCAAACATTCTCAGGTAGGTACCTTGTTCTGAAAAGTAAAAGTCCCCATACTCCTCAAGGACTTCCAAAGCATTTTCTGACAGACAATTTGGTTCTTCCTTGAAGATTTTATCGTATAGGGGCATGATGAACCCCTCACAGATGAGTTTGTAGCTGGGCTTGTAATTCTGAGCCCACAACATCTTGAATGCGACGTAGACCGGGGCGGTGGCCCTATCCCATGTACACCCCAATTTGGGGAACTCTATCTTGGCCAAGATACAATCTATCAGGTATGAAGACATGAAGAATTCATCCTTCTTCAAGGCCAGCCCGGGCTTAGCAGCACTTATCATTGAGGCCAGACTATCTGACAAGATAGTAGCCCAGTCAAACACTGTTCCCTGAAATGCCACATAGTGGATGATAGGGACCCACTGAATCTTGTATACTGTGCCATCGGGCATGCCGAAGATTCTGCACAGCATTAAAGCGATCAATCTGAAAGGGGCCCTCAGGTTCTGTACGTCATATTCATCATTTCCCTTCTTTCTCAAATGCTTCCCTCCCCTCAATAGCTTCTTGGCCATCTCGACGTTATCCATTTGGCCCAACCATTCGTCAGTCAGAGCTTGTTGGACACGGGGAAATCTGTAGGCCGCCGCAATATACGCGGGTTGAAACGAGGCAATAGCCACTTTCCCGCTGTCATTTATCACTCTCCCTTCAGCATCTGCATGTTGGAGTATCCACCCGATCACTTCGGCACAGGGGAATAGCTCAGGGCGGGTAGCGGCTCTAGTTATGCTCGAGGCTCTGATATTTTGATAGATTGGTGCTTCCTCCAGCAACATATCTGGGATCTCTTGGTCCTTGATCATTCTATATATGTCATCCCATCTGATTTCTGGAGGGACACCAGTGGTGCACTTAGTGTCCTGGAGTGAGGTTTCAATCTTGAGAGGGGCGGGCTTCTTTTCTGTCATCTTCGCCTTCTTCTTACCGGTTTTCGGCATCTTGATTTATCCCTGATAACATCCATATCAAAGTCATCATTTGAGCAACAGGCTGTAAGGTTTTAGCAGAGAGCAACATCGTTTTAATATCAATGAGATAAGACAATGAAGCAAAACATTATTTCAACATAAGACACAAATTGAAACATTTGAAGCTCTTAAAAGACGAGTCTGAAATGCTCCTGAGGGGATAAGCTATGTTGCGGAAGCCATTGGTTTTCGGACCGATAGGCGATTTGCGGAAGCAATTGGCTTCCGGTTCCGCCTTGCGGAAGATGATGTCTTTCTTTATAGCTGCGGTTGGAGAGGTTGATGGCGGGGAGACGCGGGTTGACTCAGTGAGGGCTTTGAATGCTATCGTCACGCGCGGCCACTCGCCGAGTCACTACGGGCGACTTTGGTCCGAGCGAAGGTGACGGCGCCGGGGATGTACTGACGGGAAGTGCTAGGGCGGCCATGGCTTAAGGTTTCAGCTCGCGCGGCTTGAACGATCACGGGTTTTGAACGGGACAATGGCGGCTGGGACCAGGTTTTGCCTTGAGTAGAGGGCGTGCTGGGGCTGAGGTTTGCGGAAGGACCCACGGTTTTAAGTCCGGAGTTTACGGCCGGGGACATGGAAAGCCCATGGGGTTTCGACAAATTCTCCAAAACGAGGTGCGCGGCCCGGGGGGTAAAACGGACAAGGTTAACGGCCTGCACCAACCGCCTTTACTTAATAAAATAAGAAATGCCAATGTTTAAATAGATGCCTATGACGTTTTGTATGACGGCTAAAACACTCAACTGTATCTGACGAGTAAAACATAGCCCTTTACGGGTGTTTTGCCCGTCAAAAACCCGTTGTTTTCCCACAAACGATAACCCAATGGCGAAATTCCAGGTTAGAATCCTACCTGGCACCGTGGGGACTGCTTGAGCAAGGTGGCCGCGAGCACGGATGAGCGAGGTGAGCTGGAGCGATTTGCACAGTGTCGCACGTCGTTGGCCGATTCAAAAAACAATGGTGTATTGGGTCGAGCCCCTACCATATTTTATAAAGAATGGGCACATGTGAGCATTCAATTTGGTAGGTGGCGCGGTTAAAACGAGGTTTAAATTCGCCGCGCGTAGCGTTCATGTCAAACGATCTCGGTTTTAGTGCGACCGTCATTCGCGGGGCCAGTTTGTGAATCGTATCCGCCGTTGCGGAAGGGTTCAACGAAAGCTCCCGCCGTTTCGGGGCTCATTGCAGAAAGGAAACTCGAAACCTTCCGCGAAAGACCGCCGCGTAGCGGACGGGTAACGCCAAGGCTTCCGCCCTTTCGGAACGATGTAGCGAATGCTCCCGGTGTTCTTTTGGAAGGATTTTGCGAAAGCTTCCGCGAACCAAAAATTTCAAAGTCTCGTTGATTTTCGGGAAGGTTTGGCGAGGGCTCCCGCTAGTTTCAGAAGGCTTTTGTGAATGGCTTCCGCCGTTTCGGAAGGAATACTTGAAGGCTCCCGCATATTTTTATTTTTTTTTTCGAAGTTTTTTTCTAAGTCTCTTCGGGCGCTTTAGACGAATAGCTCCCGCCGTTTCGGGAGCAAAACTTAAACTCTTCCGCACATTTACCCGGGGTCGTTTCGGAGTCCTTTGTCGAGCGGTTTAAGCGATTGGCTTCCGTTGTTTCGGGAGCGTAGCCCGAAGGCTTCCGCGTTTCGGGAGCAAAGGCTGAAGGCCTCCGCGACAGTTTCTTGAAAAATTCTAAGTCCTTTTCATAGTTTCGGAAGGAAAACGTGAATTACTCCGCGGGACTTATCCGGGTGGCTTCCGCCGTTTCGGAAGGGATTCTTCAGCGACTTCCGCTGTTTCGGAACACGATCTTTAAAAGTTTCCGCGAAGTTTCCTCGGCTTATTCTGAAAAGTTCTTGTAAGTTCTTTTACAATTCCGGAAGAAGTTCATGAATCTCTTCGTGTTATTTCGGCAAGCAAATGTGAATGGCCTCCGCCGCTTCGGGAGACAGACTTGAATCGCTCCGCCGTTTCGGCGAGGTTATACCAGTGGTTTCCGCAACTCATGGCCATAATCTGAGTCTCTTTTCGGGGAGATAACACGGCGGTTTCCGCCGTTGCGGAAGGGTTCACTGAATTCCCCCGCCGTTGCGGAAGGGTTCACTGAATTCCCCCGCCGTTGCGGGCGGTTGAAACTAAAAGTTCTCTAAGTCCCTTTGTTACCGCAGTTTTCTAATCGGAAGAAAATCTAGGTCCTTTTCGGGAGATTTAAGGTGAATGAGTCCCGCAATTTCGGGAGCAAAACCGGAACCTTTCCGCGGTTGCGGAAGGATTCAACGAAAGCTTCCGCCGTTTCGGGAACAAATTTTCAATGGCTTCCGCAGATTTTGACAAAGGAAATCTCAGTCCTTCTTTCGGAAAGGTTGGACGTATGTCTTTGAAGTCCGGGAGGTAGTCCGAATTATCCCAAAACGTTGGGGAAAAGTCTGAGTTATCTTTTGGCTCTTTGGGGAGAACATGGAAGGATTGATGGCAAGATGTTCAGCAGGGAAATAAGATTTTATGTTGAAAACAGAGCTGACGGCTGGGATGGCTTCTCAAGCAAACTTTCTACAAAAAATACAGGAGGGGCCCCAACATGTACAAAAATTTTGGGGAGGGGTGTTGCTGCAACAACAATGGCGAGTCGCTGGCGAATACAGATCTCTGAAAAAATTCCTCTTCATGGTCTGAAACCTCATTAACAACATCCACCTCAGGCATACTACTCAGCTGAGCATTTTAGACTCATGCGGGGAAAAGAGGCACTTTTCCTGCTAGTCATTGGGGAAAGGGAAGCTTTGACCGAGACATCTTCACCACTGTCAGAGGGCCAGCATATGAGATTCATTTTAGGAGGGTCATCTTTCAAATGGTTACGACTGCCGGACTCCACAGGATTTGCAACACTTTCTCATGGACATTATTGTTCTTGTTCCTCATTCCCATGCTGCTGGCACCCTTTGGGATGCTTGTACTTTGGACAGCTTAGCTGTTTGAGCCTTCCAGGGATATTTTCTTTTGGACATGATCTTTGATTTGGGATCCTCAATCCATAATGTCCTTTTGTGTGAGTTAGAGATTTTATTGGTTTGATCAAACTTCACGGACGGAGAGGAGCCCATTTTGAGCTGGGCCTTTTGGACAGCCTTCTTGATTTTACATGTCCTTTTTGCTTTTGTCTCAGCCATGCTTTAATTGAGGCGAGAATCCCTGGAAAACAGACTCTTGGATGTAGGCCATTTTGGCTTAAAAATCTGCAGCATGGAGTCATCTCAATACCCTATGTCCTCGAGAGGTGCCACTTTCCATGGGTCCAACTTAGGTAACCTTCTTGAGATGCCTTTAAAGTGTGAGAGTGGGTGGAGCCCAACGATAGTAGTGAAGATGGCCATGGGTCTCTGCTATTGAACAGGATTAGTGTGACTAGCAGGGTAGGCTTCCCCCCTTTTTGAACATTTCAGCGAGAGAACGGCAGACCGGGTATACCGAGCAAGGTTCCAGACTCATGGGTTGCGAGTTTTTCTTTGAGAGAGCTATCTTCAACGGGAAACTCAACAAAAAGGGGCCTTCAGAAAACAAAGCTTATTGAAAAGTTCAAATAACAAAGAAAGAAACAACATGGCCGAAAAATAAAACAGCTAAAAGCGAAAGCGAAAAGACAACTTTATTTATGTACAGGAAGTCTCGAGGAGACTATGCGAAATATTGTTTCAGAGCGAGGCCATTGAGCGGAAGGGCTACTTCCTCTCCCTCGAGATTTGTCAATTTATAAGTGGATGGGCCTAATTTTGAAGAAATTTGGTACGGGCCTACCCATAGATGTTGAAATTTCGTATGCATTCCTTTGCCTTCATGATTATGGTCCCATTTCAGGACTAAATCCCCGACTTCAAAATCCCTCTTGCCGGCTTTCCTCTTATCGAACCATCTCTTAACTATGTCCTGGTGATGATGGAATCGATCTTTAGCTTTGTGTCGGGCTTCTTCCAGTTGAAGCAGGGTGTTGATCCTGGATTGTAAGGCTTGGCTACCAGAACCCCGAGAGGCTTGGGATAGTTGCAAGGAAGGCAGTAAGATGTTTGGGGGGAGGATGGCTTCCTTGCCATAGACAAGAGTGAAAGGGGAGACACCTAAAGCATTCTTCGGGGTTACCCTATCTGCCCATAAGGCGTTTGGGAGAGCCACATGCCAACTTCTCTGGTTTTCTATCACAGTTTTCTTAAGGATTCGAATCAGATTCTTGTTTGAGGATTCAGCTAATCCGTTTCCCTGAGGGTAGTAATTGGATGAATAATGCAACTTAATTCCCCATTCATAAACAAATTCATTTATCTTGCAAGATGAAAAATAAGTAGCATTATAAAAAACAAGAGAAATTGGAACCCCAAACCTGGTTATGATGTTTTCTTTCAAGAAGCTGATGACTGCGTCTTCATTGATCTTGCGCAATGGGATGGCCTCCGTCCACCTGGTGAAGTAATCGGTAGCTGTCAGGATGTATCGATGTTGCAATGAAGAATTTGGATTTATTTCTCCGATAACATCTATACCCCATTGCTCAAAAGGTTCAGAGATGATGACCGGCTGCAATGGGGTTGCTGCCTTAGGTAACTTCCCAACGCTTCTTTGACATACATCACAGTTTCGTGCGTATGTGTGGGCATCTCGAAACAGAGTGGGCCAGTAATAACCAGCTCTCAGTATCTTGTGCGCTGTCGTCTCTCCTGAATAATGGCCACCTGCGGGGCCATCATGCAATTCTTTGACAACTTTGTTTGCATCCTCCTTTTCCAAACACCTAAGAAGGACTCCATCATAATTCTTTCTGAAAAGAATCCCATCAATGATTTGATAGGGTGCTGATTTCAAACGGAGTGCCCTTCTTTGCTTAGAGTTCCAGTGTTCGGGCAGATATCCTTGCTGCAAATAGTGCACTAGATCCCTATACCATGACTGGGGAGCTGTAAAGATATGGCATACCTCAACCGAATTGAGCTCAGCTTCATTTCTCCAATGGTGCTCTTCATCAGTCGAGTTTCCCGCCAATAACTTGCATAGACCTTGTCCTTTGATGATTGTAGCCGGTTTAAATTCCAAATCATACTCCTGCAGAGCTGTGACCCAGTTTCCTCTCCTCTCTCCCAATTCCTTTTGAACGAAAAGGGATCTAACAGCTGGATGGGGAACTATGACTTTAGTTCTGTTCTTCAAAATGTATGGCCTAAACTGCTTGACTGCTTTGAAGACCGCATAGGCATGCTTGTCCACCACGGGATAGTTCAGCTCGGCCCCCTGCAGACCAGTGCTCATAAACGAAATTGGGTATTCATTCCCCAACTCCACCTTTTGCGTGAGTACAGCTGCGAGAGAGTCATCCGAAGCGAAGGTATACAAGATGAAATCTTTATCAAAATCTGGACTTCTTAAGGAAGGAGCTTTAGCTACAGCTGCCTTGATATCTCTAAATGCGTCCTTCTCCAAATCTGTCCACTTGAATTGTATACTTTGTTTAACCATCTGTTGCAATGGCTTAACAATTTGTGCAAAATCCGGAACAAATCTGCGGACAAAATTGATGGTGCCCATGAAAGACTGCATAGATTTTTTGTTGTGAGGCATTGGAATCTTATTAATGGCTTGGACCCTTTCCTGGTCGATTGACACTCCCCCTTTGGAGATGATATGACCCAAAAGCTTACCTTCAGGTACAACAAACACGCTCTTCTTGGGATTTAAGGAAATGCCATATTTCCGGCAACGATCAAAGATATGCCTCAGATGAACAACATGATCTTCCCTTTTCTTCGAAAAGACTGTCACATCATCCAAGTAGACAACAACGCATTGCCCACCCAATCCTCGGAAGGCAATATCCATCGCCCTTTGAAATGTAGCTCCAGCATTTATCAGACCAAATGGCATTCTCCTGTAAGCGAAAGTTCCCCACTTAGTCCTGAAGGTAGTCTTGAGACGATCTTATTCGGCTACTAACACTTGATTATAGCCAGAGAAACCATCGAGGAGAGAAAACAATTCAGATCCAGACACCATTTGTAGGATTTGCTCCATTGAAGGCACGGGGTAGTTGTCTTTATCTGAGGCTTTGTTTAAATTCCTGAAATCTACACATAGCCTTATCTCTCCTGATTTCTTCCTTACAGGAACCAAGTTTGCAACCCATTCAGAATGCCGAACTTTGAAGATTATCTTAGCATCCAGGAGCTTCTTTAATTCCTTTTGGATCAGCGGTTCTAGAGTAGGATGCATCCTTCTTAACTGCTG
Organism: Larix kaempferi; assembly: GCA_027924585.1. Lineage (NCBI taxonomy): Eukaryota > Viridiplantae > Streptophyta > Pinopsida > Pinales > Pinaceae > Larix > Larix kaempferi. The sequence continues at coordinate 653,918 of BSBM01000234.1, read as the reverse complement.
CTGAAATGGTTTGACACCCACTTTCATTGGTATAACATGCTGAATGATGCGGACGTCATATGTTTTCAGATCTTCATAGGTCCATGCAAAAACATCCTTGTACTGTTTAAACAACTTAATGAACCTATCTCTTTCTCCTGGTGAACAACATTGGCCAAGGTTGACAAATTTTGGTTCCGCCTCGGTACCCAAATTAACCAACTCATGTTGCATTGATGAGCTGTTAGTTTTGGTATTAGCTGGTCTTTTGAACTTATTTTGAAGATCAAAAAGCATTTCGAGGGACCTTACCCCCTTTGGCATGAAATTTCCTTTCTCGTCATCTTTCTTCATCAAATCAGCATCGTGTTCTTCTTCATCTATTGCCGCTTCTTGGAAGCTATCTTCGTTTGTCAGGAAGCTGATAATTTGCTCATCATCATCGAATACTCTGAAGTTCGTGATGTTATCGGGAATGGAAGGCCTGAAAATCAATTCAATAGAGCATTTATTATTTGACGGCACTAATCTAGAAGCAGATGTTGCTAGCAAATCAGCAGCAAAATTTTGCAATCTAGGAATTGATTTTATATTGAAAGCATCAAAATACATGATTAAATCCCATACCTCATCCTGGTAACCTTTCAAGTGCGGGGAGAGACAATGAATGGTGTCTCTTACTTGTCTGACAACTATCTCGGAGTCACCAAAAACCTTCAGGTACTTAACATTTAAGCCAATGGCCTTCTTTAAACCATGTACCAAAGCTTCATATTCAGCGGTATTATTAGTACAATCGAATTCTAGTCTACAAGACAAAAAATACTTGTTTCCTTTTGGATCCATTAGAACACAACCGGCTCCGGATCCTTCCAGAGTTTTAGAGCCATCAAAGTATAATGTCCAAAAGATATCTTTAGGTTCAGCTGGGTCAGTTCCTTTGTGGTCTATGTTAGCAACTAAATTGACTATGTTACAATCAACATCATCAGTCCGAGAGAAATGAAGGAGATCGGACTGTTTGTCTGATTCATGGCAAAAGGTTTCAGATTGATAGTTACCCGGATCCATTTCTAAGAAGTAATTTCCCAGGACCGAGGAAGAGAAAGCTACAGCCTCATTTTTTTCTTCTAGCTGGGTTACGTTTTGTTTCATATGAGGTTCCCTAAGAACTTTAATCTAATTCTGCCTGTTCTGATAAGGCAGCCATAGATGAGACCAATCGGTAGCAAAGTAGCCACTCAACTTGGTAGACCAATCCCTACTCAAAATCAGCCCATAAGCTTCAGGGATATCGACCACCATTATGTCAATGAATTGACAAACTCTAGGGTCGGCTGACAGTCTAATTAGAACATCTTTCATCTCCCCTATAACCTTGACAGCAGTCCTGTCTAATTGGATGATTTGAGCTGGAGATGGCACGGGCTGCCCATTGATTTTCCTACAAATTGACAGTGGCATAACGTTTGAAGAAGCTCCAGAGTCTACCAAACAGTTATGAACATTGTGATTAAAAATTTCGAATGTCAACAGAAATGGCAATGTTTGGGATTTGGATTTCCCACCGATGCTAGCCTCGTTAATTTCAGGATTGTCTTGAGAATCTGTTAATGTAGTGCTTGGTTTTGGTTGTAAAACATGCAGTAGTTTGTCTCGTTGATGGGGCAAGCTACACATGTCAAATATTGATACGTTCGCTTTAACTTTCTTGATATCTTCGATAATATCATACCCTATATCGGATTCATTCCCAATTCGAATTGACTGATCTGTTTTGTTCATGGTGACCTTCGGCTGGACTGTGTTATCAGCGTTTGGCTGTTTGGCCGCTGTTTGGTTTACTTTAGGCTGTGGTGGGATGATTGGTATATGCCTCCTAGGCGGGTCTTTCGAAATTTTATGCTTATGGGGAACGGTGACTGGTATAGGATCCGCAATTGGGCCCTTGCTGCGAGTGGCAACATTTATGGTAGAGGGAGCGCTATCTACGTGATCTTCTTCTACTAATTCAGTCATAGGTACCCAATCCCACAACACCATAGTAGTGTCCGGGGTTGGTTCCTCTAACTCAGGGCTTGACTCCTCTGGAGGAATATCCTGGTCTGGGATCTGAGAATCTAACATTTGGTTCATGACCAAGCTCATGGAATTGATCCATTGTGGGCAGCTCTTCTCCGAGTGTGGTTCTTGGTGAAAGGTGCAGAAATTTTCCATCCCAATCTCATTCAAGTTTAAAACAGGGGCAGTGTTCATTGGTGGATGAGACTGTTCCCCATCTTCCCTTCTTTTGTAGAATGGCTTGAAAGGTTTCCTAGATGTACTAGCAGCCTTGTCTTTCTCGAGATCTACGATTTTGTTAGATAATTTTTGCATCATTTTAACTACATTTTCCATGTCCGTAGATGGCTCTTCCTTGCCTCTCGTGAGGAGCAAAGGTTTCTTTCCAGCTGCTGGTTTTGTTTCTACATCCAAGGCATGTTTAGCGATGCTATCAGCCTCTTCCTCTACCTTCCTGGCTTCCTCAAAATTTTCTATCAGGGTTGTTTTCTTGGATCGTTTTACAAACATTGCGATTGGACCTTCAAGAGCTGTTGTGTAGTATTCAATCAAAGATTCCTCTGCGGGTTTGTTAGCCTCACTAAAGTTATTTAACAGCGTTGTGAATCTCTGGTTAAAGTCTTGAACCTTTTCCTTCTTCTCCATTCTCATGGACAAGAGTTCTTTCATAAGCGTGGCCACAGTCTTTTGGTTTCCGTATTTCTTAAGGAAGCACTTCTCGAATTCATCCCAACTAGAGATTGAGCTGGGTTGTAGGCTAAAGTACCATGAGGATACTTTTGGCTCGAAAGTGTATGGAAACAACCTGCAGACCACGTCTTCATGTTGTACGTTCAAAAGGTTCAGAGCCAGGTAAAAACTCTTGAGGTGATCTTCTGCCAAGATGGCTTTCCCTGGATCGTATTTAGGCAAGACCTTTTCTGGGTTTTTAGGGAGATTATGGAATGGTCCAGCTAAGTTCAGTGCTCCCCTTGCTCTCCAAGCAGGTACAGCCATGTTTGGGTTTGGATGCGGAGACCCCGGAGGAGAATTGTAGGGTGAAACTTGTGGGGTACTTTTGGGAGTGGTAATTTCTTCAAAATTTTCTTGGTCCGTCTTGTTAAGAGTGTCGGAAATTTCTTCCAAAGTCAGATTTACCAGTTCTTCAAAACTTTGAACGAGAATTGAGTCCCGGGTGTACTGTGGCTCCTTTCTAGGTGTAATTTTCTTAGGGAGGAATTTGACAGCGTTTAAACCACCTACATTAGAGAAATTTTGAGGTAAAAAAAGGGCCTCAAAACAAAGAAAATGTACTATAAAATACAACCAATCACATTCTAGTAGATGACATCATCCCCCTTGGTGAGGTGGCATTGCATGAGTTAAGAATGCTTATTTGTCAAATTTTCTATGGTGGATGAAAACACATAGTTAACCAAGGTAGTGGTGTAAGTACTTTTAAGTCATAAAGTAAAGTACTCATAATGATAGTCTTTTCATAAAATAATATTATTGTCATTTTCAAGTAAAGTACTCATAATGATTGTATTTTTACACTTTCACATAAAATAATATTATTGTCATTTTCAAGTGAAGTACTCTTAATTCATAAAGAAAATCCTTTCACATTTTTTTATAAAATAATATATTATCATTTTTATGTTTTTAATTTTAAATTATATATTCACTCCATTCTATTTAATAACATAATGTCAAACTAATAAATAATAATAATAGATTTAATAAATAATAATAATAATAATAATTCAATGTGGATTATAATAATATTATTGACATTTTACATGTAAATAAATTCTCAATTAAATTACATTATTAAATTCATGAGAAAAGTACTAAATATAAAAAGTCAACATAAAATTTAAAAAAAAACTCTTAAAAATGTTTTTTATTATTTAATTTCATTTGCAAGTTCAAAACAAATAAATATTAAAGGACAATACATTTTTGGGAATTTACAATGAATCTTAGTCACATCAATGTAGTCTTATTTTATTAATTTTATTTCTAGTGAATTTTGAAAAGTAACTCAACCATGGTTATTTATATTGTGCATAGAAAATAGTGTGGGAGGTGACTTGTCATATATACCTACCCCATAAAACCCCCAATTCATAATATTTTAATATATCTCATATTTTTGTAGTACATCTCTTAGGAGGCCCTTTTTTGACCTCAAAATCTCTCTAATGGCTGTCTAAGGTAGGATCTGGTATGTCTTCTCAAATCCTCGATTTCTGTAAACGGGACAGCGTATAAAGATTCTTGAAGCTCAGGGTCAGAAATGTGGCGTTCTTGGTCTGTTAATCCAAGATCTGGGCTGTTTGAAATATTTTCTATGAGCGGGTTTTCAGTGTTATCTATGACCGCGGAAGATTTTCCTCTATCAGCCATGCACTTTAGGCCCTCCTTCTAGCGCCAAAAACTGTTGATGCCTCAGATATCGTAGCATCAATCAGAAAGGGATTCTCCCCGAGGGATGGTCCCAATTAGACTATCTCCCGTTTGGTGTAGGGAATCCGTCCGGTTAGCGGTTCCGGCAACCGTGGTTTTGGACTTTAAATCCGATTCTACCGGTTATGGCCCGATCCACCTTTCTTTTGGGTTTTATGTCTTTTATATGAGATGCAAGTGCCTAAATTATGCTTAATCTAAATGCAATTAAAACAGATCTAAGCTTAAAACTGGAACAAATCTATCTATCCCTGCAGGGAACACGCTAAAGGGAAGAGCAATCTGCTGTAACAAGAAGCGTAAGGAAAGAACAGATAGCTGTTAATTTCAGAAGCGAAGCTACAGCAAGATACATATTTCTAAAAGATAGCTTCTAGTTTATCATGGAATGTATTCGTTGCTCATAAAACGGAAGAAAGCGGAAGAATAAAGAAACAGATCTGAAAATGAAACTTTAAAGAACGCATCTATTGATCATAAACAGAAGAAAGAAAAATTATTTAATCTATGTAACAAACATAAAGAAACAGATCTAGACGTAACAAAACTGGAAGTAAATTCAAAGATCCCTGCAAGGAGCAATTTAAAGTTATGAACAATGAGCCACATGCATTACCCTGAAGAAAGAACAGTTAGCCATTCGATCTAGACAAAGAAATCTACAGCAGTACATTTCATTGTTCAAAAATAGAGAGAACGCATGCACAGAAGAGAGTAGAATCATTAGCGCAAAGAAATAATTCAGATGTCAAGAATGATCTCACATTGCAGAATTGCAGTCATTAGAATAGTCCAATATAGAGCAATCCAACATTCCAGGCAAAACATCCATCTCTCGTGGCTTCTATTAGAAAAATCAATTTACAGACCCGATACAAGATAGCTCATATCGTTTGCCAAAATTTTCATTCCCTGCAAAAAGTCCTGTTCTAATCTTTCCTAGATGCTATTTATAGCTACAACTTTGCCCTTTGGGTTGACACCTAGCACGTTCCACCTGTCATTTACAGGGATTTCTACTATAATCGATCACCAAAAATGGCCACTTCCTTTACAAAATATTTTGACAAAAATTAGGGACAGCTGTCCCATGGCTTACGCCTTACATATTTAAAATATACATAACAGAAAATTGGCCGACACCAAAGCTTTCCCTGTTGGGCACGTGTTTGGCTGAAGAGAGTGTCTCACTGAATTCGGCCTCCTCATTCCTGTGCGTGAGCTTCTCCTGGCAAAGGGTCGCCCAAGTTAATTGTCACTGATGCTGCCTGGGACGAGGCCCTCGAATCCCCTGCTGATGCTGCTCCTAATTGGGAAGGGGGAATTGAACTGGCCGGATTTTCTGCCATTGCTGGGGAAGAAGCTGCTGGGAGAGAGGCTGCTGGATCTACTGATGTTCCCGCTGCTGCTGAAGCTTTCCTGTCCTCCTCTGCTATGTAGCTGTGCCACACACCTGTGTCCCTTATGATTATGTTTGCTGCAGCAGGAAACAGGATTTTCTGAGAAGTCACATTCTTCCCGAGCTCTGTTTTAATGCTTTGTACCTCTGCTTCAGCAACTTGATGCACTTTTTTCAGCAGATGGTTGTGAAGTGTTGATGAACCGATGTAATGTTGGAGATCATCCATGGCCAAGACATCAATCCTTTTCACATACTCCATCTGGACGCCTAGCTCTTCTTTCAGTTGAGACAGCCGCTGTTCCTTTTCCGGGAAGTCTTCTAGGGTCTGAGGGAAACTCAATGTGCAGCTGTCATGGACTCCTTTGAGCTTTTGGTATAGGTTGTTGATTCTATCTGTTGTCCTCTGCACACTGGCCATCAGCTTATTGGCACAGTTCCTGCCAAACTCCAACAAGGCTATATCTTCATTAAAATCTTCCACGGCCTTAAAAGGAAGATGCGGGGGGAAACCTCCTTTCCCTTCTCTCCATGCCATCTGACTTATGACATTTGCCTTGACACGGGTGTTCTTAGCTTTGAGCCTGTGGGCTTCCGTATTAACTTCTTTTAGCCTAACCACCATAGCCTTGAGTTTGCATACCTCATCAGTGATTAGCTCTTGGGAGCCATACACTTGCTGCAGGATATTGCATGACAGCTCGTGGAAGGGAGATAGGTCTATGGTTCTGCTCTCCGCTTGCTCTAAACGTTCAGCTAACGATTGCTTGTCTGCTTTTAGCAGAGATGCCTTTTCTTCTGCACCATTCTTCTCTGCTTCCACAATCATCATTTGAAGTGTTAGCTGGTCCTTTTCCTCCTCCAGCTGGCTGTACTTGTTTGACATCTCCTTATGCTCAGCGTACAAGCAGTTATACTGGTTTACTACCAGATCTCTTTGGGCTTGCTCATTAGCCACATTTTGTTGCAGCGTGCGCGCTCTTTTCTTTGTCAATATATTTTCTTTAACTATAACCCCTACATTGGCAAATGATGCCTGTGCTGTTGCTATAACTGCGGATGCCATGGCGATGGGATCTGCATCTGTGTTCTGCATGACAGCGACCTCTCGGTGAGTAACGATGTCATCATGGAAGGGGCTTTTAATCCTCTCTTCTGATTGGAGGACCATTGCTTTTCTTTTCTTATCATAGACAAACTCATTCCATTTGGACACCGTACGCTTCCCAGATGGAGTGTACGGGACAATTGGTCGGTTTATGATGTCTATGTCTTCTTCCATAGGTGGGGTCCGGACTTCCTGAGCAGGGTCTACTCCTTCCTTTTGGGTACCAGAGACACCTGCTTGAGAGGTGTCTATCTCCATGTCTTGGACACCGGACCCACCTGCCTCGGTATCTTCCCTTGTCTTCGATTCTTCCTCCGCCTTCTTCCTTGCTTCAGCTTGCTCAATCTCTGCTTCTTTCTGCTTTTGGGCTTCTTCAGCCTCTTTCCGCAGTCTGTCATTTTCAGCTTCTTGCTGCTTTCTTGCTTCCTCGGCTTCCTGCTGTAACTTCGCCTCTTCTCTTAATCTGAGCTCTTCCTGAGCTCGGGCATCCTCAGCTTCTTTCTCCTTTTGCTGGGCGGTTTTCTGGGCCTTGGTTGAGCTAGAACTTGCTCCAGCACCTTGGCGACAGATCCGCAGCTCAGCCATGTTGCAGATACCTCTGAATGCTTCCTCCTCGGCATCAGGGTAGTGGGAGTATTCGAAGTAAGCATAGTTCCCCTTGCAATGCTCGGCCACTTTACCCTTTCTGTCGTTCTTGTGGAAGATGACCTCACCGAAGTGGAAGGCCTTCAACTCTTGAATAAACTCATTGGCCGAGGCAACCCCTGAAAACTTGTAGGCGCCGATGCAGAAAGGTAGAGGGGGAAAGGAAGCCTTGTGTTGCTTGTGGAGGAATGCTCCAACCCCATCCAAGAAGAGTTGTCTTACTGCTTCCTTGAGCACCACATAGTCTGTGGCATACTGCGGCAATATGTATGGGGGCTTAGTCCCTCCAAACATTCTCAGGTAGGTACCTTGTTCTGAAAAGTAAAAGTCCCCATACTCCTCAAGGACTTCCAAAGCATTTTCTGACAGACAATTTGGTTCTTCCTTGAAGATTTTCTCGTATAGGGGCATGATGAACCCCTCACAGATGAGTTTGTAGCTGGGCTTGTAATTCTGAGCCCACAACATCTTGAATGCGACGTAGACCGGGGCGGTGGCCCTATCCCATGTACACCCCAATTTGGGGAACTCTATCTTGGCCAAGATACAATCTATCAGGTATGAAGACATGAAGAATTCAGCCTTCTTCAAGGCCAGCCCGGGCTTAGCAGCACTTATCATTGAGGCCAGACTCTCTGACAAGATAGTAGCCCAGTCAAACACTGTTCCCTGAAATGCCACATAGTGGATGATAGGGACCCACTGAATCTTGTATACTGTGCCATCGGGCATGCCGAAGATTCTGCACAGCATTAAAGCGATCAATCTGAAAGGGGCCCTCAGGTTCTGTACGTCATATTCATCATTTCCCTTCTTTCTCAAATGCTTCCCTCCCCTCAATAGCTTCTTGGCCATCTCGACGTTATCCATTTGGCCCAACCATTCGTCAGTCAGAGCTTGTTGGACACGGGGAAATCTGTAGGCCGCCGCAATATACGCGGGTTGAAACGAGGCAATAGCCACTTTCCCGCTGTCATTTATCACTCTCCCTTCAGCATCTGCATGTTGGAGTATCCACCCGATCACTTCGGCACAGGGGAATAGCTCAGGGTGGGTAGCGGCTCTAGTTATGCCCGAGGCTCTGATATTTAGATAGATTGGTGCTTCCTCCAGCAACATATCTGGGATCTCTTGGTCCCTGATCATTCTATATATGTCATCCCATCTGATTTCTGGAGGGACACCAGTGGTGCACTTAGTGTCCTGGAGTGAGGTTTCAATCTTGAGAGGGGCGGGCTTCTTTTCTGTCATCTTCGCCTTCTTCTTACCGGTTTTCGGCATCTTGATTTATCCCTGATAACATCCATATCAAAGTCATCATTTGAGCAACAGGCTGTAAGGTTTTAGCAGAGAGCAACATCATTTTAATATCAATGAGATAAGTCAATGAAGCAAAATATTTAGGAAGCAAAACATTATTTCAACATAAGACACAAATTGAAACATTTGAAGCTCTTAAAAGACGAGTCTGAAATGCGCCTGAGGGGATAAGCTATGTTGCGGAAGCCATTGGTTTTCGGACCGATAGGCGATTTGCGGAAGCAATTGGCTTCCGGTTCCGCCTTGCGGAAGGAGATGTCTTTCGTTATAGCTGCGGTTGGAGAGGTTGATGGCGGGGAGACGCGGGTTGACTCGATGAGGGCTTTGAATGCTATCGTCACGCGCGGCCACTCACCGAGTCACTACCGGCGACTTTGGTCCGAGCGAAGGTGACGGCGCCGGGGATGTACTGACGGGAAGTGCTAGGGCGGCCATGGCTTAAGGTTTCGGCTCGCGCGGCTTGAACGTTCACGGGTTTTGAACGGGACAATGGCGGCTGGGACCAGGTTTTGCCTTGAGTAGAGGGCGTGCTGGGGCTGAGGTTTGCGGAAGGACCCACGGTTTTAAGTCCGGAGTTTACGGTCGGGGACATGGAAAGCCCATGGGGTTTCGACAAATTCTCCAAAACGAGGTGCGCGGCCCGGGGGGTAAAACGAACAAGGTTAACGGCCTGCACCAACCGCCTTTACTTTATAAAATAAGAAATGCCAATGTTTAAATCGATGCCTATGACGTTTTGTATGACGGCTAAAACACTCAACTGTATCTGACGAGTAAAACATAGCCCTTTACGGGTGTTTTGCCCGTCAAAAACCCGTTGTTTTCCCACAAACGATAACCCAATGGCGAAATTCCAGGTTAGAATCCTACCTGGCACCGTAGGGACTGCTTGAGCAAGGTGGCCGCGAGCACGGATGAGCGAGGTGAACTGGAGCGATTTGCACGGTGTCGCACGTCGTTGGCCGATTCAAAAAACAATGGTGTATTGGGTCGAGCCCCTACCATATTTTATAAAGAATGGGCACGTGTGAGCATTCAATTTGGTAGGTGGCGCGGTTAAAACGAGGTTTAAATTCGCCGCGCGTAGCGGTCATGTCAAACGATCTCGGTTTTAGTGCGACCGTCATTCGCGGGGCCAATTTGTGAATCGTATCCGCCGTTGCGGAAGGGTTCAACGAAAGCTCTCGCCGTTTCGGGGCTCATTGCTGAAAGGAAACTCGAAACCTTCCGCGAAAGACCGCCACGTAGCGGACGGGTAACGCCAAGGCTTCCGCCCTTTCGGAACGATGTAGCGAATGCTCCCGGTGTTCTTTTGGAAGGATTTTGCGAAAGCTTCCGCGAACCAAAAATTTCAAAGTCTCGTTGATTTTCGGGAAGGTTTGGCGAGGGCTCCCGCTAGTTTCGGAAGGTTTTTGTGAATGGCTTCCGCCGTTTCGGAAGGAAGACTTGAAGGCTCCTTCATTTTTTTTTTTTTTTCGAAGTTTTTTTTCTAAGTCTCTTCGGGCGCTTTAGACGAATAGTTCCCGCCGTTTCGGGAGCAAAACTTAAACTCTTCCGCACATTTACCCGGGGTCGTTTCGGAGTCCTTTGCCGAGCGGTTTAAGCGATTGGCTTCCGTTGTTTCGGGAGCGTAGCCCGAAGGCTTCCGCGTTTCAGGAGCAAAGGCTGAAGGCCTCCGCGACAGTTTCTTGAAAAATTCTAAGTCCTTTTCATAGTTTCGGAAGGAAAACGTGAATTACTCCGCAGGACTTATCCGGGTGGCTTCCGCCGTTTCGGAAGCGATTCTTCAGCGACTTCCGCTGTTTCGGAACAGGATCTTTAAAAGTTTCCTCGGCTTATTCTGAAAAGTTCTTGTAAGTTCTTTTACAATTCCGGAAGAAGTTCATGAATCTCTTCGTGTTATTTCGGCAAGCAAATGTGAATGGCCTCCGCCGTTTCGGGAGACAGACTTGAATCGCTCCGCCGTTTCGGCGAGGTTATACCAGTGGTTTCCGCAACTCATGGCCATAATCTGAGTCTCTTTTCGGGGAGATAACACGGCGGCTTCCGTCGTTGCGGAAGGGTTCACTGAATTCCCCCGCCATTGCGGAAGGGTTCACTGAATTCCCCCGCCGTTGCGGGCGGTTGAAACTAAAAGTTCTCTAAGTCCCTTTGTTCCCGCAGTTTTCTAATCGGAAGAAAATCTAGGTCCTTTTCGGGAGATTTAAGGTGAATGAGTCCCGCAATTTCGGGAGAAAAACCGGAACCTTTCCGCGGTTGCGGAAGGCTTCAACGAAAGCTTCCGCCGTTTCGGGAACAAATTTTCAATGGCTTCCGCAGATTTTGACAAAGGAAATCTCAGTCCTTCTTTCGGAAAGGTTGGACGTATGTCTTTGAAGTCCGGGAGGTAGTCCGAATTATCCCAAAACGTTGGGGAAAAGTCTGAGTTATCTTTTGGCTCTTTGGGGAGAACATGGAAGGATTGATGGCAAGATGTTCAACAGGGAAATAAGATTTTATGTTGAAAACAGAGCTGACGGCTGGGATGGCTTCTCAAGCAAACTTTCTACAAAAAATACAGGAGGGGCCCCAACATGTACAAAAATTTTGGGGAGGGGTGTTGCTGCAACAACATGTATCTACTTGCTTATCAGTGGCTACTTGTTCTATATGCACTTGACTTGCTGTTTTTGGTGCTGTTCTTGTGGTGTCTAGTTCTTCTGGTGTTGATGTGTTGGCTTGTTATGGTACTGCTATACTGGCTTCTTCTGGTGCTATTGTATTGGTTTCTTCTGGTGCTGCTACGACAACTATTTCTGCTTGATCTTGAATCTGCTGCGCTATTGATTTTTGATTGGTATTGTTGGTAGGGGTAGGGGATGGAAAAATGGGATTGGCTGGAGTCGAGGGTGAAGTTGGAACTTCGTCTGTTGGTGAAGTGATTGACGATGAAGGTGGAACTTTGTCTGCTGGTGGTGGTGGAGGGGGGTCGAGACTTTCGAATGGAACAAGACTGACTTGGGGTAGAGGAACTTCAGGGGTAAGTGTTTCATCATCGACATAGTTAGTAATTTCTGGTGGAATTTCTGGGGGCTCGACTGAATGTCGAGGTGGGGTCGAGTCTTCCACCATTGGTTCGACTGGGAAAGGGATGAAAGATGAAGTTTCTTGTGCGAAAATATTGCTGGTCGGATCAAGATTTCTATCTAGTTGGATGTGGGTATATCCGACAACTTGGGGTTCTGCGGTTCTCAGTGGATATGGTAGGTCGATTGTAGAGGCGTTGGGTGGAGTTGAATCAGTCGAGATATTTGTATCGGCGACGACAATTTTCTTAGTGATTAACTGTTGTCAGTGGGGAAAAAGTGAGGGAAGCTGATCTATAAATTGGTTGAGGTCATTATCAGCTTGAATTTTTTCTCTGAGTGGATGAGGAAGTGTTTGTACTAATTTTGGAAGATTAAGGGATGATTGTGGTGTAGGGGCGAACATGGCGGAGATGGAATTTGTGTGAGGTCAACATGGGGTTCGACCGTGAGCTTGTATATCTTCTGGGGTGGTGGTCGACTGAGGGATATTTCTACTTCCAAAAATTTCTTAAATTGATCTTCGACAGGGATCTTGTGTTTAGCGGCATCGGCTAGAATCTATGCCACGCTATCGAAGAGTTCAGATTCACCCTCTTCTGTCGGTTCTTGTATAAAAAGATTCATTTTCCCCTTTCCTTGTACTTTGGTCTCCCTGTTCCGTTGGGATTGAGATATTTCATCGGCTATCCGTTGGATGTTTTATTTCGTGAGAGCATACTTCGGAAGTGGGTTATCTGATTGTGTACTCTCATCCGACTGTTCAGCTACCTCTGTAGGGTCCTAATGTGCTTTCATTGTAATACCAAGGGGATTCATCTCAACAATCTTCTTGGCCTATAAGGTAAATGTGTTCAAGTGAATTCAGATTTCGTAGTCTTCTTCCTTTTTAGCATCCGTCAGAGGTTCGACTATTGTGAAATCAACTTTTTGTGCTTGTGGAGGGATTTCCAAAGTTGTATTTGAATGTCGTCAGAGCTCTATAAATATCTCCTCGACCGAAGGATAAAAGTCGAGTGCCTTTGCCGCACCTTCTTCTCCTTGTAAGTACCAAACCGACGTGTGGTCTAATGCAAGCTGTATGTGTGCAGTCGGTGGTAGAATTTGACGGATGTTTTGTGGTACCCTCCACCTTGTAGTTTGAACTTTTAGATTCTGGAACCAATTTTCGAGCCACATTTTGGCTGTTGTGGCCCCAAGACGGCATCCTCCATGAGTAAAACAATGAAAGTTTTCCATCAATACTCCTTTATCTGCTATAAAATCTATGTTTCCTTTTGGTCTAAGATATGCCATAGCAATCCAAATCAATAAGGACGGATACCGAATGCTCACCCTCTCTTCTTGACATTTGTAGGAAACGTTCCTTACGATGTCGGCTAGATGGTCTACCTAGTTGTACACTTTGCCTCGAGATGCCATATTTTGCACGACCTTCAACATGTCCATTTTGAGGTCAGACCCTCGACCAGAACTTGTGACCACGGTCGACACAATTTGTGCATTGATCTTGTCGGTTTGATATATTATCTAGTTTACCACCAAACCTCTAGAATTTTTTCCTACTGGTGTGCCCATGAATTCCTTGACCAGTGATGGGTTTGGTCGCATTGGAATAATGTCACCTTTATTTGATAAAATAATAATCATATTAATGAGGTCGCCATTTATTTTTATAGGTGTGTCGAAATATAGCTTTCCATTATAATACTTTCTCACAATGAACTAAGCAATAATGTCTTTCAACTCGGCGAAGCTGTCAACTAGAGGTTCCCGCCTATAATGCAGAATTATAGAGGTCTAAAGTTTCAGAGCTTATTCTCTCCATTTACCATCTTCTTTTCCCCAATCAACAATGTCATTCTAGATCCTCTTCCATTGTTGTTCTGAAACCTTGGCGTTTCAAATGAGCTGCAGTCGGGTTTCCAAAGGGGAATGGGATTTTTCTAGCTCCCTGATCTTGGTTGCTTCTAACATGGTTGTCAACTAATATTTATTGGGTTCCATTGTGGTTGCAGTATTCTCAAGTTCAAGAAGTGGTTCGAACAGTTCAGATGGCTTTGTGTTATGGAGTTCAAGCTCTTGGAAAAATAGTATCCAAGAGTCCTCGAGCCTATTATTTATAGAGGAACTATTTGGCATGAGGGAATGTGAAGTAGATGGTTGCATTGTTGATGGTTTGATGAGGGCGTTAATTTTTATTGACAACTTATTGGCTCCTCGTCTGACGCACTTCGAATTTCTTATCTACGTGTCGGACTTCACGAATGCTTTTTTTTATGTTGTGTCTTCATCGTTGTGGTGTCGGTGCGCATCTTTCGACAAGTTGTGTCGGCCAGAAATAGGTCGTCATGGTCGGGGATCTCTTTCATCATGTACTCATTGGCTTGGTATTTCTTGTCGATGTATGTCATATCGACGGTCGTGCATTGGGCACTTTTCTCTGCAGCTTTGTTCATTGTCGTTGCTAGAATTATTTCTCCAGTATCTCATCATTATGCAGTTTATAAGACTTAATTTTGAAAGGTTGCTTATAATGCTTCTCTCCCAAGGTAGTTATAACCATTTTTTTTCATGCCTTATATCGCTCCAGTCAGGCGCCATCATAGCAGATCTAAGAGATGATGTATACCTCACAAGAGTAATTATGATTAAGCAGGAAGATATAAGAAGAGTGGTCAATGTAGTGTAATGAGCAACAGAATAATAATACAATAGAACTCGGATAGAAGCAAAAATACTTCACACACACTAATTAATTAATCACAATATGGACAAATAAATAGTACAATGCATGAGGATTCGAATGCCTAAGGTGGAAATTCGAATTAGCCTTCATGGAGTGATCAAAAGATCACTGGAGTGTCATCGAAGCACAACTAGTAGTCTATCTCATCATTAGTGGAGTCATCAATGCTCAAGTAACTGTCAACCATCAGTAAAACTGAGTCTAACTGAGTGTAATTGGAACTAACTGAATTAAGGAGGCTCAGTGGAGGGCGCATGAGGAGTATACTGAAGTCAGAATGGGCAGTCAAGTCTCACTGGAGGTCCATCGGAGTGATACAGTCAGTTGAGAGTCAGTCAAACCTAAAATCAAGGAGAGAACTGAAGATAACTGAATGGTAGGTAAGGAAGGGCACTTTTCTCATGCAGTAGGTGAGAGGAGGGCGCACTAAGCTCTAGGAGGGATGAAACTAAGTGGAAGGAAGCTTCGGGGGCTAGCTAACTGAGGGCTAGGTGCTAGGACTAATGACTCAGATGCATGCAAACCCTAAATAATGCATGCAAACCCTAAAAGTGCATGCATGACTGAAAATGCAAATAATGAAAATGTTGCTAGGACTAGGATGGAGTATAGGAATATCCTAACACCTCGAGCCCAGTATTTATAGAGGAACTATTTGGCATGAGGGAATGCGAAGTAGATGGACGCATTGTTGATGGTTTGGCAAGGGCATTAATTTTGATTAACAGCTTGTCGGCTCCTCATCTGACGCACTTCAAATTTTCTTATCTACGTGTCGGACTTCACGAATGATTTTTTTTATGTCATGTCTTCACCGGTGTGGTGTCGGTGCACGTCTTTCGAAAAGTCGTGTCGGCCAGAAATAGGTCATTGTGGTCGGGGATCTCTTTCATCTTGTACTCGTCGGCCTGGTATTTCTTGTTGATGTATGTCATATCGACGGTCGTTCATCGGGCACTTTTCTCTGCATCTTCGTTCATTGTCATTACTAGAATTATTTCTCCAGTCTCTCATCATTATGCAGTTTATAATACTTAATTTTGAAAGATTGCTTATAATTCTTCTCTCCCAAGGTAGTTATAACCGTTTTTTTTCATGCCTAATATCGCTTTAGTCGGGCGCCATTAACAAGTTTCTTAAATACACTTCCTTGTAGGGTTTTTAGTCAGACTGAGCCACTGGCATTGATGTCTTCGACAATATACCAACCCATCCATTCTGTGTGCAAATTTTTCGGTTTACATTTTACACGACTATTATATAGCAATGTCGAGTCACCAACTGATAGATTTTATGCCTGATATTTCTATCGTGCCAGGATTTCTGCTGTTGCTTTTGGATTTCTTGGTGATGTATTGCTATCATCAGTTCTCGTCCAGCTTCGATAATTGAACTAGGCGTTCTTTTCTTTCATCTTCGACATCGATGTGTAATACTTCATCAATTCTTGGATATTGTCGTCGAAAGTGCAAGGGGACGACTGCTTCTTGACCATATACAAGTGTGAAAGGGGTCCGGTCTGTCATTATTTTATATGTTGTTATGTATGCCCATAGAATGACAGGTATCTTGTCTTCCTGGTCGTCTTTGTCAATGTTGCACATTTTTGTTAAAATTTTGGTAAGTGTTTTATTAAAGGCTTCTACGACGCCATTTGAATGTGGGTGATATGAAATACTTATCCTGTGTTCGATTAAAAATTATTTTGTAAGAGCAACAATTTTTTACAAACAAAGTGAGTTCCCTGGTCGTTAATCAATGTAAGTTGGCATCCGAACCTTGTGATAATATTCTTGTATATAAATTTTGCAGCTATCTCGCTTGAACATGTTTCGACAGGTTCTGCCTCAGCCCATTTGGTGACATATTCTACTGCAGTGATAATGTATCTCGCACCTGTTCGTATTCCAAGTATTGGGAATGATTCGATAAAGTCTGTTTCCAATATTTCGAATGTTCGACTTGGATTTATTGGAACAAGGGGCATTTCTGTGCTTGGCAGAGGTCGGCCCATTCGTTGACATATATCACATTTACTTACAAAGTCTCGACATTATTTGTGCATTGTCCTCCACCAAAGTCCAGATTGCATAATCTTTCTTGCTGTGATGTCAGCATGATATTGTCCTCATGCCAGTCCATAATGCGCCTATGTTAGTATACTTTGTTGTTCATGTTCAAGCGCACATCGTCGTAATATGTCGACAAGGCCAAGTTTATAAAGGAATCCATTGATTAGAGTGTAGGGTGAAACTTTCATTGTGAGAATCTTATTTTTCTTTTCCGACATTCCTTTTGGTTCTTGTCCATCCTCGAGGAATTGTGCAATCTCCACTAACTCCGAGGGGACAGCTTCAATTCTAAGGAAGTGCAAATTTGGTAGTTCATCTTCAATTCCTGTCGGCTCTTCTCCTATGTCGATTCGTGACAAGTGGTCAGGTCCGACATTTTCCTTTCCAGGTTGAACTATGACTTCAAATTCAAATTCTTGAAATAACAGTGACCAGTGACATAATATTCCATGGTGCAATGGCTTATTGACTAAGTACTTTAGTGCTTGATGATCTATATAAAAGACAAAAGGGTTATCCAATAGATAGTGTCGGTATTTCTATAGTGCAAATACCATACCCAGTGCTTCTCTTTCTGTCATTGAATAATTTATTTCTGCTTTGTTCAACCTTTTGCTGCTAAAGGCATTAGGGTCATCCATTCCATCATCACTAGGTTGTGTTAAAATTGCGCCAACTACTATTCCTGATGCATCTATATGCACATGGAAATTGATCGAACAGTTCAGGAATCTAAGTATAGGTGCTTCGACAAGTTTTCTTTTCAGGATGTCAAACGATGTATTGCACTCGTCGGTCCACTTGTGTTCTTGATTTTATTTTAGTAATTCCTCCAAGGGATACGTCATGTCAGAATAATGTCGGATGAACTTTCAATAGTATCCCGTGTGACCCAATAGGATTCGCACTTGCTTAGAGTTGACCAGTGGCTTTAGGTCGAGAATGATCTTGATTTTAGCATAGTCGACTTTTATTCCTTCCTTGCACATGACATGGCCCAATAATATTCCGATAGGAGTTGAGAAAATGCATTTCTTGATGTTTAGCGAGAGTTGAATTTGTTGAAATGTTTCTAGAATCAGACGAAGCCATTTGCAGTGATCCTTTAGCATGGAGTATATTTTCCAATCATCAAAGTAGATAGCCATAGTTTTGTAGATGTATTCTTGAAAAGATTTGACGACAATTCTAGAAAAGACAGTTGGTGCATTCTTCATTCCGAACGTCATGACTTTATACGAAAATGATCAGAACTCATAGACAAATGTTCTCTTCTTCTGGTCTTCTTTGGTGATGGATAATTGGTTGTACCTGGATAATCCATCTGTGAAGGAATAACACTCATGACCTGCAACTTCATTAATGATTTCATCAGCGAAAGGAGTAGGAAAACGGTTAGTGAGTGTTAATTTATGAAGTTAGCGAAATTCGACACATATTCACAATCGTGTCGGATCATAATTTTTCGGTTGTACGACCATCAAACTTTCCAATTCTGATTGATCAATAGGATAGATGATTCCTGTTGCAATCATATTATCGATCTCCTTTTTGACAATATCCTTGTATTTGTGTGCAAGTTTGTATGGTCTTTTCTTTACTGGTTTGGCGTCTGGTTTGATATCGATATTCATTTCGCCCATCTCCTATACGAGTCCTTTCAGGTATTTATAATCTCGTGTGAATACATCCTGAAATTCTTTAAGGAGACTAGTGATCTCTGTGGTTTTCTCTTCATTCCAGTAATCACCAATTTTTGCCATTTTCGGTCTGTCGTCGTTGGATATATCAATTTCTTTCATTTTTAATTTTGCATCCATCCACTCTGGTGCTTGGCTGTCATTGATTGGGCGTTCGACTTCTTTGATCTGAGTGAATCCTGGTGGAAATTATTTTTTCTGTTTATCTTTTAGGATTTTCTTTCTCTGCGGTCTCCACTTTGAAAGTTGTTCTAACTGGCTTCGACATAGCTGGATGATCTTCTTTCCATTGGAAACTCTTTCCAACTATTTTCTCTGTTTCTAGTCGCAATCGTGTCTAATGTTGGACTTCTTTCGACTCGATGTTATAGTAGACAACGATTTGTCGAACAAGTGGTTGCTTTTCTGCTGGTACTGCATTTTCTGTTAGTTGCGGAAACTTTTTGATTTGGTTACGCACCTCAGTTAGCTACTCATCCTTTGGAGAAAATTGGAATTATTTGATGAAATTTTCTTTTAGTTCTTTCCAAACGAAGGTATCTCCTCTTGCCTCTTCCATCTTGTACCATTTATTTGGAAAGTCGTTGAGCATGTTTGGAAAGAGATGTGGCCATACTCTTTCATCTCTATATCCTAGTCTTCTCGACTCCCTTTCACACTTGTCGATGTGAGCTTCAGGGTCTTGTCCTTGTGTGAAAATCAGGATTTCAGCCTAAGTCGTTAGTTTCTTATCTCCAAACCTTTCAACAAAATATTTTGATGTAGTGGTCCATGTTTGGAGTCTTGACTAATGCGTGTCCCACCATTGTGCAACTTGTCCTGTAAATGCCTCGACCAGACTCTGCGATCTCCCTTAGTCTCCGACATGCTTTGAAACATCCTTGACATGTGCTAAAGGAGATTCTCATTCTTTGTATCTCAGCACAGGAGTATGTGTCGAGTCACTCTTCACTGGTGTTAAAGTTCGATATTCGTGAATTTTTCTCTTGAATATCTTTGTAATGGTCATGATAGAGAAACATTTCATGATCTTGTTTTTAGGAATGACCTCAATTATCCAGCATTCTTTTGCTTGTAGTTCATAATTTTCCATTTTCCAGTCACACAGTTCAACGTCAGAATTGTATCTAGCCGATGTAGGGTCTCCAAGATAGAGTTCTCCTTGTGCATTTGGTTCAATATAATCTTCATTATTGTTTACTTGATATAGATGTCGTATATAATTTTCATCCTCCATAGGTTCTGACCACGGTTCTCCTTGAAATGGGAAGATTGGTATTATCACCTTTTGGCCATTTCCTTTGAGTTTAATGCGACCTTTATCGATGGATATCGATGCTTTCATTTTTCGACCCCATGGTTGACCAACCAGGGTTGGGAATGAATTGGATCCATCTTTTGGATTTATAATTCCAAAGTCAACTTTTGTCACTATGCCTTTCATGGAATTTTTGACATTTCTCCACACAACAATTGGTTCAATCAGTACTTGATCAACGAGTTTCAAATAAATGCCTAATGAGCTCAATATGCGATAAGTGAGTATGAAGGTTTTAAGTTTACTAATCAATGGTTTTCGTTTCATTTTGGATGCATGGATTGTATCGGAGGAGGGGAAGATGAATCTCCGAGCTCGACTTCAAGTTTCTCCCGCCAAAGCACAGGTTGCAAACACTCGGGCTTAGTTGGGCCCAGCTGAAGAAATAATATAAGCTGGTCAAGGGAACTCCATCGATAAGACGCAAACAAAGGATTTATGTTCTAAAGAATCAGTAGGAGGTAATCGACAAGATGTCTTTAAAATCGCAAGTAAGTATACTCCACTTGTTGAAGCATTCTAAAGGAAAAGCATTGTCGATGAGTGAGCAGTTTGTATGTTTAATTTCGTATCTAAATGATCCTGTATTGATAAATACTAGAGGATGAATATCTCCTAATGCAATTCCATTGAATGACCAGAAAGTATTCTTTGAAAATGATTATATTAATTGGACTATGTTCCTATTTTTATCTTAGTGATCTTGTTAATATGTATATTGATCATGACGATAGTTACATAGGAGCCTTAAATGTTCATAAGTTTATGAGGGCTGTATAAGCATAATTAGGATCATTCACCCTATGAAAGATGTACACTCCTACCCGGTCGATTGATGCCACGAGTAAGGTTTTAGTACTTATATGAGTCAAGTCATAGACATTCATCATAAGTACTTGATTGCTCTAATTGTGTATTATGATGACTAGAAAAGTTGATATAGTATGTGAATTATGAAGTGAGTAAGGTGCAATTAGGTCATTATATGAAGGACTATAAATTTGCCATGAATTACTTGGTTATTGATTTCTCGCACTTATGCTGAAACGATTGTATTAATTATGTACATAAGATTGTAGGATTGAGATAATCCCTATTATATTAGAAAAATGCATAAATGGTACTAAGGAGTAACTCCTGAAATTCTCCTTATTGGCTAAATGTTATTGAGAAAAGGTGTAGAAGATGTTGTACATTATATTGAATGTTACATGCGATGGTTTCGATATAGAATATTAGTTTGTGTTCTTACTTATTTGTTATATGGGACATGTGACATGGTAGAGAAGAATGATTAGTTGAACTAATAAATATATAATAGATCTTCAAGGTTAATGTAAGTAATGTTACATAAAATATATACATATATAGAGGGTTAGAAGAGTTGTAAAACTTTTATGCATGATTAACAAAGGGTCATCCTCAAGGTAAAAGATTGAAAGAATAGGAATTAACTTCATTGGTTATAATTACTCAAGAAGTATAAATGTGTATTCTAAGTAGTTAAAAGGATGCATATGATGAAATGTTATGATTTCATCTTTGTATATTCTATTTTCAGGGATCCTTACTAGGAATGTTAGGATACTGGGAGTGGTTGACAGAAGAATTATACCTTTATGTGATCAAAGCTTTATGTTATATGCGTGGATACCTTGATAATCTGTTTAGTTTTGATATATAGATTTTATGATATGGAGGGGATTACTAATGTGTATTAATGCAAGTTAAAAGTACACCTTGGCATATGAGGGCCATACAATAAAGTGATATGCAGTCTCCCCCATAAAGGTATGTGATTATCCTTAGAAAAATATATGCAAGTACATATGTAGACGATTTATTGTTACTCACATGATGTTGGCATATGCAAGAAAAATGGGTACTTAATATAGTGAAGGAAAAGGATTGAGGTGAAGTGATCGTAATGCCCATAATAAAGAAGAATGTAGTCCTATTAATTGAGTTGGTTATGCTTAGTATGGAAATAATGTTTATTTTAGATAACCACATGTGGAGATTGTAGTATGAAGGATGACTTTCTTATTTTTATACATAGAAGAAAAACCTCCTTACAATATTTGGTTATGTTATTTTGACAGATGGTCAAAAACTCGGTTGAACTTGTGGAAGAGCGTAATATATTATGCAGGTATATGTCGCCTTGTCAACAAGACCTCGACGCAAGTTATAAATGTTGGGTGGTTAAATTATATTATTTCACTGATGACACTATAAGTAGAAATCACAACTTGAGTCCATACATATCTAGCTTATCACTCATGAGCATTTGAGTAAAACTCGAATGATTTTAGTTTATTTTTATTCTTAGTAGGAGTCGATAAGGAATAGACAAGTGAAAGACGTGTCAGTGCTATTAAAATTCCTATAAATAAATGTTGTATAGTGGTTATGAACTAACAATGCAGGATTTCGCTATGAATATAACAAATCAAAATGGAAGTGAGTATTCACGCGGATAAATAGCTGAGTAATCGCTCAAGAGTAAGTGAGGATTCACTTAATGCATCTTATTTACTGGTCATATTTCGAGACACTTATAACCATGGATTAACATTGGATTATGTTGTTTAGTTACTAACATTTTCAGGATGTTATCATAATTACGACCAATGTGATAAACAAAAAGGAACGTGGCTTATAAGTCCATTGGTGAAGCTGAGCAGAACAAAATCGCTCAAGAGTAAGCGATTACCTTTTATTATAGCATGGATTACAGTATGGCACAAAACCTGATTTGGTGATGGATGTGTGCTACATATCATGAATGATAAGCAAATAAGTGAAACTACTTACCGTTATTACAAGACATATTGTAATTTACAAAAATTGTAAGAATTAATAAATGATTGGTTATCGAAATAAATTCCGGGACTCAAGCGAGAAGGCTTGAGGGGAATTGTGTAAAGAGTGTCAAAATGGCATTTGAAATACTCCCTAAAATCAGGGATTGAACAGCCACTAGGATTCTCGGAGAATCGGCTGGCTGTAAGACCTAGGCAAGCTATAAGAAAATGTATATGTGGGAGGCAGGACGCTGCTTAGTATGCATGAAAGAAATGTTTGCTGCGTGAGCACTAAGGTGTTAGGCAAGACATGAAAGAAATGGTTGCTGCGTGAGCACTAAGGTGTTAGGCAAAACATGAGAGAAATGTTTGCTGCGTGAGCACTAAGGTGTTAGGCAAGACATGAGAGAAATGATTGTTGTGTGAGCACTCGGGTGTTAGACAAGAATTTCCTGGATCAAGTGAATGGTTGGTTGTGATTAAGCTCATAATCTACATTCCTGGATCACCGGAATTATGTGTGCTTGTGATAATAAAAGCACAAACAATGACTAAATATATTCCATAAACTGCAAATGTTATGTTACAATAAATGACTTAGTATTTATGAATATGAGTTTGATTGTGAAGTTGATGATAATTTTACGGTTTCTTTGAATTTCGGTTTAAAAAAAAAAAAAATGCAGGGTGATTGATAGTGACTTGCGAGAAATTCATGAAAGACCAAAGAAGGTCAAAATAGAGATGACGAAGCAAGCAAATGATGACTTCAGAAGAGGAGACAAACTGTTGGAAAAGCTTGAACACCGAGGACGGTGTTATTCTAAAGGGGAGGAGGATGTAATATCCCTCCTTTATGCCCCACTATTTCTAAGTGAAATTGATTACTATATTGATTCCGTGGTGAGGAACTCAATGACGAGGTGCCACCAGTGGACGTGGGAAAAGTGTATCATCTTTTCTTCTTCTAGGTTGTATGTTATAAATAGTAAATTTATAATAACACCACTGAAACGATGGACAAACAAATCTACGAAGGGGAGTAGCAGGGTGGTTGGAAGGCCATAAATGTATAGGTAGTTTTACATATCCCCTTAAGCTTAACGACAAAGGTTCGACAATATAGGGTTTGTGTAACGTACCCCATATCACCAATTAGAAAGTTAAGTAAAACTAATGGAAGATTTCACCTTTATTACTCAAGTTGTAAATTATCATCTCTTATGAGTTCAGTACAACACCTTTTCCTACATATATGGAACAAATTTATGTAAAGAAAACATTGAAGTTGCACATCATAATTTAGTAAATTTCTTGCACAATGAGAATTAAATAAGTTAACCATAATAGCCCATACGCGAGTCCTTCCGTCTTTACCATTGCACAATATCATGAAATTATTACCTATGCATGATAAACTTTGGATGTACCTAAACGAGTCAAGGAAACCACTATATAAACAATATGAACTATAATGACTTCTCTTTACCAAGGACTATGTAAACAATATGAACTATAATGACTTCTCTTTACCAAGGATTCACCCGACAAGGTATACACTTTAAATCAATGGCATAAACAATGAGCCATCCAAGCTTAACCCTTGACATAACCACAAATCATCAACTTGAAACATCGACATAAGAAAAGTAGCCAAAATTAAACATTGTCATAAGCATTAAACCATCAAACTTACACATTGACATCAAAATCACGCCATAGAGATTTGCACATGAAGACAGATATAGGTGGTTCACCCACTATCGGGCTACGTCCACGAGGAAGGGTCTCAATCTATTATATTAATCAAAAGGAGATTACACTTGCACCCTGCGATAATTCCTCATTCGCCATGTCCCTCTCATAGAGGCTTTCTTCAAAATACTCAACACTATTAATAAAAATAGGGCAGAGATATACGCTTCAGCATACAGACAAGGCTTTCAGCCTCTACATTTCCAGAAACTTAGCCAGAATAGAAATCCCGATTTCTTTATACAATTTCCAAGAAATAACAATCTATATTTCTTTCATTTAACCAGTACGATTTCCTTTTGACCAAAGGTTCTGAAGAAACAGAACCTTTCTGCTATCAATCCATCACACAAAACATTGATATAATAGTGAAGCTAACCCCTTCGAATTTTCAATTTCGGCGTTATCAAACAGTTACCACTAACTACAGCTAACATAACTCGTTGATATAATAAAGAAGACAGCCGCTTCGGATTTCAATTTTCGGCGTTATCAAACAGTTACCACTAACTACAACTAACATAAGTGGTTGATATAATAAAGAAGACAGCCGCTTTGGATTTCAATTTTCGGCGTTATCAAACAGTTACCACTAACTATAATTAATGGCCGCAAAATTCATTTGATTGCACACAGCTATACATAAACACCTATACAAACCGAGATCGACCAGGATCTCTATCATTTCATCCCGCAAAACTCGGTCAATGAAGGAAAACAACGCGGTAACCGACAAGTTGTTTGGAGTCGCAAGTAAGTATGTCCCACTTTCTGAAGCATTATAATAACATAGAATTGTTTATATATGGACGTTGTTTCACTATGTATTTGAATGAGCGGTTATTGGAAAATATTATGGATGAATATTTCCTCTTACTCTATAATTAGTTTTATGGAATGGCGAGAAATAACTCTTTAGAAAGATTAAAATAGCTAGACCATTGGAGTGATGAAAATTTATTTGTAAGGGATCCTAGTCCTGAATGAAAGGATTATATGCGAGGGAACCCTCCTAACTCTGTCAACTTGATAGTTCAATTCTAATGTCTATTACTTCCTCTATGTCTCATGCCCTTCCTAAAAGCTGACACCTAGCCGCCTCAACAACCGTTTTATAATAGGAAGTACGGTTTATACATTCTGTTGTTTTATATAATTAATCAGATTTGACAGAGCGTACACGCCTTGGTTTGCCGGTTTATACAGAGCTATATTCCAACGATTCTCCTTCCAGAGATCGCACAACTAAACATTTTTCAAAGATTAAAAATATTTAATTAGAGATCTAAACCAATAACTGAGATTGCCAAAACGAAATCCCTCGCTGGCGGAGGTCCTAAGAGAACAGGGTTTAAAGGGCTTTAGCTCTGAGAGAGTTATCCCTCCTCGTAACGCCTACGCGGTGAGAAATTACAGCGTAAAGAAAATATATATATAAGACAAGATCTACAGGGGTTTAACTAGAGATCAGCTTATCGCTTCTCATTATTTTCTGCACATTCATATTTAAATACAATTTACCGTATTTGTAGATGGATCGAACTCATTAAGCTCCATTAATTCCCAACCATCATCGTAGACTTCACATAATATTTTACTGTAAAATAAATGGGATCAATTCTCTTACAGAAGGTGAATACCACACAGCTGTTCTCCCACAGACGTAACGCAGATCTAAACTAATCTTACAACAGTATAACAATCGAAACTCGACAAGGATCGTTTTAGAAACCACTGGCCATATGAACATACATAGGGTCGTTGGGAAAGATCATATACATAGTGAACTTGCAGGCCAGCTAATTTATAATGATTCACATATAACAATTTAGAATTTGTCTCACCTTCTTGTTCATCATGGGTACAAGGAGTACATACCAGAGAAGAATAAATCTAATGAGTGCACGCCCTACTTTCTGCACTGCCAAATAGGCAGATCGCCCTTCTCCAACCAGTATGCATAATCCATAATACGACCAGGATCCATCCCTCCCCAAAACAAACCATCGTGAAACCGATCTCCCTAAGCAAGGATTTCCCCCCCTCAACAAAACGTTTCCTCCCCGTAATTATAGCACCGCCCTCTGCCGGGGTTGAGACTCCATTTTCTTTAAGAAGGATGACAAATGGCAAAATAAGAAAAATCAACATTCCCTCATAGGGACAACTGGCGTCTCCTTTAACAACACTCAGTAATTAAAGCACCGCCATTCGCCGGGGTTGAGACTCCATTTTCTTTAAGAAGGATGACAAATGGCAAAATAAGAAAAAATCAACATTCCCTCGTAGGGACAACTGGCGTCTCCTTTAACAACACTCAGGCGCTTTATCAAGGAGTCCAACTAAATAGAAACTCTCACTTTAAGTAGACCACTTCCTTCCACTATCCGTTTAGATTGTGGCTTGTTGAACTGTAAAAATATAAGCCTCGTAATATATTTAAACTGTAAACTATAACCCGGTACTACTACCACTTTGGCGAATACGTTTGTGATATAATCCAATCTTCGTGTAATATTTAGGGTAAATGCTTATAAGTGACTATATAGCATCTTTTAAGTATAAATGGTTGGTAATTCCCCTAGGAATAATTCATATGTCAAGGACATATTCTTAGGTGTTTAACCCCCTTTTCTCTCGTAGTCTTGTTGGAGATAAAACAAATACTTAAGCATATTTAAGATAAATCTTATGTGTCTTTGCCGAGATGAGTTTAAGAATATTTAGTCTTTGATTTCACTAAGGATTATCTAAGTGGTAAATATCCTTACGTTATTGAGTAAGCATTTATGAGTTTATTGCTAGCTTATATCAATTAATTATTTTGCTAGGACTTAAGGCAACATCTAAGACCAAGTAGGTGTCACTTTGTCTAAGTGTTACTGACAGTAAGATGAAATCCATCATCTCCGTCTTAGATTTTTATGGCTCCCTATCGAGTCCACCTCCCTCCTTTAGTGAACTTCATTACTCATTGTTTAGTTGCGTCATTGTCTTCAATATCCTAGGTCGAAAATAACATTTTTAGAAAGTAACATAACAATGCTTCCAAGGTCCACAGGTGGGGCCTTGGCCTTGAGCTCCTCACCTGGGCCACTTACAACATTATAATATATTTACAAAACAACGGGATATACAACAAATGGGGATGTCACAGTTTGTCTATTCAGTGCTTAATGTAACTTGATATTGAAAAGACACTAAGAAGGATATAGTTATACAAGGACCAGTCGCATCTAGTACATAAACTTTATACTTATACAAAAAAAGAGTATCATATATGAAGTTATATATATAGACTGGGCATATTATATAGGTTCAAATACGTCTCATTTATATATATATATAAAAAAGTATGCACCACACGAATAAATACAAAGGAACAAAAGATGTAAATATCTTGGCAAAGGGGTATTTTGTGGTAGAATTGTACGTAGTGGCTAACATGTTGTTTTGTTGGTGATGACTCCCCACAACCGTGAGAGGGAGGCTGAAAGAGGACACGTTGAGATCCCATTTGTTGCATTGTATTACATGTGGCAGAAGATACTCTCTGTCAAGGGCGGATTCCCCAAAGTAGAGAGGTGCTTCGGAGTTTATTTAAACTCGGTTTTTCGCTTGGCGTGGGGGGGAATGACCTGAAGCTTTTTCGGAATCATCTAGTTAGATAAAGGAAGGGGGTTTACAGTCTTAAGGATGGGGCGTGGGACTCGATGTGATTCTTGGAGAGAAAATCCTCCTTCGTCTTCTAGTTGCTGATGTTATAGCTCAGCGTAATGGTGGCATACGTCTGATAGGAGATATTCCTTCCTTGATGGAGTTTTAATCTGTAGATCTGAAGATATCGAGATCGGGCGCGGAATAGAATCAGAAGGTAGAATCAGAAGGGACAAGATCGAATTATGCCTCTGCATCCGAGCTCCGTGCACTATTCGGTGGAGGAGGATTCTCGAAAGACTCGAACTCTGCAGGGTGAGTTTGTTGTTTCGCTGGACAGACTGAATTACGAAGACTAAATTGCGGAGGTAAGAGATCATGTATTCTTCTTATGAGAGTGGTCTTCTTACAAGTATATCTATGCTAAAGTGTGTGTAAATTTTATACGTCAAGATCAGAGCCTTGTCGCCATTGAAACATGCTTGTATGAGTAGGATCTCTTAGTAGATCTACGCTAAAACCTTGTTATTCTTTTAGATCAAAGTTTAGCAGATCTCAGCAAAAACCGAGCATGCTTATATGCCTGTGTATAGTTGATTTTAAACCGGTCAGATCGGATAAACGGTCGTCTAGGGACATAGATCTGTAGATTTCATCATCTATCTTTACATTGTGCAGAATGATATCTGTCACCAGTGTTTAGCACCCAGGATGTCGAGGAACTAGTAAGGAGATAGGAACTATTGCTAAAGAACTTGCAGATACTATCAGAAAACAATTAGTATCCAAAGGTCATCAGATCCCGGTAGGATTAGAGAGGGCTTTTTTTTGTTGTGTGTTGTTTAGATCCTTCTTTTGATTGGAATCAGACTTTGTTTTTTTATCTGAAGGGGTTTGTATGGACTGGGAAGGGATAGCTCCAGAAGCTTGATCCCCTTGCTAATTTTTCATTCATATAGTGTTTTATACGAAGTTGCTGGGCGAGAAAAACGTTTGGGAACTCCCTGTCGAAGGGGAAATAGCGGCCTCTGTAGGGTTCAATAGCATAATAGTCGTTGTGCTTGGATCTCTACCTTACCCTCTGCTTATATTTTATTTTAAACGGAAATGGAATCAGATCCTAAGGGTAGCGAAAATGCTATGACCCGTGTTAATTTCTCTGCGATATGTATATTGTTATATATAGTTTAATTCTTGTAGCTTGTCTCTGTTCAAATCTTAGTGTTACCGCGTCTTCCTTTCGTGGATCACTTTGATCTCCCTTTGTGGGTAATGATCCTTGCATACATCTGTTGAGGTAGAAATACCTACAGACAGAGTGCCTTAGCACGCCTGTAGCGTCTCATACTTATAGCTGTATTTTCTAGTCGTTGACCGAGCGAGCGCCTTCAATATACCTACAGTAATCCATAAATAAAATCGGTGTGTTTCTTGTAACTGACAGAATGCCTTTAGTATACCTGTAGCGATTTTTCATCCAGATCTCTACATTCTAGGTCGCAGCATTAGTTAATCTATAGTGAAACTCTTTGGTTAGTAAGATATATAAAATGATGAGTTACGGCAATGCACACCTAAAAGTTTAAAGGCTACCTTGGTTCATTATTATAGGATAAGGTGAGTAGGATGATGCATGAAGTAGTAAATTATGAGTGTGGACACATGTTATAAAGTATGTTTATCCCCAATAAGGATCTTTTATAATTATAAAATCAATTTAGGATGTGTTCCTAAGTTATAGTTCCGAATATATATATATATATATATATATCCTGATCTATATATGAACATCCATATAATTATAAGTTCTAAAAAGGTGATATTTTATTAAATACCTAGCATAATATGGTGAATACATTATGGCTAAATGAATATATAAATGATATATAATAAAGAGCAATTCTCATTTGCCTATG
Organism: Larix kaempferi; assembly: GCA_027924585.1. Classification (NCBI taxonomy): domain Eukaryota; kingdom Viridiplantae; phylum Streptophyta; class Pinopsida; order Pinales; family Pinaceae; genus Larix; species Larix kaempferi. The sequence continues at coordinate 623,916 of BSBM01000234.1, read as the reverse complement.
AGAGGTTATACTATGGTAATCTCCCTAACTCTAACTCTTAGTATGGGACACTTGTGTTTGAAGTTAAATTAATATGTGGTAGCTAGGGAAGCAATCGTTTTATTAGACAACAGAGTTACAATATATATAGGAATATTCTGCACTTTTATAACTAATGAGAAGTCGCTATACGACTTGTTTTGCTTAGTGTGCATTGGAGGGATATTCACATCGATGCTCTCGATGAGAGAGACTTCGAGCCTATGGAAAGAAATTATTGCAACATATGTGTTGCTGGATGTAATTCTCGTCTGGAATAATAGAAAGAAAATATGACCTGCCTTTGTGGACGTAGCCCAGTCGGGTGAACCACCTATATCATTGTCTCGATCTTATGTGTGTTCAAATTGGCATTATTGTTTTGTTCAATGGAGATGTGATGTTATTTACTTCTATGTCTTCTTCTAGTACATGTGTTTTGTGTGTCAGGATTTATCTGCTGAATTATAATGGTCATGGATTAATGTCATGAAGATTTCTTGTACGATAATTTTGTTCAGGTTAAATGTATTCATTGAAAAGTAAGAAATCAACAGCAGATGTTTGGAATGTGAAAAGTAATTTTTGAAATTTACTAAATCCTAAGAATAAAGATTGGATATGTCACATTGAATCCCATGAGTTTGTTAAGTGAAGATGTTAATAGTGTATCTCATAAAGTCTTATGTTTTTAAGTGGTTATTACTTAAACTTTGAAAGAACTAATCGTTACACTATGAGAAGTTAGGAAATAATCAAAGGAGATTTGTAAGAAATTTAAGGTAAAATCGAAACGAATGTACATGCATGCGGTATATCTATTTTATTTCTCTCTTTTCGCTCAAATGAAAATTCTGTAACAAAGAAAAATCCCCAAGATTACTAACTCAAGAATATGGAGATGTTACAATTTTCTCAAGCATAGTAGGGAAATCCTCCAAGAATTGATCCCCTACTCCACATTTTGTACATAATTTAATATTTGTTTGATCTTTATAAGGAAAATATGCATGGTGATGTCCTTAACTAAGACAAGTATAACATTGCCCAGGTTGTCGAGGTCGGAAATATCGACTGCCATTGCCGCGACCCCGGCCTAGGCATCCTCCGCGTCGGTTGTAGTTATCATTTCACCGATCATATCTTCTTCTGTCGTATCTTGGATATCTATTGTTTATGTCATTCCGATCGTATTGATCATTCCTTTCATTTATTTCGTTTCGGTCATATCTGTCATTTCGGTCGTATCTGTCGTTTCTTTCATTTCTGTCGTTTTTTTGGTCGAGAGAGTTGGTCTGGTACACTGCATGGTAATTTGGCTTGTTCTTTAGATTCAGATGGAATATGTTATAGAATGAGTACTAAATTCACATATATGACACCAGTTAGCTTGCTTGTTCTTCAAATTGTACGTGCAGTCATTTGTAGTATGTAAGTCGTAATCTTGACAAATATCATAGAAGCATATTGTTTGTACAAGTCAGACATCTTATCGTCGGTCCTCCTGATGATAATGGGATTTTGTGTGTCCTACAGTATTACACTTAGTACACCATACTTCTGCTCCTCTAATATTTATGTCTCGGATGGATTGCTGCATACTATCCAGAAGTTCTTCAATATGTATGTCGACAGGTTCCAGAGGCCATTGATTCTCGAAATGATTCTTCTATGGGTTCCTTTTTCAACCTTGATTTGATTTCGATCAATTTATAGACATGGTGAAGGATTATTGTGGATACCATCTTTTATCAATGCTTGGAAAAATAATCACATTATAGAAATTGGATTTATGGTTGAGTTATGGGGACACTATGAGAATCACATCGTATATAAATTTATCAATCATATAGGGCATACATCTCTATTGCATGTCCCCTGTCCAGAATATAGCTACACAATTGAGTCTACTATTGGGTTAATCATTTTGTTGTCAGCTTATTCTCCATTGTTGGGGCATAAAGAATATTACATGGTGAACCCATTTATAAAGCATTTTTGACATATAGGCGTCAATGAAATAAGAGTTGTTGGTTTCTTTTCATTCATAGGAAACGTCAACCAACATAAGCATGGATGGATAGTTGTTCGTCACCAACAAGATCAGGATGGTTCTAATTTTTTTACCTTTAGAAGTGTTAGAAGGTGTTGGAGAGAAACAATTGGTGTTGATGGTGCACCTACCCCTCCAAATGATGCAGTATTATACAAAGGTAAAATATATTAGCTATCTTTAAGAATAATTTCGGAGGAAGATGCCTTGTATGTGTACAAAATGTACTCATTGAATATTGAATTGAACACATGGGGTGTCAGCTCAATTCACACTGGACGTATCAAACGATCTGTGTCTTACTATACATTCCAACCAACTACTATGCCTTGTGAATGATGGCTCTACAAAAGTATGGTGCATAGATGAGATACAAGACTTCAAGTGTGGTCAATGTCCGGTTCAACAAAGAGAGGGATATTTTGAATATGGAAAAGGTTTAAAATGGAGTATTTTACAAGACTTGACAACAATAATAAATACACATTGTTCATAATATCTCCCATTTTGTTCTGTGGGGAGTTCTATACTGATGTGCAAGAATTCTCAGATTCCTTTTATATACTATGATCTTTGCACTTGCAACATAACTCATTTAGCAGTTGATAGAACATCATTGTTTTCCAATCATCATCTTCCTATTCCAACAGACAATTAATGCATGAATATTCTAATGTATAGGAATTTTTTTCCGCTTACCCCAACCATGAACTCATTCCATGATATTATGCTACTACCTATAACATGGCTTGAGTATATCCAAGGTTTTGGTATGTAATCCATTAATATGAAAAGAATAAAAACTATGTTTAGTTTTTGCAGCATTTGCAATTTTTGATAAATTTTGCAATTTAATAAAACATGACCTAAGTCCATTGAACATTTTTGTCTATATTTGAGTAGATTCTAAAATTTCTATGAAGAACTATGTTCTGATTTTGGTATATGTGACTCAGTAGAATTAATCATTTTAAATTATAAGTACAACTTGGTTTGTGCATCATATTCAAATTCAATATATGATATAATCATTTTTTGTCTAAACTACAAGTTTATTTATATATTTTGTATCTTACAAATGGTAAGTCTATTAGTCATTTGTAATCAAATAAATTGTTTATCTATATTGACATTAACACTAATGTATTCTCTTATGTTATATTATATAAATGGACATGATACTTGCTATTTGAAGCTCCCTACCAACATAGATTCTTGAAATGATATTTTTATGGTTGCCTTTATCTGCTATTATTCAATTCAGAATGGTTTGCAAAGAATGGAATCAAAGATTATCGAATAATATTTTTTTTTCCATCATGGAAATAGAGTGCAGTGCGAGAATATGGAGTTTTGGTAAAATTCCATTCTGAATATGAACAACAATTTGAAGGTCGTTACATTAATCAACAAGGAAAATTATCAACCATATGTATGCCATTTGTTAGTAATGGATATAAAATTGAGTTTGCATGTAGTTCAATTCTCTTGGTTTCTTTACCGACCAGCTTATATAGAAAAAAGAACTATTATAATATCAATCCATTCACTAAGGCTTTACATTTATTGTCTCCCTCAATCTTGGTGATTGGGGATTTTTTTCGCTGTTAAGAAATGCGCAACAATGAAAGTATGATTGGGTAGTTCTGAAACATGTTCCTATACTAGCTGAACCAAAATACTTCATATATAACAATCTTGACAAGAAATGGAGTCAAACATATCCTCCGGACGGTGATGTTTTGTCTTCAAAATATACTGTTTTGCATAATGGAAGTATTTATTGGGTGCATACTCATGTTATCTCTAGACCAAACCGTATTTGTTTATACCAAATATATTGGATAAATGTTGAAAAAAACAAATGGGGCTTCCATTTAATTCATCAAGCACATCCTACAGTGTCTTTTTTCTTAGTGGTGCATTCTAGTTAGATTCTTTGTTTTATGAATGACGGGTCAATTACTGTATGGTCAATAGAAGCTACTAGAAACCAATGTACCCCAAAAATGATAGCAGATATGTCAAGCACTTCTTTCCAACATGTAGATGGATTGCGATGGAGATTGATATCGAGTATAACTTTGGACATAAAAAAAATGTGTTGGATATTTTCATGTTTCATCTGTTGATAAATATATACTTATGTGTAAAAACAATCACATTGATTTCTTCTTCAATGATTTAAGCATGTCTCTTTATAATGAAGTAAGTCATGGTGGAATGTCAGAATCCATGCATTCCACACTTAGAATTGCAAGTGCTCAAAATGTTTATGACCTTGTTCATGACATTTCAATTGTCCCAGTTTCTCCAAACATGGAATCCTTTGATGATGTATTTACAACTTTAACATATCATTAAGTCGATTGTGCCATGTACCACAAACATTTTGCAATATATGATACAAATTGTTTTACTATCTATTCAGCGTAATTCCAAGTGCAATGATATTTGAGATATGATTGTCAATGATGAAATCATGCTTTTGTATTGTATATGTTGTATATATTTCCATTTGTTTGCATTGTTTCAAAACAACTAATTGTGAAATATTTGTGCATATATGTCATTAACGAAAACAATAAATGCAATGACGACCAAAATTTATTAGATAGTTCATCTTCAACGAAAATTTAATCTTGATGGAAATACTACCAGGATAAAAAAAAAAAGGACATATTAATGCAAAACGTCGTTCAAATTATGGAAAGAATAAATATTGCATCAACAAATGAAGGAGAGAGTATCGTGGTCAATTCTCCAATGACGATATTGATTCACAAGATGAGCCTGTCAAATTCCAAAGCATCTCTAATATAATGATAAGATCAAATCGTCAAAGTGATATTGTAAGACCGATACCTACGACCAACAACATTTGTGATGACACATTAAATGCAACTGTTCAACCATCCATAGAACACAATTCTACTCATGGCACAGAGGTATTGGTCAGTTATGATAGTGTATGTTTCAATAACTATTTTAGTTTAACAATAGTTATATTCTCACATATATGTTGGATTCTCAGACATTCATTTACAACAATTGTATGGGTAGAGCATCTGACAAGGGAAATGATGTTATCGACACAAATGTAAATGGGATGGTGCAAAATGAAAGCACGTATATGAGAGACAGTAACAATGCAATAAGAACAATTTCTCTTGGTATGACAAAGGTTTTATTTCATTGATATATAAATAGAATTATATGTATTTCTTATATTGAACGATGATGAAAAAAAACAACGTTTTCGTGACTATCATTGGAATGCAATTGTTGATGTAAATACTGGTTTTATCTGGTTTATCAGCTCTGTTAACATATCTATATTGTACTTTCAGGAAACAAAAGACAACTATACTAGGAATGATTCATACCTTCCTCCAAACAGTGCACTATTAATAAATGAAGCAAAAAGCGTTAGAAATCATTTCATGATCAATAGAGAAAATACATATGCTGATAAAACTATTTCTCTTGGAACAACGAAGGTCTTGATTTAATCAATCCACAACCCAATTCTTACACCAATTAAGTGAATGTCTTAACTATAGGATAAATATAGTATATAGTTAGTGTCCAATGTCTTTTTGACAAGTGCTTGTTTAATTCTCAGGACATTAGCGCGGGTGGTTAAAGATGTGTTTCTGTTGAAACAAGACAAGTGTTACTCAATCCATCCACTACTAAGAATTTCAGCTCGATCACATACAAGTATTGTAAGATACTGTAGTATTTTAGTTTAGTGCACATTTTAATTTTTGACAAAACATAAATTCAACTTTCAGGATAGTAACATTGCGGTCCAACAACCATCCAACGTTCTCCTTCCTAACTATATCAACAACAGAGTAGCAAGAAATGTCCTCCCTTCCTTTGGTGACAATGGCGTTACACAACATGTTTATGACACTTACGTCCAATGCAACTAATTCATAAAAATGCATTTCGATCAGCCAAACAATTCACCGCCAAGAAATGAACAAGAAATATTCCGAAACTGATCCATGATAAGTAGAGGAGGTTTCGATGGTCAAAGAACTATATCTTTTATAACAACGAAGGTATTGTTCAGTCGATTCATACTGAAAGTTTGTATTTATATGATATCATAGTAATTTATGTTTATGTATTGTTTCAATATGACATAATTCTTTTTTTGACAACCACATTTTCAATTTTCAACACACTAACAATGAAGTTCAACAACCATGCAACGATCCGAGCCAAAATCATGTCAATAACATGATTGTAAGCAATGTTGAACATTCTTTGCATAACAATGTCCATATGGGACATGTTGGTGACAGTGGTCTTCAACATATGTAGAACATAAGTATGCATTTTAGCAGTAGTAGAAGACAAATTTTATGTTCATTGGCACCATCTCATTCCACATTCAATGATAATGTTAGTGCTAGGGACCATGGTATTAATGGACATGTATAAAAAATAAATAACATGGGTCAAATTTTCAAGAAAATGACTCCTTTCCATGGAAGGTTTCGTGAGGGAATTGATAAACTTTCATTTGTACAAATGTTTAATGTATGTCATGTATCATACCCTGGAATAAATGTTGTTAGAGCAGTTGAGGGTCCTGTTCGTATCAGTTGCAAGCAAGAGCGTGGCCCCCATCATTTTTCACAATGCAACAACATGGATCCTGGTGAACAACCTCGAGTTCTATCAGTGTTAACACATGTAGAATAAATGCTAATAGCACGCGTTAATCCAATACTACAGGTGACACATGCTCGCGGGGGGAAATATAAATAGAGTGGTCATACAATTAGCTTTCCACAAGATATCAATTCAATTGTCAAAACTCTTCCTCATGGGATAGACGATATAGCTATCTTAATTGTTAGGAGAGAAGGACCTCAGTCCAAACACTATGATTGAATTGTTAGTAGATCTCGTGTCATGAATGCATTGCAGTACAAAATTCAAATGGAAAAATATTATGGAGATGTTGAAATTGATTTAGAATCAATTGTATGTCTTCCAAACCGGCCAACAGATGTGTCTGATAGATTGCATTATATCAACTCCGACATATTATACTCAAACAAGAATGATGTTGACATCAAGATGTATTTGGAATTCATCAATTAGAAAGTCATCATTCCTCTTTTACAACTAGAGTTCCAAATGCACAACGAGAAATGGAGGAGATATAGAATTTTGTTCAAAATGAATCGTCGCTATCATATTTAGAAACATAGTGGCCAGAAGTAGGATTGTCACCAATAAATGAATACAATACTGAATTTTTTTTTGACATGGCATTTCCGAAATTGTCTCCTACAGGTGTTGCTGATTGGTTCCAGCCACTCTTGAAGACTATTCGGCTACACGAATATGCATTACACCTACTAAATTATTGTGATCAAAGGTTTGGAAAACATCCAAGGTTCAGGTATTTTATATTGAACATGATCATGAGACACTAAATCCAAGGAACATATGTTGTATTTGTTAAAAAAAACATTGAGGATAGCTTACCTACAACAATTGAAGATCTGTGTAAAGAACTGAATGACTCCACATACACCAAATTAGACAAATGGTTAATGTGTTTCGATGCACATATCCGAGGAACAAAATCATACTGGAACATATGTCGTAGTGAGATCACTAACATGATATCCCAACTTGGTTTCCCCACTTTGTTCTTCACTTTAAGTACAGCTGAAACAAAGTGGCTAGACCTACACAAAGTTATGCCCGACTCTACACCCCTTTCTGCACAAAACAAAAATTGATGGAGGGTTGATAATGTTATCAAATATCCACATATTGCCGCTGCATATATGCATCAACAATTCAATATATTTCGTGAATAAATCATTGTAAAGTACCTCCATGCCAAGGACTATTGGTACAGGTACGTCATGTTGTTATTCTATTTTTTCCAATTGACATTTCTAAATTTTTCTTGAGTATTCATTGTACACTTACGTCTTTATCCAATCGTGGTTTTTATAGGTATGAATGGAAACATAGAGGATCAACACACATCCATGATTTCCTATGGTTGCAAGGTGCGCTAAACATGGAAAAATTGGATTGGAAAGATAGCAAGAGAATTGATGTTGCAAGAAACTACTTTGACAACTACGTAACAGCCTCGAATCCTTGTGATTCCCACCACATGAATATATATGTTCATTGGTATTTGGAGTAAGATCCTTGCTTATTGGAAAACACTGAAATATTCAACACTAATCCCGTTGATGATTATGAGCAATTAGGAAATTGTGTTCAACGACACACAAAGTGCAATGTTCATTCATGTTTAATAAAGAAAGGTTCTTCTTACACATGTCGATACAATGCACCATGGGAGCTTCAAGATGAATCAAAATTATTTATCAACAATAAAGGAAAAAATAAATATGAACCTGCATGCAATGATGGTAGAATAAATGTTCATAATGTACCTCTTCTATCAATGTGGCGAGCTAATGTTGATTTACAACCAGTTGTGTCACGTCACGCAGTATTGAAATACATTGCAAAATATGCTTCGAAAGCTGAACGGAGATAAAAAAATCTATCAAGACATGTTAACAAGAATATCCAATGTCCTTGACTCTAAAGATCCCTCTATATTTGCATATAAAAAGTTCCTTGCTAAAACAATTGTGGACAGAGACATTGGAGTGCAAGAAACATGCCATATGTTTCTAAAGTTCCCACTTGTTGTTTGTAGTCGCAACTTTGTTTCAGTCAATGTTGGAAAGAAATTATTCAAGAGAGTATCTTCCAATTCAAATAATGAAAAATTCCCCACAAACTTTGGGTTCCTTGAACTATATCAAAATAGAACTCCATTCCTTGAACATTTGTCTCTCATTGAAACTGCTCGATCTTGGTCTTTCTGATCACACCGTAAGAAAGAAGCTTGGAATCTAAGAGACAAACACTCAATAGTTCGAGTGTGGCTGCAGTTTTGAGAAGTTCCTAAGGAGAACTCATGCAGTTTTGAATCATTTTTCCTCAGTGAATTACTCCTATATAAACTGTTCAGAAACATTCACACTGACATAGGCATCACTACTGAAATAATCATTTAGAATTGGATGAACTTCAACTATAGAGCTTGGCATGTCAACAGAACGCCAGTAGAAACTATTAATGATGATGATGATGACATACTCCAAGATGAAATCAATAATGACAATGACATGGATGAATGGGAAATGTTATCTCTCCTTGTTCCTCCTAATGCTGTTCAAGTGTCTGATATTGAAAATCTTGGTCATACAGACTTCAACTTGATTCATGTCTGGAGTAATACCATAAGCTCACAGGATAACTTAGAAGAACCAACAAATTTCATAAAAAAAAAGCACGTTCAACTAGAGCTATATTGGATGTTTCCCACCCTACATTGGATTCTCCATCTTCATTTTCTGAGAAGCAACATCTTTCTTTCAAAAATATTCTTGAACACTTTTATCAAGGGCCAAGTTTGGAACCACTGAAAATGATCATTCAACGAACTGTCGGAACTGGAAAGTATTACCTTATACACTATGTTTCACAAGAATTTTCAATGCATTCAACAAATGGAAAAAGCCCTTTTCTATTACTAACACCAACTGGAGTAGCTTCCTTCAATATAGGAGCTAAAACAATTCACTCAGCTCTTAGAATTTTTATTAAAGACTTCAAACCTTTACATGGTCAAGCACTTTTTGTTTTCCAATAAGAGATGCGATGTGTTAAGTAAATTTTAATTTATGAAATGAGCTTTATAGGGCCAAGATTATTCATACAAATTGATACACGCTTGCGTGAAGCATTTCCAAAAAAATAGATCAGATCCATTCAGTGGAAGATCGTTGATTCTTGTTGGAGACCTTGGCCAATTGCACCCTGTTAGAGATAAACCATTGTATGCAGGTAACACAGTTGGAAAGGTTTTGTGGAAATATTTCAAAAAATTTGTTACATTAGACACAATTTTTCGTCAGCAAGGGATAGATCCAAAGCAATCCAGTTTTAGAAGGTTACAACAAACATTAGAAATGTAGAACCAAACTTGGATGATTGGAATCTGTTTATGTCAATAGAATATGCATGTATGGAAAATATTGAAAGTAACACTGTCAATGGAAAGATACATTTGTTTCGAACAAACACCTCAGTGAGTCATCATAATAAATCCATGCTTAAATCACTTAAAAGTCCAGTAGCACGATGCATCTCTGAACATACAAAGAATAAATATTTCAACGATGCAGATGATGAGAAACTTCAACATGAAGTCCTCCTATGTCCTGGTGAACGTGTCATGTTGACATGTAACCTATGGGTGGAAGTAGGGTTAGTAAGTGGAGCACTTGGGACAGTTCAAAACATCTTTTATGCTGAAGGATCTAAACCACCACAACTCCCAATGTACACTATAGTCTCGTTGGATAATTACATTGGTGTTCTATGGGACATCTTCTATCCAAAGATTCTACCAATAACACCTATTAGTAGAGGAAATCACAAGCAAATTCCATTGTGTATGGCTTGGGATCTCACCATACACAAATCACAAGGTTTGACTTTAGAAAAGGCAACAATTGATATTGGTAATGCAGAGAGGCAAGGTTTAATATTTACAACAATTTCAAGAGTCAAATCTATCAACGGTTTATGAATATCGCCACCATTTACTTATGAGAGGTACACAAAGATGGCTCAAAGTGCATATGCTACCATCAGGAAGAAGGAAGAACAACGCCTACAAACCATTTCTATATGACCATCATCTTTATTATCCAAAGAGGTGAGCTGATTATTGTGTACAGAAAAATTTATATATTTCGATGTTTCATTACGATTATAATTTCACTTAACTTTGTTGTAGTTTTATTGTGTTTAACAGTTATGGACTACAATACACAAATAAATATGAAAAATACCTCATGTCATATGTGTATTCATATAGGGTTAGTTCATTTAAGTTTCAATAAATATTTCCATTCTTCCAAACAAAACTATTTTAAATTTGGTTGATTTTCTTTTCTTACAATACTTAGGTACATTCAACGAAAGACACGTTTTTAATCCCCTGTTTCGATTTTCAGGTTGAATCAATAACGATGTCCTCTATGCATGCCATGAAGCGAGACTGCTGAATGCAAAGTTGTTTAAAATTATTCTTTACTTAATGATGATTACATATGTTTGCTACATTCAACTCACATTACAAGAAAAAAAAGATATTTTGAATCCTACTTTATATGTTTCACGAGTTTGATTTTAACATTATCAATTTTCACGATGTTTTTGTATATATCTGGAGATTAAAATTCTCAAACAATGGGCAGTTATTAATTTTTGCAATGTCTTACTCTGTATTCACATTGACACGCAATAGAATGAATTAACCATTACAACATTGAAATCATATACCAATTGGTCATGCATGTCACAATAATATTATTACTTTCAATATAATATGTTAATTAAATATTATATTCTTATACCTTCAAATTAATTAAAATATAATATTATTAAAAGTATCATCATTATATTTAAAATATATTATTATTTTATAGATTATTAAATTACAATTAATTAATTAATTGTTATATTTTTTATTATTTTAATGTATCGTGATTGTATTATTTTTATTTATAAAGTGTAATAAAATATTATAATTAAATAATAATTTTTTCAATATATTATTATGCTATAAATAATTGAATAAAATTATTATATTATTAAAATAATATAGTAAATAAAAATGATTAATGTGTCAAATATATCATAATGTAAATTAATATCTAATAGTACATCATAATATTATACATCAAAAGAGGCACCCTTAAAAGTTGCCTCTTATCTTTTTTGTTGTAAAGCAGGACTAGATCACCCTTGTTGAATTCCTTCCTCTTTATGTGGTGATCATGCCATTCTTTCTGGTGTGACTTATCAATAGTTTTATGGTACTAGGTTAAGAATATGTCTTCTTCTAATCCCATCAATTTTGCAAAATAACTCTCTATTGATCCTTCCTCTGAACTTTTGGTAGCTTAGGCCGCGAGAAGACTTGGTATCACGAACTCCACAGGGACTAACACCTGCTTTCCTTATACTAGGTTTAAGGGTGAATGCTTTGTCAACTTCTTGGTTGTGGTCAAGTATGCCCAAAGTACCATTGATATCCTTTCATCCCAATCATCATGGTTGATGGCACAAACCTTCAACGGGTCAAAATCGAGGTATTACATGTATTCCATCATCTCCCACATTCTTGTCATTCATAACCTTTGGGTTATCATCCCTGGTCCTCGAATGGTCTTGCTTGCCATGGCACGGGTCCCTCAACCCTTTCACTCTAAGTCCGTATGGCTAGTAGTACTAATTGCATGGACCTTCCGAAAGTCTTTACTGTATGGACAACCAGAAGGAGTCTAAAGTGCTAGTACTTACTCTATGGCCTTATCAATATTAAATTACACATAAAAGAAAGGTTAAATATTTCGTTTTTTTTTTCCAATTTTGAATTAATAAAAATATTTTTTTATTTTATTTTAAAAAACGATTTATCACTTTTATGCAAACAAAAAATTTAAAAATTTTGCACAGTTATATTTTAAAAGTGTGACTTTAATAACTATAGAAAATTTAACACAAATTTAGAGATACATAATAATAAAAATCCCTAATCACATTCAATTTTCATTTTACAATGTGTAACTATAGAAAATTTAACACAAATTTAGAGATACATAATAATAGAAATCGCTAATACATTCAATTTTCATTTTACAATATTTTTAAATAGGTTTCACATCTTTTAGTAACATTAAGGATAATCATAATTGATATAATCCATACTTATCATGTACCATCTAAGAAAAATTGTAATTTTCATCAACTATTTATATGAAGAAGCTAATACCAATCTATATTACTATAGTAGGTGCTAAATTTTGGGAGAGTTCTCAACTTAAGAGAAAAATGATTTACATAGAACTACAACAATATTGAATGAATAGAACTACAATAATATTGAAAGAATTGGAAGAAAATTGTGTACATCATTCTCTATTAAAATAGGTTGGAGACCTTGATCATTTTGCAATATGGGTTTGAGGGAAGACCTATTTTTCATCTACTATTTCTATGGAGAAGATAACACCTATATATATTACTATAGTAGGTGCTAAATTTTAGGAGAGTTCTCAACTTAGGAGAAAAATGATTTGCAGAAGCTAACACCTATATATATTACTATAGTAGGTGCTAAATTTTAGGAGTTCTCAACTTAGGAGAAAAATGATTTACATAGAACTACGACAATATTGAATGAATAGAATCACAATAATAGTGAAAGAATTGGAAGAAAATTGTGTACATCATTCCCTATTAAAATAGGTTGGAGACCTTGATCATTTGGCAATATGGGTTTGAGGGAAGACTTAAAATTTCCCCTAGATTCATTCTTGATAGATATTTTCATTGGGAATTTTGTCTACAAGGTTTAATGTGGGTTCATTTGGTTAATATCACTCAAAAGAAATAGGTTAATCATATGTCATTCATGTTTGGGAATCTTCCTATGAATGGTAGTGTAGAATTATTTGTTTTTACCACGGGTTTGAATTTGTATTCATTCAAAGAGATCGATAAAATGTTCTCAATTAACTCAAATGATACTTAGTATGTTGAACGTATGTTGGCGCAATGATATAAGTGTAATTTCCCTGAAGGTGAACTATTATAAATGTTCAAGAACATATAGTTGAAGGCCACACTCATTCAAGAGAAGACCCATTTGGTGCACAAAATGATGACTCATACAACCTAAGGGCCACTTATAGCAATGAGAAGATATAAGGCAGTGGAAGGAAGCTTATTGGTAAATGGAAAGACAAAATTGGATGTAATATACCATGTGCCATTACAAAAAATAGTTTGAAGGGTTAAGGTTTTATTAGTATACATTATAAATGTAAGAAATTAGTTTCTAGTTGGACTGGTGCAAGCTAATGAGGGTGTTTTTTGACGCGTTAGATGCAATAGAAAATTGAAGAAACATGCATCCCTCAAATTACATGGATATTTGACATACATACAAAATGAATCTTGGTTTGAGTAAAAAAGATGATATGTAAGAAATTGAATCGCGTTTTTTAATATATAAATTTTATCTGTAGAAAATTTTCATATCTTAAGTTTGATCTTTTCTAACATGTACTTTTTTTTTGCCAAATGATAAGGTATATGTCTTTGTTGGTGCATCCTTTGAGTGCCCAAATTATGGAATCAACCTACAAAAAATGGTCTAGGAATATAGAGAACAAATAGTACTAGTGCAACATGACATAAATGTCACTGTCCTTCGCATCGAATTCGTCGTTAAATGTCAGTGTCCACTGATAAAATTTGACTGCCTTTACTGTTTTTATGCCCCATGAGGGATATCTAGTACTCCGTCCTTTCTATTAATCTGGTTTGTATACGAGGCAATTTATTTTTGGAGTTGTCTAAGCATTCGACGATTTCGCCCAGACGGTGAAATCGTTCCAGCATAATCTTTCCACGACGACGATGCTGCTCGGTCACCTCGGTCCACTCATCGTCGTCATCGAGAAAACCAAGGCTTGAAAAATCTTCATCTGTCGTACAAACCCCTTCTTTGAAACTCGTACAAGTACCTGTCCAGGGGTATACTTGTACCATGCGATCCATAACATGTATGGATTACCATCTATGTGTTGGATAATTTGCACATTCAAATTTTGAATGTTGGAAAGAGGGAAATGCAAATTTGAATTTTGATGGTTGATTGTGATTCAAGATAGACACACGTGAATATTTCTCATTCATTCTCATCTCACCTCTGTAGATAAAAATCCTCTGCTGGATTGTATGTGGCTGTTGGATCCATTTTTTTGTGCAAGCAAAACCTCTGCCGAATTGTATCTGGCCCTTGGATCCAATATCCAATTTTTCGTGCAAGCCATAATACTTTATAGAAGCCAACAGATATGATTCCAGGGAGTCGTGGATATCCGACTGAATGATTCATCTCACAAACATATTATAATGGAGTTGCGTGATCAATAATATATTTTATGTATTTAGTTCACAACTTCAAAGCAAGGGCTTGATTTCAATATTGCTTGCTCCAGAGACGCTCAGATAATGGCTATCCAGAAGATGACAACCTCTGATATGCAGTGGATGGAAATCGCTCCTCAGTTGAAGGTATGGATGGGTAGATGATGACTTTTGGAAAAAAGGTTGTTGCTAATCGCAAAGAGCACAGTCTTATCAATGGCAAACTCATGGATGAATCTTGAATCTTGTCTCGGCCTCCCGAAATTTCACACAATTTTGTAGATCAGGGTCCAGGGAGTTGTTTTAGTGGCCATTCATTGTTGGAGTCGGATCTAGCAAATAAAATCGACAGCTAACTGGAGAAAGTGGCGGATGCAATCTAGGAAACAGGTTATTGTCTACTTTGATGGCCAACTATAATTGGTTTTGAGTATTCATGTTGTTAATGTTATTTGACTATGTCCCCAATTTATGAGTGTATCAGGGAGAAAGTATTGCAACTCATTCCCACATATTCTTTGGAATTGCAAAAAATTCATTTGCAGGGATATTCTTTGGCATTGCAAAAACTCTGTCTGCAGGGTGTTTAGGCGCCTGAGAGTTGCAACAAGATTCAACGGAACCAAAAAGGCCAAATGCACACTCTTCAGTTTGGACTTCATTCTGCCAGAAGAATAATCAGCATTTGAAGTAAGTAAGAATTGTTGTTATTGTTGGTCGATCTTGCAATATCAATCCCATGGACGATGGATGAAACTAAGAGCTCTGCCTTTAGATGCTTTCGACCTAGCGATGGATGACAGGAATGTAGGTGGATTGGAATCCTTTGAAAATATTTTATATTTAACACAGATTTTGTTTTAGATTAGTTAAATAACAGGTGTTAAACGCTACTTCACATTGACCCTACTGTGAAAAATACATAAATGGGATTGACCATACATTGACCCTACTGTGAAAAATTCATTTGTGAGTTTTTTATTGTAACGACAAATGGTGTAGCCTTTTTAATTGAGGATGCTAAAGACAATTGAATTGTAATTTGTTGTAAAGTCAAATGACTTAATTTTTTTATTTTACATTATGCAAATAACATGATTTAAATTCTACTTCTCATCAATCCCTTTGTGAAAAATAAATTGGATTGTAATTTATGAGTTTTGTCTTGTAACGTCAAATGGTGTAACCTTTTAAATGAGGATGCCAAAACTTTATATTATTTTTACACAATGTCAAATGGGGTAACCTTTTCAAATGAGGATGCCAAAAATTTATATTATTTTTACATAATATCACCCACTTTAGTTATACTTCTACCTTAATGTGATTACCAAATTTCCACATGGGTCAATGGAGACTCATTCTCATTATAATTTGTGAAGCAATTATAATATGCTTCACCAAAATGTATCCTCATTAGGAAACAAATCATTTTCCACATTTTTGGATCTCTTATAAAGTGATGGGTTAGTATTCACCATTAAAATCAAACCACGCCAGTGTATTTTCCACTATCATAGAAATGAAATGGAATACAAGTAATTTTGGTGAGTTTTCTATATTCAGTAAGACAAAATATGTATAGGTTATGTTAATGAGTAAATTTGATTTATGAGTGAAGGATTTAAATAAAAATTAAATGAAAAAAATGTTTTTTAAATGATTTAAATACTAAATTAAATTTACTATCAAACAAAAAAATATTGAATATTTTTATTATAATTTTATATTAAATTTCTTTATTTTTATTAACAAGTTATTTATCTAGGTGTAGCTTAAAAACTAGATTAATTAATTTGTTCTATGATACCGGTATATACACCAGTCTATATACCAGTGTATATACCGGAATATACACCAGTGTATATACCAAAATATAGATGGGTGTATATAATGGAATATACACCAGTGTACATACCAGTATATACACCAGTCTATATACTGGTATATACACTAGTTTATATACCTGATTATACACTAATGTATATACCGTGTACATCATCATCATCATCATCATCATCCTCATCATCATCATATTCATCATAATCAGCATCGTCATCACCATCTTCATCATCATCATCGACATCCTTGTCATCGTCATCACAACCACCACCACCACCACCACCATCATCATCATCATCAGCAACCATCTCCATCATCATCATCATCATCATCATTGTTGACATCGTCCTCATCACCACCATCATCATCATCTTCTTCATCACCATCAGAATATCAACAGCATCATCTGGATCTGTCGATCAACATCATCATCATCTCGATCTCCCAATGAACAACATCATCTAGATCTCTCGATCAACAGTATCATCTGGATCTCTGGATCAACAACATCATCTAGATATCTCGATCAACAACATATACACATATACAGAATGCTTATGGAAGCTTGGACCGTATATGCGCATATACAAAACGCTTATGGGAGCGTTACGTATATGCGCATATACAGAACACTTATGGAAGCTTCCATACATGCCCATATATGGAAGCTTCCATAATCGTTCCGCATATGCGCATATACGGAAGCTGCGCATATACGGAAGCTTCTGTATATGCGCAGCTTCCGTATATGTGCATATACGAAAGCTTACGGATACGGAAGCTGCGCATACACTGCACATATATGGAAGCTTTCATATATGCGCAGCTTTCGTATATGCGTTGCGCATATAGGGAAGCTTCCGTATATGCATTGCGCATATACGGAAGCTTCCGTATATGCGTTGCGCATTTACGGAAGCTTCTGTATATGCGCAGCTTCCGTATGCACAACTTCCATATCTGTAAGCTTCCATATATGCGCATATATGGAAGTTGCACATATACGGAAGCTTCCATATATGCACAGCTTCCGTATCCATAAGCTTCCATGTATGCGCAGCTTCCGTATATGCGCATATACAGAAGCTTACGGATACGGAAGCTGCGCATACACTGCGTATATACAGAAGCTTCCGTATATGCGCAACGCATATACGAAAGCTACGCATCTACACAAGCGTCCATATATGCGCAGCTTTCGTATCCGTAAGCGTCTGTATATGCACATATACGAAAGTTTTGCATATATGGAAAATTTCTTATATGCGCATATACAGAAGCAACCAAATATGCGCATATACAGAAGCTTACGAAAGCTTTTGTATATGCGCATATACAGAATCTTACGAAAGCTTTTGTATATGCACATATATGGAAGCTTCCGTATATGCGCAGCTTCCGTATATGTGCATATATGGAAGCTGCGCATATACGGAAGCTACGCATTACGGACGCTTACGGATACGAAAGTTGCGTATATACGAAAGCTTTCGTATATGCGTTGTGCATATACGGAAGCTTCTGTATATGTGCAGCTTCCATATCCCTAACCTTCCGTATATGCGCATATACAAAAGTTGCACATTTACGGAAGCTTCTGTATATGCGCAGCTTCCGTATATGCTCATATACGAAAACTGCAGATATACGGAAGCTTCCGTATATGTGCAACTTCTGTATATGCGCAGCGCATATACAGAAGCTTTCGTATATGCGAAGTAGCTTCTGTATATGCGTAGTGCATATACGGAAGCTTCTATATATGCACATATATGGAAGCTTTCGTATATGCGCAGCTTCCATATATGTGCAGCGCATATACGGAAGCTTCTGTATATGTACATAGATGGTTACAACGTTATAGCACTCGCACTAACTGATCGAGTAGAAAGGAAGCTTTATGAATGTAATGCAAGGGACAGAAACGCACTATTATGTGGGTTGACAAATACACAATTCATCAAGGTTATGCATTGTGCCTCAGCCAAGGAGGTATGGGACAAGCTCAAAGGTATCTATGAAGGTGACGAGCAAGTTAAGAAGGAACAAATGCAAAACTATTTTGGGTTATATGAATTCTTGAAGATGAAAGATGAAGAGAACATTTCTTCATACTTCTTGTGATTTTACAAGATAGTTAATGCTATCAAAATACTTGGAGTCACCCTAGAAGAATAATTAGTTGCACATAAAATACTGTGAACTTTGTCTTCAATATTTGTATCCGGAAGTTTCTGTATATGTGCATATACGGAAGCTTCCGTATATGCGCAGTAGCTTCCATATATGCACAGCTTCCGTATATGCGCAGCGCATATACAAAAGCTTCCGTATATGCGCAGCTTCCGTATATGCGCAGCACATATACGGAAGCTTCTATATATGCGTAGCTTCCGTATGCATATATGGAAGCTTACGGATACAGAAGCTGCACATACGGAACCTGCGCATATATGGAAGATTCCGTATATGCTGAGCGCATATACGGAAGCTGTGCATATACGGAAGCTTCCGTATGTGCGTGGCGTATGCGCAGCTTTCGTATCTGTAAGCTTCTGTATATGTGCATATACAGAAGCTTTCGTATATGCGCATCTTCCGTATATGCGCATATACGGAATCTTACGGATACGGAAGCTGCGCATATGCTACGCATATACGGAAGCTCGTATATGTGCATATATTGAAACTTACGGATACGGAAGCTGTGCATATGCTCCGCATATACGGAAGCTCCCGTATATGCGCAGCAGATATATGGAAGCGAAGCTTCCATATAGCTTCCGTATATGAGCAGCGTATGCGCAGCTTTTGTATCCATAAGCTTCTGTATATGTGCATATATGGAAGCTGTGCATATACGGAAGCTTCCGTATATGCACATATACGTAAGCTTCTGTATATGCGCATATACATAAGCTTACGAAAGCTTCTGTATATGCGCATATACAGAAGCTTCTGTATATGTGCAACTTTCGTATATGTGCAGCTTCTGTATATGCGCAGCTTCTGTATCCGTAAGCTTCCACATATGCGCATATACAGAAGCTTCTGTTTATGCACATATACGGAAGCTTTTGTATATGTGCATATCTAGAAGCTTCCATATATGTGCAGCACATATACGGAAGCTTCTGTTTATGCGCATATACGGAAGCTTCCGTATATACGCAGCTTCCATATATGCGTAGCGCATATACAGAAGCTTTTGTATATGTGCATATATAGAACGCTTATAGAAGCTTCCATATATGCGCATATACAGAAGCTGCGCATATACGAAAGCTTCCGTATATGCGCATATACCGAACGCTTTCGTAAGCTTCCGTATATGTGCATATACGGAACGCCTACTTAAGCTTCCGTATATGTGCATATATGAAGTGCTTTGTTATATGCACAGCGCATATACGGAAGCTTCCATATATGCATTGTGCATATACTATGGAAGCATTCTGTATATGCACATATACGGAATGCTTCTATAGTATATGCACAGCGCATATACAGAAGACGGAATTGTTCTGTATATGCACATATACGAAACGCTTCCGTAGTATATGCGCATATACGGAAGCTTCCGTATGTGCATATATGGAAGCTTCTATATATGCGCAGCTTCCATATATGCGTTGTGCATATACAAAAGCTTCCGTATATGCGCATATACGGAACACAGCTTTCGTATATGCGCTGTGCATATACAGAATAAAGCTATCGTATTTGCGCATATACAGAAGCTTTTGTATATGCGCTGTGCATATACAGAATCTGCGCATACGCTGCTGTGCATATACAGAAGCTGCGCATATACGGAAGCTTCCGTATATGTGCAGCTTCCGTATATGTACATCGCATAGATGAAAGCTTCCAATAAGTGTTCTGCATATGCGCATATACGGAAGCTGTGCATATACGGAACCTGTGCATATACGGAAGTTGCGCATATACGGAAGCTTCCGTATATGCACCTCTTCGTCCATATATGCGCAACGCATATACGGAAGCTTCCATATATGCGCATATGCGGAACACTTACGGAAGCTTCCATATATGCGCATATACAGAAGCTTCCGTAAGCATTCCTTTTATGCGCATATACAGAACGCTTCCTCAAGCGTTCCGCATATGCGCATATACGGAAGCTTCCATAAGCATTCTGTATATGCATAAATGTTGTTGATTGAGAGATCTAGATGATGTTTTTGATCAGGAGATCCAGATGATACTATTGATCGAGAGATCTAGTTGATGTTGTTGATTGGGAGATCTAGATGATGATGATGTTAATTGGCAGATCCAAATGATGCTCTTGATATTCTGATGGTGATAAAGATGATGATGATGATGGTGGTGATGAGGATGATGTCAATTATGATGATGATGATGATGATGAAGATGGTGGTGACGATGATGACGATGATGGTGGTGGTGGTAATGACGATGACAATGATGTCGATGATGATGATGAAGATGGTGATGACGATGATGATGATGAGGATGAGGATGATGATGATGCTGAGATGAGTATATTCCGGTAGGGTGATAGCATTGATGACGAGGATCAGGACAAAGATGTTGATGATGATGATGTACATGGTATATACACCAGCGTATATTTTGGTATATAGACTGGTGTATATTTCAGTATACAGACTGGTGTATATACCGGTATATGACTGGTGTATATTTCGGTATATACACCAGTCTATATATCGAAATATACACTAGTGTATATATCGATATATACCGGAATATAAACCAGTGTATATTTTGGTATATAAAATGGTGTACATACCGATATATAGACTGGTGTCTATATGTATATTTTGGTATATACACTGGTGTATATTCTGATGGTGATAAAGATGGTGATAATGAAGATGATGATGATGATGGTGGTGGTGATGAGGACGATGTCAATGATGATGATGATGAAGATGGTGATGACAATGACGATGATGATGATGATGGTGGTGGTGGTGGTGGTGATGACGACGAAAATGATTTCGATGATGATGATGAAAATGGTGATGACGACGATGATGATGATGAAGATGAAACAATCAAATGTACCATAGTGATGAAGATGATGACATTCAAATCAATGCCATAACCCTACCGAAATATACTCATCATCATCATCACCATCTTCATCGTCATCACTACGGTAGATTTGAATATTTCATCTTCATAATCATCATCATCGTCATCACCATCATCATCATCATCGACATCGTTGTCGTCGTCATCACCACCACCACCACCACCACCACCATCATCATCATCGTCGTCATCATCGCCATCTTCATCATTATCATTGTTGACATCGTCTTCATCTCACCACCATCATGATCATCATCACCATCAAAATATACACTGGTGTATATTCCCGTATATACACTAGTCTATATACCATAATATACACTCGTGTATATACCGGTGTATATACCAGTTTATATACCGGTATACACCATTGTATATACCGGAATATACACTAGTGTATATATCGGTATGCCTATATACCACACTATACACCAGTCTATATACCAGAATATACACGAGTGTATATACCAGTATATCAGTCTATAT
Source organism: Larix kaempferi (assembly GCA_027924585.1). Lineage (NCBI taxonomy): Eukaryota > Viridiplantae > Streptophyta > Pinopsida > Pinales > Pinaceae > Larix > Larix kaempferi. Next base: position 601,322 of record BSBM01000234.1, on the reverse strand, counting down.
CGAAATATACACGAGTGTATATACCGATATATACATTGGTGTATATTTCGGTATATACACCAGTCTATATAGGAATATACTCTGGTGTATATACCGGTATATAGACTGGTGTATATATGGGTATATACACAAGTCTATATACTAAAATATACACCAGTTTATATTTCGGTATATAGAGTGTATATACCAGTATATAGGCTGGTGTATATACACTAGTGTATATTCCGGTATACAGGCATATTGGTTTATACACTAGTGTATATTCCAGTGTATATGTTTACTCTGCAGCAATTGTAATTAGCATGCAATCATATTACATCACTCAATGGGATTCCTATACTTCCAAATTTAGAGGTATTTAGGTTGTTGCCAAATACTTTTCTTATGCAAGGCAAACTAGTTTTATGTGCCTAAAGCGGGTTTTAAAATTTTAATATTTAATTTTGTGCTTCAGAAATTAGGTGGAATTGCTTTGCTACATGTTTTTAGAAAATGCAACTTCCTATTAAGAAATTAGGTGGAATTTTGTGCTTCAGAAATTAGGTGGAATTGCTTTGCTATGATCATTTTATTGATAATGATGATCATATTGGTGATCTACATCAATACGAATTAACAAATGCTAATTAGTGGACATGAAAATTATTATCTTGCTTATATAATTTGTATGGTCATGTGAACTTCATGCACTAGTATATATACCGGTATATACACTAGTCTATATACTTGTCCTACTTAAATTATATTCATATTTAAATAGAATGAAAACCTTCTTAAATACTAGTCCTACTTAAATTATAATAATATTTAATTAGATTAATAGGAGTTGGTTTGATAATATTTTGAAGTATTTTATTAAAATAAACGATACATTTAGTTTATTAATATACAGAAGCTTCCGTATATGCACAACAACTTCCATATATGCCTTGTGCAATAGCTTCCTCCGTATATGCTTGATGCCACGATGTATCGTCAGATGATTGGGTCCTTGATGTACCTGATGAACACAAGACCAGATATTTGCTTTGCATTCCACTCATCGTCGACATCGGGAATACCAAGGCCTAGACACTTTTCATCTTTCGTAATAAGTGGAAATGGCGTGCTTGGTGAATTATGATATAGAAGGTAAACTACATTGTAATAAATGCACTAGTTACTCGTCATATTATATTGTATTATTGTATGTATATGGGTCAGTGCAAGCTAATGAGGGTCACTTTTGGCACGTTAGATGCAATAGAAAACTGAAAAAGAAGGCATCCCTCAATTTACTTGGATTTTTTGATCTACTTATGCAAAATATCTTGCATTGAGTTAAAAGGATGAAATGTAGGAAATTGAATCACGTTTCTAAATATATAACTTTTATGTATTGAAAATTTGCATAGCTATGTCAAGTTTCATTTTTCCTAACAGACACTTTTTATTTTTTCAGGCAAATGATAAGGTATATGTTTTTGTGGGTAGAGCCTTTGAAGGTCTTAATGCAAAAATCTTGAAATGGGTTTTTCATAGAATGTGGAGGTTAGTGTCCTCTTGTGCACCATACCATTTTTTTTAAATGATTGAGAATTGAAAAGTTATGGAAGAAACACTGACATTGTGTTTCACGAGTTAAGGAGGTAGGTCAGAAAAGAAATTGAAAGAAAATAGGAAAAATTAATATTTCAAAATAAAAGTTACATATTTGGAATCTGTAGAAAAAATGCTATTTGTGTCTAAGATTTCATCAAAAATGACTTTGTGTAGTATATTGTAATGAGTGGCTAAGCACAGGCTTCTCCAGAAACTGGAAGAAATACCCAATTAGCTTTGGTTTTTCATTAACATAGCACAGGTTTGGAATTACCGAAGCAAACTCCAAAGCATACACATAGGATTATTGTTGACATGTGAGCATGTGACTCGGCCTGTTTAAATTCAAAAATATTGCCGCGCTTTTAGATGTACATAACGCGTACACGTTATATAACTACATAACGCATGCACGTTATATAACTACTTAACGCGTATGCGTTATATAACTACATAACACATACGCGTTATATAGTTACAAAACGTGCTCGCATTATTCAAATCATAAAAGACATGTTTAATACTTGAGAAACAGGGGGTGTAGAAGACTCAAGGGAATTTTTGTTTAATATTTGAGAAAGGGTGGGGAAGGGTCAAGGGAATCTATGGTTAATATTTATTAGGGGTGGGAAAGGGTCAATGGTTTAGAAGGATGTTGGAAGCTTGAGTGGGGAGAGATGAAGGGAATGAGAACATGATGGGCTATAGGGGGTGAAGGAAAGTGGAGCTTGAGAGCACTATTAGGAGTAGAATAGGTTATGAAGAGGTATAGGGTTAGAAGTTGAAAGTGAGACTTGAGTGACAAGGGGGAATGGATGGAGGCAAGGGGGATGTGAGAGAGAAATAAAGAATACAAGGGGGGGGGGAGACATAGAGCGAGGGAGGGAGAGGGATAATGGGGAGGAATGGATTTGGAGAGAGTGAGAGATAGATGGGGATAGAACGAAATAAGAGATAGGAAGGGAGGGACAGAAAGTGTTGGTGGGATACATGCAGGGAGTGGTGGCGATGGAGAGAGAGAGAGAGAGAGAGAGAGAGAGAGAGAGAGAATATGAGAGGAGGGGGAAGGGACATAAAGTGTGTGAGAGAGAGGGAGTGATGGAGAGATTGGGATAGGTTGAGGGAAAGATAACATGAGGGAGGGATAGAAGGTGAGAGATAGGCGATGAGAGAGGGAGGGAGAGAAGGTAGGGTGAGGGATGGAGGGAGAAAGTTGGAGATAGATATGGATGGAGGGGGGATGGGTTTGAGAATGGAAAGTGACATAATGTGTGTGTATGTGTGTGTGTTTGAGAGAGAGAGTGAGAGAGATTGATGGTTTGGGACAGAGAGACTAGAGGGAGTTGTGAGCATCATATTCTCCATCAGCATCATATTCTTCATCATCATCATCTTCATGACCATCATCGTCATCATCAACATCTTCATCATCATCACCATCATCATCATAATCATCATATTCCTCATCAAATCAACATCTCCATCATCATTATCATCATCTTCTGAACATCATCGTGATCATCATCTAAACATCACCATCACCATCATCATCAAAATCTTCGTCGTCATCACCATCACCATCACCATCACCATATTCATCATCATTGTCATCTCTAGGTTCCCCATCAACATCAACATCTCCATCATCATCATCTTCTTCATCATCATCATCTTCATCACCATCATCATCATCATCAACAACATCTTCATCATCATCACCATCATCATCATCATCATCATCATCTTCCTTGAATCAGATCAACATATCCATCATGTCACCATCATCTTCATCATCATTATCATCATCATCTAAACATCACCATCACCGTCACCATCATCATCATCATCTTCATCTTCATCATCATTACCATCACCATCATCATCAACATCTTCATCGTCATCATCACCATCATCATCATCATTGGCATTTGTAGGTTCCTCATCAACATCTCCATCATCATCATCTTCTCCATCATCATCATCTTCATCACCATCATCATCAGCATCAACATCTTCATCATCATCACCATAATCATCATCTTCATCGTCATCAGGTCAACATCTCCATCATCATCATCTTCTTCATCATCTTCACCATCACCATCATCATCATCATCTTCATTGCCATCTCCATCATCTTCAACATCTCCATCATCATCACCATCACCATCATCATCATCTTCATGACCATAAACATCTTCATCATCATTTTCATCTCCCCCTTCCTCATCAACATCTCCATCATCATCATCACCATCTGAACATCACCATCATCGTCAACATCTTCATCATCATCATCAGCAGCAGCAGCAGCAGCAGCATCAGCATCATCATCAAAATCTTCAGCATCATCACCATCACCATCTTCATCATCATTGTCATCTCTAGGTTCCCCATCAACACATCTCCATCATCGTCATCTTCTTCATCATCATCATCTTCATCACCATCATCATTGTCATCAACATCTTCATCGTCATCACCATCATCATCATCATCATCATCATCTTCCTCATCAGATCAACATCTCGATCATGTCACCATCATCTTCATCATCATCATCATCATCATCATCATCATCATCATTACCAGCACCATCATCATCAACATATTCATCGTCATCACCATCATCATTGGCATCTGTAGGTTCCTCATCAACATCTCCATCATCATCATCATTGGCATCTGCAGGTTCCTCATCAACATATCCATCATCGTCATTTTCTCCATCATCATCACCATCATGATCATCATCTAAACATCACCATCACCATCATCGCCAACATCTTCATCATCATCGCCATCAGCATCATCATCAAAATCTTCATCGTCATCACCATCACCATCTTCATCATCATTGTCATCTCTATGTTCCCCATCAACACATCTCCATCATCATCATCTTCTTCATCATCATCATCTTCATCACCATCATCATCGTCATCAACATCTTCATCATCATCACCATCATCATCATCATCATCATCATCATCATCATCATCATCATCATCATCATCTTCCTCATCAGATCAACATCTCCATCATGTCACCATCATCTTCATCTTCATCATCATCATCATTACCAGCACCACCATCATCAAAATCTTCATCGTCATCACCATCATCATTGGCATCTGTAGGTTCCTCATCAACATCTCCATCATCATCATCATTGGCATCTGCAGGTTGCTCATCAACATATCCATCATCGTCATTTTCTCCATCATGATCTTCTGAACATCATCATGATCATCATCTAAACATCACCATCACTATCATCGCCAACATCTTCATCATCATCGCCATCAGCATCATCATCAAAATCTTCATCGTCATCACCATCACCATCTTCATCATCATTGTCATCTCTAGGTTCCCCATCAACACATCTCCATCATCATCATCTTCTTCATGATCATCATCTTCATCACCATCATCATCGTCATCAACATCTTCATCATCATCACCATCATCATCATCATCATCATCATCATCTTCCTCATCAGATCAACATCTCCATCATGTCACCATCATCTTCATCATCATCATCATCATCATCATCATCATCATCATCATTACCAGCACCATCATCATCAACATCTTCATCGTCATCACCATCATCATTAGCATCTGTAGGTTCCTCATCAACATCTCCATCATCATCATCATTGGCATCTGCAGGTTCCTCATCAACATATCCATCATTGTCATTTTCTCCATCATCATCACCATCATCACCATCATGATCTTCTGAACATCATCATGATCATCATCTAAACATCACCATCACCATCATCGTCAACATCTTCATCATCATCGCCATCAGCATCATCATCAAAATCTTCATCATCATCACCATCACCATCTTCATCATCATTGTCATCTCTAGGTTCCCCATCAACACATCTCCATCATGTCACCATCATCTTCATCATCATCATCATCATCATCATCCGAACATCACCATCACCATCATCATCAACATCTTCATCATCATCACCATCATCTTCATCAACATCATCATCTTTATCATCTTCATCTGCATCATGATCATCTTCATTGTCATCACCCTCCTCCTCCTCATCATCTTTATCATCTTCATCTACATCATGATCATCTTCATTGTCATCACCCTCCTCCTCCTCGTCATCTTGTGCACTTATGCACTTAGCGATTAATGTTTAGAAGAGGGTCTAAAGGCCTTTATGGGGGAGGGGCTCTAGGAACAAGGTAAGACAGAGAGGGCAGGGGGGAGAGATAAAGGCATAGAGGGTTAGTGATTAAGTGAGAAGAAGGGAGAGAGTGCTATAGGGAGGGATAATGACGAAGATAAAGAGAAGGTGGAGAGATGGAGAATGGGGTGGTAGAGACATGGCTGGAGTAAGGGAGAGAAAGAAACATGTAGGGAGGGATGTAGGGAGAATGAGGGACACATATTTAGAAAGAGATAGAGGGTATCTAGGGATTATTGGGAGAGAGCGGGGGGGTATTAAACCATACAAAACATTTGTTTTGTATGTAACCATATAAATTATTAGTTTTCTTTTGATTTTGTTCATTGCCCTAGCCGTGCACCTAACCTATTTATCGTGCTTGACTATATCGCGTTCGCGTTTTTGCACTACATATCGCGCACGGGTTTTTGATTTATATAACGTGTGTGCATTTTGTAACTCCACAAATAGTGGACTGTTGCTGTCCGAGAGCAACTTCACTTTGTCCGAACCAAAACAACAGTCCCGTGATTTTTCGAACAGCACGAGCCCACCATTGGAAATTTTCACATTTTACACCAACTCCATAATTTTTTTTTATGCAGGTGCAGCATTGAGGACATCTTTCATGGTTGCTCAGTGTGGTGTTGGGTTATATGGCCATATTTGAAGAAAATAATCAGCAAGCTTGAAGAATCTCCAATTGAATAACACTAAAGATAAGGCCTTTGAAAGATTCATTTTGCCTATATTTGAGGAGCACACAAGATAAGATATCAAGCTACAAGACCAACAAGGAAGAACTTCCAATTGCTTATTATTGAAGAGCTTGTAATTGAGGAGCAACAAAAACAAACTATATTGAATTGATCATTGTGGTGATGGGGAATGCACGTAACCGAGTAAACAAATCAACAAGGAAGAAGAGATCTCAAGAATTCATTGAAGAAGAGAAAGAAAAGAAAAGAATATACATGATGAATCAGAGGCTTTCTTTGGAAACTAATCCAAATCCAATTGTAGAGGATACCACGGTTCATCCTATTAATCCACGACAAGAGGGACTTTCAATTTCCACAATAGTTGTTGAACAAGCACCCCATGGAAGTAATCAAGAAGCAAAACGTAGGTGCTCATTAGGGGATGTTTCAATTCCCACTTCAAGTCAAAGTGATAAGTTACCATCTCAAGATGAAGCTCACGAAGAAACACCCAATTTGCTATCCGGATGTGGTTATACAAGCGATGAAGTCAGAGAGGCGTTGGACATTTTGCCTACTGTTGAAGAAGAGAATGATATCCACACCATCGATGAGGATGTTGGACTTCCACAAGGGGATTTTGGACTTCCATAGACCATCGATGAGGATGTTGGACTTCCACCATCCAACTACCAGGAAGAGAATGAAGGACACTAAGCTACTACTGAAACGCCAGAGCGTCTTGGTGATGCGCTACATGGTACAATTCCAAACCCCTTACCTCCATTAGCAAGCACACGTCAAAGAACTCCGAAGCGTATACAAGTTGATGAAAGACTTATGAATTCCATTGAAGGTATGCTATCTAAACATAGTATTGCTTATCAAACTCAACAGATACTTGATAAATATTTTGTTTCTAAATGTGATGAAGATAAATATAGATTATTTTTATCATTGTTAAAATATAGGAGCATGAATGTTGTTAGGAAAAAGTTAGGGATAAAGATGATAAAGAATACTGAACCAAGTTCTCATATAGTTAAAATCCTAGTAGATGCATTTGGTAAAATTGGTAAGAACACACGTTCAAAGGACCGCAATGCTGCTCGTCGTGTGTTGTCACAATCAATTGCAAATAAGAACACCAGGGCCCTTCGTATTCTCAAGCCTACATCCGAACTAGTTAATTTGAATGTAAAAACCCTCCGTAGGTATTCTATTAGAAGAGAACATCTTGACACAACTGATCAGACAGATTTTTGGGCCTTTGTTGGTCGGTTGCCACGTCGTGACATGAAGCTAGTTGATGCAGTAAAGGGACTAGTGCATAGTTTTTGGCATGATCACACAAGGCCTTCTTCAAACCGAAAGGATGTAATAAAACTAAAAAGGGGTTCAAAGGATCGTGAACCACATACTAAGCATCTTCTTGATATAACACAGACAGAGCTTTACGAGAAATTTAAGATTGAGCATAGACAATTGAACTTGGGGCAAAGATCTTTTGAGAAATGTAAGCCATGGTATGTTAAAATAAATACTCTTCGTAGCACATGTTGTTGTAGATACCATGTAGAATATGAATATTACTATGAAACATTTTTGTACATTCGTCGTGTGTTGCATACTAACATTGTTCAGGATTGCTCCATGACAATACCACCGACTTCATCAAGAGAATTCATTCATAGCATCATGTGCAATAGGCTCGAGGGGCAAACATACTATGCAAAATCTTGTTTGGATGGAACATGCTCCAACTGTGTTGGAATGGAATTATTGAGCCAATGTATGCACGAGAATGGAGATAATGAATTTGGGAAAATGGTTACAAACATGAAAAGTTTCAAATATATCAACTATGAAATAGTCCCAGGGAAAGAAAGCAAAAAAATACAATTGGTGACATCTCAGGTATGCATTTATATCTATACAATTATGTTGTAACGATTACATTTCAATCCTTACTTACAACAAAAAACTGACATTGAGATCATTTTTTGTCACCAGGTACAAGTTAGTGACTTCATCAAGGAATTTATTGAAAAGACACATCAATATGTTCAGCATGTCCACGTGGCACGATGGCAGGATGAGAAGTTTAGAATATGCAGAGATACATTTCCCCTTGGTACTATACTTTCAGTTGTTGATTTTGCCGAGAACTACACTCTGCAACCTCAAAATGAGATCCAAAGTCAGTATTATCACTCTAAGCAGGTTTCCTTGATGGTCCATATCACATATAGGCATGGCCCAAATAGCACTGAAGAGCAAAGAGAAATTCTGAAGGAATATCACTTCTACATAAGTGATGATAGGTGCCACGACTTCCACTATGTACGTCATTGCTTCATCATGTTCTATGATCACTTGAAGGGAAGGAACATACAGATGGATCGACACTGGATTTGGTCTGATGGGTGTGCTGGTCAGTTCAAAAATGCACGCATATTTCAGTCATTGTGTTCATTGCATAAAAACTACAAAGTGCCACATATGTGGAACTATTTTGAGACTGGGCATGGTAAAGGAGAGCATGATGGAGCCGGAGCATGTGTCAAAACATCCCTACGAAGAGAGGAATTGAAAGTATCTACAGAATCTACTATTCTAAATGCTTAATATATAGTCAGGTGGTGCACACCAGTAATGGGAGAGGAATCAACTATGCAAGTAGAATCCACAAGAAAGAGACATGTGGAGAGATTTTTTTGGGAGGTGGTAGACATAGATCGTTCACATGCATGGGAATGCAAGACTGTTCCTGGGACTCATGGCTTTCATTCGGTTCGAAGCTCTGATAACCCAGTATTTGAAATTTGGACCAGAAAACTTGCTTGTTTTTGCCCACCTTGTTGTGATGGTGACTGGGATGGATGTGAATCACTGGATTGGGTTGATGGATGGGATTGCATATCACTTCCACTTGATCAGCGTGCAATTGTTGAGTTAACTCCGTTGGAAGAAGACCAATCATCTATTTCTGCAGATTTTGATCATGTCTCAGACCTTGTACAACCCGATATGATGCATTTCCTTAACATTTTTTGTTTGTTTACATAGTCTTCAAATGCACATTAATGGCCTTGTATCGCACGAAAAATATTTTGATCATATACCTACAATCATATAATGCAGGGCACATATACGCAGTGGTTTCCTCAAAAGATACTGAATGGGGTGATGAATACTGGTTGGCACGCTGTATAGATGGAAATCAAACCCTCATTATGTCCATGACTGACGATGAAAACAACCACTTTCCAACTGGGTCTATGGTTGTTAAAGGTGAATACTTGACACGGGACAACAATGGAAGAAAGAAGGGTGGATATGTTTACAGGGATTACAAACCAGGTGCAAGTGTGTATCACTTTACCAACTTAATCATTGGCACAAACCTTCAGGTACGAACAATGCCTAGTCAAAATACATCGAAGGTACGCTACTTCTTACCGGATACAGAGCACGAGAGACTAATGGAGACCATCAGTATAAGAGATGATCCGGAGGGCTTGGTTGTATGATAATAGGTGGGATCTAGCATGATGAGGTACGTTACATACTTTTAATACTATACTATTTATACTATTTGTAATTGAATATTGATATATGCTCAATTTTCACATGTATGTTTCATATGAATATGTCAATTTTGCATTCTTGATATGCCAAATTTACGTTTATGTTGTTTATAAATATGCCAAAAGTTCTCTTGTATGTCAAGTTTATGAATATGCCATTTTTTACATATGATCAGTAAACCCTAAAATTATATTATGTTCATCATGTTGGTTATTGGCTTCACCCAACAAAATTAATTCAATTCATGCTCACTATATTAAACAATACACTTATATTAAATTTAATTCATGTCTTGTTAAATATTTCATAATTAATTAGCTATTTGAGAGCACCACCTTAGACCAATCCATCATCATCAACATCTTCATCATCATCACCATCATCATCATCATGGACCTGCAAAACCCTAGTTTCCAAAGTGTCTAGGCAGGTTCGGGTTGGGAACACTAGCCATACCCGCCCAGTGGATGATTTTCCAAAGTTGACCCCCGTGTGCAAAAATTGCACACTCCCACACTGAGCAAAACTCTAGTTTCCAAGATGGACCTGCAAGGTGACACATGGGCCACCGGGTAGGAGGGGAGGGGCACCCCTGGCACTATCCCAGTGTGTTGAATCCAACGGAGTCGACGGTTCGTCGATCCGAGCCACGGTCTTTATTCTATGGCTCGTCCCATCTCACTACCAGAAGGCCTTCAGGGACACCTGTTGGATACCTACCGGGGGCATAGAACTCCAACCGTGCAACAAAATCGGGTTTCGGGGAGTCCTGCAGGTGTGTCTAGACAGGTTCAGGCTAGGAACACTAGCCATACTTGCCCGGTGGATGATTTTCCAAAGTTGACCCTCGTGTGCAAAAATTGCACACTCCCACACTGAGCAAAACCCTAGTTTACGAAATGAATGTACAATGAAGCCACTGGGCCATGGGGAGACGAGGGAGAGGGCCCCCTAGAGGTAATCGCACGCAAGGAGACCAACGGAGTCGACAGTTCGTCGGTCCGACGTCCGGTTTTCAAGTTATGTCGAGTTGCAAGTCGCATGAAAATGTCATTCAGGGACACTTGGTGAATTTTCGTCCGGGAGCCAAAAAGCAAATGGAGCAGGAAGATTGCGTTCCGTTGGCTCCTGCAAGTGTGTGTGGGCAATAACGACGTGGGAACACTGCCAACACTAGCTCGGGGGAGGTTTTTGCAGAGTTGACGCACCAATGCGAGATTGCATGCAATTAAACTGAGCAAAACCCTAGTTTACGAAATGAATGCACAATGAAGCCACTGGGCCATGGGGAGACGAGGGAGAGGGCCCCCTAGAGGTAATCGCACGCTAGGAGACCAACGGAGTCAACGGTTCGTCGGTCCAACGTCCGGTTTCCGAGTTATGTCGAGTTGCAAGTCGCATGAAAATGTCGTTCAGGGACACTTGGTGAATTTCCGTCCGGGAGCCAAAAATCAAACGGAGCAGGAAGATTGCGTGCCGTTGGCTCCTGTAAGTGTGTGTGGGAAATTCCGACCTGGGAACACTTCCAACACTGGCTCGGGGGAGGTTTTTGCAGAGTTGACCCACCAATGCGAGATTGCATGCAATTAAACTGAGCAAAACCCTAGTTTACGAAATGAATGCACAATGAAGCCACCGGGCCATGGGGAGATGAGGGAGAGGGCCCCCTAGAGGTAATCGCATGCCAGGAGACCAACGGAGTCGACAGTTCGTTGGTCCAACGTCCGGTTTCCGAGTTATGTCGAGTTGCAAGTCGCATGAAAATGTCATTCAGGGACACTTGGTGAATTTTCGCCCATTTTATAATTTAAGCCACTTTTAAATATTTGAACTTCCATATTATTTTTGAAAGAGTAGAATATTTCAAAACTCCTAAAGAGACAAAAACACATGATCAAAACTCCTAAGGCTGTAATTTAGAGTAGCAATAATGGGGGTGATGGAGTTGAATTTGATCCTATGGAAGATAATGATACTAATATTATTGATAATAAAGGGATAATAGGTTGATCCATGACACCTTTGTTTGCATGGATGAGGATGCACCTATGTATGAGACCTATGATAATATTCATGATGTACATCTTATTGATAAGGTACACAAAGGCCTATACAAGAGATCAAAGATCAGTCACTTTGTCTACTAATTTGATGTTGATAAAATTGAAGGTATTGAATGACATTTCAAACAATGGTATGACAAAGATCCTAATGTATACACAATAACTCTAATGATAAATATAAGTTTTTAATATTTTTTGTGATTGTAATAACTACATTGCGATATGCATTATTTAGTACATAAATTGATTTTTTCTTATAGATTGTTAGGTAATATTTTCCTATAACCATCAAATACTTTACCTTGCACATATTGAGAATTCTGTGCCCTTATGAAAGATACAAGAAAGGAGTATCAAACAATTGATGCATGTCCTAATTATGATCAAATGATATATTATGGACAGCATGCAACAAATTTAAAATGCCATGAATGTGTGATCAATAGATATTGAACTAATTAGGTAATATATAAGGTGCCCCATAATGTTCTTTGTCATATCCCTATAATTCTAGGTTTTTGATGATTGTTTAGGTTAAAAAACATAGCACATTTTATGGATTATCATGTACAAAGATAAGTGAAGATGGTATTATATGAGTGGCTACAAATCGTTCTCAATTTACGATCATCAAGGAAATATTACCCATTTTTAAAGAAGAACCTCATAATGTTAGACTTTCATTGGTAGTTGATGGCGTCAATCCATTTAAAGAGATTAGATCCATTTATTCAGTTTGGTTATTTTTTGTTATAAACAATAACCTTTCTCCTTAGATGTCAATAAAGAGGGAACACACAATGTTTGCATTAATTGTTCTAGGAATTTATTTATGGGAATATTTGCATTAACTAGAAATTGCCCTATAATGTGCAATGGGTGTGCATGAGTGAGTTCGTTGAAACCTTGAAAAACATTGTATTGCATTTATTTTGATTAAATTACACGAGCAAGAACTTTGACATAACTTGTAATGATCATCCAAAATCACAAATTTTAATTAGATACCAATTAGTGCATGCATGTAGTGAATTCGTTGAAACCTTTGAATATAATAGTTTGTTCTTTTGACATAGTGCATTCGTGAGTAATAGATAACCCACACATATCAACACATTAGATTGACACAAGAACATGTGGAAACCGAAGAACAAATACAAAGTGAAATGTATCATTCATTTATAAGTGAAATGTCAATGTGCATGTCTCCAAAAGTACATATATATCCAGAAGTATCCAAAAGTACATGTCTCCAAAAGTACATGTATATCCAAAAGTACATGTATCCAATGAAGTCAATGTACATGTCTCCAAAAGTACATGCACAATAAAGTCAATGTACATGTCTCCAAAACTGAATGTATCGAAAAGTACATATATATACAAAAGTATCCAAAAGCACATGTGTCCAAAACTATCCAAAACTATCAAAGCCACATGTACATGTATCCAAATGTACATATATCCCATAAGACACATCAAAACTCAAGCTTCCTCTTGTTCTTTCCCGACATTGATCCTCTAGGCACATCTCTAGGATCAATGTGCGTCTCTAGATCCTACAAATTAAATATCAATTGTTAGATTCAACTAACTATGTACACTAATACATTAGCTCAACAATTATCAACTGGTGCATGGAAAGTGCATGAAACACTTGGTCATTGAAGGACATCTCACCTCAACTGAAAAAGGAGATTGCGTTGCTTGTGTAGCAGATGGAGCCGTTGGTTGAACATCCAGGATGGTCGAACCAGGGGGGCCAGGAACTACTCCTGCTGGTGGTGGCTACAATGAATTTTTTTTGAAATAGTTAGAAATGCATGAATAAACAATAGACAACAATAATAAACTATGTAAAGATAATGTTGAAAAAGTTACATACCTGTGTGTGATCAGTTGCCATTGCAGATGCGGCACTAACTGTTGCATCAACCATCGATGCGAGGTTTTCAGTAGACAACTCAGGTTCCTGATGCAGTAAACATGCAATTCAAACATTAACAAAAATGATTTATGCACTGGATTTCAAGTTAAACAACAAATATCATCGAAGGATATACATTACCATGGTGTGAGTAAGCCCATGGTCGTGGGCAGCTTGAGTCTTTCTAGGAGTAGAACGCCTCACATACACACGACCCTTGTTCACGAATGACCTGGAGGGAGATACAAATCCAGGCAATGGTCTAGATGTCTCGGATGGTGCCTACAGTCAGCAAGTGTTCATGTAGTTAGACATGCATGATTCAACAAACAAACATGTATTTAAAAAATGTCATTTTTAATTGTTTACCTGGGGCCTAGATGTTTCATGGGATGGTATGACCATGGGTGCTACCTCCACATTACCTTTCCCTAGTGAAGGATCTGCCATCTGCAAGTTTAATAATTGTAAATATTAGACCATAGATAGCATTAATGAACTAAAATGTAAAGTATGTGGAAATTAACAAATTAACAAGTATTAAAAAACTGAAATTTTAAAATGTTTACCTCGGTGTGAGATACGGCAATAGGTGCTATATAAGATGGGCCTACCATATGGGTAGCATCATGCCCCCCTGTAGAGTCTAGAACATCCGGCTCTGGGGCGTCGCTACCAGCATAAAGCATCAACTGCAAGTTCACGAAATTAATATATTAGCTCAAACTATATATATGTGTACAAAGACGAAAATAAATGAAGAATTTATTACAATTAACCATCAACATACCTCTCTCAAAAACCCACTGAAGACAACATCTGAGGCAAGACCATAGCAGGGACGACCACATGATGTGCACTCGTGAGGATCAGTACTAGGATGGGGATGTGTCGATGGTCCTGCACTAGTGGATGGTCCTGATGGTCCTGCACTAGTGGATGGTCCTGCACTAGTTGATGGTCCTACATGGTGACGAGCTGGTGTATGTACTACACCAGGGACAGATGTCCCTTCCTCACCCATATGTTGAACCATAGTGCCATGGCGAACAACCGCTTGTGCCAAACTCAAAAATGCATCCCATGTCTACAGAATAATATGATGTGCAGGTGGGACATCTGGCCTAGGCAACTGCTTGCGAGGTGCAGGGATAGGGCGATCCTGGTCTCAAAGCCTGGCATTGGGTCGGTTTTGGGGCATCCCCCCACCGATCCCCTAAAACTGCAAGATGTCAAAATAGTTAACGTGTTTATGCAACACGAACTCTGCGTACATCTTTCGAAGGAAATATAAGGGAATTTCCCTGTTGTTGTGTGGTGGCATATCAAAAACCATGTACCATCTGTCCATCCAGTTATCAACAAATGGTTGAAACGTGCAGCACTCAATGGAGATATGCGGCCTGTTTGCATTTGGGATTTCCCCTGTCCGAGGGTCCCTAAACAATGCAAATATGAGCTCTTTGGATATTTTCAATTTTTTTATTGCATTGTAGTCTATCCCATCAGCATATTGTTGTCTTTTTCTTTCTCTATATGATGCAATATCATATAGTACATTGGTAGATTGTGAAATGGTGTCAACAATTGCATCCAAGGTTGATGCAAGCGAACGGCGAATCCTGTCACCACCACTAAAAGCTGCACTTATGCCCCTCAAGTGGGCAAGCTCAATCAATATCTCGGCATTGGTGTCCATAGCCGCAACTACAATAAAGACATTAATACGAAAATCATTAGAAACATATACATGGTATATAATGGCGTCTCTTCAAAATTGAAAATGTATTAAATCAAACTCAAGTAAGCAATTTAATGGCATTCACTTACATACATTTAAAACTTAAAATTAAACATTTGACAATTAAAAAGTAAGTTAGTCAGATTGGCAGAGAGGAGGAGGAGGAGGATCAGGGCAGTGATGAGTTTGTTGATTCAGGCATGGAGGAGGAGGATCAGGGCAGTGATGAGTTTGCATCTATGTGTCTTAATGTCTCATTGTGATTTGTGATTGTGAATGACAAATGTATTGTGATGTGTGAATGATCTAATTTCTATTGAATATTTCATATTTGTAATTGTAAATGTAATTTCTATTGAATATTTGTAATTGTAAATGTTAAATTTTATTGGATCTATATGTCTATATTTTTAAATTTTAATATATTTTAAAAATATATTAATTCTGGGGGTCACCGTGTCCTACGTGTCCTAATTCTGGGGGTCATCGTGTCTAGTGGGGACCAGGGATCAAATTTGAAGGGTGGGGTCCCATTTCACTATGAAGGGCTATGAGATATTGAACCCTTCAATGCTGCCATGTAAAAATAAGTTATTATTTTCATTTGAAAATGTAATAGTACATCAAAATTTCAATGTTTACCGACGTAGTAAAGTTGAGAGGCTTTATTTTTCAGTGGATATAGCAGCACTGAACATTATATATGTCATATAACACAACCATATTTCGCAAACTCTCCTGGAGGACTGGAGGAGATAGGGTAGGTGGAACTTGGAAGTAGCTCAACCACAGTGGAATAGGGGTATAAGAAAAATGTTGTTTCTATTCATGCAATATTATATATTGATGGTCGGAGCCATGGAAGCATGGAATTCGAGCATTGACTTGATACAACAAAGAAAACAAAAGGTGGAACTCGGGAGCTACAGGATTGACTTGATACAACAAAGAAAACACAGGGTGTGAGGCTGGGATCCGTAGACGGTAGGATTAACTTGATACAACAAAGAAAACACAGGGCTATAGGTAGGGGCCATGGGTAGGAGCAACAACCTGCAACATTACAAGAAGTTTATGGATTGTGGATTTTGTCTGAAATGCCAAATTCGTGGGCACACATTAACATAATATATTATACATTGAATACTCAATTAATTCACGGAGTCAGCATTCACGAATTGGTATGTGATAACTTGTAACTTGGTAAGCCTGCTAGCAACAACACGTATGAGCCACCTACCAGGTTTAATAATTTTGTTGATGCCATTAAATGTGTTAAACACGTAGCGCTCGCTACAAACACAAGAACTTCGAAGCATTCAAGCCATGGGCTGCTCAGTGTAAGCCAGTCCACGTAAGTTGCAAAATGATATTATTAGAGGCCCAATGGTCCATGATCCATGGATGATCGAACACGTGGATATTGGAGAGTAACCGAGTCCCACTCCCAAGTCACCTAGCTAGTAGCCGCATTCCCAATTTCCCACTAAAAACTGTTGATGGGTGAAATTTGAAGCTACCCTTTTGTTGCAATTTTAAACAATAGTGGTTAATTTAATTATTGAAGGGCTTACCATGAAATTAATTTTTTTTTGCATGGTAAAATTTGAAGTGTCCTTCTATGACGTGTGGGTAAAATTTGAAGTGGCCTGAAGGCTTCAAATTTGAACCCTGGTGGGGACACTCGTGTCCCGTGTCCTCGTGATGGGTGACTTAGATGGATACATTGTAGAAAGGGGGGAGTTTTATTTTTTTCAATTTTTGGTTGGATTATGAATTTTTGAGTTTTTGAAAAGGGATTCATTCTAATTATTCACTCATCTTGGTTGAGGGAGATGTGAATTTAATTAGATATTGGGTTATTCCCAATTTTATCAATATTACAAAACTAGGTTGTTTTAAACAATAAAAAAATAGTCATTTAGGTTAAGAAATGACAAAAAAATGGTATGGATGAATGAATTACCTAATTAGATGACAATCCACCAGTGAATTTGTCCCCCCTCCAGCTAAATCGAGCAACACTGATACTTGAGTGGGCCACAAACCGTCCTCATCCAGGGTCTATTTCGCGTTTCTGATGCGTGAGTGCCGCGGGTGGTCGGGAATCGTCGGGACTGTGTATTTAAATTGATTTTAGATTTCAATAACGTGTACGCGTTTTGTAACTACATAACGCGTACGCGTTTTGTAGTTATATAACGCGTATGCGTTATGGTTACCTATCCTACATGTCCAATGACATGTTAGGCTCGGGTCTTACCATGGCAGGTGCTAAATATCAGAAACGCGTTATGTTTTATGTATCAGGAACGAGTTTTGAAAAAGTAGCATTGCATCTAAAGTGACCCTCATCTTCTTGCACACACCCATATATCTCATGTGTTTTGTGTTATTGTGTGTATCTCTCTCATGTGAAGGTCTCGCCAAGTAATAATGCAAATTCTCATACACTCTCATCTTGCAATTTGTGACTGCGAAAAGCAATCTCCCTACTTAAACCAATTCTAGCTTTTGAATTGAGGTTAGGTTTTTCTTTTTTAGACTCATCCTTCAAAATTGCTATATTAGTATGGAACTATATAACCAATTGTTCACGGTTCCATCAAATGCTCATGGTTCAAACAACATTCTTCATGGTTCGGTGACATTGCTCATGGTTCCACCAACATTTGTTCATGGTTCCATTAATCGTGTTCGTGGTTCCACCACTAAATGTTCATGGTCCTATCAAACGTTCACTATTCCACCAACTTTGTTCATGCTTCCACCGACATTATTCATGGTTTTGTAAACATTTCTCATAGTTCCACCAACATTTATTCATGGTTCCATTAACATTGTTCATGCTTCCATCACAAATTGTTCATAATTCCACCAACTTTGTTCATGATTCCTTGAATTCACGTGGTTTCATTCAAATTGTTCATGGTTTTGTAAACATTTCTCATGGTACACAAGATAATGTTCATGGTTTTTGTAAACACTTCTCAAATTTTTTATGAATATGAATATAAATATGAACTTTAGATAATATCCATGTATTGAATTTATATGGAGAAGAGAGACTTAGTAAAACTATTATGAATATTAATATAAATATGAAATAAAAAGGAAGATATATTAAAACCATATTTAAAAAAGTTTAAAATTATTATGGATATGAATATAAGTATGAAATAAAGAGTAGGGTACATTGGATCAAAATCAAAAAATTATATAAAGTAAATTAATAATTTTTTTTTCATTTTAAAACAACTAAACTTTTTAAAACTAAATAAATAAAAAATAAACTTATTAAATAACAATTGAATGATCAATGACTAGTGATTTACCATGAATAATATGTGTGGCACCTCATTTCCCATTTCCCAACTTTTTAGATTATTTAAATTGAATTTTATAATCCATCCAGCAAAGATATGAATTTTTAACACAATATTCTTTTACAAATACAGAAGATCCCAATAATAGTGTACACTAGAGAATAATTTTATTTTATAATTGATTTCTAACCAAAAATAAATTGAATTTTTAGCACATACATCTTTGCACAAGTTCAGGTACGAGTTGATCCAATAATGATGTACTCTATAATGGTAAGGAGTGGTATTATTTAGTTTTATAAGCATAGAAAAGAATTTTAAAAGGTTAGGTTAATGTAAGGTATGTGAAATTTTTATTTCTTTAAAATTATTAGTAGTAGTAGTTTTTGAATTTTAAAAATGAATTGTTGATTCAATTAGGTATATAGTGAATGTTTATCATTTGCATATCCTATATTTAATATCTATTTGGTAGGATTTTTTAAAATTTAATGGAGTTGTTAAAGAAAAGTTGGGGTGAGGAGTTATAGAAAGCATTTAAAGTCCTTGGATTTATTATTACTCACTTTCCCTTGGATGGTTTAGCCTTAACGCTTTACTTCAAGTTCATATCAATGGCGTCTTGTATTGATCCTAGATGTTAGAATCAGGAAAAATGTAATGAGTCAAATGTTTAGATATTCTTAATAGCTAGTGTAAGAATATCTCATGATCTACCTATCAACATTGTTGTGATATTGTCTAATATGTAATGACTTCCTTGAATATTAGTCAATGTCAATGGTTCTTCTTGTCTAGTGTTATAATTATACTATGTTTACGTATGTGGATAAAAATTAAACATTTCATATTTATGTTTATGTTCTCCCACCTATTTACACTTTATGAGAATCATATTGTTTTCTTTAGTTTTACTATTTAGAGTTTGTCTCTAAAAATTGTTGGGATTTAGTTTAGATAAATGCAAAAGCTTCTATTTCTTTATATTTATACACAAAATTTTCTTCCTTTTAACTGGGCTTTGGGCTTTGTGCCTATATATCTTGTTAGATTCTAAGGACTATTTATAAGTATGTTTAATGGCTTTCAAGAGTGCTTGTACTTTTTATCATAGCACAAATTAATTAATCTAGTTTTTAAGCTACACCTAGATAAATAACTTGTTAATAAAAATAAAGAAATTTAATATAAAATTATAATAAAAATATTCAATATTTTTTTGTTTAATAGTAAATTTAATTTAGTATTTAAATCATTTAAAAAACATTTTTTCATTTAATTTTTATTTAAATCCTTCACTCATAAATCAAATTTACTCATTAACATAACCTATACATATTTTGTCTTATTGAATATAGAAAACTCACCAAAATTACTTGTATTCCATTTCATTTCTATGATAGTGGAAAATACACTGGTGTGGTTTGATTTTAATGGTGAATACTAACCCATTACTTTATAAGAGATCCAAAAATTTGGAAAATGATTTGTTTCCTAAGGATGATACATTTTGGTGAAGCATATTATAATTGCTTCTCAAATTATAATGAGAATGAGTCTCCATTGACCCATGTGGAAATTTGGTAATCACATTAAGGTAGAAGTATAACCAAAGTGGGTGACATTATGTAAAAATAATATAAAGTTTTGGTATTCTCATTTGAAAAGATTACCCCATTTGACATTATGTAAACATAATATAAAGTTTTGGCATCCTCATTTAAAAGGTTATACCATTTGACGTTACAAGACAAAACTCATAAATTACAATCCAATTTATTTTTCACAAAGGGATTGATGAGAAGTAGAATTTAAATCATGTTATTTGCATAATGCAAAATAAAAAAATTAAGTCATTTGACTTTACAACAACTTACAATTCAATTGTCTTTAGCATCCTCAATTAAAAAGGCTACACCATTTGCCGTTACAATAGAAAACTCACAAATTACAATCCCATTTATGTATTTTTCACAGTAGGGTCGATGTGAAGTAACGTTTAACACCTGTTATTTAACTAATATAAAACAAAATGTGTTAAATATAAAACATTTTAAAACGATTCCAATCCACCTACATTCCTGTCATCCATCGCTAGGCCGAAAGCATCTAAAGGCAGAGCTCTTAGTTTCATCCATCATCCACGGGATTGATATTGCAAGATGGACCAACAATAACAACAATTCTTACTTACTTCAAATGCTGATTATTCTTTTGGCAGAATGAAGTCCAGACTGAAGAGTGTGCATTTGGCCTTTTCGGTTCCGTTGAATCTTGTTGCAACTCAAATGTTGCAGCTCTCAGGCGCCTAAACACCCTGCAGACAGAGATTTTGCAACACCAAAGAATATCCCAGATTATGCCAGAAGGATTTCGCCGTCCGGGCGAAATTGTCGAACGATTAGACAACTCCAAAAATAAACCCAGATTAATAGAAAGGACAGATTCCTAGATATCCCCGCGGGGCATAAAAACAGTAAAGGCAGTCAAATTTTATCGGTGGACACTGACATTTAACGACGAATTCGATGCAAAGGACAATGACATTTACGTCATGTTGCATTAGTATTATTTGTTTTTTATATGCTTAGATCAGTTTTTGTAGGTTGATTTCATAATTTGGACACTCAAAGGATGCATTAACCAAGACATATACTTTATTATTTGGCATCAAAATACATGTTAGAAAAGATCAAACTTGAGATAGTTATGAACATTTTCTATAAATAAAATTTATATATTAAAATATGTGATTCAATTTTCTACATATCATTTTTTTTACTCAAACCAAGACTCATTGTATGTATGACAAATATTTATATAATTTGAGGGAGCCTTGTTTTTTCAATTTTCTATTGCATTTAATGCATCAAAAAACACCTTCACTAACTTGCACCATTCCAACTAGAAACTAATTTCTTATATTTATAATGTATACTAATAAAACCTTAACCCTTCAAACTATTCTTTATAATGGCACATAGTATATTACATCCAATTGTGTCTTTCCATTTACCAATAAGCTTCCTTCCACTGCCTTATATATTTTCCTTATATCTTCTCATCACTATAAGTGGCCCTTAAGTTGTATGAGTCATCATTTTGTGCACCAAATGGGTCTTCTCTTGAATGAGTGTGGCCTTCAACTATATGTTCTTGAACATTTATAACAGTTCACCTTCAGGGAAATTACACTTACATCATTGCGCCAACATACGTTCAACATACTAAGTATCATTTGAGTTAATTGAGAACATTTTATCGATCTCTTTGAATGAATACGAATTCAAACCCGTGGTAAAAACAAATAATTCTACACTACCATTTATAGGAAGATTCCCGAACATGAATGACATATGATTAACCTATTTCTTTTGAGTGATATTAACCAAATGAACCCACATTAAACCTTGTAGACAAAATTCCCACTGAAAATATCTATCAAGAATGAATTTAGGGGAAATTTTAGGTCTTCCCTCAAACCCATATTGCCAAATGATCAAGGTTTCCAATCTATTTTAATAGGGAATGATGTACACAATTTTCTTCCAATTCTTTCAATATTATTGTGATTCTATTCATTCAATATTGTCGTAGTTTTATGTAAATCATTTTTCTCCTAAGTTGAGAACTCTCCTAAAATTTAGCACCTACTATAGTAATATATATAGGTGTTAGCTTCTCCAAATCATTTTTCTCCTAAGTTGAGAACTCTCCTAAAATTTAGCACCTACTATAGTAATATATATAGGTGTTAGCTTCTCCATGGAAATAGTAGATGAAAATCAGGTCTTCCCTCAAACCCATATTGCAAAATGATCAAGGTCTCCAACCTATTTTAATAATGATGTACACAATTTTCTTCCAATTCTTTGAATATTATTGTAGTTCTATTCATTCAATATTGTTGTAGTTCTATGTAAATCATTTTTCTCTTAACTTGAGAACTCTCCCAAAATTTAGCACCTACTATAGTAATATAGATTGGTGTTAGCTTCTTCATAGAAATAGTTGATGAAAATTACAATGTTTCTTAGATAGTACATGATAAGTACTGACTATATCAATTATGATTATCCTTAATGTTACTAAAAGATGTGAAACCCATTTAAAAACATTGTAAAATGAAAATTGAATGTTATTAGCGATTTCTATATTATGTATCTCTAAATCTGTGTTAAATTTTCTATAGTTATACATTGTAAATGAAAATTGAATGTGATTAGAGATTTCTATTATTATGTGTCTCTAAATTTGTGTTAAATTTTCTATAGTTATTAAAACATTTGATATTTTATACAGTTACGTGGGTGATTTTTTTGAAATATGATAATAAATATTTCAAATTCACACTTTTAAAATATAATTGTGTATAATTTTTAAATTTTTTGTTTGCATAATAGTGATGAATCGTTTTTTAAAATAAAAACAATATTTTTATTAATTCAAAATTGAAAAAAAAAACGAAATATTTAACCTTTCTTTTATGTATAATTTAATATTGATAATAAAATAATTCAATATTAAATTCTAATTATTATTTAATAATATCTATAACCAAATTTCCTTGCCATTTGGATTTCAAGATGTCACGGTGGAATATTTCTCAATATTGGATTCTAACCAAATTTCGTTTTGAATTCAAAATTGAATTATAGTCAACTTGCTTTGTGAAGTCATAACAATATTGAATTGTAGCGAATATTGACTTCCGTATGGAAGAGATTTTAAAGCTCAAATATTCAAGATGCCAAAGTCGAAACAAAATAAAAAAGCAATAGAATATTCAAAGTTGAAACTATCTTCAACTCCACTCCAAGCTATGCACCTGTTTTTTAGTGAGTGACACATCTAAACTCTTTAATTGAAACCAGTATTAAGAAAATGGGCCATGCGGAGCAATGGAACCTTCATTGTTGGGTTTTATTCCAACCTAAAAAATTCCATAAAATGGTTTGATTCCAACTTAAAAAATTCCATAAGCATACATAAAGTCAAATCTATAAACACATCGATTTGATATAGCACTCTGCTAAATCCGCCATTATCATTGCTTAAGCGTAGGCTCATCAAAACCCAAAGCTCTAGAAAAATACAAAATCAGACACATTCAAGTGAAATCTTACTGCATATAGCACATAGTGCAGAAATATTTATCCGTGGATCATTTCTAGGCCTTCTCTAATCTAATCTAGGCCTTCTCTAATCTAATCTAGGCCTTCTTTGTATACAATCAGTTTAAAGAAACTGATCGATGATCGTTAAAAACAAAAAACAGATAATTACAGATAATAGGCTTGGACGTCTTACTCTTCTTCATCGTAATTTGACAGATATGGGTTACAAAAACAAAAACAGCTTGGATCTTCTATTGATCCTCTTCATCGTTTGATTGATATGGATTATAGATAATGATTTATACTACTCAGATGATCTCAAAAATAATATATCATAAATTATCATTGTATACCACTGTTAGTCTCACACCATAAGAATGATTCAAGTTTTCACAGTTTTCAAAATACTCCATGACGCTTTTCGGCTTTTCCTGCGTAAAGCATTAAAGAGTAGTTTTATTCTTATTCCGGTATTTTTTTCCATAAATCCTGTCAAAATTGTATTTGGAAATTGTAGTTTACCTAAATTCACAATTTCAGCCATCACAGTTGCTCATTTTAGACTATTTGAACCAAAATTGCAGTTTGGTCGATTCTACCTCTGCCGTATTCAAGCAGATCGGGGGCGTACCCAGTGTTGTGAAGATATTTGTGAAATGCAGTAATCGAAGTTATGATTGACAGTGTTTTTATTCCAATCATCCATCGTCCCTTGAGCTGCATCCATTAATTTCGAGCAATGAGGAATGAGATAAATTCAAACCGGGGCTGTGGTATGCTTTTATCCTGCATATATAGAACACTGAATGTCTTCAATTCTGTACTTCTCTAGTGCCTTCTCTGCTCGTCCAGACTATCGTATTTTGAAGTTCGGGGGAAGAGCTGTTCAGATTGTGGAATGATATGAAGCTTATGATCTTCGTAATTGTCATATCATTTCCCACATTCAAAATCGACACGGGACAGCCTCAGTACTTTCTTGGAGGTGGCCGAGTGGTCCAAACTCGTAGCAGCAACTTCTGGGACTGGATAACATGTGGAGCAGACGCTCTGACCGAACTCTCAGTGTCCATCGCAGGAGGCCCACATTCCCTAGTATTCAAGAAGGGGAAACCAGATTCACGAATACCCTTTCTTGGCTTTTCGTCAGTTGTAATGAAATGCAAACTAGTCAGCAAATCCATAGGCTGAGTGTTTGCAGCCCGCAGAACCCCCGTTTCGGCTGCTCCGCGGCTGGATTCTCCGCTCATATTGTTTGTTGGCGACCAGAAGAGCGGTATCCATTGTGGGACGATTAAGTGATGACGAGAAGAAACAAGTTGCTGAGTATGGCTGCCTCCATTATTATTAATGGCATCAGATGGGAATTGGAAAGGGCTAGTCAATTGAAGAGCCAGGTGTTTGACAGAGACTGGCGGTCCTGGCGGTCGAGCCGAGCTGAAAGGCTTACGCCTGCAGCTGATGAAGAGGCGCTGTAAATTTGGATCTTGGTGAGTTTCTCTGTCAAACGCTACAATGTGCCCCGCGTCCAGTTTCTTATCCTTCACAAACCGACTCCACCCCTTTGTGAGCACGTAGCTTTGGCTGCTATTCCAGTATGAGTATCGAAATCGCCATGGCTTTCCCGATCTGTCTTCAAAGTTGCAATATCCTGACAAACAGTGGACCTGCAACAACATTTCTGTAAATTAGCACCAAACTGAAGAAGCAGCTGGTCATTCGCGGCTGGCTGTATTTTGAGACGGAGCCTGGAATGCAGTTGCAGTGCTAAACAATGCCGCCTAATCCTATTGTGCGGGTTTATAAATTGAAAATCCAAATTTGAATTTCCATCGATCTTTAGCGCCTTCAGTAAAATCAAAATTCAAATGAAGATGTGTGATTAAATGATCGTATTGGGCACATGCGAATGGGGTTCACCCAGATTGTGATCATAGGAGCATACATGCATGGGTCTGTGATGACATGATGCCGGGCATGGGCTACCGGCAGGGAAACACCTGAAATTTCTTTCCGTGAACGTTTGCTTGCTGCCGTTATTGTTTGCCCTCCCGTCGGGCACATGACGATTTCGGGATCACCATGGCTGATGGCCATACCTTATGCCATAAAGAGTCGTGCGTCTCTGACAGTGCACATACTCGTCTTAAAGGCTCTGCAACTCCTTTAGCTCTCGCCGTATTTCGCAAGGTCAGGCTTTGCGGAAAATAATGTGCTATGACATGACCGACAAGACAGATACAACTCAATACAACGGCGAGCCTTATTAAACACAGATAGACTCGCCTTTAAGGCGAGCCTGTCAAGTGTCATACCTATCCGCACCCATCCATGACATGAAGTGTAGATATTCATGGCATCCACCGGCTCTTGCGACGGAAAAAATTGATGTTGAGCAGGGCCGTTGCTGGAACTTCTTGAGCATGAGCCATTAGTGCGGCAGTGCCATACATAGCTCAAAGCGGGCTCATGCTGTTGGAAGTGGGCTATTCTCTCGACCGAATGCACCCGGGGCCCATCGGATGTCGTCGAGAGACCCTCACGCCGTTAGCAAACTGCAATCTGCTCTCCCATGGGTCGTCCGACTTCTCCACTCCGGCGACGGCAACCTCCAGCAATTCCTCCGGTCAGTGCGGGTCCCCACGTTGGCGAGATTCTGACAGAATCCAAGAATGAATCAGACTTCAGGATGGTCCTTGGACGTCACCTGCATGCATTAACTATTCGCCAACCACCGGGACGTAGTTCGAGCCAAAATTTGAACGAGCACCTTCGCTCCTGCGTTCCTCTGCCCACTCTGCATTCCTCTGCCCACTTCCAGACTTCCAGACTCTGCGTTACTCTGCACCCAGCGAAGCTCCTGCACCTGCTCCTGATCCTCCGGAAGGCTCTGCTTCTACGGTAAGTGACCTCGGACCTGTATTTCAATAGGATTTGTATTTCATACAATCTTACAACCGTGGGTTCTGCATAGAGTGTTTAAAACCCCGTCTTTTGAATAGAAAAGGGATTAAAAAATGGCATATGACTAAAAGCTTTACTATGAGGACCGAATTTCTCTGTCCAGATCAGATCCGACATGACACTTCTTTGCAAGATCGAATCCTGAATTTTTTAGAATTCATTCCCTTTGATTGCCATTTCTTAGATAATGCAAGCTTATTCAAAGCCTTTGGGATTTGGTATGGCCTTTTAGTTTTGATTTATATTTCTTGGTAATATATTCTTCTAGTTTCTAAATGTAAATCTCGGTAATATATTTCCATATTTTGTAACTGTAAATCTCCAATTCAAAGGCCCAGGCAATAAGCTATAAGGAACCTAATTTCTTGATACTGAAAATTCTCTGCGAGTATGGAGTTTGTATATATCTAATTAATTAGAATCAAGCAGTCTATTTCTTTTAGGATGTTGTTTTGCAGTTGCATTTTAAGATTGGAGTTTTCCCCTGCAGATTTAATAGTTATAAGTGCGGTTCGAGTCTTTGTATGGATTATATTTAACATTTAGATTTTATTTACATTGTAATTAATAGTTATAAGTGCAGTTGACGTTTTTGTATTGGATTATATTTAACATTTAGATTTTATTTACATTGTAATTAATAGTTATAAGTGCGGTTGACGTTTTTGTATTGGGTTATATTTAACATTTAGATTTAGATTTTCTTTACATTGGAGAGTAATCTTGGATTGTAGCTTTTGTGAAAAAAAAATGTAATTGTCTACATTATGATTGAATTAATAGTTATAAATGGAATAGATGTATTTTTTGTGTTAAGATATATTTGATATTTACATTTTCTTTATATTAGAGAATTAGGTTAATGTACTTTTGCAAAAAAAAAGTTGTAATTGGTTAAATTATAATTAAATCAATACTTATAAATGCCGTAAATGTGCTCTTTGTATTTGGATATATTTGGCTATCTTCATTCCATAATCATTTCACAGTTTTATTTTAAAAATGTTTTGTGATAATAAGTCATTGCTTTATTTTCATATTGTTTTTTAATACTATCGTCATAGTAAAGCATTTAGTCATATGCCATTTTGAATAGAAAAGGGATTAAAACCCCGTATTTTCATATTGTTTGAAATACTTGGAACTCGGTTTCAAATCCTGAAAGCTATTGAATTTAGCAGAGTACTTCTGTTATATAACCTGTTCTTTTATCCTTCACTGTCGGGCTCTCTGTTCATACCTTCTCCCACTGTGTTTCCATCTCATTCTCCAAGTCATGCAAATATTTCCAGAACTCCAATTACATACTGCTAGAGCTCCATCAAGTTCAAGTACCGAGGCTCCCACTCTGAAATCTTTGCTATTCATCGAACAATAGAAAAGACAAATTTTTCCAGATCTAGTTCCAAGACTTGACTGCTCTGTTTGTGCATGGAAAGGTATCCCTGTTCTGCTGGTATTGCCAAAACCAACACTCGGGGCATATGAGATGTCTACAGAAACGTACAAGCATTTCTTGTTCTCAAATAAACATAGCGGACCACAATGAAATAAAGGCACATAGGTTGTTTTAAAATTTAAAATTCTCATCGAAATAATGACTTAAAAAACTTCAAGATCACAGGTCATAGAACTTACCTGTCCACTCATTGCTCTTAGTGAAGTCGATCCCCACAATCAAGGGAAGATTCAAGACCAGCTTGTGCAATAGCCACAATCACCTACAACAAAGATAAAATAGAAACAAATCAGATAATTCTCCAAAAGAACTACTATACCTTTCAAAAGAGATTTAAGCAAATAAATTTCTTTAGATATATGGTTGGCCAAATTTCACAAAACATCCATGTCAGACTGTGAAGTATTCCAGAATCCAAACCCCATCTGCAGCACCCTCATTTACCATTAATTTAGCATCGGAGTTCAATGTGGTTAATAATTGTTCTCGGGGAAGCTCCTCTCAACCAAATTGAACTCCCTGCTATTATTATTTAAGGGCCAATACCAAACTCTTGCTATAATTTGAGACAGGGATATGGCCTTTTGTATTCAGTTTGTTAAAACCATTTTCGCATAGGTGTGCTACTATTTCAGAAGTGAGGTTGTTCTAGCAGTTCTGGGTACTTTTTCAATCTTCATGGACAGTAAGGAGGCTTTCAACAGTGCTAAGGGCCACTTCTAAGCAATTTGTGAGGACACTTCAAACAACAGCATTCTGGGCAAGTAAGAAGCCTTATCTCTTGATTTTGGGCTGACCTGTGCATTGAGACAGTAGTAAACAATAGTATGGGTTCCTTTTTTGCAACCTGAAAGAGAAGTTCTAGGAACCAAAGGGAATCAAACAACCCCAACGGCATTCTGGGCCAGTATTGTGGATGAAGAACAACAGTCATAAAAGAGGGTTGTCCTAGGTATGAAAGGTGATCTGTGATTCTGTAGTAAACAGCAATCGTGTAACAACCCTTTTTATGAAGTCTGAGATGAAGCATTAAGCAAAGCCTCACGAAATTCTGGGAAGTAAGCCAAGTATGGTGAAATGAGCAGTTCTAGGCATGGATATGAGGAACAATCTGAACAAGTTGAGCTGGACTGTATGCTTTGCCACAGTAATCCTCGGTACAATACAGTCCTAAGCATTAGGAAAGCCTCTATTTTTTCTGTCATTCACTGGACATTAATATAATTATCTTATCTATCTCTCAGCCTCAAAATCCTGGAAGCCACATGTCCCAGGATATTGAACCCACTCCCGCCACAAAAAATGGAATTTGCTATATACAATTTTAAGCCTCCTCCCTGATGAGCATAAAAAGAAAAAAGAACACCCATGTCAAAATCTCGGTTTAAACGTTACCTCCTGGTATTCAAACCCCAGTTGGGTCAATGGGCTCCCTATTCCACCATCACTCACACACTCATAAACCCCAGATATGGCCATCACTCAAAGCCAATATACAAATCACAAACTAAATCAGTCAGATACAACAAGGCTTCTTCTACCCTCTTCTTAATTGATTATTTCAGTACCCATGTGACTTAGTCCTCACTACAATATCGCCTGCTACAATATTGCTCGATTTCTTCTGCAGTTCTGCCTGGAATTCGCCCAACAATCAAAGCCCATCTGCATTCATACAACAATCAGATTACCACCATTGATTTTTTGACCTCCAATTCACAAACATTGCTCATCAGTTGTAACAATTAAACCCATAATTCCTATATTACCTCAGGCCAAGTAGATTGTAGAGCCTGCTTATGAGATCCTCTTCATCCTCTGAGAAATCCATCTTGTAATTATCATTCGCATCCTCTGCACCGACTTTATTTTATCACAACCATTTATAAATTACAGAGGCAAGGCAGCAGTAAACACTTGAAATTGAATGCAAAATGATAAAATTGTACCTTGAGAATCCACTGAAACACTATCATCTGTATCTTTCACTTTCACATCTAGTCTATTTTCTTGTACTTACAATTCGATTTCCTATACCTTATACACTGTATGGATTTCATATAATCTCTGCCTTATCTAATATTTAGAATTACGTGACACTTTCAAGACACCTTAAGAACAAAACCTCATACCTCTGTTAACCACATTTCTACTACCCATATTTCTGTAATTCCTGTAATTAACAGTTGATTCTACAAAACCTGTAATTAATGCAATTCCTGTAACATGCTCAAAAACTTCTCAAAACAAGATCCAGGTTCAAATCTCATTCAGGGGTACTTATCCTTCTAGACCTCATTTAAGGAGGGTGTCAACTCTCTATCTTGAAACTTTATGAAAAGGGGTTTATGTTTTATTGGGAATTTGAATATGAGTGGGCAGAGTAGGAAACTTACCTGCTTACTAATGGAACTATTTACCTCCTCAACTTAGAAATTTTAAAAGTTATAACATTAAAACCATAAGAGTTTAAGGGACTATAGAGATCATTAGGGTGGAGACTATAAAGGTTATCTAAGTTCTGTTTATTCTTCACAAAATAATCAACATCATTGTTGAATTTTATATATTTTTCTAGTATTATTATGATATATATAAGTTCTGTAGAGAATTCCTGAATTGGTTCTACCTCATTTGAAGACAAAGCTTTATGTTCATAGTTGCAAACCTTATGCGTAATCTGTTATTCAAATTACCCTATATTTTTTGTTGCAA
Source organism: Larix kaempferi (assembly GCA_027924585.1). Lineage (NCBI taxonomy): Eukaryota > Viridiplantae > Streptophyta > Pinopsida > Pinales > Pinaceae > Larix > Larix kaempferi. The sequence goes on along the minus strand of BSBM01000234.1, from coordinate 569,923 downwards.
TTATCCTAGCTTTGCCGATTTTTTCATACAAAACTAACGTACTTTGATTTTGTGTATCAAAGGAGAATAAGCATTACTTTTTGTCTTCTAATCTTAAGTTATCACTCATTTTTGTAGGCTTCAATACAAAATGGGCAGGAAGAACAAATGGGAGACTTTAGTGGGCTTAGAGTTGCAAGATCCCAAAGACATAACCATCTTTTCTGGTAAAGATCTTGTTTGGTCTGATGTACATCGAAAGAATGGAATTGATCGAGTTGCCAAAATCTCGTTACATCAAGTCCCCCACTTTTTTGAAGGGGAGGAAAAGGATCCTGATGCTCCTTGTACTTTCTATCATAGCCAAAACAAATCCCCCAAAAAGAGGGATACTGCAGCCTTGAAATATGAAGTGTAAGTATTTCAAAATGTAATTGTTTGGATGTTAGCAATCATACTACATTTATCACCTGTCATATGTATTAACATTTGACAATATTTTATGCAGATATAATTGTTCATATGGCCCAACTGATAAAAGGGGAGACAAACCAGCTAAACGAAGGGTCAATTCATTTATGAAAAAAATGGGCTTCCAATGCCATTTCATTGTTAAGGTCATGGCCAAAGATCCTGAGGTAGCAATACTAACTTATAACATGTACGAGCATGAAGACAAGAGAGGATGGCCTTGTCATGGAAAGCATGATGCTTCGGGTGACCCTAGATCCATGCATAAGCCAAAGTTGTCAAAGGACATCATTTCTTATGTAGAAAGTTGCTTTTCTTGGGATGTGGCAATTGATTCGATGTGTAAAATGCACATCAAGAAACATGTTGACATGGATGCGACAGATCGGGATAGAGATTTCTTCTTGAAGAGGAAAGATGTCGTAAACATATACAATCACTTGGGCAAGGGAAAGTATCAGTTGGACAAAAAAGACTCAATAAGTGTGAATCTTTGGCACCAAAAACATAAAGATGATATTTTTTTCTATCAAAAGCCCAATGGTAGAGATGTCCCGTTTATAATGGGAATCCAAAGAAAGTGGATGCTAGAGACAATGGTGAAGCTATCTCATAACAGCTTAATAACAATGGATTCTACATTCAGTACCAATAAATACGGGGTAAGCGTGATGTCAATGATTGATTTAGCATGATCATTTTAGTTGTAGCCATTCAATGATATTGATGACTTAAGTTTGACTGCAATATGTTCTATGGATATGGCAGTATCAACTATACACCCTTGTCGCATTCGATGAGCAGCAAAGTGGGGTACCAGTTGCGTGGGTTGTATCCGAAAGGAATACAACGCAGGACATTTCAGTATGGTTGGATCGACTCATGCAAAGGTGTTACCAAGCTCGTCCAGATTGGAAAGTAAATGCCTTCATGGTAGACGATGTGTTGGCTGAAATAGCAGCCCTGAGGTAATTCCAATGTTGTTATTTTACAATGTAACTTGTACTTATTTATTGAATGCCATATTTAAAAAAATTACACATGGCAGGAGGATCACACGTTGCAAAGTTCTCTTATGTGTTTGGCATGTACAAAGGGCATGGTCAAAAAACACGAGCTGGTTGGCCACAACTGAAGAAAGAGCGAGTGAAATGTTGAAAGACTTGGGCCATATCATGAAACATTGCTCCAATGGCAATGTCATTGATGCAATTGATGCCTTTTTAAACAAATATGCTGATGAGAAAAAGTTCTTAGACTATTTCCACAAGAATTGGGTTTCGGGTGACAAACTTTGTGAGTGTACATACTCTTCCTTGTATATTTTCTTTTGTATATCATGAAGATGGGATATATGCACTAAATTAGTTTTCTACTTGTAGGGATGTGGGTAAAAGGTTGCCGAGATTTTCAGCATGCAAATCAAGAGACCAATAATGCAGTGGAGTCATACCATTGCTTTTTGAAGACAAAGTTTATTTCTGATAGAAGGAAGAAGTGTACCCGTAGAATGGACTGGTTGTTGTATATACTCCTCATAAATGTTGAACCATTTTATCGGTTCAAAGAAATTTTGAAAAAAGAAGGCTATTTGAACAACTATAAGAAAGAGAAGCAACTTGAATCATCAACTGACAGAGCCAAAAAGATTCCAGATAGTGATTGCTGCCCTCATGAGAGCATATCTCATGCATATTGGGTGAGGAGTCAAACCACTCCTGGCAAGCAGTACCTTGTCACTTCGTATCGTCCAACTTTTATGACGTGTACTTGCCCATGGTCTATCCATGGAAATATTTGCAAGCACACTATAAAGGTTGATTGATTGTATTGCTCCTTGGATAATGATGCAACACCTTCTTCATGCAATGCTCCTCCTGAGATAAGTATTGATGGACCAAGCCATGATGTGGATGCTGAAAACACTATTATGGCTACTAATAGAGATGTTAATGATGTTGATGCACTACAATTAGCTAGACAGGAGCTGTTCGGTTATTATCAGTTGATTCAAAACAGTCCTCCTGTCACTTTGGAAAAAACTGAAGAACTGATTGGTCTTATTAAAAGAATGTTGAATGAGGCCAACAATCATTCTGTTTTCGATTATGACTTCACCCTTGGGTTGGGTGCATATGAGTCCTCTTTGAAGAGAAAGAAGAGTTTTCTTAGCCCCAAAAAGAAAAAAAAAAGTAAGAAAACAAAATAGCGGCTTGGATATCGATCTAAATGTGCATGCCTCAGAATATGAACCATATCAGTTTCAGTACCTCAAGAAGCGGGGGCGTACTCAATCCAAAAAAGCATCCTCTATTGACCTAGGTGAGTTTCATAGAATAGGACAATGCATGTGCTTAAAATAGTGTATTTAGATGGCCTCTTTTTTTTAAATTACGGTGCATGCATGTTTACAGAGGCCACTTCTATGGATCATTCAAACGAAGGACTTGCCCAGCTGCAACATCATGACAGCGGGATTACTACACCATCAAACTAATTTTCAAGGAAATCTAATTGTCACAGGGTATGTTTTCAACCTCGTTAAAGGTGTAGTTTCATGGCTGAGTAAGAAAAAACACATACAAACTATGAAATTCCAATATTTGTATTGATTAAATTGTTGTTGGGCATTTTTCTGCAGGTATCCTCGCTATAGGAAACATTAAAGATCCGAAACAGACTCCTAGAACTTGAGGATGTGATCTTCACCAGGCCTCAAAATCCAAAGACTTATTTTGAATTTACAGTCTTTGTTCTCTACACTTTGTAGTGTAACACATATGTATCTCTCTATGTTTTACTGCTTATAAAAGCAAAATTTTTGAGAAAGTGGTCATTGAACTGACTTGACCTGCTGTATAGACGATACACAGATTTCTCTTACTACATAGTAGATGATACACAGTTTTTTTAGTAAAGATTTTCGCTTTTGCTACACATCTGATAACAATCTGGCAGAAATTCAGGGATGGTCAGACTTACTGTTTCTCTGGATCTTCTCTTATTCGACAGAAATTCGTGGTGACCAGACTAAGAGAGAGATGCCCCACATATATATATATATATATATATATATATTTATTGTTTTCTCAAGAACAACAAATCTTATTAAACAACAGTTTTTATTCCATCATAAAAGATGGTCAAAACATCAAAATGAAAGGTTGTCTAATGGCATTCTAGAGGTGATGAGAAAGCAGCATAAGGTAAGGAAAAAATTAGCAAAGAAAAAGCCTAAAAATAAAATAGCAGTAAAAAACTCAGGCAATTTACATGAAAAGGATTGGAAGTTTTTCTTCATCTCAGCAGCAGGGTCGACCTTTTTTTGGAGGGAGGAATAAGTCAAACATTATTACTCTAAATATATTACTGTAAAGAATGAGACCTGGCTTTTTTATTTCAACCCTGGACTTCAGCTTTGTGATAATTTATGTAGTAATTTACTATTTCAAGAATCAAAACCATGCCTACCTTGTCTTTGTTGATGCTATTACATGTGGTGGCAGTTTTTAGACCTATCATCAGCCCATGGTGCTAGTGAGCCTTGCAAAATTTTTTAAGTGGATAGTGGTTGTGAATTTTTTTATTCCTTGACTAAATTTCTCAAGGATTGTTAATACTGAGAGAATAGATAAGTTGTTTACTTTGACGTCTTAAAGTCTGTAGTTGAATTTACAAACGAAGCTTAAAATCTGGTTCAAAGTTATGGCCTCCTTTTCAGTTCTGTTTTTTCTATGTATTGCAAATGTTTATAGCTCTTGAATAGATTTTTTTATGGTAAAATTTTGAACTATGGGTACTAGTATTGTAAATTTAGTTATAGATAAATCAATCATAAAGTGTGAGATCCTAGGATGGATATATGTGGACGAAATCAAATAAATTTTCTGTAGGTGAAAACCTAATATGTATCATTTTCACAAATCTTTAGAGGCTATAAAAGGTTTGTGTGGAGACATCAAAAGTAGTTGTACAGTAAAATTGATGCATCTCTGTTTTAAAATACAAAGGACATTGGTTTGGCAGAGTATCATCTGGAGTTTCATCTAATCAGTTCATGGGATGCATAGGTGAGATCAATTTCAAAAGCAAGCATGTGAAGTTTCTAGGTTATGTAACAACCGAGAGCCTCTCAGCCTTTTATGTAGCTATACTTGGTGGTTTTTTTTCAAGTATGAGCATTTTCAAGCTGTATGTATTATGTAGGTTTATCTCACCTCTGCTTTAAAATACAGGAATGATTCAAATTGCAAGGTTTCAGGACGGGCTATCCACGTTCCATTTTGATTTAAGTTTTTTAAGCTTCAAGTAGAAGCATATTAATTATTTATTATTAAGCCAGTTCACATGTTGAATGTCTGCAAGCTGTATGTATGTTTGTCTGACCTATTTGGCTGAAATTGCAGGTTTCAGGACAGTCTCCATGGTCCATGCTTGATTTAAGGTTTAAAGTAGATTTTTATATTAATTATTTATTATTAAGCCAGTCCACATGTTGAATGTTTGCAAGCTGTGTGTATGTTTGTTTGACCTATTTGGCTGAAATTGCAGCTTTCAGGACAGTCTCCATGGTCCATGCTTGATTTAAGGTTTAAAGTAGATTTTTATATTTAAATGCTTTTAATATTAATTCTTGTGCTCAAGATAACCCTTGGTTTTTTATCACAAATCATGGGCATATATAATTATCTGTTAATAAAATGGTATTAATTATATTATTTAATTTAATTAATAACATCAAATTAAACACAAGATTGACAAATCCATGCCGTGGGCATTTTTTGATGGAGCCTCATTAGACCCTCAATCGGTGTGTGGAGGGGGGGGAGTCCTTTACAAAACGGAGTTCCATTCCTTCCATCTTGTGGCTGGTTTGGGGAGAGGGTCAAATAACTATGTTGAACTTATGTCTCTTAAACTGCTGATGTTATTTTCACTTGAACAAGGATGTCTATCTCTACAGATTTTTGGCGACTCCATGTTAGTCATCGACTGGGAAAAGGAGATCACACATTGTCATGTGATGGTACTATTACCTATCCTCGAGGAGGTATCTGGTTAAAGCAGTCCTTTAACCACATTACATTTACACATGTTTACAGGGAGAGGAATGGGTTGGCCGATCATCTCTCCAAGGAAGCAACGCAGCAGGATCTAGCACTCGGCACTTGTAGGATTACTATTCATTCACCGAAGGGCACTTTCAGCTATTATCACAGACCTTTTCATGATGATATTGAGGCACAACATTGAGCAAGCTCAGCTTTTGTTGACCAATGATGGTTATGTTCTTCCATTTCTGTTACAGATTTTATGTAATAGGATACATGCGGGTTGTATGGACAGCAGTAGTATTGTTTTAGTTGTATGTATGGGATATCAGATATGATGATAATATGGGACAAAAAATATGTGACAATGTAGGGATCTCAGTGATTCTACTACATGTGCAGAATGTAATTTTGTTCATCTATTTGAAATAAAATTACGATTTTTTCCGAGAAAAAAAAAACATCAAATTAAACACCATTATATATATATATATATATTTGTTAATAAAATGGTGTTAATTATAATTATTTAATCTACTTTATTTTTCCTCATGGTGTTAATTTTATCAGTTTCGTATCTGCTTTTTGGATTGCAATGTAACATGTACCTCAATGAAATTTTCATGATTATTGTTACTATGAAAAACCGACACGCAACATCATTTTTATCGCAACAAAAGGGCTGTGCAAACTCTTAATAATTGTCAATTTGGCGTTGACAAACACTTAGGAATAGTGAAAGGGTAGATTGAAATTGAATGGGTAGTTGACACACTTGCAAACACTGTGAAGGGCAGGATTCAACTAACTTATTTATGATAGCTAATTTTCATCCAAGTGGCAATTGATAATTTGACATTATGAAGACCGCTAAACATTTTGTGCAAGTGATACATTTTTAGAAACAAGCTTTATAAATGAAATCACTGGTTTCATGAGCCAGCGATTTGGCTTGGCAATTTTTGTTTTGTTTTCAAGTAGATATGGAACTCATGTTCGGTGCCTTATTCAGTGGCATCATTTTTGTAGGAAACATTAGAGGGATGATTCTTTTCGAAAATTTATGTTCAATTTTGTATTTACTTACATATCTTAAATTGAAGTCTTTGAGGTTGCTTGCAATTGGGAAATCTTCTAACTTGCACCCTATCCTTGGAGATGTAGTGATATTTACGGAGTTGAAAAAGTCCAAGATATCATAGGGACCTTTTGAGAGCTAATGACAAAGCTACCATTCTGCCATGATTTTGGTGTTTTGGAAAAATTATTTAGAGGGGTTTTGGGGTTTGGGAAAGTTTCTCTACAGGGATTTTGCTGTTCTGGAAAGTTTTTGTTGGTGGGATTTTGATGTTCTGGAAAATTTCATTGGTGCGGTGACTGACAAAAACTCGGATGTTAAACTTCCACATCTGGAGGTTCAGTGCTATACTTGTGGTTTGGAATCTGGATGTTATTTTGTTGCAAGTGTCGCACTATTGCATTGGTGATTAGGTTTTTCTGAGTGAGTGCCTAGGCTGTTATTTTGCCCATATTATGAAGAGTATACTATTTTGACTTTTCTGGCTTATTTACGATATTTTTTCTCAAAATTTGGTTGAATTTTTTTGAATTGCAGATATAAGGTGTTAAAATTGAGATGTAACCATTTTCAAATTGTTGGATTCCATCTAATGCTGAAAAAATAAAATCATCTAATAATTAACAACTTGGTTATTTTGTTAATTCTTTTGTTTTACTTTTTTTTCTTCACGTTTTCATCACTCCAACCCATACATAAGAAAGGAAAGAACATGTGGTGGTATGTTTTTCACAAATTTGGAGGATAAGTTCATTTATTTAGGTATGGTAATATGGATACACATAAATCTCTCACTTTACTCTATAAAGTACACCTCCCTTAGTTTGAAAATGGATATGATGCATAGAAATCACTCTCATTTCAGATCATGGAGTACATTTCACTTCATTTATTTCATTTGGGATCTAAGTTTCTTCTAATGCCAGAGATTCGATGATGTTTTTGTGATGGAGCAAAGGGAAGACGCCAAATTTATCTTCGATTCTCGCACTATTCAAAGATTCATCATTAAATTACGAAGATTCATCAAAAGGATGGTGTACAGAGTGCAAATCCAGCCACAATCAGCTCTTTCTCATCATTAAATTATTGAATATGTTTATAGAGTGCAGGGTGGATAATTGTTTTCCTGCATGGCTTTTCATCAATCGACTTTTACAGTCAGTAGTATGGAGTGTCCTATTCCATGGTTTCCAAGCTATGGACCTATTCCTACCAATACAGGGGTGCTAGGGCTGAGCCTGCTCAAGGCCTTGAGCAAAGTAGTTCTTGGTTTGGAGGATTGAGAGGGCTTTTTGAGGATAAAAAGGAAAAATCACAATATAGTAGTGGTGGTAACACTACGGTTCTGGAGAGTTTTGATCAGCCAAGCACTTTGGTGCTTACTTTTGAGTTCAAGTGATTTGCAACACTTTTCTCTTTGGGACTTAGATTACCGAGTTCTTCAATTGCCATTTTTTTGCTGGATGAGTCTTATGAGTTTGAATCAAATTTTTGCAAAAACTGTTGAAAAAACTATTCTTCAACTAGTCCTGGAAAATTGGGCATTTGCTTGGTAAATATATGTTGTTATTCTAATGATCCTATATAAGATTCTACTTTGAAAGCATATTCATTAATATTCATATGCCCAACTTTCTTAAACTATTAGGCAGTCGAGCTACTTTCTTGTAATGGAGTTGAAATGATTCTCGCTTGATATGGTTTTGTTTTAACTTACTAAACAAAATCTATATAACCTTTTAATGGTACTTTCTATTTTGATGATCGAGAGGATCTCTGCGTTTAATATTCTTGATGGAAAGATATACATTCCTAGTATCAAATATCTGTAGAGTTGACAATATTTACCATGCATCTTTAAAAGAATATGCTTTTGATACTCTGTTCTGGGGTTTTGTTGTGGTTTTATGAAATAAGAAAAGGACAAAAAAAGAAAAACAGAGTATCATGAGAGACGAATGCATAGAGCTGTGTATTTGGATATTTTTAGTAGTCAGTGTTTGTTTCAGTTTACAAGCGTGAGTTTTGCAGGTTTGTGCAGATCTGTTATTGTAGCAGCCAGGCGTGTTTGCATCAAAATCACTTCTCCAAGTGTGGAACATAGATCTTATTATTAGTTGATATGCCAATACTTGAAGTTAAATAATTAAAATGGCATTGCCTCAAACATTAATGATCCATAAGATAAATGGCAACATCAAGAGCTTGTGCAATAGAAAGAATAACCAACATTCACTAAATAAAAACTCTCGAAGCATCTTGCTGTAATGAAACACTCACTGTTACTAAAAATAGCAGCAAACTCAAAAAATTCCAGAATTATTAGCTTGCTTTCTCAAGGTTTTTATAGCAGTGAATTAAGCAAGAAAAATCATGAAATTTTAGATATATGTGGTAACCAAAAATAGACAAAAATAACTCCATAAATATATACTCAATATTTTTTGTGCCACAAAGTTTAGACAAAAGAAGCCATAGGCACCACCATTCTATACAAGGCATTCTTGAACTTGTCACCCAGACATGACACCCCATCCATTACATGGTGGCCCGATCACACGCACTATAGTATTGGGTTCTTCTTTATAGAAAGTCCCACACCATGAGGGACACCAAAACAATTATAAGAAAAAAACATACACATAACAAAGATGTGTAACAACGTCCATCAATAATTTTTTAAGGAACATATGTTGATGCCATTTCAGTTTTCACACCTTTGCCTAGACTTGAGATTTTCCCACACAATAGACCATTGGACATTCTCTTAATATCTGAATGGTGAGATATCGTAAAGAAATGAAATTGACTAACAATGGCTCTTGCTTCTCTATGAAGTGGTTTTAGATTGGATTTTCTAACTTGGTACACTCCCTTCATCTGGTTACAAAGAAGTTCTGAGTTGGTGAAGACAGAAACGTTGTTAGCCCCATAGATTTTCGCTGTTTTCAGCCCTTCAATAAGGGCAAGGTAGTATGCTTCGTTGTTAGTTGTCACCCCACGTATTTCTCTCCTTTTTTGGACAACCTTATTCAAAGCATTATCCTTCAAGACATATTCAAAGTTTCCTTGTCCCGGGTTGGGGTAACAGGACACTTGAATACAGAGCGTCCATGTCTGCGCCATCTTGTCTGTTCGAATGAGCTACAGAAACAAAACAATTAAAACAATTTTTGATGAGATGTCAATGGCATAATAAAAACACATGCTTAAAAAATGTAACAATTAGCTGAAAGTAACGATAATCAATGTTGACAAAAAAACACAACTTTATGTTGATGAACACTCTCATACTTCCCCAAATTTGTGTGTGTAACTTGTAGTGATGAAACTCTAGACTGTATCGTGTTACTGGAATTTTTGAACCCACAGGGAGATTTACTTAGATATGGTGACGACATTATGTAGGGAGATATTTTTGAACCAGTAGGGAGATTTCCTGAGATATGGTGACGCCATTCTGGATTCTATCATGTTATGGCTTTTTGGGAGGGGTAATTCCTATGGGATTACTCTGTTTTCTGAATTTGGGAATTATGATAAAGGAACGTTGAAGAAAGTATTAAGATTGTAATTTTGTTTTTATTAATGAAATTATGATTTTATGAAAAAATACAAGTAGTAAAAATCCATTCAACTTCTTCACAACTATCAATCCAACAATGTTGTTTCCTTGTTTTATGCATTACTTACACGTTTTGAAATTGACTCAGTAGAATCAACGAGTGCCCATAATCAAAACCACGCTCAGGAGTGCCCAGAATCAACGAGTAAGGCCTTAACCACTTTCCATAATGCCAAGAATTCATGATTTAGGTCATAAATATGCCATTACGCTACTCAAAAATCTCCATAGCAGTCCTGGATCAACTCAAAAATGCTCAGAATCCCTCTAAAGTATAATGTGGACACCCCATGCAAATAGGGAGGTAATACACAGCATGTTGATAGGCCTTTGCAAGTGAACTTTTGGAACCTTAAATTTGGCCAATAAAAAGTTATAAACTTATAATTAGAGATCCAATTTCATCCCAATACCAAAGGAGATTCACAATTAATCAATGGATTCCCAAATAAAGGCTAAAACATACTTGGGCAACTCGATCCTCAAATTTTGGAACCTAAAATTTGGCCAATAAAAATTTATAGCATTAAGGATTCGTATATTAGAAATCTGATTTCATCCTATTACCAGGTGAGCCAAAATTAATCAATGGAGAGCCACAATTAATCAATGGATTCCCACTAGTAATTGATAATGAATGTTAATAAAGGGTAAAGCATACTTGTACAACTCAATCCTCAACAAAAGTTAATGCTACAAGAGCATATTTGAAACAAACTTGTCAATGTAAGTTTGACAAGTCAAGGAATCCCTATTAAATGCTGATATATGTTCCATCTATGTGATGCTACATAGGCTTACTAAGAGCAGTTGAAATGTTGAATAAATGATGGCCTATTAGAGTTTTCTGTCAAACATTTTATGTTCTCTTACACTTCATTTTATGCTAATGAAGACGAGCATAATTTATGAGCATAGACACTCATGCATTGTTCCCTTCTCCATAGACCCTTTTTCCTTGAACAAGACTATAAAAATGGCCCATTTCAAACATATACATACTTATTGAAAACTTGCATTAATGTTAATCTAGTTGTTCCCATCTTGTCAATTTATATCCATGTCATTGGCTGAACACCATCACAGGCATTTTGGCAGAGACTCATGTTATATTGTTGTGAAAGGCTAACCACTAAAAATCTTCAATCTTCTACTGCACATCTCTTTCATGAATTTGAGGTATAACCAAAGGAAAACTAGACTGAAAAATGTTGATCAATTTTTCTCATTACTACCAATAATATGAGAGCTACCAACAGACATAAAACTAAGCCCAGAAGTAGAACATTGATTAAGGGCCATTAATGCCACCTATTACAGACCAACAGTTTTTTATGATTGTACTCGACTGCAATTTCTTTAACTACCTGTTAATTTTAAAATTTAGCTCAGCCATGATGGATACTAATTAGAAAAAGGTTACAAAAGAGAATGGAGATGAGCTTTAAGTTAGGCTCACTACAGGCTCTTGCTATACCAGTAACCATCTAACATCGGAGAAATAGACTTTATACTCTACAGAACTCCAAATCCCCCTACAAGGTTTGATTTTTTTTTTGTAGAAATCAAAACTAACTTAAGAGAATGTACTCCCACGGCTGTCCACTATGACAACATTTGCCGTGTACAAGACCAAGATGAATCGAAAATCTGGGACAAACTAACAATGTTCTTAATGCAAAAAGGAATCATCATTTTGGTGAAGAATATTTCACTCTTGGACAACTATAGAATCCATCTTCTTTCAGACCCCAAAGTTGAAAACTTGAAAAATAAAAGTAGATTTCCATGCAAGAATCCAAGTGCCAAGAAGGTATGAGAAGCACCCTACTTTTGGTCCCACAAAGTCCCATTAGGATGTCTGGTCTAAACAGTACATATGGAAATGTATGACCCAGACTAACTATTTTGGATACGAAGATTAAGGGGACAAATTGCTTGGACAATACAGCCAACTAATAAATAGCAAAATGAATGGACACAAACAAAGAAATCCTTCAACATTTTTGGTAATACATGCCAACGATACTACCCTCCAATACAACAATAAAAGAAAAAAATGTTTATTTTATTTTTAATGATCTGGAAATAATCACAAAGACTAATAGGTCACTGATATAGCTTTTAGCCCAGTTAGCTCAATCAATTTGAACGTACCATTTCAAGGTAGATTTTGCCATGAGGTCTCAAGTTCTATCCCAGTTGAGTCCCGTTGGGTTGCCAACGGATAACGTGGTTGCCAGTTGAGCCACCCTCCATCATCTAGATATTCCAAGGAAGAGGGGCGATCCCACAAGGTTTTCCTTAAAGTTAAAGTGAAAATTTGATAGATAAATTAGCCCTAAGGGTTAGTTCAATCAGTTGAACCATCTGCCCAAGGCATGTTGTTGACAGAGAGGCCATAGGCCATGGGGTCAACTCTAGTCAAATCCCTCGGGTTAGCAGTCACTATTGTGGATGGCAGTTGAAGAGGGAAAGATCCCATGAGGTCTTCCTTGCAAAAAAATTGACTAATGAAGCCAAGAAGGATCAAGACAGTCCCAAATAATCATTTTACCTATCCAAAAACCTTGTTTTATTTAACTTATGCATTTCAACCCAATGTACTCAAACTTGACTTAATGACTTCATTTGAACTCTGTATCTGAGCACTGACTATGCAACACCTTGAAGGAGGGGTTCTCAGCTAAACAATGATGTATCAATGGTTTGATTGTCCTAGCAACATGTTTCTGTATCGTTTTTATTTCCCAGGGGGTAGGAAACTTGAGTATATATCCAGCCCATATGTTATTTAGAAATGTAGACCACCATGTTGTGTTGGTTTGTATAACAGTCAATTTAGGCACTGCAGACAGTCTACACAATCAAAAGGTTGATATGATGGACAATAGACAATTTGCAAAATGTACCCTGCTCTCAAAAAGTTCCTGCATCCTTTTTTATTTTTCGGGGGGAGGGGGGGCACTTGAGTATACATCCAACCCATATGTCATTTATAAATGTATAACAGCCATGCTGTGTTGGTTTGTCAATTTAGGTAGTACAAACTAAGCCTACACAATTAAGAGGTTCTACATGATGGACTCTAACACTATTAGCAAAATGTACCTTGCTCTCAGAAAGTTCTTAATAACAAGCATCTGATGAACATAGATTCAGACCACTAGGGAAAGATCCAAGCTAGAAGTTCAATTGGATAGTCAAAAGCTAAATATAAATATACCCTTCATCATGACAGATCACAAGCATGGCTGTGATCTGTTAGAGGAAAGCAAATAACATGCTCAAATTGAGTGCTTATAGTTCTTTTCTTAAATTGTTGAGGGGCATCCCTGTTTTCAAACTGATGTCCAAGATCATTCATGAATGTTCCTTTTTTATGACCCCTGCACATGTAAAACTAGAATAACAACTGCTAAAAGATTGAAATGAGTGGAACTTGTATTTCCAAAAATTGGTTTGTTTTCTCGTGCGGGATGAAATAAACAACTACACATTAAACTGGTCTAATCTCTTTTCAAAAGGATATTTGTGTTAAAGACCTGCTTAAATGTACCAATCCTGGTTAAATTCCCCTCATGTTAGATTTTCCCTTAAAAAAAACCATTTCCTATTGATATTGAGAATCAACCCTAACTCTCACCTCCTTTCCCTATCATAACAAAAGGTACGCATCCCCTGATTACCTACTCCCTGACAATTGCTACCATGGCATGTAAGAAAGGGATATTGCGTCACCTTTACCAAATGCAAAACTAGAAACAGAAAGCCACCTTAACACAAAGGCTTGACTAATAAGTTTCTTTTATTTCATAGTCTTGCATCTTAGAGGTCTCTATATTTAAATTTTCCATGTAACTCCCTTAAACTTATTCTAAAAATCCAAAATAAGATGGCATGCAGTGTTAAGTAGTGCCATTTGGGTAAGAGAATCATAAACAAGTAGATCAAAACTAAGAAACTCAAACTAACCCACAATTAAATTGATTGCAAAAAGTAGCAAGGCACATATACAACCCGAGTAGATGTGTCACATATGTTTTACAGAAAATGAAGTGTAAAATGCTTTAAATGTTTCTGTAAATATTTCCTTTAGTGAGCCATGCACAGGGGAAGGTGGCTTTAGGTGTTCTACTGGATCCGACTGTAATGGCATAAATGAAGAGCTAGACAAGATCTTGTCTTTGAGTTTTTATTTTCTTGTAATGTGTTTATCATATAAGGAATTATGCAGTTTATATGTGGAAGTAGTCAATCCATTTTTTGTGTGGATCAATTCATATTGGAAGTGGATCGATTCTTCTTTTTAATGTGCTTGGATCGTTTTAATTAACTGATCTAGATCTTAAAGTAGCTCAAGAGCTTACCTGTTCGGGGTGCAGAGTGCCACTGAGTTTGTCGTGCAGGAGCGAAGGAAGTGTTGTAGGGTGCAGGAGCAGGATCCGGGTGCAGAGTGCAGAGGTCGTCGCGCGAGACCAGAGTGCAGAGTTCGTCGCGCGAGTGCAGAGTTCGTCGTTCCGGAGGAACTCGTCATTCGAATTTTGGCTCCGAATTTTGGCTCCATCAAAGGTGGTTGGATGCATTAACTACATGGAGGTGACGACCATCCTGAAGTCCGATTCATTCCAGGATTCTGTCAGGGGCGAGAGCTCTGTCAGGCACTTGGGACCCGCAGTGACCGAGGGAAGAGCTCGCCGGAAGGGGAAGTCGGACGCCGGGAGAGGTTCACGGTGTTTGGTAACGGCGTGAGGGTCTTTCGACGGCACCCAGTGGGCCCGGGTGCATTCGGTCGAGAGAATAGCCCACGCCATGCTGTTGTATTCAACACTATGGAGATGTGCACAAAAAATCATGGGGGAAGATGCAGATGCATTGTATTCAACACTGTGGAAGATATCACAATGATGCTTGCTCGTCAGATGCCTCGTATATCGAAAATACTGTCTGACTCACTGTGTCTACTGCTATCTCTCAACTGCTTCAGAAATGGCTGCCATGGCTGCAACCAGGGACTGTTGTATGTGGAGGAGACTGATGAAGAGCAGAGAGTGAGAGAAAGTGACCCTGAGGTGGTATTCCCTGCCGTAGTTTGTGAAATACTTGATCTTGAATCAGCTCATCAGATTTACTTTTTTCAAGGCTGACCATAAGGAATTCAGAGGAAACGTAATCAGAAAAGGCAGAACCAACGCTTCGTCTGCCCTCCAAAACTACAAGAATGGGAGCGGAGAATGCGATGCAGTAAAAAAATACTATCTTGCTTCACCAATTATAGTATTAATCAATATTACACTAACCTTCTGGCTCGAAGTGGATGGCTTCTCCAGCTCTCTTACAACGATAAAAGCATAATCTTATCTTTCAGGGATATCTTTATTGAATTTTTCAGCGATATCTTTAGGGCATTTTTCTCCCCATCTGTTTTTAACCTCCGCGTCAAATCTAATGCAAATAACACCAATGTCTGCCAAGTGTTGTAATTTTAGACATGCTCTTCAAACAGCCGCAATCTCAAGGCTGGATTCACTTGCTTTTGTGAGCTGTATAAGTTGGATGGTGCTTGTTGCAACGGAAGGAGGCGCTAACAATTGGTATCATACTCATTCTGTGGCACCCTCTAAACCTAGAATTGTTGTTATATCGGTAGCCATTTTCATTGCTTTAGTCATGGATGGTCTTGATTTGTGTTTATATTTGAAAATCAGAAGAATGCCCCGTTTTAGAAGCAGTTATAGGGTAAGGACTTTCTGATTTGTGGAACCATTGTTTTAGAAATACTTTGCATTGTAGCGTGTAGCGCTAGTTTCCGCGATCGAATCTATCAAGATTCATTAAGCCAAGATTCGACAGAATATGAAGAACCGAACTGGTGGTATGGTACCTGTGGACACTACTTTTTATGCTCTGCATTTTTGCTTAATGCAACCCTAGCTGGAGTTGGAGCTAAGTGGAAGTTCTCGTTGTGAAATTTATATATTTCTATAGTCATAATTGTGAATCGTAAATTAAAAGATGATATTTATATATTTCCAAAGCGGGCTCATGCTGTTGTGTGGAGATGTGCACAAAAAATAATGTGGGAAGATGCAGATGCATTGTGTTCAACACTTATGCCCCTTGATTCTGTAGGTTTTGTATTTAAATATGCAGATATTCATGAAAAGACCTTGACCGGCCGGCAAGACCATAACTCTTGAGGTGGAGAGCTCTGATACCATTGACAACGTGAAGGCGAAGATCCATTACAGAGAGGGAATTCCACCCAACCAGCAGTTGGCGCCTGGAGGATGGATGCACTCTCGCTGACTACAACATCCAGAAGGAGTCCACTCTTCACCTCGTCCTCCGTCTCAGAGGTGGAGTGCAGATCTTTGTGAAGACCCTAACCGGCAAGACCATTATGCGGTATCGTGGCTCTTCCGACTGCCACACGCCACTGCTACGTCCTTCATAGTGCCCTTCAATGTTTATGATTTGCATTTATGGCAAAGAAGACAGTCCTACGAAACCAGGTAGGCATTGCGATTGACTTAATTTTGGGCTTCTATGTAGAACATTTTTGTTCTATAAGGTAAAAAACAATACTAGTTTGAAAAGTGAATCATAATCTGTCATAAAATTCATGTTGTACATAATAATCTTGCCGAGATCTACTGTTTTCAGGTTTTCATGAGTGGCAGGAGGATTCCACAAAGCATAATGAATATATTTGGCCATCTTTGGCAATTTAGCGATTTCTCAACTAATTAGAATTCAATTTTGGAACGTGATCATATGCATTTATAAAAGGGGAGGACTGCTTTGATTATTGTTATGTCCACGGGATTAATCGAGAAAAAGCTGTAAATATTTGCAAGCTATAGCACCTAAGGAGTCGGCCATACAAGCTGAAATCAACACTTCAAATTTGATCAGTGTGACAGCTATTTGTTCTCGAATCGAAGTGGTGAACATGGCATCAATTGGTTCAATATTCTTTTGGGTATTGTATTTAATGTTTACAATGTGTGCATTCAATCCTTGATTCTATCGACTTAAATCAAATGGTTCACATGGCTTGGATGGATTCAGGTACAATGAACTATGGTGGTTTTAGCTGTTATTCACACGTTTGTATTAGAACCATATTATTTGCACTTGCACTTCCATTGGTTTGATTATTAAAGTTGGTTATTGGTTCCTTGTTCTCTAAAATGAATAAATTTCGCCTCTCGTAATAATGAGGATTCAAGCTTTAGATGTGTATTTTTACATTTAGAGGTAACACCTCTCTATTTAAGGAGAAAGATATTACATGTAGAGGTAACATGAATCTATTCAATGGGAAAGATATTGGATCTTGTCCTTATGACTAAATGTCGTGCACGTCACTTTGGGATATGGCAATGGTTTATATTTATGTGTTGTTTTAATAATAAGATATCCATCGGAGTTGAGAATAAAGCTTATTCCATGTCAAAAACTCAAGATATCCACGAGATTTGAATAAAGTTTATTTTTTAAGTAGTATAATTTTTATTTGATTGATATTAATTTATTCTTTACTTATAAGATATCTCCAAAATCTACATCAATGAATCCATATCCTAGCAAAATTTGAGTTTTCAAATTTTTATTAGTTTCAAATTCTATGGATGTTTATCCTTATTTGAAAGGTATATTTTAGTTTTGAATATATACATATTAGATTAGAATATAACTATTTTATTTGAAATGCACATCTTAATTTTGAATATATAAATTGTAAATTTGAATATAGTTATTTTTAATTAATGTATAGATGTTTATTTTGGTTTATTTAAAATATATATTTTAAATTTGAATATATACACTCTAGTTTGAATATAGTTATTTTGAATTAATGTATTTTATTTATAGTTTTTTAAACACATTATCTTTATTGGAAGAGTGATTAATAGTTTGAGTTTTGTATTTTACTTCGTCTGTCATTTGTTATAAGCATATTTAGGTCTTCATTCCACATAATGTGATTTTGCATATTATTTTAATAGTTGTTCTTTTCTTAAAGAAAATTGAAAGAGTTCTTGTTAAATGAGGTTATCTTCATAACCTAGTTCAAGTTTTCGATGACATATCACATAATTTATATATGGGTTCACAACATTTTAAAAATATTCCAATGAAATAGATTTGTAGCTAAACCATCCAAAATTTACAAACATGGCCTATACTTAAGGTTTTTAAAAGGGTCTCGATGGATGAAGAAAGTAAAGGATGGAGACACGTAAAGGTGCCATACTCACCCAATTTACAGTAGTCTTATCAATCCTGAAATATTCTAGACTAGGTGTGGTGTGTTTGATTTACTTAGGACTTGATTTTACACCTGAATAGCCCATAATATAGACAATTGTCACTCTACAAAACACATCATGTCCACAATAGTGTACTAGATTACAAGAAAGCGATAGTAGAGGATCATGATTAGAAGCCTCCCTTGCAACTTCCTCAACCATTAATCAACCTTGTTGGATTTTTCTATGGGATTGTGGGAAGGCATTAAGATTCATTGTCCTTTCTAACTATATAGACCAAGAAGAGTGACATTATAGAGATGTCATCCCCTAATGAATAGTGCACTTGCAACACCAAGTTGGAGGTCCTTTGAGTAATGACATACTTGCAACACTAAAGTGGAGGCTACCTCCCCCCACCTGATGTGCAAAAGATGAATTTTACGTAGTGGCGTGGAGGAATGCAAATGAGGTGTCATCTCTAATTTGGTTGTATATTTCTTCACAAAGTCCAAATTGCAATTATCGGCAAGGTATATAAATGGGAACTTATAACAAGAACATCTATATTCACATCATGAAACTACTACATAGAGGGGGTTTTTGAAACAAAATTTATGTAAATTGTCTCAACTTGAGACAAAACAAAAGTTGTGTATTGTCTTAAATATTGTCTTTAAGCGAGTGTCTTAAACTATTGTCTTTTTAGAGACAATATATAATACATACATTATAGACCATATTGTCTCTATAAATGACCATAATGTCATAGGTTGAGACAAAAACAAAGTTGTGTATTGTCTCAAATATTGTCTCTATACAGACAATATAGAATGCAAATATTTTTGTCTCTGCTAAGACAGTAGCACTTTTGTCTATCTAGAGACAAGTTATAAAAAAAAATTAATCAAAATCAATTAAAGGCTATTTTCCTAAAATAAACTATAATATCCTATATTGTATTGGTTTATCGTAGGGCATAGTAGAATCGAACCACCAACCTTTTGCTTTGTAATGCAGAAGCTCTACCATTGAGCTAGCGCCCTTTAAATAATTAAGACAATAGGGACTATTCTTTGAAGTCTTTTGGTATTATGGGCGCAGAGCAGTCACCTACAACATGAAGAAAAAATGATGTTTGGTAGTCATAATAGTGTAAACATTACGAGCAGTAGTTTTGGGTAGATTTCTCTATGGAACAAAGTTTGAACAAATTGAACTTGTGCATGATAACCAAACAAGGTGTCGGTCTAAAGAAGTTTTAGGTTTGGTTTAGTAGAATTAAATCTTATGATAAATATGTTTCCCTTTGGATTAGGAGTATGAAAAAACTTGATGTAAGAATAAGGTAATAGATTTATTTTTGGAAGCACCCTGCAATCCCAAAATATCATAAAGTTATAGAGAATCATTTCTCTAACAGATAGTTGTTTCCACACTCAGTTGCGAACAGAAGATGGGAACCTTTACCACTCTTCTATAGGGAATATATGATGATGAAGGAAAATCCCTATACCAAGTTTGACTTTCCTATTTTAATAATGTTGACAAACCAAAAACATTAAAAAAAGTTGTTGAGCAAAAAAACTAGTTTTATATCCAAAATTGCTGCTAGATTTGTCTATCCAACTCATAAAATATCTCAAGCAAGGATTTTCCAGTATTAGTTTTGGAATTGTGTTTGTTCATATCCAAAATTGCGGCTATATTTTTTATCATAGTTTCTTCTCTCCATTTTGAGGAATATTCCCTAGTGCTAGAAAATTGTTCCGCTACACTTGAACACAAATAAGGGTGGGATAATAATCGAACCCTATAGATTGATGCATTATAGTTTTTCAAAGTTTGAAAGATAAAGGATTGGACTATATGTTGATTTATCAACAGGAAAAATATGCCAACATCTCTACATGCAGAAAACCATGCTAGTAGGAGAGAGGAAAAGAAAAAGATAGTTATCCTGGTGTTGAACAACTCTATGGTTAACGATTAGTTCAATCTTTATGGATGTTGAACCTATTGATTTTATAAAATAAAGGACAATAACATTTACATATTCCATGTGCATAGAAAATTAACTAAAAATAAAATCTTTTAAACAATTTGAGAAACATCAATCTTTTATTGGAATCATATGTGTGTGTGGGGCTTGGAATCCATCCCATGCTCAGATGGAAATATGATCATTGCTTCAAGGATGTTAGCATAGCATTTCTAACAAAATTTCAATCTTATAAGACTATTCATGCAAGAAATATGGAACATGAAATACGAAACCTTCAAAACATTGTTTCTCCTTTATCCATCCTTTATAACAACAAGATCTAAATAAAATTTGAAGATAAAGAAAATGGTAATTCAAACTAATAATTTGTACACATATATGAGCAATGATAAATCTAGACACACAAACAATACATTATGTATTCTATCTTAACATGTCTTTTAAGAGTTTAAGCCTCTACAACTGTGGCCTAGTTCATATGACAAATAAAACCATAGAGCAGATGAATTGAACCCTCGAATGATCATTTATAAAACAAGTACCTCATTTGCTTCTCTAACAAAACATCAAGTCAAAAAATGTGGAGGACAAGTTACTTTTGTACCTTGTTGAGAATATCCAGACAATATTTGTTGGTTGTTGAATAAAATTGTGGTTTTTGTACTCATAATTCTTTTAGTGCTGTTACAACCATTGTACAAAAATATAGCAGCAAAGAGGTCAAAAATTGTAGGCCCTGTATAAGAAAGGAAAATATGTTGTGGAAAACAAGTAAATATGGCAAATGTTCAAGGATAAAATCAAAAGAAAAATGAGCACAATATAATGAAAGTCAAACATATACACGCTTACATCAAAATTGACTGAATTTGAAATATGAGCAAAAAAAGTCTAATTAAGAAAATAAGATATTGGTATACAACAATGGTTAACTCCAAATTTAGTACTCCATAAGAAGAATGGGTCAGCTTTCTTTCAACAAAATTATAATCCATTCTCAACTTAAATCAAAGAAACATATTCATGGCATAGGAAAGGGAACCCCCCAAGAAAATTCCAATACAACTCAACAACCCCCAAACTAAAAATAACGATTGAAAAAAATTGAAACATTACATTACTCGATTTCAATTTAATCATATAGAGCTCCCAATTATGGCTTGGTTTCAAGAAGAGTACACAATGAATTACCATGGATTAAAATATCCCTACAATACATTGAAGTAAATTATTCTTAACAAGTGCCTAAATAATTCTCTTACATCTCTCCTCAATTTTGATTTACTTTGAACCTTAAAAGCATATCAAATTACAATTTCCATTGACAGACTTGCAAATTTCTTACCAATCTATGAAAACCAAATTCTATTCCGATAAACATGAAACACTTCCAACAAAGTAGATAAGATAATATTAATGCCCAACTAACTCAATTCAAGTGCAAAGTACAAGAGTATCGATACACTATGGGAGCACCTCTCCTATATAAAGACCAAAAGTATATCTAAACTATAATTATATATAAGAAAGAAAGAGGTGTTGGAAGGTACAAAGTAGTCCGAGTTGTGCTAGGTTGGGTTGGTCCTAAATGGTAGGGCCATAACGAAATTCTCAACTTGGATGGGAAGCTACATTACTATTAGAGAGACAATTGTGGATGCTTAGCTGAAGGACAACTACTTAAATATCTATAAACAATACATTATTGTTTCCAAATAAGAATTATTTATGCAATTAAGGAACCTTGAACAATGTTGGTAGAATCGTGAATATCATAAGCATTATTTGTGGACCATGAATCATTTGGTGTGTAACGCATACATGGTCACGAGGTGGTGGAATCTTGAATAATGCATATGGAACCTTGAACAAAATTATAGTTGATGAAATCATGAACATATTTGGTGGCATAATCTTGTACATTAGTGGTTGAATCTCCAACAAAGTTATAGGATCCATGAACATTGTTGGTGGAACCATGAGCTCTATTTATGGAACCATGAACATTGTTGGTGGAACCATGAGCTCTAGTTATTGAACCATATGCATTATTGTTGGAACCATGAGCAATGCTGGTGGAACCATGAGCTCTATTTATGGAACCATGATCTTTATTTATGGAACCATGAGCAATGTTGGTGTAACCATGAGCTCTAGTTATGGAACCATGAGCATTGTTGGTGGGAACCATGAGCTCTATTTATGGAACCGTGAGCATCAATGGTAGAACCATGAGTAATGGTCATAGGGTGGTGAAACCATGCAAGGAACCTTGAACAAAATAATGAGCATTTTAGGGGTTGAACCATGAAGAATGTTTATGGAACCATGGACAATTTTGATGGAACTGTGAACAATGTAGGTGAAACCATGTACAATGCATACAATACCATGTGCAATTAAGGAACCTTGAACAACGTTGGTAAAATCATGAATATCATAAGAATTATTTGTGGACCACGAATAATTTGGTGAGTAACGCATACATGATCACGAGGTGGTGGAATCTTAACTAATGCATATGGAACCTTGAACAAAATTATAGAACTGATCAAACCATGAAAATATTTGGGGGCACAATCTTGCACATTTGGTGGTTGAATCTCCAACAAATTTAATGGATCCATGAACATTATATAGAACATGTAGTAGTTATTTTAATGTAATGCTAGTAGTTGAAGACTGAGTATTGGTGCATTTTGCGCAAGCTATGTAGAACTGTTCCAATGTTAATTTAATATACTTCCAAGCTATTCTTTTAATTCTTAAAGGTATACTTCTCCATATCAATATACTGCTTCGTTAATGGTGATTCATACATATATAATAAGTTGAAACACATTGAGAATAGAAAAGTGCTTATGAGTGGGTGAGGATGAAAAATCACACCTTACAAGGATGTGATACTTGTAAAACACCATATAGTCAAGGTCATGCCAACATGTTGGTGTTTCACAATTCATCTCTAGTTTTCTCCTCTAATGTCTTACATCTAGAGTTGCATTAGGGGGAATTTGGAGTCAACAATGATTCTTATAGCTTTTTTAAACTAAAAAATTGAGTAATTTCAACCAATAAGAAATGAGATGATGATATTGACCACATTGTTTGATAAAGAGATTTTTTTATGGAACCATAAGCTCTATTTATAGAACCATGAGCATTATTGGTGGAACCATGAGCATTGTTGGTGGAACCATGAGCTATATTTATGGATCCATAAATAGAGCTCATGGTTCCACCAACAATGCTCATGGTTCCACCAATAAATGTTCAGGGCTCCATAAATAGAGCTCATGGTTCCACAATAGTTCTCATGGTTCCATAACTAGAGCTCATGGTTCCACCAACAATTCTCACAGTTCCATAAATAGAGCTCATGGTTCCACCAACAATGTTCATAAATAAAGCTCATGGCTCCACCAATAGTTCTCATGGTTCGATAAACAGAGCTCATGGTTCCAACAATAGTGCTCATGGTTCCATAACTATAGCTCATGGTTCCACCAATAGTGCTCATGGTTTCATAACTAGATCTCATGGTTCCATAACTAAAGGTCATGGTTCCCCCAACAACTCTCATGGTTCCATAAATAGAGCTCATGGTTCCACAAACAATGTGCATGGTTCCATAAATAGAGCTCATGGTTCCACGGATAGTGCTCATGGTTCCATAAATAGAGCTCATGGTTCCATGGGAAGTGCTCATGGTTCCATAAATAGAGCTCACGATTCCATAGACAGTGCTCATGGTTCCACCAATAATGTTCATGGTTTCATAACTAGAGCTCATGGTTCTACCAAAAATGATCATGGTTCCATAACCAGAGCTCATGGTTCCATAATTGAAGCTCATGGTTACCCCAGCAATTCTCATGGTTCCATAACTAGAGCTCATGGTTCCATAATTAAAGCTCATGGTTACCCCAACAATTCTCATGGTTCCATAAATAGAGCTCATTATTCCACCAACAATGCTCATGGTTCCATAACTAGATTCTCATGGTTCCACGGACAGTGCTAATGGTTCCGTAAAATATGCTCATGGTTCCATAACTAGAGCTCATGGTTCCACCAACAATGCTCATGGTTACACCAATAATGTTCATGGTTCCATAACTATAGCTCATGGTTCCACCAATAATGTTCATGGCTCTGTAACTAGATCTCATGGTTCCATAACTAAAACTCATGGTTCCCCTAACAATTCTCATGGTTCCACGGATAATGCTCATGGTTCCACAAACAATGCTCATGGTTCCACCAATAATGTGGTTCCATAAATAGAGCTCATGGTTCCACCAACAATGCTTATGGTTCCGCCAACAACACTAATGGTTCCACCAACAATGCTTACAGTTCCATAACTATCTAGCTCATGGTTCCACCAACAACACTCATGGTTCCACCAACAACGCTCATGGTTCCACTAATAATTCTCATGGTTCCACCAACAATGCTCACGGTTCCATAAATAAATCTCATGGTTCCACCAACAATGCTCATGGTTCCACCAATAATGCTCATGGTTCCATAACTAGCTCTCATGGTCCCACAGACAGTGCTCATGGTTCCACTAATAATTATCATGGTTCCATAACTATATCTCATGGTTCCACCAATAATGATCATGGTTCCTTAAATAGAGCTCACGGTTCCACCAACAATGTTCATGTTTCCATAAATAGAGCTCATGGTTCCACCTCTATTTATGGAACCATGAACATTGTTGGCGGAACCATGAGCTCTATTTATGGAACCACGAGCATTGTTGGTGGAACCACGAGCATTGCAGGTGGAACCATGTAAAATGCATACAACACCATGTGTAATTAAGGAACCTTGAACAACGTTGGTGGAATCAAGAATATCATAAGCATTTATTGGTGGACCGTGACAAACCATGAACATTGTTGGTGGAACCATGAGCGTTGGTGGTGATGAGCGTTGGTGGTGGAACCATGAGCAATGGTTTCCAGGTGGTGGAACCATGAGCGTTGTCAGTGGAACCATGAGCAATGAAAAGGGTTAAAAATTCTATTGTTTAGAATCAATTATGCTTTTGTTTAAGGGTGATTCCATGAAGATGGGTAACTCTTTTTGGCCAAATATGACGGTGAAAAACATAAATTTTACCCATGTATTAAATTGAAGCCCTTGAAACTCATATTTGCCACATGAATTTTGACATGCGCTTGAAAAACGAAATGTAGAGAATTATGTTGGCTTTCCAATGATATTTTTTTCGAAATATACCAATGTCATTTATCATGTCGAATTTTCATTTAATGAAACGTGTGTACTTAAAAATTTAAAGAGCAATTAACAAGTAGTTTGTGTTCGTGCACGATAATTTAATGTTAAAGTAATAATTTTAAAAAATGAGATATGTGAACACAATCTAAACAGAATGCACTAGTGCTTACCTATAGAGCAAGAATGACCAAACTCATGAAAATCAACCCAAGTCGTAGGAAAAGAAGGGTAGCGGGAAATCGAAGGAGGACACTAGCAAGTGGTGTGAGTTCCACAAAATCTCCTTGCATGTCATGTCCCAAATTTTGAACTGGGTCACAATGGTCTAAGGCCATTGGCCATATTCATGAGAGTTTGTCAAATTGATGCTAAAGGTCAAATAATTGCCAAGGAGGAAAATTACTAGTTTCCTAGGTTGCAGGTGGAAGCTTTGGCATTTGGAATAAGGGGGATAATAAATGATGCTTGAACATTAGAATGGAATAAATATTTAATAAAGGAGCTAAATAAATATATACAAGTGAAAATCAAAGTGGCATTTGATCATGAAGATACATGGAGGAAGTGGGAGCCACATATGGCTAGATTTCCCCACTACACTTGGCATCATTCTCTCACCAAGTCGAATTCAAGGTGAATGGTAACATAATTGGGGGAGTTTGAAAGGTATTATTCATGGCATGACTCATCCAAGGTCAAAATGTAGAGGAAGAGTAACTCCCATGGAAGAGGAAGAGGCAATTTGGAGCTAGTGGGACACTTGGGCTAGATTCCCTAGCTCTATGACAACAATGGTGAAGATGCTATGACACAAATCAGACCTGAAGGCTAACATATGACATATATGACATGTCAGGGTTAAAAATAGCCTCCAAGAGGGTGCTCAAGGGAGTTAGAGAAACTAATATGCTTCCACATGTGATTTGGTGGAAGTGGGAGACTAGGGATTGTTGTATAAGTGGCATTCTTTGGAATCTTTTCCGAACTTGAGTTGGAATGCATCTCTTGGAAGGAATTTGACCCGTAGAGAGATTGGAAACTTTATAAATTTCAAGAACAAAGAATGAAGGAAGCTTTTGATCATTTGAGAAATTTGCAATTGCATTTGTGAAGAGGGAGAGCTAGTGGATGACTTATTTCTTTCCTTAGCCAATTTCGAGGGTGAAAGATTCCCATCCAAGTTGGTAAATTGGAAGGCCATTCAGAACTTTCATTTGGAGCTTTAATGGAGTCTTTATTTGCAGGTGTAAGCTACAGGGAAGGTCATGGTTCCTTCTAGTGTAGCTCACTCCTTCAATCATTTCCGGTTTTCATGGCATATTCTTGATCCTTGAGGCAGGGCGTTTTTGGTGAGCTCTTGTACTCTTTGGGAGA
This sequence comes from Larix kaempferi, assembly GCA_027924585.1. NCBI lineage: Eukaryota > Viridiplantae > Streptophyta > Pinopsida > Pinales > Pinaceae > Larix > Larix kaempferi. The sequence continues at coordinate 542,823 of BSBM01000234.1, read as the reverse complement.
GCTTCTCATGATCCATTTTTGTTGTAATGTGATTAATATACTTTTTTCTTTATCTTCAAAAAATTTCAAGTCGAAATACCAAGTGGTTATATGTAAAATTGATTATTAATGAGCAAATAGTGACCATTCCCCCACTAGATTGATGTATGCCAATGTATTTATGATGATTTCGAATGGAAGAATGTTTCTCTGATATATTTATGATGTATGGATTTCCATTGATGAGTATTACACCTTTCATGTCTAGCACTTAAGCATTTGGATCCATCTTGCTCAGTTTTATTTTATTTGAAGGAGATTTAATACTATCTTGCTCATGGTTCCACCAATAATGCTCATGGTTCCACAACTAGATTCTCATGGTTCCACAAATAGTGCTAATGGTTCCACCAAAAATGCTCATGGTTCCACCAACAATGCTCATGGTTCCACTAATAATGTTCATGGTTCCATAACTATAGCTCATGGTTCCACCAATAATGTTCATGGCTCTGTAACTATATCTCATGGTTCCATAACTAAAACTCATGGTTCCCCTAACAATTCTCATGGTTCCATAAATAGAGATCATGGTTCCATAACTAGATCTCATGGTTCCACGAATAGTGCTCATGGTTCCACCAACAATGCTCATGGTTCCACCAATTATGATCATGGTTCCATAAATAGAGCTCATGGTTCCACCAACAATGCTCATGGTTGCTCCAACAACGCTCATGGTTCCACCAACAATGCTCATGGTTCCATAACTAGAGCTCATGGTTCCACCAACAACACTCATGGTTCCACCAATAACGCTCATGGTTCCATAACTAGAGCTCATGGTTCCACCAATAATGCTCATGGTTCCACCAACAATGCTCATGGTTCCATAAATAGAGCTCATGGTTCCACCAATAATGCTCATGGTTCCATAACTAGCTCTCAAGGTTCCATGGATAGTGCTCATGGTTCCACCAACAATGCTCATGGTTCCATAACTAGATCTCATGGTTCCACCAATAATGATCATGGTTCCTTGTATGCATTTTACATGGTTCCACCTGCATTGTTCATGGTTCCACCAACAATGCTCATGGTTCATGGTTCCACTAACAATGCTCATGGTTCCATAAATAGAGCTCATGGTTCCACCAACAATGTTCATGGTTCCATAACTAGATCTCATGGTTCCATAAACAAAGGTGGAACCATGAGCGTTGTTGGAAGAACCATGAACATTGTTGGTGGAACCATGAGCTCTATTTATGGAACCATGAGAAGTTTTGGTGGAACCATGAGCGTTGTTGGTGGAACCATGAGCAATGGTTTCCAGGTGGTGGAACATTGAGCGTTGTCAGTGGAACCATGAGCATTCAAAAGGGTTAGAAATTATATTATTTAGAATCAATTATGCTTTTGTTTAAGCAATAATTATGAATGGATATAATTGTTGTTTTAATGCAGAAATGGGTTCCACCAATAATGCTCATGGTTCCACCAATAATGCTCATGGTTCCATAAATAGATCTCATGGTTCCACAAATAGTGCTCATGGTTCCATATCTAGAGCTCATGGTTCCCCCAAAAATTCCCATGGTTCCATAACTAGACTGGTCATGGTTCCCCCAATAATGTTCATGGTTCCATAAGTAGAGCTCATGGTTCCACCAACAATGCTCATGGTTCCACCAATAATGTTCATGGTTCCATAACTAGATCTCATGGTTCCATACCTAAAGCTCATGGTTCCCCCAACAATTCTCATGGTTCCATAAATAGAGCTCATGGTTCCACCAACAATGCTCATGGTTCCACCAATAATGCTCATGGTTCCATAAATAGAGGTCACGGTTCTACAGACACTGCTCATGGTTCCACCAATAATGCTCATGGTTCCATAAGTAGAGCTCATGGTTCCACCAACAATGCTCATGGTTCCATCAATAGATCTCATGGTTCCACCAACAATGTTCATAAGTAGAGCTCATGGTTCCACCAACAATGCTCATCGTTCCATCAATAGAGATCATGGTTCCACCGATAATGTTCATAAATAGAGCTCATGGTTCCACCAACAATGCTCATGGTTCTATAAATAGAGCTCATGGTTCCATAACTAAAGGTCATGGTTTCACCAATAATGTTCATGGTTCCATAACTAGATCTCATGGTTCCACCAACAATGATCATGGTTCTATAAATAGAGCTCATGGTTCCACCAACAATGTTCATGGATCCATTAACTTTGTTGGAGATTCAACCACCAAATGTGCAAAATTATGCCACCAAATATGTTCATGGATTCATCAACCCTAACTTTGTTTAAGGTTCGCATAGCATTATTCAAGATTCACCATCCACGTTTTATCCATATTGATATCCTAATCACAATGGCTAGGTGAATTCTTTCCCATCATCTAGGTATTGTCATTCTTATTGCCACATATCTAGAGCTCATGGTTCCACCAACAATGCTCATAGTTTCATAACTAGAGCTCATGGTTCCACCAACAATGCTTATGGTTCCACCAATAATGTTCATGGTTCCATAAATATAGCTCATGGTTCCACCAACAATCCTCATGGTTCTGCCAACAACGCTCATGGTTCCACCAACAATGCTCATGGTTCCATAACTAGAGCTCATGGTTCCACCAACAATGCTCATGGTTCCATAAATAGAGCTCATAGTCATGGTTCCACCAACAATGCTCATGGTTTCATAAATAGAGCTCATGGTTCCACCAACAATGTTCATGGTTTGTCATGGTCCATAAATAAATGGTTATGATATTCTTGGTTACACCAACGTTGTTCAAGGTTCCTTAAGTACACATGCTGTTGTATTCATTTTACATGGTTCCACCTACATTGTTCACGGTTCTACCAGCAATGCTCATGGTGTTGTATGCATTTTACACGGTTCCACCTACATTGTTGATTTATCAGAGACATCGACCGAGCAACTTATTCAACCGATAGAGGCAACTGCGCCTTTTTCGATGATAGGGGCTAAGAAGAATAAGAAGGTTATTAAGAAGAGGGATGGGGTTAGATTGACTATAGGGGAGGATATTCGGGTGGAACGGATTATGGAGCTAGTCAAAAAAACCCTAATAGGTAAATTCTATGGGGTTCGTATTATGGAGGATTCTTTGAGGGTTTGGCTACAACAGCACTGGGGTCCGGTAATTAATTATGTTCCATAGTTCTTTATCACGATGAAGGGTTGGTTGGGATTCAAATTGAAGGATGAAATGGATGTGGCAAGGATCTTGAGGAAGGGTTGGCTGTGGAGGAAAACAACACTCCTGACCCTTGTGATGTCCAGTTTGTTTTCAATTTAAAGCATTTGAAAGAAATCTTGGTCACGTGGTTGAGAAAAATGAGAGACTCTCTGGAAGCAAGACTTAAGGAGGTAGAAAAGAGAATTAATTCTACGTTCATAGTATTAATCCCTAAGGTGGATGTGCCTAAGTCATTTGGTGATTTTCATCCTATTTCTTTGTGCAATGCACTGTATAAGGTGATTTCTAAGATAATAGCGGAAAGGATAAATCCTATTCTGACAAGGCACATTACTCCGGAAGAATTTGGTTTTTTACCTGATCGTTGTATTCATGAAGTTATTGGAAGTCCTCAAGAATGTATCCACTCTTTGAAAACAAGGAAAATTCCTGCTAAGGTTCTGAAAGTAGATATTTCTAAGGCTTATGACCGAACCTGTTGGCAGTATATAAGGTTGGTTTTGATACAAACTAGTTTTTGGTTTGTCCTTTGTTAATTGGGTTTGGTTGTGTATGACTACGGTCAGTTTTATTGTTTAAATAAATGGGGCAGCTTCTAGTTTTTTTTCTCCTGCTCGAGGGCTGAGGCAGGGTTTTCCGTTATCACCGTATCTTTTCTTACTGGTGATGGATGGTTTGAGTCGTCTTCTTAAAGAGGTTTTGTATAGCAATCTAATCAATGGAATAAGTTTTGGCTAAATAAGGGTTACACATATTTTCTTTGTGGATGATGCTTTGTTTTTCCTTGGAAATTCGATAGATGAGACCGGAGTCATTAAAGATCTGTTTTGGTTATTTAGTGTTGCAACAGGGATGCAAGTTAACTTCGGGAAGTCATCCTGCTTTTATAATGAAATCAACAATTCATATCTGAATGGATTTTTGGAGATAATGCCAATGGACCTTCATCCTTTATCTGATGGTTTTAAGTATCTGGGGTTTCATCTGAAACCAAACTGCTGTGGTATAGCCGACTAGAACTGGCTCCTTGCTAAGGTGGAACGATGCATACACTTCTAGTGTAATATATTTCTCTTTAAGGGAGGGAAAGATGTGCTTATTAAGAGCGTTTTAAGTGCCATCCCGGTTTATTGGGTGATCATTGCCAAGATTCCTCAGGGGGTTATGCACTCTCTTAGAAAAAAAAAATTCAGGTTTTTATGGCTTGGTAAAGCTGACAGAGGTATGCATTGGACGTCTTGGGAGCCTATCTCAAAACCTAAGGAGGATGGAGGGTGGGGATTCAAAGATTTGTCAACTTTTGGAGTGGCGTTGGCTTCTAAATTGGTGTGGTAGTTTATTTCAAATGTTGGAAAATGGAAATCTATTCTTCATTACAAATATCTAGGAAATGGATCCCTGGTAGACTGGATTCGATTGCCTTGCAAGAGCAGTCGAGGTGGGTTCTATTTTGGAAGGCGATAATGGTAGCATTTCCTGTTATAGGGGATCGACTGGTATGGGATGTGGGGAATGGACTTGAGGCCTGAATTGGAAGAGATAACTATAAGGGAGTTAAACAATTACCATTGTTTCCATAGGATTCTTCGCTTTACCTGGAAGAAAGGGGATTTTTAGTTTTAGGAGATGTAGTGGAAGATAGATTAAGCACATGTCCCTTGACTTCTGAAATCGAGACATATCTCACCCAATGAAGTATTGAATATATACTACACAATAATCATCAATATCAATATAAACTTTGAATCACAATACCACCATAAAGAACGAGGAAAAATACCAATATACATCCAAAAATGAAAGAGATTGTGTATGACAACACCACTAAAATGAATGAGAAAAAAATATATAGAAATAATCATCAACATCAGTATGAGGTAAAACATCAACATTGATATGAATTATAACCATTCTAAGAAATGAGAAAAAATGATTATTGATACCATATTGATATGAATTAAAAAATTAAGGAGATTATATATAAATTATGCCAATACCACCATAATGAATGAGAAACCTTGAAATAATCATGAAGACCAATATGAGTTATAACATCAATATTAATATGATCATTTTAATTTTAACGAAAAAAATATTGATATAATCATCACATCAATATGATTTATAATGTCAACATTGACATCAATTATAACATTTCAAATAAAGAGAAAAAATATTGAATTAATTATTGAGATCATTATGAATTAAAAATGGATGCCATTGTATATAAGTTATGACAATTAAAAGGAAAAAATAAATTGAAACAATCATCATGTTATATGAGTTATAACATTAACATTAATATGATAATTTCATAATTTAATGGAAAAAACTCTTGAAATAATCATAACATCAATATGAGTTATAACATCAACATTAATATGAATTAAAACATTTCTATGGAATGGAAAAAGAATTATTGAAATGGTCATTAACATAGATATGAATTAAAAATGAAAGAGATTGTATATAAGTTATGACAATACCGCCATAAAGAATGAGAACAAAGTTCACATTTAATCATCTAGACCAAAATGAGTTATAACATTAACATTAAATGATAATTTTCAATTTAAACATTTACTAATTTAAAAAAAAAAATTAATATCAATATGAAAATGTTATAATTCATATCACCATTGATATGAATTATAAAATTTCTAAACATAATCATCGAAATCAATATATCATCAAAATATGACAAAACTTGAAATAATTAGACAATACCACTGTAAAGAATGAGAAAAAAATAAACCTTGAAATAATTGTGAAGACCTACATGAGTTATAACATCAATATTAATATGATCATTTCAATTTTAAGGAAAAAGAACGTTGAAATCATCATCAAATTAATATGAGTTATATCATTGGCATTCACATGAATTATAATATTTCTAAATAAAAGAGAAAAAATATTGAAATAATCACTAACATGAATACAAATTAAGAAACAAAAAGATTGTATATAAGTTATGAAAATAAAATCATAAAGAATAAGGAATGAAAAAAGCAGATTAAAATAATTATCATGATCAATACGAGTTATAACATCAACATTAATATGATAATTTCATAAATTGATGAAGAAAAACATTTGACATAATGAGATCACATCACTGAGTTGTAACCTCAACATTGATATGAAATATAACATTTATAAGGAATGAAAAAAAATATATTGAAATAATCATTAACATAACATTAGTATCGAATGAAAAAATGAAGGAGATTGTATATAAATTATCACAATACTATGATAAATAAATAAATAAAAAACATTGATATAAATTCTAACATTTCTAACGATAATAATCAAAATCAATATGAGTTTAAACATCAACATTAACATGATAATTTCAATTTTAAATATTTACTAAACAATATTGAAATAATCATTAATATCAATCATTTAAAAAAAATGTATATAGTAAATCTTGAAATAATCATCACATAAATACCAATTATAACATCAAAATTATTATGAAGTATAACAATTCTAGAGATAAAACAAAATTTAAATTATAGAATCAATATAAATTTATAATGTAAATAAAATATGGCATAAAATTTTATGTAAATAAAATATGACATACCTTGTATGGAAAGTGGAATATATGTAGTGAATATCAATAAAGTTTTATAGAATACGTGGAAACAAATAAGTTAAAAAATTAGAATCATAACAACTTTTAAAATATAACTAAAAACTCATAACTACTAATTTCAGAATGTATTAAAAAATTACCCAAAGTATTTCTAAAAGTTGTTGATAATTTCAATTTTCATAAAATTAAAACAAATTCAATAGAAAGAAAGGTTCACGTAAAATCAAACAAAGTTGTTTCGTCTCAATCCTCTTTAAGTTTAAAGAGAAAAGGAAATAAGGCATTTCCAAACATTTAATTATTACATTTCCTTTTAAGCCGGGAACAAATAACTTTTCAATAAAACGTATGTAAAATATGTAAATTTTTCTTACTAGTGTCCATAAATTATTTTTATATTCCATAAATGAAGACATTCCAACAAAAATAATAAGAAAACACATTTCTCCTCGATACATTTGATATCCTTCAAAAGTATTCGAGCTTACATCTTTGAAAACATAAATCTATTTGTCCAATGGAAAATGATTTCTAGTTTTTATTTGTTTCCATGCATCATAAACAATAAGTTAACCTACCTCATTTAGAACATAAACAATAAGTTAATCTAACTCATTCAGAACATGAGGTACACTAAGAGAGAAACATTAAAATATCACATGTCTCTAATGAAAGTCATGATCCAAATAAAGTACAAATATTCTATGAAATAAATATTCACCCTAACTTGCATGGTTTGTATGAATAGCTTACAGAGTTGCCAAAAAATTGCACCATTGAACACTAAAACTACTTTGTGTTAAACCACCAATAATAAGTCTAAGTCTAATTTAAGATCAATAATGATAATTCATATTCTTAATTCATAATAATGTAAAAGAACTTTATGCCATGATTCTAAACTATATTTAACCATTTTTCATTAAATGTGAAATTAAAATAAAACTATTATTTTATTTTAATTTCTAAGATTTTAAATAATTAAAACTAGATACAATTAAATAAATACCTATTTAATAACATATATATATATATATATATATATATATATATATATATATATATCAAATTTTAGCAAAAAATTAAAAAAAATTAACAATACTAAATTGAAGTAAAGTGAATAATACAAAATAAAATATAAAATCTAATAATATTAATTCATAGTGCATTTACAACAATTTTAAAATAAGAAAATGTTCTAAAAGAGGTTTGTACACACAAAAACCTTTAAAATTTGTAGATATATTTAAGAATTTGTTTTGTGTAGTTGATGTTTACTTTTGATATGAAGAAAAGTACATATATACTTTATAAGGAGAAGGATGCTCTTTAAATTGAACTCTATCTTTTTAATACTTCAACATTTAATCTCCAACAAACATCACTAGAATTTTTTTTTTAATTCTTAAACAAAATCTCTAGCAAACATCACTATAATTCGTTGGTTACCTTTTAAAATATTTGATAAACATACACCATCTTAGCTTTATGAAAATGTTATTGTTTTAATTTAAAAAATACCACATTATGTTTCTTTTTAATGAGATTGTCATGTATTAGTAAAGAAACACCACATTATATAATATTGGGTCTTAGTTTTATGAAATAAAACTTAAAAAAACATATTATATAATAATTTTTTTTATATGTATATGTGTTTTATGTTTAGGTGTGAAATATCAATCTAAATAATTTTTATTAATTATTAATAATTAAAACATCATAAATTTATTAATGTTAATTCTTGCTAATTTATTAATTTAAAGTGTAGGTCTCATCAACAAAATGACCATAAATCTATAAAAAATTATAAATACATAAATCTAAAATAATTAATGATAAATATTTTTTGAGTAATTATAAAAAATTGTAATATGTAAACAATTATGACAACATAAATCTAGCGTTAATCTAATGTCTAGAGTTAGAATAACATATATCTAGTGTTATAATAGTCACCTAAATATGTACACAATTATAATAACGTGTTAATATAATAGTAACATAAATATGTAGACAATTATAATAACATAAATCTAGGCATATATATATATGGGGTGGATTATCATCAATGCTTATCCTAGATTGCATGAGAATGAGACAAGTGTATTGTCCAAATCTATTTTATGGGCGTAGTTCAAAATTTCAAATAAACAATTATAAAAATATAAATAACTAAAACAGTTGAAGAACCTATTCTTTCCCTTATCTAATAATTGAATGACAAGTTATGAAACCTCCTGATACAAAACCTAAATTCACATTAGGATTGTAGTGGTTATTGGTTAATCAAGATAGAACATCAAACATCGGATCGCTCTTAACACCCTAATCAAACATTTTGATCGCTATTAACACCCTAATCCAAGTAGACGAAGGTGATGTTTATTTCATACAACTAAGCATATTTCTAGCATCTTAGGTGTAGTGAGCTCATTTTCCAATTTACATTAAGAGAAAATTAATCCTTTGGAGAAAATTTAAACCAGTTATAGATGATGAGTTAATATTTATTTAAATTAATTTTAAATTATTTTAGTTTCATAAAGTGAAGAATTACTTTTTTTAAGGGTACCCGCACGAAGCTGGTACCCAAAATAACCGCAACAAGGGCGCGTGAGCAAAAAAAAAAGGGACACGCATGCGCCTCCAAAGGCGTGCACGCGTCCCTTCTTCGGCAATGCAGAACGTCCACGTGGTTCAGCCCACGTGGACAAAAGGGGCGTGCACGTGCCCTTGATGTGTACGCACATATTGGCGCGCACGCGTTAGTGGCGCGTGCGCGCCTCTGTTTTTTTATAAATAAAAAAACAGAGCTCACGGGTTTTGTCATTTTTGACAGACCCGTGAGCTAAATTACCAACCCGTGAGCGCACCTTCAACCCTGTGAACGTGTCCTCATGCACCCCCGTCGTCGTCAACACCAAGCAGTCGCCCCTACACCACGGTGCCGTCCGTTTCTCCAGGTGAGTGCTCCTCAAAGCACAAATTTGTCTTTATTTTTGTTTTCCATTTGAATTTTAATTTTTAAAAAAAAATTACAATCCATTAAAAAACCAAGGAAATTTAATTGCAGGCCATCTACACACCTAACAAGATGTCAGACACACCACCACCATCCGATGAAACCCGACCTCCAGAAGAGAATATGGGAACCGACAATGAACCCAATGAACCCAATGAAAACCCTGAAGATCAATTACACCAAGACTTAAATCAATTGAGGGCACTAACTAATGAATTGAACAGTACCAGGGAACCCTCTCGGGTTTTCTTGGCTTCGTCACTTCAAAACATTATTGAATCAATCAATATTGCACACAGTGAGATAACAAACTTGAGCCAATATAGGGCTCAAATGAGGGAACACTACTCCACTGGGTTGTCCAAACAGAAAATGAAAGACCTCAACATCAACAAAGCCTAGTTGTATAGCAAGTTCATAGTTCCCTCGACCGGACAACCTCCAGCTTTGACGAGGCCTCGGGTTTGCATTGATTGGTGCATTTACCAGCCATGGAGAGATAACTAAAGACAGAGGTGGTTCATGGTGTTTGATAGGCCCCCGTGCAACAATTTGGAGGTCCCACAGTATTTCCTTCAGAAATTGTGGGCTGAGTTTGAGCTAGGGTACCATGTCAAGTATTTTGACATCACTGAGTTTCAGGGTGTCGATCTTGGCTCTGCCCAAGATCGACCTCAGGCACACCGTAACCCTCTTAGAGGACCTCCTGCACCCAGGAGAGAGCCAAACCCCCCTCCTCAGCCACCCGGGTTTGATAGCGGTCTAGATGAGATTCATGACTCCGTTAGACGTGCCACACATGACTTGCTTAGACATACCAAATTTGTGGCCATGTCTTCCCAGAGCCGGGAGGACATCGATGAGACACAGACAGTTGCACAGTCTATGGGTGGTGGCCAAGACATGTCGGGTACAGGTGGAACCCAGGCGGGGCCTTCTAGTTCTGCTGGAACAACGGCACATCGTTGTTCTCACTGTGGTCATTCTTGCCATGGTGATACGCAGTAGCATGCCATAGGGAGCTTCATGGATCAAGTTTGCTATTGTTTTATTTAATGTTCAAATATTTGTTGTATTTTATTTGATATCGTATTGTTTAATATAGTTAACTTTGAATTACACATTGTTGACTTTATTTGTTTTAATGTTCAGTTATTCCGTGCCGGGTCTCCACCCCCAGGTGGGAGGACGTTGGTCCCTTTGACCTCGATGGAGCCATGGCAGTAGTAGAGGATATTGCGGCACCATACAAACAGGTAACTTCTTTACTTTGAATAATTAGATCCAGTTACGAGTAATTTGTGTTTAGTAATTACAAATTAATTAGCATTGAGTAATTACCATATTATCATCATATTTTACAATTGTGTTTATAATATTGTCTAATTTATTTGAGAGATATAAATTCTTATAATCCCCCCCCAAAAAAATGAAACCTTATCAAACATGAAAACCTAACAAAACTATAAACATTTGTGTTAGACACAATGCTAACTGAGAGGGGGGGTGAATCAGTGAGCCTATACTTTATTTAATTTCAACTTCAATCACCAACTCTTATATCATCATTTCACATTCACATCATATTCATCAATGAACTAACTATCAACTAATGAAACACATCAACACATAATACGAGACTAGATATAGTTTTTGTAATCTTTTGTATTTGGTTAAACCCAGATTGTGATCATAAGAGCATACATGTATGGGTTTGTTATGACATGATGCTGGGCATGGGCTACCGGCAGGGAAACACCTGAAATTTCTTTCCGTGAACGTTTGCTTGCTGCGGTTATTGTTTGCCCTCCCGTCGGGCACATGACGATTTTGGGATCACCATGGCTGATGGCCATACTTTATGCCATAAAGAGTCGTGCATCTCTGACAGTGCACATACTCGTCTTAAAGGCTCTGCAACTCCTCCGTTAGCTCTCGCAGTCGCCGTATTTCGCAAGGTCAGGCTTTGCGGAAAATAATGTGCTATGACATGACCGACAAGACAGATGCAACTCAATACAATAGTGAGCCTTATTAAACAGATAGACTCGCCTTTAAGGCGAGCCTGTCAAGTGTCATACCCATCCATGACATCCGCACCCATCCATGACATGAAGTGTAGATGTTCATGGCATCCACCGGCTCCGGCGATCCCCCTGAAAGTATTTACTGCTGGCCGACGGTAGCACAGAGGAAGAAAACGTCATCACAAAACTACGGTAGCATAGAGGAGGAAAACGTCAGCGCAAAAGGATTTGAATTTGAATTTTAGAGGGAATCTCATTTATTTGAATTTGAAATTGAGCATGATTGATTAACGCCTGCCCATTCCATTCATTTAGATTTGGATTTGAATGTGAGCAGGGCCGTTGCTGGAACTTCTTGAGCATGAGCCATTAGTGCGGCAGTGCCATACATAGCCCAAAGCGGGCTCATGCTGTTGTATTCAACACTGTGGAGATGTGCACAAAAAATCATGGGGGAAGATGCAGATGCATTGTATTCAACACTGTGGAAGATATCGTCAGATGCCTCGTACATTGAAAATACTGTCTGACTCGCTGTGTCTACTGCTATCTCTCAACTGCTTCAGAAATGGCTGCCATGGCTGCAACCAGGGATTGTTGTATGTGGAGGAGACTGATGAAGAGCAGAGAGTGAGAGATAGTGACCCTGAGGTGGTATTCCCTACCGCAGTTTGTGAAATACTTGATCTTGAATCAGCTCATCAGATTTACTTTTTTCAAGGCTGACCATAAGGAATTCAGAGGAAACGTAATCAGAAAAGGCAGAACCAACGCTTCGTCTGCCTTCCAAAACTACAAGAATGGGAGCGGAGAATGCGATGCAGTCGAAAAATACTATCTTGCTTCACCAATTATAGTATTAATCAATATTACACTAACCTTCTGGCTCGAAGTGGATGGCTTCTCCAGCTCTCTTACAACGATAAAAGCATAATCTTATTTTTCTCCCCATGTGTTTTTAACCAGAGTCCGCGTCAAATCCAATGCAAATAACACCAATGTCTTCCAAGTGTTGTAATTTTAGACATGCTCTTCAAACAGCCGCAATCTCAAGGCTGGATTCACTTGCTTTTGTGAGCTGTATTTGCTGTATAAGTTGGATGGTGCTTGTTGCAACGGAAGGAGGTGCTAACAATTGGTATCATACTCATTCTGTGGCACCCTCTAAACCTAGAGTTGTTGTTATATCGGTAGCCATTTTCATTGCTTTAGTCATGGATGGTCTTGATTTGTGTTTATATTTGAAAATCAGAAGAATGCCCCGTTTTAGAAGCAGTTATAGGGTAAGGACTTTCTGATTTGTGGAACCATTGTTTTAGAAATACTTTGCATTGTAGCGTGTAGAACCAAACTGGTGGTATGGTACCTGTGGACACTACTTTTTATGCTCTGCATTTTTGCTTAATGCAACCCTAGCTGGAGTTGGAGCTAAGTGGAAGTTCTCGTTGTGAAATTTATATATTTCTATAGTCATAATTGTGAATCGTAAATTAAAAGATGTTATTTATATATTTCCAAAGCGGGCTCATGCTGTTGTGTGGAGATGTGCACAAAAAATAATGTGGGAAGATGCAGATGCATTGTGTTCAACACTTATGCCCCTTGATTCTGCAGGTTTTGTATTTAAATATGCAGATATTCATGAAAAGACCTTGACCGGCCGGCAAGACCATAACTCTTGAGGTGGAGAGCTCTGATACCATTGACAATGTGAAGGCGAAGATCCAGGACAGAGAGGGAATTCCACCCGACCAGTAACGTCTCATCTTTTCCGGTAAGTAGTTGGATCCTGGAGGATGGACGCACTCTCGCCGACTACAACATCCAGAAGGAGTCCACTCTTCACCTCATCCTCCGTCTCAGAGGTGGAATGCAGATCTTTGTCAAGACCCTAACCGGCAAGACCATTATGCGGTATCGTGGCTCTTCCGATTGCCACACGCCACTGCTACGTCCTTCATAGTGCCCTTCAATGTTTATGTTTTGCATGTATGGCAAAGAAGACAGTCCTACGAAACCACCGGGTAGGCATTGCGATTGACTTAATTTTGGGCTTCTATGTAGAACATTTTTGTTCTATAAGGTAGAAAACAATACCAGTTTGAAAAGTGAATCATAATCTGTCATAAAATTCATGTTGTACATAATAATCTTGCCGAGATCTATTGTTTTCAGGTTTTCAGGTTTTCATGAGTGGCAGGAGGATTCCACAAAGCATAATGAATATATTTGGCCATCTTCGGCAATTTAGCGATTTCTCAACTAATTACAATTCAATTTTGGAACGTGATCATATGCATTTATAAAAGGGGAGGACTGCTTTGATTATTGTTATGTCCACGGGATTAATAGAGAAAAAGCTGTAAGTATTTGCAAGCTATAGCACCTAAGGAGTCGGCCATACAAGCTGAAATCAACACTTCACATTTGATCCGTGTGACAGCTATTTGTTCTCGAATCGAAGTGGTGAACATGGCATCAATTGGTTCAATATTGTTTTGGGTATTGTATTTAATGTTTACAATGTGTGCATTCAATCCTTGATTCTATGGACTCGGAATCAAATGGTTCACATGGCTTGGATGGATTTAGGTACAATGAACCATATTATTTGCACTTGCACTTCCATTGGTTTGATTATTAAAGTTGGTTATTGGTTCCTTGTTCTCTAAAATGAATAAATTTCGCCTCTCGTAATAATGCGGATTCAAGCTTTAGATGTGTATTTTTACATTTAGAGGTAACACCTCTCTATTTAAGGAGAAAGATATTACATGTAGAGGTAACATGAATCTATTCAATGGGAAAGATATTGGATCTTGTCCTTATGACTACATGTCGTGCACGTCACTTTGGGATATGGCAATGGTTTATATTTATGTGTTGTTTTAATAATAAGATATCCATCAGAGTTTGGAATAAAGCTTATTCCATGTCAAAAACTCAAGATATCCACGAGATTTGAATAAAGTTTTTTTTTAAGTAGTATAATTTTTATTTGATTGATATTAATTTATTCTTTATTTATAAGATATCTCCAAAATCTACATCAATGAATCCATATGCTAGCAAAATTTGAGTTTTCAAATTTTCATTAGTTTCAAATTCTATGGATGTTTATCTTTATTTGAAAGGTATAGTTTAGTTTTGAATATATATATCTTATATTAGAATATAACTATTTTATTTGAAATGCACATCTTAATTTTGAATATATAAATTGTAGATTTGAATATAGTTATTTTGAATTAATGTATAGATGTTTATTTTGGTTTATTTAAAATATATATTTTAAATTTGAATATATACACTCTAGTTTGAATATAGTTATTTTGAATTAATGTGTTTTATTTATAGTTTTTTAAGCACATTATCCTTATTGGAAGAGTGATTAATAGTTTGAGTTTTGTATCTCACTTCGTCTGTCATTTGTTATAAGCATATTTAGGTCTTCATTCCACATAATGTGATTTTGCATATTATTTTAATAGTTCTTTTGTTAAAGAAAATTGAAAGAGTTCTTGTTAAATGAGGTTATCTTCATAACATAGTTCAAGTTTTCGATGACATATCACATAATTTATATATGGGTTCACAACATTTTAAAAATATTCCAATGAAATAGATTTGTAGCTAAACCATCCAAATTTTATAAACATGGCCTATACTTAAGGTTTTTAAAAGGGTCTCGATGGATGAAGAAAGTAAAGGATGGAGACATGTAAAGGTGCCATACTCGCCCAATTTACAGTAGTCTTATCAATCCTGAAATATTCTAGACTAGGTGTGGTGTGTTTGATTTACTTAGGACTTGATTTTACACCTGAATAGCCCATAATATAGACAATTGTCACTCTACAAAACACATCATGTCCACAATAGTGTACTAGATTACAAGAAAGCGATAGTAGAGGATCATGATTAGAAGCCTCCCTTGCAACTTATTCAACCATTAATCAACCTTGTTGGATTTTTCTATGGGATTGTGGGAAGGCATTAAGATTCATTGTCCTTTCTAACTATATAGACCAAGAAGAGTGACATTATAGAGATGTCATCCCCTAATGAATAGTGCACTTGCAACACCAAGTTGGAGGTCCTTTGAGTAATGACGTACTTGCAACACTAAAGTGGAGGCTACCTCCCCCCACCTGATGTGCAAAAGATGAATTTTACATAGTGGCGTGGAGGAATGCAAATGAGGTGTCATCTCTACTTTGGTTGTATATTTCTTCACAAAGTCCAAATTGCAATTATCGGCAAGGTATATAAATGGGAACTTATAACAAGAACATCTATATTCACATCATGACACTACTACATAGAGGGGGGTTTTGAAACAAAATTTGAGACAAAATTTATGTAAATTGTCTCAACTTGAGACAAAACAAAAGTTGTGTATTGTCTTAAATATTGTCTTTTTAGAGACAATATATAATACATACATTATAGACCATATTGTCTCTATAAATGACCATAATGTCTTAGGTTGAGACAAAAACAAAGTTGTGTATTGTCTCAAATATTGTCTCTATACAGACAATATAGAATGCAAATATTTTTGTCTCTGCTAAGACAGTAGCACTTTTGTCTATCTAGAGACAAGTTATAAAAAAAAATTAATCAAAATCAATTAAAGGCTATTTTCCTAAAATAAACTATAATATCCTATATTGTATTGGTTTATCGTAGGGCATAGTAGAATCGAACCACCAACCTTTTGCTTTGTAATGCAGAAGCTCTACCATTGAGATAGCGCCCTTTAAATAATTAGGACAATAGGGACTATTCTTTGAAGTCTTTTGGTATTATGGGCACAGAGCAATCAACTACAACATGAAGAAAAAATCATGTTTGGTAGTCATAATAGTGTAAACATTACGAGCAGTAGTTTTGGGTAGATTTCTCTATGGAACAAAGTTTGAACAAATTGAACTTGTGCATGATAACCAAACAAGGTGTCGGTCTAAAGAAGTTTTAGGTTTGGTTTAGTAGAATTAAATCTTATGATAAATATGTTTCCCTTTGGATTAGGAGTATGAAAAAACTTGATGTAAGAATAAGGTAATAGATTTATTTTTGGAAGCACCCTGCAATCCCAAAATATCATAAAGTTATAGAGAATCATTTCTCTAACAGATAGTTGTTTCCACACTCAGTTGCGAACAGAAGATGGGAACCTTTACCACTCTTCTATAGGGAATATATGATGATGAAGGAAAATCCCTATACCAAGTTTGACTTTCCTATTTTAATAATGTTGACAAACAAAAAACATTAAAAAAAGTTGTTGAGCAGAAAAACTAGTTTTATATCCAAAATTGCTGCTAGATTTGTCTATTCAACTCATAAAATATCTCAAGCAAGGATTTTCCAGTATTAGTTTTGGAATTGTGTTTGTTCATATCCAAAATTGCGGCTATATTTTTTATCATAGTTTCTTCTCTCCATTTTGAGGAATATTCCCTAGTGCTAGAAAATTGTTCCGCTACACTTGAACACAAATAAGGGTGGGATAATAATCGAACCCTATAGATTGATGCATTATAGTTTTTCAAAGTTTGAAAGATAAAGGATTGGACTATATATTGATTTATCAACAAGAAAAATATGCCAACATCTCTACATGCAGAAAAACCATGCTAGTAGGAGAGAGGAAAAGAAAAATATAGTTATCCTGGTGTTGAACAACTCTACGGTTAACGATTAGTTCAATCTTTATGGATGTTGAACCTATTGATTGTATAAAATAAAGGACAATAACATTTACATATTCCATGTGCATAGAAAATTAACTAAAAATAAAATCTTTTAAACAATTTGAGAAACATCAATCTTTTATTGGAATCATATGTGTGTGTGGGGCTTGGAATCCATCCCATGCTCAGATGGAAATATAATCATTGCTTCAAGGATGTTAGCATAGCATTTCTAACAAAATTTCAATCTTATAAGACTATTCATGCAAGAAATATGGAACATGAAATACGAAACCTTCAAAACATTGTTTCTCCTTTATCCATCCTTTATAACAACAAGATCTAAATAAAATTTGAAGATAAAGAAAAAGGTAATTCAAACTAATAATTTGTACACATATATGAGCAATGATAAATCTAGCCACACAAACAATATATTATGTATTCTATCTTAACATGTCTTTTAAGAGTTTAAGCCTCTACAACTGTGGCCTAGTTCATATGACAAATAAAACCATAGAGTAGATGAATTGAACCCCCGAATGATCATTTATAAAACAAGTACCTCATTTGCTTCTCTAACAAAACATCAAGTCAAAAAATGTGGAGGACAAGTTACTTTTGTACCTTGTTGAGAATATCCAGACAATATTTGTTGGTTGTTGAATAAAATTGTGGTTTTTGTACTCATAATTCTGCTAGTGCTGTTACAACCATTGTACAAAAATATAGCAGCAAAGAGGTCAAAAATTGTAGGCCCTATATAAGAAAGGAAAATATGTGTGGAAAACAAGTAAATATGGCAAATGTTCAAGGATAAAATCAAAAGAAAAATGAGCACAATATAATGAAAGTCTAACATATACACGCTTACATCAAAATTGACTGAATTTGAAATATGAGCAAAAAAATTCTAATTAAGAAAATAAGATATTGGTATACAACAATGGTTAACTCCAAATTTAGTACTCCATAAGAAGAATGGGTCAGCTTTCTTTCAACAAAATTATAATCCATTCTCAACTTAAATCAAAGAAACATATTCATGGCATAGGAAAGGGAACCCCCCAAGAAAATTCCAATACAACTCAACAACCCCCAAACTAAAAATAACGATTGACAAAAATTGAAACATTACATTACTTGATTTCAATTTAATCATATAGAGCTCCCAATTATGGCTTGGTTTCAAGAAGAGTACACAATGAATTACCATGGATTAAAATATCCCTACAATACATTGAAGTAAATTATTCTTAACAAGTGCCTAAATAATTCTCTTACATCTCTCGATTGGAATAGAAGAGAGATTTGAGGTTCTTGGAGCGAATAACCTAATTTTGAGAGTTGTTTATTGCTGTAGCTTGGGCGGTCAGGGCTTGGCCCAGCCGCCCCCCTATCCCTGTACATAGCTGCTGTTTTCTTGCAGGAAGGACGGCGATCGGTGGAGAATCTGCAGGGATACTGGATTCAGTCTCTCGGCAGGCTAATGGCGGTCGGGGGATAAAGATCTCAGGCGGACGTGCTGATGTTCCGGGTCAGCCATTGACATAACACCTCAAATGCTGAGATCTGAATCGCGGTTACTGCGTCCTGGCGTTGGTCATGCGCATCAAGTCCGCGGAGCTTCTGCGATCTTTACAGTCAGCGACGAGCCAAGAACTTCGTTGGCTGATCATGCGGCTTCCGGTGGGCACACTCCTCGACGGGCTTCTCCGGGTGTGGTCGGTGTTGGAGGAGGCGGTCGCGGGGTTTATGTAACGCATTTTTCAAATCTGAAAGAAGACCTACCATTGGGGCTCGTTGACGGAGATCTCCGTGTGCCAGAGGCGGTGTTCTGTTAATCAGAAGTCGTGGAGTGGATCGTGGGTCTGCGTCTTCTGCGGCAGCAGTCCGGGAAAGAAATTGAGCAATCAGACCGCTGCAGTAGAACTTGGACGAACTGGAGTTGGAACTTGCGAGGGCGGTCAGGGCTTGGCCCAGCCGCCCCTTCTTTCCCTGTAGATTGCTGGTTCTTTGCAGGAGACGACATGCGGTGGAGGCATCGCAGGATCTGGTGCGTAGGGTGTTTGGCCGTTTTCTTCATCAGTAGATGCTGGCTGTTCGTCGGTTTGGGAGATCCAGAGTTTGCTGCTAGTCCACAGACTTGGATCTGCTGTTTCTTTCTGCTGAGGGTTTCGGATTGAAGACGTCTTGCTTTCTTGGTGGCCGGCGGGGGTTCTATCTCAGGGTCTTCATGAGATCGGACACCTGATTGGTGGTTCAGGTGATGGATGGCTTCCCAACCACCTGGTCACCTGCTGCACAAGATCTTTTTCTTGTGGCAACGTTTGGGTTTCTCTTTGCTGTTCAAGATACATCTTCTTGTGGCGAAGTTTTATTGGGTTTATCTTTCTTTTTTGGTTCAGCTCTTTATAAGCTGTTGTATCTGCTTATATGGGACATAAATATGTGAAAATGTAGGGATCCTTGTGATTCTACTACATCTGCAGAATGTAATTTTAATCATCTTTTTGAAATAAAATTACGGACTTTTTCCCAGGAAAAAAAAAATTCTCTTACATCTCTCCTCAATTTTGATTTACTTTGAACCTTAAAAGCATATCAAATTACAATTTCCATTGACAGACTTGCAAATTTCTTACCAATCTATGAAAACCAAATTCTATTCTGATAAACATGAAACACTTCCAACAAAGTAGATAAGATAATATTAATGCCCAACTAACTCAATTCAATTGCAAAGTACAAGAGTATCGATACACTATGGGAGCACCTCTCCTATATAAAGACCAAAAGTATATCTAAACTATAATTATATATAAGAAAGAAAGAGGTGTTGGAAGGTACAAAGTAGTCCTAGTTGTGCTAGGTTGGGTTGGTCCTAAATGGTAGGGCCATAACGAAATTCTCAACTTGGATGGGAAGCGACATTACTATTAGAGAGACAATTGTGGATGCTTAGCTGAAGGACAACTACTTAAATATCTATAAACAATACATCATTGTTTCCAAATAAAAATTATTTATGCAATTAAGGAACCTTGAACAATGTTGGTAGAATCGTGAATATCATAAGCATTATTTGTGGACCACGAATCATTTGGTGTGTAACGCATACATGGTCACGAGGTGGTGGAATCTTGAATAATGCATATGGAACCTTGAACAAAATTATAGTTGATGAAATCATGAACATATTTGGTGGCATAATCTTGTACATTAGTGGTTGAATCTCCAACAAAGTTATAGGATCCATGAACATTGTTGGTGGAACCATGAGCTCTATTTATGGAACCATGAACATTGTTGGTGGAACCATGAGCTCTATTTATGGAACCATGAACATTGTTGGTGGAACCATGAGCTCTAGTTATTGAACCATAAGCATTATTGTTGGAACCATGAGCAATGCTGGTGGAACCATGAGCTCTGTTTATGGAACCAGATCTTTATTTATGGAACCATGAGCAATGTTGGTGTAACCATGAGCTCTAGTTATGGAACCATGAGCATTGTTGGTGGGAACCATGAGCTCTATTTATGGAACCGTGAGCATCAATGGTAGAACCATGAGTAATGGTCATAGGGTGGTGAAACCATGCAAGGAACCTTGAACAAAATAATGAGCATTTTAGGGGTTGAACCATGAAGAATGTTTATGGAACCATGGACAATTTTGATGGAACTGTGAACAATGTAGGTGAAACCATGTACAATGCATACAATACCATGTGCAATTAAGGAACCTTGAACAACGTTGGTAAAATCATGAATATCATAAGCATTATTTGTGGACCATGAATAATTTGGTGAGTAATGCATACATGATCACGAAGTGGTGGAATCTTAACTAATGCATATGGAACCTTGAACAAAATTATAGAACTGATCAAACCATGAAAATATTTGGGGGCACAATCTTGCACATTTGGTGGTTGAATCTCCAACAAATTTAATGGATCCAGGAACATTATAGAGAACATGCAGCAGTTATTTTAATGTAATGCTAGTAGTTGAACACTGAGTATTGGTGCATTTTGCGCAAGCTATGTAGAACTGTTCCAATGTTAATTTAATATACTTCCAAGCTATTCTTTTAATTCTTAAAGGTATACTTCTCCATATCAATATACTGCTTCATTAATGGTGATTCATACATATATAATAAGTTGAAACACATTGAGAATAGAAAAGTGCTTGTGAGTGGGTGAGGATGAAAAATCACACCTTACAAGGATGTGATACTTGTAAAACACCATATAGTCAAGGTCATGCCAACATGTTGGTGTTTCACAATTCATCTCTAGTTTTCTCCTCTAATGTCTTACATCTAGAGTTGCATTAGGGGGAATTTGGAGTCAACAATGATTCTTATAGCTTTTTTAAACTAAAAAATTGAGTAATTTCAACCAATAAGAAATGAGATGATGATATCACCACATTGTTTGATAAAGAGATTTTTTTATGGAACCATAAGCTCTATTTATAGAACCATGAGCATTATTGGTGGAACCATGAGCATTGTTGGTGGAACCATGAGCTATATTTATGGAACCATAAATAGAGCTCATGGTTCCACCAACAATGCTCATGGTTCCACCAATAAATGTTCAAGGTTCCATAAATAGAGCTCATGGTTCCACAATAGTTCTCATGGTTCCATAACTAGAGCTCATGGTTCCACCAACAATTCTCACAGTTCCATAAATAGAGCTCATGGTTCCACCAACAATGTTCATAAATAAAGCTCATGGCTCCACCAATAGTTCTCATGGTTCGATAAACATAGCTCATGGTTCCAACAATAGTGCTCATGGTTCCATAACTATAGCTCATGGTTCCACCAATAGTGCTCATGGTTTCATAACTAGATCTCATGGTTCCATAACTAAAGGTCATGGTTCCCCCAACAACTCTCATGGTTCCATAAATAGAGATCATGGTTCCACAAACAATGTGCATGGTTCCATAAATAAAGCTCATGGTTCCACGGATAGTGCTCATGGTTCCATAAATAGAGCTCATGGTTCCATGGGAAGTGCTCATGGTTCCATAAATAGAGCTCACGATTCCACAGACAGTGCTCATGGTTCCACCAATAATGTGCATGGTTTCATAACTAGAGCTCATGGTTCTACCAAAAATGATCATGGTTCCATAACTAGAGCTCATGGTTCCATAACTAAAGCTCATGGTTACCCCAACAATTCTCATGGTTCCATAACTAGAGCTCATGGTTCCATAATTAAAGCTCATGGTTACCCCAACAATTCTCATGGTTCCATAAATAGAGCTCATTGTTCCACCAACAATGCTCATGGTTCCATAACTAGATTCTCATGGTTCCACGGACAGTGCTAATGGTTTCGCAAAATATGCTCATGGTTCCATAACTAGAGCTCATGGTTCCACCAATAATGTTCATGGTTCCATAATTATAGCTCATGGTTCCACCAATAATGTTCATGGATTTGTAACTAGATCTCATGGTTCCATAACTAAAACTCATGGTTCCCCTAACAATTCTCATGGTTCCACGAATAATGTTCATGGTTCCACAAACAATGCTCATGGTTCCACCAATAATGTGGTTCCATAAATAGAGCTCATTGTTCCACCAACAATGCTTATGGTTCCGCCAACAACACTCATGGTTCCACCAATAATGCTTACAATTCCATAACTAGAGCTCATGGTTCCACCAACAACACTCATGGTTCCACCAACAACGCTCACGGTTCCATAACTAGAGCTCATGGTTCCACTAATAATTCTCATGGTTCCACCAACAATGCTCACGGTTCCATAAATAAATCTCATGGTTCCACCAACAATGCTCATGGTTCCACCAATAATGCTCATGGTTCCATAACTAACTCTCATGGTCCCACAGACAGTGCTCATGGTTCCACTAATAATGATCATGGTTCCATAACTATATCTCATGGTTCCACCAATAATGATCATGGTTCCTTAAATAGAGCTCATGGTTCCACCAACAATGTTCATGTTTCCATAAATAGAGCTCATGGTTCCACCTCTATTTATGGAACCATGAACATTGTTGGCGGAACCATGAGCTCTATTTATGGAATCATGAGCATTGTTGGTGGAACCACGAGCATTGTAGGTGGAACCATGTAAAATGCATACAACACCATGTGTAATTAAGGAACCTTGAACATTGGTGGAATCAAGAATATCATAAGCATTTATTGGTGGACCGTGACAAACCATGAACATTGTTGGTGGAACCATGAGCGTTGGTGGTGGAACCATGAGCAATGGTTTCCAGGTGGTGGAACCATGAGCGTTGTTAGTGGAACCATGAGCAATGAAAAGGGTTAAAAATTCTGTTGTTTAGAATCAATTATGCTTTTGTTTAAGAGTGATTCCATGAAGATGGGTAACTCTTTTTGGCCAAATATGATGGTGAAAAACATAAAATTTACCCATGTATTAAATTGAAGCCCTCGAAACTCATATTTGCCACATGAATTTTGACATGCGCTTGAAAAACGAAATGTAGAGAATTATGTTGGCTTTCCAATGATATTTTTTTTGAAATATACCAATGTCATTTATCGTGTCGAATTTTCATTTAATGAAACGTGTGTACTTAAAAATTTGAAGAGCAATTAACAAGTAGTTTGTGTTCGTGCACGATAATTTAATGTTAAAGTAATAATTTTAAAAAATGAGATATGTGAACACAATCTAAACAGAATGCACTAGTGCTTACCTATAGAGCAAGAACGACCAAACTCATGAAAATCAACCCAAGTCGTAGGCAAAGAAGGGTAGTGGGAAATCGAAGGAGGACACTAGCAAGTGGTGTGAGTTCCACAAAATCTCCTTGCATGTCATGTCCCAAATTTTGAATTGGGTCACAATGGTCTAAGGCCATTGGCCATATTCATGAGAGTTTGTCAAATTGATGCTAAAGGTCAAATAATTGCCAAGGAGGAAAATTACTAGTTTTCGAGGTTGGAGGTGGAAGCTTTGGCATTTGGAGTAAGGGGGATAATAAATGATGTTTGAACATTAGAATGGAATAAATATTTAATAAAGGAGCTAAATAAATATATACAAGTGAAAATCAAAGTGGCATTTGATCATGAAGATACATGGAGGAAGTGGCAGCCACATATGGCTAGATTTCCCCACTACACTTGGCATCATTCTCTCACCAAGTCGAATTCAAGGTGAATGGTAACATAATTGGGGGAGTTTGAAAGGTATTATTCATGGCATGACTCATCCAAGGTCAAAATGTAGAGGAAGAGTAACTCCCATGGAAGAGGAAGAGGCAATTTGGAGCTAGTGGGACACTTGGGCTAGATTCCCTAGCTCTATGACAACAATGATGAAGATGTTATGACACAAATCAGACCTGAAGGCTAATATATGACATATATGACATGTCAGGGTTAAAAATAGCCTCCAAGAGGGTGCTCAAGGGAGTTAGGGAAACTAATATGCTTCCACATGTGATTTGGTGGAAGTGGGAGACTAGGGATTGTTGTATAAGTGGCATTCTTTGGAATCTTTTCCGAACTTGAGTTGGAATGCATCTCTTGGAAGGAATTCGACCCGTAGAGAGATTGAAAACTTTATAAATTTCAAGAACAAAGAATGAAGGCAGCTTTTGATCATTTGAGAAATTTGCAATTGCATTTGTGAAGAGGGAGAGCTAGTGGATGACTTATTTCTTTCCTTAGCCAATTTCGAGGGTGAAAGATTCCCATCCAAGTTGGTAAATTGGAAGGTCATTCAGAACTTTCATTTGGAGCTTTAATGGAGTCTTTATTTGCAGGTGTAAGCTACAGGGCAGGTCGTGGTTCCTTCTAGTGCAGCTCACTCCTTCAACCATTTCCGGTTTTCATGGCATATTCTTGATCCTTAAGGCAGGGCATTTTTGGTGAGCTCTTGTACTCTTTGGGAGAGCTTCTCATGATCCATTTCTATTGTAATGTGATTAATATACTTTTTTCTTTATCTTCAAAAAATTTCAGGTTGAAATACCAAGTGGTTATATGTAAAATTGATTATTAATGAGCAAACAGTGACCATTCCCCCACTAGATTGATGTATGCCAATGTATTTATGATGATTTCGAATGGAATAATGTTTCTCTGATATATTTATGATGTATGGATTGCCATTGATGACTATTACACCTTTCATGTCTAGCACTTAAGCATTTGGATCCATCTTGCTCAGTGTTATTTTATTTGAAGGAGATTTAATACTATCTTTCTCATGGTTCCACCAATAATGCTCATGGTTCCACAACTAGATTCTCATGGTTCCACAAACAGTGCTAATGGTTCCACCAAAAATGCTCATGTTGCCATAACTAGAGCTCATGGTTCCACCAACAATGCTCATGGTTCCACTAATAATGTTCATGGCTTTGTAACTATATCTCATGGTTCCATAACTTAAACTCATGGTTCCCCTAACAATTCTCATGGTTCCATAAATAGAGATCATGGTTCCATAACTAGATCTCATGGTTCCACGAATAGTGCTCATGGTTCCATAACTAGATCTCATGGTTCCACGAATAGTGCTCATGGTTCCACCAACAATGCTCATGGTTCCATAAATAGAGCTCATGGTTCCACCAATTATGATCATGGTTCCATAAATAGAGCTCATGGTTCCACCAACAATGCTCATGGTTGCTCCAACAACGCTCATGGTTCCACCAACAATGCTCATGGTTTCTCCAACAACGCTCATGGTTCCACCAACAATGCTCATGGTTCCATAACTAGAGCTCATGGTTCCACCAACAACACTCATGGTTCCACCAACAACGCTCATGGTTCCATAACTAGAGCTCATGGTTCCACCAATAATGCTCATGGTTCCACCAACAATGCTCACGGTTCCATAAATAGAGCTCATGGTTCCATAACTAGCTCTCAAGGTTCTATGGACAGTGCTCATGGTTCCACCAATAATGCTCATGGTTCCATAACTAGATCTCATGGTTCCACCAATAATGATCATGGTTCCTTGTATGCATTTTACATGGTTCCACCTGCATTGTTCACGGTTCCACCAACAATGCTCATGGTTCCATAAATAGAGCTCATGGTTCCACCAACAATGTTCATGGTTCCATAACTAGATCTCATGGTTCCATAAACAAAGGTGGAACCATGAGTGTTGTTGGAAGAACCATGAACATTGTTGGTGGAACCATGAGCTCTATTTATGGAACCACGAGAAGTTTTGGTGGAACCATGAGCGTTGTTGGTGGAACCATGAGCAATGGTTTCCAGGTGGTGGAACATTGAGCGTTGTCAGTGGAACCATGAGCATTCAAAAGGGTTAGAAATTCTATTATTTAGAATCAATTATGCTTTTGTTTAAACAATAATTATGAATGGATATAATTGTTGTTTTAATGCAGAAATGGGTTCCACCAATAATGCTCATGGTTCCATAACTAGAGCTCATGGTTCCACCAATAATGCTCATGGTTCCATAAATAGATATCATGGTTCCAGAAATAGTGCTCATGGTTCCATATCTAGAGCTCATGGTTCTCCCAAAAATTCTCATGGTTCCATAACTAGACTGGTCATGGTTCCCCCAATAATGTTCATGGTTCCATAAGTAGAGCTCATGGTTCCACCAACAATGCTCATGGTTCCACCAATAATGTTCATGGTTCCATAACTAGATCTCATGGCTCCATACCTAAAGCTCATGGTTCCCCCAACAATTCTCATGGTTCCATAAATAGAGCTCATGGTTCCACCAACAATGCCCATGGTTCCACCAATAATGCTCATGGTTCCATAAATAGAGGTCATGGTTCTACAGACACTGCTCATGGTTCCACCAATAATGCTCATGGTTCCATAAGTAGAGCTCATGGTTCCACCAACAATGCTCATGGCTCCATCAATAGATCTCATGGTTCCACCAACAATGTTCATAAGTAGAGCTCATGGTTCCACCAACAATGCTCATCATTCCATCAATAGAGTTCATGGTTCCACCAACAATGTTCATAAATAGAGCTCATGGTTCCACCAACAATGCTCATGGTTCTATAAATAGAGCTCATGGTTCCATAACTAAAGGTCATGGTTTCACCAATAATGTTCATGGTTCCATACCTAGATCTCATGGTTCCACCAACAATGATCATGGTTCCATAAATAGAGCTCATGGTTCCACCAACAATGTTCATGGATCCATTAACTTTGTTGAAGATTCAACCACCAAATGTGCAAAATTATGCCACCAAATATGTTCATGGATTCATCAACCCTAACTTTGTTCAAGGTTCGCATAGCATTATTCAAGATTCACCATCCATGTTTTATCCATATTGATATCCTAATCACAATGGCTAGGTGAATTCTTTCCCATCATCTAGGTATTGGCATTCTTATTGCCAAATATCTAGAGCTCATGGTTCCACCAACAATGCTCATAGTTTCATAACTAGACCTCATGGTTCCACCAACAATGCTTATGGTTCCACCAATAATGTTCATGGTTCCATAACTATAGCTCATGGTTCCACCAACAATCCTCATGGTTCTGCCAACAACGCTCATGGTTCCACCAACAATGCTCATGGTTCCATAACTAGAGCTTATGGTTCCACCAACAATGCTCATGGTTCCATAAATAGAGCTCATAGTCATGGTTCCACCAACAATGCTCATGGTTTCATAAATAGAGCTCATGGTTCCACCAACAATGTTCATGGTTTGTCATGGTCCATAAATAAATGGTTATGATATTCTTGGTTACACCAATGTTGTTCAAGGTTCCTTAAGTACACATGCTGTTGTATTCATTTTACATGGTTCCACCTACATTGTTCACGGTTCCACCAGCAATGCTCATGGTGTTGTATGCATTTTACACTGTTCCACCTACATTGTTGATTTATCAGAGACATCGACTGAGCAACTTATTCAACCGATAGAGGCAACTGCGCCTTTTTTGGTGTTAGGGGCTAAGAAGAATAAGAAGGTTATTAAGAAGAGGGATGGGGTTAGATTGACTATAGGGGAGGATATTCGGGTGGATCGGATTATGGAGCTAGTTAGAAAAACCCTAATAGGTAAATTCTATGGGGTTCGTATTATGGAGGATTCTTTGAGGGTTTGGCTACAACAGCACTGGGGTCCGGTAATTAATCATGTTCCATAGTTCTTTATCATGACGAATGGTTGGTTGGGATTCAAATTGAAGGATGAAATGGATGTGGCAAGGATCTTGAGGAAGGGTTGGTTGTGGGGGAAAACAACCCTCCTGACCCTTGTGATGTCCAGTTTGTTTTCAATTTAAAGCATTTGAAAGAAATCTTGGTCACGTGGTCGAGAAAAATGAGAGACTCTCTGGAAGCAAGACTTAAGAAGGTAGAAAAGAGAATTAATTATACGTTCATAGTATTAATCCCTAAGGTGGATGTGCCTAAGTCATTTGGTGATTTTCATCCTATTTCTTTGTGCAATGCACTATATAAGGTGATTTCTAAGATAATAGCGGAAAGGATAAAGCCTATTCTGACAAGGCACATTACTCCAGCACAATTTGGTTTTTTACCTGATCGTTGTATTCATGAAGTTATTGGAAGTGCTCAAGAATGTATCCACTCTTTGAAAACAAGGAAAATTCCTGCTAAGGTTCTGAAAGTAGATATTTCTAAGGCTTATGACCGGACCTGTTGGCAGTATATAAGGTTGGTTTTGATACAAACTAGTTTTTGGTTTGTCCTTTGTTAATTGGGTTTGGTCGTGTATGACTACTATCAGTTTTATTGTTTTAATAAATGGGGCAGCTTCTAGTTTTTTTTCTCCTGCTCGAGGGCTGAGGTAGGGTTTTTCGTTATCACCGTATCTTTTCTTACTGGTGATGGATGGTTTGAGTCGTCTTCTTAAAGATGTTTTGTATAGCAATCTAATCAATGGAATAAGTTTTGGCTAAATAAGGGTTACACATATTTTCTTTGTGGATGATGCTTTGTTTTTCCTTGGAAATTCGATAGAAGAGACCAGATTCATTAAAGATCTGTTTTGGTTATTTAGTGTTGCAACAGGGATGCAAGTTAACTTCGGGAAGTCATCCTGCTTTTATAATGAAATCAATAATTCATATTTGAATGGATTTCTGGAGATAATGCCAATGGACCTTCATCCTTTATCTGATGGTTTTAAGTATCTGGGGTTTCATCTGAAACCAAACTGTTGTGGTATAACCGACTAGAACTGGCTCCTTGCTAAGGTGGAACGATGCATACACTTCTAGTGTAATATATTTCTCTCTAAGGGAGGGAAAGATGTGCTTATTAAGAGCGTTTTAAGTGCCATCCCGATTTATTGGGTGATCATTGCCAAGATTCCTTAGGGGGTTATGCACTCTCTTAGAAAAAAAAAATTCAGGTTTCTATGGCTTGGTAAAGCTGACAGAGGTATGCATTGGACGTCTTGGGAGCCTATATCAAAACCTAAGGAGGCTGGAGGGTGGGGATTCAAAGATTTGTCAACTTTTGGAGTGGCGTTGGCTTCTAAATTGGTGTGGCAGTTTATTTCAAATGTTGGAAAATGGAAATCTATTCTTCATTACAAATATCTAGGAAATGGATCCCTGGTAGACTGGATTCGATTGCCTTGCAAGAGCAGTCGAGGTGGGTTCTATTTTGGAAGGCGATAATGGTAGCATTTCCTGTTATAGGGGATCGACTGGTATGGGATGTGGGGAATGGACTTGAGGCCTGAATTGGAAGAGATAACTATAAGGGAGTTAAACAATTACCATTGTTTCCATAGGATTTTTCGCTTTACCTGGAAGAAAGGGGATTTTCAGTTTTAGGAGATGTAGTGGAAGATAGATTAAGCACATGTCCCTTGACTTCTGAAATCGAGACATATCTCACCCAATGAAGTATTGAATATATACTACACAATAATCATCAATATCAATATAAACTTTGAATCACAATACCACCATAAAGAACGAGGGAAAATACCAATATACATCCAAAAATGAAAGAGATTGTGTATGACAACACCACTAAAATGAATGAGAAAAAAATATATTGAAATAATCATCAACATCAGTATGAGGTAAAACATCAACATTGATATGAATTATAACCATTCTAAGAAATAAGAAAAAATGATTATTGATACCATATTGATATGAATTAAAAAATTAAGGAGATTATATATAAATTATGTCAATACCACCATAATGAATGAGAAACCTTGAAATAATCATGAAGACCAATATGAGTTATAACATCAATATTAATATGATCATTTTAATTTTAACGAAAAAAATATTGATATAATCATCACATCAATATGATTTATAATGTCAACATTGACATCAATTATAACATTTCAAATAAAGAGAAAAAATATTGAATTAATCATTGAGATCATTATGAATTAAAAATGGATGACATTGTATATAAGTTATGACAATTAAAAGGAAAAAATAAATTGAAACAATCATCATGTTATATGAGTAATAACATTAACATTAATATGATAATTTCATAATTTAATGGAAAAAACTCTTGAAATAATCATAACATCAACATTAATATGAATTAAAACATTTCTATGGAATGGAAAAAGAATTATTGAAATGGTTATTAACATAGATATGAATTAAAAATGAAAGAGATTGTATATAAGTTATGACAATACCGCCATAAAGAATGAGAACAAAGTTCACATTTAATCATCTAGACCAAAATGAGTTATAACATTAACATTAAATGATAATTTTCAATTTAAACATTTACTAATTTAAAAAAAAAATTAATATCAATATGAAAATGTTATAATTCATATCACCATTGATATGAATTATAAAATTTCTAAACATAATCATCAAAATCAATATATCATCAAAATATGACAAAACTTGAAATAATTAGACAATACCACTGTAAAGAATGAGAAAAAAATAAACCTTGAAATAATCGTGAAGACCTACATGAGTTATGACATCAATATTAATATGATCATTTCAATTTAAAAAAAAAAGAACGTTGAAATCATCATCAAATTAATATGAGTTATATCATTGGCATTCACATGAATTATAGTATTTCTAAATGAAAGAGAAAAAAATATTGAAATAATCACGAACATGAATACAAATTAAGAAACAAAAAGATTGTATATATGTTATGAAAATAAAATCATAAAGAATCAGGAATGAAAAAAAGCAGATTGAAATAATTATCATGATCAATATGAGTTATAACATCAACATTAATATGATAATTTCATAAATTGATGAAGAAAAACATTTGACATAATGAGATCACATCACTGAGTTGTAACATCAACATTGATATGGAATATAACATTTATAAGGAATGAAAAAAAAAATATTGAAATAATCATTAACATAACATTAGTATCGAATGGAAAAATGAAGGAGATTGTATATAAATTATAACAATACTATGATAAATAAATAGATAAAAAAACATTGATATAAATTCTAACATTTCTAATGATAATAATCAAAATCAATATGAGTTTAAACATCAACATTAATATGATAATTTCAATTTTAAATATTTACTAAACAATATTGAAATAATCATTAATATCAATCATTTAAAAAAAAAAATGTATATAGTAAATCTTGAAATAATCATCACATAAATACCAATTATAACATCAAAATTATTATGAATTATAACAATTCTAGAGATAAAACAAAATTTAAATTATAGAATCAATATAAATTTATAATGTAAATAAAATATGGCATAAAATTTTATGTAAATAAAATATGACATACCTTGTATGGAAAGTGGAATATATGTAGTGAATATCAATAAAGTTTTATAGAATATGTGGAAACAAATAAGTTAAAAAATTAGAATCATAACAACTTTAAAAATATAACTAAAAACTCATAACTACTAATTTCAGAATGTATTAAAAAATTACCCAAAGTATTTCTAAAAGTTGTTGATAATTTCAATTTTCATAAAATTACAACAAATTCAATAGAAAGAAAGGTTCAGGTAAAATCAAACAAATTTGTTTCGTCTCAATCCTCTTTAAGTTTAAAGAGAAAAGGAAATAAGGCATTTCCAAACATTTAATTACTACATTTCCTTTTAAGCCGAGAAAAAATAACTTTTCAATAAAACTTATTTAAAATATGTAAATTTTTCTTACTAGTGTCCATAAATTATTTTTATATTCCATAAATGAAGACATTCCAACAAAAATAATAAGAAAACACATTTCTCCTCGATACGTTTGATATCCTTCAAAAGTATTCGAGCTTACATATTTGAAAACATAAATCTATTTGTCCAATGGAAAATGATTTCTAGTTTTTATTTGTTTCCATGCATCATAAACAATAAGTTAACCTACCTCATTTAGAACATAAACAATAAGTTAATCTAACTCATTTAGAACATGAGGTACACTAAGAGAGAAACATTGAAATATCACATGTCTCTAATGAAAGGCATGATCCAAATAAAGTACAAATATTCTATGAAATAAATATTCACCCTAACTTGCATGGTTTGTATGAATAGCTTACAGAGTTGCCAAAAAATTGCACCATTGAACACTAAAACTAATAATTCATATTCTTAATTCATAATAATGTAAAAGAGCAATTCTAAACTATATTTAACCATTTTTCATTAAATGTGAAATTAAAATAAAACTATTATTTTATTTTAATTTCAAAGATTTTAAATAATTAAAACTGGATACAATTAAATAAATACCTATTTAATAACAAATATATATATATATATATATCAAATTTTAGCAAAAAATTAAAAAAAAAATTAACAATACTAAATTGAAGTAAAGTGAATAATACAAAATAAAATATAAAATCTAATAATATTAATTCATAGTGCATTTACAACAATTTTAAAATAAGAAAATGTTCTAAAAGAGGTTTGTACACACAAAAACCTTTAAAATTTGTAGATATATTTAAGAATTTGTTTTGTGTAGTTGATGTTTTCTGATGTTTACTTGATATAAAGAAAAGTACATATATACTTTATAAGGAGAAGGATGCTCTTTAAATTGAACTCTATCTTTTTAATACTTCAACATTTAATCTCCAACAAACATCACTATAATTTTTTTTTTAAATTCTTAAACAAAATCTCTAGCAAACATCACTATAATTCATTGATTACCTTTTAAAATATTTGATAAACATACACCATCTTAGCTTTATGAAAATGTTATTGTTTTAATTTAAAAAATACCACATTATGTTTCTTTTTAATGAGATTGTCATGTATTAGTAAAGAAACACCACATTATATAATGTTGGGTCTTAGTTTTATGAAATAAAACTTAAAAAAACATATTATATAATAATTTTTTTTATATGTATATGTGTTTTATGTTTAGGTGTGAAATATCAATCAATCAATGATAAATAATTTTGATTAATTATTAATAGTTAAAATATCATAAATTTATTAATGTTAATTCTTGCTAATTTATTAATTTAAAGTGTAGGTCTCATCAACAAAATGACCATAAATCTATAAACAATTATAATAACATAAATCTAAAACAATTAATGATAAATATTTTTTAAGTAATTATAAAAAATTGTAATATGTAAACAATTATGACAACATAAATCTAGGGTTAATCTAATGTCTAGAGTTAGAATAACATATATCTAGTGTTATAATAGTAACGTAAATATGTACACAATTATAATAACGTGTTAATATAATAGTAACATAAATCTAGGCGTATATATATTTGGGGTGGATTATCATCCATGCTTATTCTAGATTGCATGAGAGTGAGACAAGTGTATTGTCCAAATCTATTTTATGGGCGTAGTTCAAAATTTCAAATAAACAATTATAAAAATATAAATAACTAAAATAGTTGAAGAACCTATTCTTTCCCTTATCTAATAATTGAATGACAAGTTATGAAACCTCCTGATACAAAACCTAAATTCACATTAGGATTGTAGTGGTTATTGGTTAATCAAGATAGAACATCAAACATCAGATCGCTCTTAACACCCTAATCAAACATTTTGATCGCTATTAACACCCTAATCCAAGTAGACGAAGGTGATGTTTATTTCATACAACTAAGCATATTTCTAGCATCTTAGGTGTAGTGAGCTCATTTTCCAATTTACATTAAGAGAAAATTAATCCTTTGGAGAAAATTTAAACCAATTATAGATGATGAGTTAATATTTATTTAAATTAATTTTAAATTATTTTAGTTTCATAAAGTGAAGAATTACTTTTTTTAAGGGTACCCGCACGAAGCTGGTACCCAAAATAACCGCAACAAGGGTGCGTGAGCGGAAAAAAAAAGGACGCGCATGCGCCACCAAAGGCGCGCACGCGTCCCTGCTTCGGCAATGCCGAATTTCCACGTGGTTCAGCCCACGTGGACAAAAGGGGCACGCACGCGTCCCTGCTTCGGCAATGCCGAATGTCCACATGGTTCAGCCCACATGTACAAAAGGGGCGCGCGCGCGCCCTTGATGCGTATGCACATATTGGCGTGCATGCGTTAGTGGCGCGTGCGCGCCTCTATTTTTTTATAAATAAAAAAACAAAGCTCACGAGTTTTGTCATTTTTGACAGACCTGTGAGCTAAATTACCAACCCGCGAGCGCACCTTCAACCCCGCGAACGCGTCCTCGTGCACCCCCGTCGTCGTCAACACCAAGCAGTCGCCCCTACACCACGGTGCCATCCGTTTCTCCAGGTGAGTGCTCCTCAAAGCACAAATTTGTCTTTATTTTTATTTTCCATTTGAATTTTAATTTTTTAAAAAAAATTACAATCCATTAAAAAACCAAGGAAATTTAATTGCAGGCCATCTACACACCTAACAAGATGTCAGACACACCACCACCATCCGATGAAACCTGACCTCCAGAAGAGAATATGGGAACCGCCAATGAACCCAATGAAAACCCTGAAGATCAATTACACCAAGACTTAAATCAATTGAGGGCACTAAGTAATGAATTGAACAGTACCAAGGAACCCTCTCGGGTTTCCTTGGCTTCGTCACTTCAAAACATTATTGAATCAATCAATATTGCACACAGTGAGATAACAAACTTGAGCCAATATAGGGCTCAAATGAGGGAACACTACTCCACTGGGTTGTCCAAAGAGAAAATGAAAGACCTCAACATCAGCAAAGCCCAGTTGTATAGCAAGTTCATAGTTCCCTCGACCGGACAGCCTCCAGCTTTGACGAGGCCTCGGGTTTGCATGGACTGGTGCATTTACCAGCCATGGAGAGATAACTAGAGACAGAGGTGGTTCATGGTGTTTGACAGGCCCCCGTGCAACAATTTGGAGGTCTCACAGTATTTCCTTCAGAAATTATGGAATGAGTTTGAGCTAGGGTACCATGTCAAGTATTTTGACATCACTGAGTTTCAGGGTGTCGATCTTGGCTCTGCCCAAGATCGACCTCAGGCACACTGTAACCCGCTTAGAGGACCTCCTGCACCCAGGAGAGAGCCAAACCCCCCTCCTCAGCCACCCAGGTTTGGTAGCGGTCTAGATGAGATTCATGACTCCATCAGATGTGCCACACATCACTTGCTTAGACATACCAAATTTGTGGCCATGTCTTCCCAGAGCCGGGAGGACATCGATGAGACACAGACAGCTGCACAGTCTATGGGTGGTGGCCGAGACATGTCAGGTATAGGTGGAACCCAGGCGGGGCCTTCTAGTTCTGCTGGAACAACGACACATCGTTGTTCTCACTGTGGTCATTCTTGCCATGCTGATACGTAGCAACATGCCATAGGGAGCTTCATGGATCAGGTTTGCTATTGTTTTATTTAATGTTCAAATATTTGTTGTATTTTATTTGATATCGTATTGTTTAATATAGTTAACTTTGAATTACACATTGTTGACTTTATTTGTTTTAATGTTCAGTTATTCGGTGCCGGGTCTCCACCCCCCAGGTGGGAGGACGTTGGTCCCTTTGACCTCGATGGAGCCATGGCAGCAGTAGAGGAGATTGCGGCACCATACAAACAGGTAACTTCTTTACTTTGAATAATTAGATCCAGTTACGAGTAATTTGTGTTTAGTAATTACAAATTAATTAGCATTGAGTAATTACCATATTATCATCATATTTTACAATTGTGTTTATAATATTGTCTAATTTATTTGAGAGATAAAAATTCATATAATCCCACCCAAAAAAAATGAAACCTTATCAAACATGAAAACCTAACAAAACTATAAACATTTGTGTTAGACACAATGCTCACTGAGAGGGGGGGGTGAATCAGTGAGCCTATACTTTATTTAATTTCAACTTCAATCACCAACTCTTATATCATCATTTCACATTCACATCATATTCATCAATGAACTAACTATCAACTAATGAAACACATCAACACATAATACGAGACTAGATATATTTTTTGTAATATTTTGTATTTGGTTCAACAGCTACAACCGTGAGGCAATTCAGCACCAACTGATACAATGACCACCAACTCATCATCTAGGACCTAGCCTAGTTTTTCTTAGATCCTAATAAGAAAATGGATACAAAACCCTGCTTGTATTTATGATTACATAATTGTCACATATCATACATATCACAGTCATGGCATTATTCACATCATCTCATTCATCAATCTGTTGCCAGCACCTTGTCTTCAATCATCATTCTGTCCCTGTTTCATCATGTCCAGCATCTTCTCAAACATATTGATATTCTATCTACATTCACATCTTTAACCTGTCATCAAACTGTCATTAACCATAGGCAAATTATCATTATGCTGTCAAGATATCAAACATATCCACATTTATATCACTTTCTGCTCATCATCACGCTGTCATAATTTTAACCAGGATATACACAAATACATCATTCTCTCCTTTCACCAAACTGCTGCCCAAAATATCATTAGTCTCTTCATACTGGCTAGATCGTCATGTCTTTTTGTTGTACATGCACATCATATCACATGATATTCAATCGACCTGTCTATGTAATTTTCATTTTATTTTTATTTTTAATTGCTGAGCCGACTTTGTCCTTTGAATGGACACATAATAGTTCACATACAATGTTTTATTTGCATGCTTGTTTTGGTTTGACTTCACACAACCACATCAAAGGCCACGTTAGAAACTTAGGGCTTCCTCATTTTTTTGTGGGCTTCTACATCATCATGTTTAAATACTTCAGCATCAAAGGTTTCGTCAAGCAATTATAAGGGAAAGGGCTCCATCACACCCACAACAATAGACCACAAACAATTCCAAGAACCCCAAGGCAACAATACATTATGTCTTCATCACCATACATCAAGGATTCCACATATGGACATCTTTAAGGTTCAAGGGCTTCAACATCCATCCTAAGTGCCATTAGATAAGGGCTGATTCAATTTGTATGTGGGTTCCACTATCAAGAGTCAATCATTTAGTATTTAATCAACATGCTTTCAATGGACATCAAGCCCATCATCAAATGGTAGCATGGACCATCACCAAGGGTTCCACTACCCCATCAAACCACAAATGACCACAGAATGGGTCATTTGGCTCATTAGGTGTTCCAATGGCTCCAATGCCCACCTCCATGGTTCTTCATGCCATGTGTGTTCTTCAAGCCATCCACATCATCATCTTCTTTTCCATTCCTCAAGCCTTTGTCATTAATGTTGTCACCACCATCACCATCACCGTCAACGTCTTCATAGTGGCCAAAAGAGAATCATAGTGGCCAAGCTTCTAGAAATTCAAGAACCTGATGTTTCTCATGTCCTTATTACCCTAGTTTATTATCACGGGATTTCCAATTTATTCTAATACTTGAGACTGAAAGTAATCATACTACTACTCCTAGAACATGCTATTAGGAAAGACATATAAACAACGTAAAACAACTTATCACATGTATTGTCACTAAAGTTTTTGAAAATGATGTAAGGCCCATAAGGAAGAGCGATAATTTTACAAATATGGTCTATGGGGCCTTGCTATTATCTTGATTCAAATTCAACTCGATAAAATATTTGGCATCAAGAATACTCATTTAACTCATTTCACTCAAGATTTCTTTGATTTCAATCAAGTGATATCATTCTGACAACATAGCTATTCAATCAAGAACACATAATTACTCATCCAATGCAAAAGAACATGGCACATTCAAGCTTGTAAGTAAGTTAACCATGAAAAAAATTTCTCTTTCTTCCTTTTTCTAACAATCAACATTCTAAAGTGTATTAGATAACATGCACACTAACTTAACTGCTATTTAGCACCTCTTTGTAAATTTAAACAATGAGATGCCATTTTATTTGATGATGTAAATGTTATGGAAATAAAGGGACTCAAGATCCTCACTCTAGGGATGCAAATAATTTTCCACTGGGTGAATCAAGCTTCTAGGAAACTACAAATCTATAAGAAGACATCAAAACCTAGGAACTCTTCACCAAGAACCCAAACACATTACATAGGTTTCCAATTCAAATTTGTAAATGGACATGAATTCCATTTGCTTATGAGACACTGCACATCGCTCTAGGGCCAAAGGAAAAGCTCACCTACTCATGGGGATGACTCTAGAAAAGGAAAAGCTCACCTACTCATGGAGATGACTCTAGAAAAGGAAAAGCTCACCATGTCACCTTCTATGCCCTCTCAACTTATTTAATTTTAATTTCATGCCATGCCACCTTCTATCCTTTCAAAATATTGGATATCATCTAACTTGAATATAAATTTATTGTAGTCATGTTTTCTAATTACCATCGTTGTCATTCTCATTTACATTGTGTTTAATATTGTTAATATTGTTTTTATAAATTCAATCTAAAAATTGTAGTGTTCACACAGGTGTCCGCGGCTCCAGCGACCAGCCACCGCCACCAGGGACCAGCAGTTCTCCCCGTGCGCAAGTATTGTGTGTATTAAAGCATAAATTTAATTTCAAATACGATGACTTGTTTGTGTATATTTATATTTTTGTATATTAAACCATGAAGTTATAAATGTGTATGCAAGTGCGAGCACCTCGGCCTTCGAGTGTTGTTATTCCTCCCTCCCCAACCTTTTGGCCACCCTATATGCCAGTTGTATCCCCTGGCATACATGCCCCATTCCCCAACCCCTTCCATATAGCCCCCCCCCTCCTATATAGTACCACAATTCCATCGAGCTCCCCCTTACGCATCATATCCAGCTCCACCTCTGTATCAATTTCCCATGTTCCCACCCTCCCCCATCTGATCATGGCACACCACCCATCCACAGTCACCCATCCCTCTACCGCAACACAGACCTCGCCCCCCCCAACATTCCCCCACCACACTCGCTTCCCATTCCAGGGTGCGCCCATCCATACTACAACCAGTTGGGGTTTATAGCCCTAGACGTACATCTCCGCTTCCCCCACCCCAATCCATGCCTCCTCTTGCCACGCCCCCTTCTTCCACTGTTACCCCCAGTGGTGTAGCCATCGTTGATGTGGCTACATCCTCTCCTTTACCGTCCACCCTAGCATCGGAGCAGGCTGTCCAGCCGACTACTCCATCCGCCAGCCCCGAAGACCATCCGATTTTGTTCACGGTGAGATTGACTAGTTTATCATTTAACTCTCGTTCAATTTTAATGAAAATTACTATATGCATCTAGTTTCAGCATTGATTTGATTGTTCTAAATGTTGTAGGGTGGCATTGCTGAGAGACTTGGATCACAGAGGAGGGAGACCCCCTCATGAATTACAGTCTCGCATGCGGTGAGTTATCCAAGATTTGAAAACTATTTTTAGTTTGAAATTATGTTTTATACTTGTATAATTGC
The DNA here is from genome assembly GCA_027924585.1 of Larix kaempferi. Taxonomy (NCBI): domain Eukaryota; kingdom Viridiplantae; phylum Streptophyta; class Pinopsida; order Pinales; family Pinaceae; genus Larix; species Larix kaempferi. The sequence goes on along the minus strand of BSBM01000234.1, from coordinate 502,352 downwards.
CAGGAAAAGTTGACATATTATTGTTGTCGTTTCAGGGCTCAAGGGGACGTGCTCAAAGACGCCGGAAGGACCCAGCTTCCTCTAGCACGAAGAAGAGGAAGATTGATTTTGGAGATGCACCTGGGAGATCCGAGGGTGGGCAGGAGGATTGAGAGACCCTCCTATGTACAGTGGCCACAATGTGTCATTTTCGGCACGAGTTGCCATATTTTGTATAGGGCACCATGGGCCATATTTTGTATAGGGCACGAGTTGCCTTTTTTTGTACGGGGCACAAGTTGTCATTATATAGATGTTGGGAGCGGTGTTCCATTTTTCCAAAAATTGTACATGATTGGATCATTTTTGCACATTAATAGATGGATTTGCACTTGTGTATATGAGTTTGTCCTTGATCACATTTTTGCAACATGATTTTGTCTTCGATTCAGAACTCTCATCTGTGGATCATAGTGTTAATTGCATGTTATTTGAATGGTTATTATTTCACAAATTTGTCTTAAGCAACTACACACAACATATCCTAAATGTTTATGGTTTATTGAATGAATGTTTACAATCATCTAATCATTTACATTCTAGAAGTTACCAGACCTGCGCAAGTGGTTTTAGTGTCATGTTCTTTGCCTTGCTCGGGAACGATGGGAGGGGACGTGACATAATGGAAATGACTGCAAGTGGTAATTGATTAAATTCTTAACTGTTCTTTTGAGATGAGTTTAAATAATATAAATAAAAATAACAATTCAAAAGGTAGTATATAGTGCCCTTAGTTATGAATCCATGTGCAAATGACAAATGATAATCCATTTATGTGATTAGACACTTAGGAATTATGAGTCCACCTTCTATCCCTTAAGTGATTTAATTAATAATCGTGGTTGATGAGATGTAAAATTACAAGAACATCAACTTACAATTCTTGGAAAATTTAAAGTTTCCCTCAAGCTAAGCTATTGACAAAACATACAATTAAATCTAACTAAAAATTCACGACTTGTTACAAAGATAACTATGCAAGTTACACAAGTAAATAGTTACACTTCCTATGAAATGAATTTGCACGCATATTACCTTGGCCACTATGGAACACTAATGAAAATTAGGGATTCTACCATTGAACTCTTCTGAGAAAAAGAGAAAAAATGTGCTAGTCACCAAGATCATGCAAAATAAAATTCCAAAAACCTTGATTCCTTACAAGGGTTGCTAAGTGAGTTTGAATGCTAGTTAATGACTTTGCATGTCACTAGAGGTTAGAAAACAACTAAAAACAACCTAGTAAGTAAGATTAACTGATCAAGATTCTAAACCCAAAATGGAGTAGTCAATCTATTTTAGGGATTTTGTTGCAATGATGACCAAAATTTGTTAATATATCCAAGTTGTGAGCGAGACAATATACAATGGTTATTTATTTGACAAGCATGAGAGTACTATAATAGAAAATAAATAACTAAGAAGCATGCAAGCAATCATATCATAATATTAAATACAAGAATGTAATTCAAATACAATAAATGGATGGAAAAAACAAAACTCATATATTCTTCAAATGGAAAAGCATACAAATGTGTAACATCATTTGAGAAAAAATGATTTGAGGCAATTTAGCTCCAACACTCTCCTTGGGATGGGTCATTTTCCTTATTAAAATCTCTCTCTAGCTATAGTGACTGAAGAACACTTGCTTCCTTAATGAAATAACTCAAGTAAGAATGAATACAATGAATGGTAAAGATGAGAGAATGAGGTGTTTGATCTCCAAGCTCTTTCTTCCCACATGACCTTACAATTATTCCCTTCTTCAAGTCTACCCCATGGCTTTGATTTATAGGAAAATTATGAGATTCAATGAAGAACTATTTCCAAACCATTTTCCCAAACCCTAGCACATACCCTCAGCCAAACCCTAGCACTAAACCATCTTCTTCATCCTCACCATCACCATCACCGTCAATGTCTTCATCATCACCACCATCTTCATCATCATCATTAACTCTAACTCTAACCCTAATTCAATTTCCTTCTATAACTCTAGCCCTAACCCTCACCCAAACCCTAGCACTAAGCCATCTTCTTCATCCTCACCATCACCATCACCATCACTGTCACCGTCACCATCATCATCATCATTAACTCTAACTCTAACCCTAATTCAATTTCCTTCTATGATTCTAGACCTAACCCTCACCCAAACCCTAGCACTAAGCCATCTTCTTCATCCTCACCATCACCATCACCATCACCGTCACCGTCACCATCATCATCATGTCTTCATCATCATCATTAACTCTAACTCTAACCCTAATTCAATTTCTTTCTATGATTCTAGCCCTAACCCTCACCCAAACCCTAGCACTAAGCCATCTTGTTCATCCTCACCATCACCATCACCATCACCGTCACCGTCACCATCATCATCATGTCTTCATCATCATCATTAACTCTAACTCTAGCCCTAACCCTAACCCAAACCCTAGCACTAAACCATCTTCTTCATCCTCACCATCACCATCACCGCCACCGTCAATGTCTTCATCATCACCACCATCTTCATCATCATCATTAACTCTAAATATAACCCTAATTCAATTTCCTTCTATAACTCTAGCCCTAACCCTCACCCAAACCCTAGAACTAAGCCATCTTCTTCATCCTCACCATCACCATCACCATCACCGTCACCATCACCATCACCATCACCATCACCATCACCATCAACGTCTTCATCATCAGCACCATATCCATCATCATCATTAACTCTAACTCTAACCCTAACTGTAACTCTAACTCTAACTCTAGGTTCCTCATCAACATCTCCATCATCATCATCTTCTCCATCGTCATCATCTTCATCACCATGACCATCACCGTCACCATCACCATCATCATCACCACCATCATCATCATAAGTGCCCAGTGGACGATTTTGCAGAGTTGACCCCCGTGTGCAAAAATTGCACACTCCCTCACTGAGCAAAACCCTAGTTTCCAAGATGGATGTTCAAGATGGCACCGGGGCCACGGGACCAGAGGAGAGGGGTGCCCCTGGCACTATACCGACGTCTTGAATCCAACGGAGTCGACGGTTCATCGATCGAAGCCACGATTGTCATTCTACGGCTCGTTCCGTCTCGCATCCAAAAGGCCTTCAGGGACACCTGTTGGATACCTGCCGGGGGCATAGAAGTCCAACCGTGCAGCAAAATTGGGCTCTGGGGAGTCTTACAGGTGTGTCTAGGCAGGTTCCGGATGGGAACGCTGGCTGTAAGTGCCCGACGGATGATTTTGCATAGTTGACCCCCGTGTGCAAAAATTGCACACTCCCTCACTGAGCAAAACCCTAGTTTCCAATATGGACATTCAAGATGGCACCGGGGAAATGGGACCTAAGGAGAGGGGCGCCGCTGGCACTATCCCGACGTCCTGAATCCAACGGAGTCGACGGTTCATCGATCGGAGCCACGGTCGTCATTCTATGGCTCGTTCCGTCTCGCATCCAAAAGGCCTTCAGGGACACCTGCTGGAAACCTGTCGGGGGCATAGAAGTCCAACCATGCAGCAAAACCAAGCTCCGGGGAGTCCTGTAGGTGTGTCTAGGCAGGTTCCGGCCGAGAACGCTGACCGTAAGTGCCCGACGGATGATTTTGCAGAGTTGTCCCTCATGTGCCAAAATTGCACACTCCCTCACTGAGCAAAACCCTAGTTTCCAATATGGACGTACAAGATGGCACCAGGGCCACAGGACCGGAGGAGAGGGGCACCCCTGGAACTATCCCGGCGTCCTGAATCCAACGGAGTCGACGGTTCATCGATCGGAGCCACGGTCGTCATTCTATGGCTCGTTCTGTCTCACATCCAAAAGGCCTTCAGGGACACCTGCTGGATACCTGTCGGGAGCATAGAAGTCCAATTGTGCAGCAAACCCGGGCTCCGGGGAGTCCTGCAGGTGTGTCTAGGTAGGTTCTGTCTAGGAATGCTGGCTGTAAGTGCCCGACGGACGATTTTGCAGAGTTGACTATGTTGGTTTATTTGTGTTTGAATAAACATCATTATCCCTTACAATTCCAATCAATATAGATGATGTTTGGTCAAGTGTAGAGAGGAGAAACTAGTGTCTTGCTTGGCCATGAATTCATAAAAAATATGGTAGTAACACCCTACAACAGAGATGGATAGAGATGCCTTGGGAATAGTTTGATAGTTTTTCTACATCAAATAAGGTAACCTTAATTAATTGCATTTTTTTCTTTCTCCCTTAATGTTATCAATTCTAGGACTTTGCACCTAGTTCGATTGCTTTGTCTTCCTAGTGGAATGGTATATCCTTCCATTTGAGGAAATGTCCTTTACCATCGTAAATTACTAGGTTATATAACACATTAAGGAGTTGAAGAAACAACAACAAACTATTTCCTTAGATCTATAAACCTTGAGATGATAGAATGTGGTTTTGAGTTTAAAATACCCATGGTTGAATTCAACAATGCATCACAATAGAATGAATGTATACCTTGTTTTGTGCAAAACCTTTAGGAGGATGCAAAGGTTTCTAACAAAGATCATGGTCTTGGGAAGGGTTATTAGGAGAAATATAATTTGACCTTTCAATGTGCAATATCTAGGGTGGGGAGGTGTTGGAGAGTGGGGAACTAGGGACTATACCAACAATCATCATGTTGAATAGAGCATGAAGTGGGGAAGTCTTGGTTTTTGGAAAAAAAATCGTTGTTAGAGGTGAGGGGATATTGTAAGGATGGTAAATATGGATGAAAATTATCATATTTGGATTCATAGAGAAAAGAAAGGTGCATTACTTATAGATATCCTCATTCCATACAATGGTATTGAATAAGAGATGAGAGAGTTGAGGTTTTGTGGATGAGTTGAAGTGATATTTTTAGTTATGTTTAGTGAGTGTGTGGTTTTTTTTGCTAGCATAATATGAGGTGAAAAGAACAAAATTAACTTGGGAACTAATTACACAATGAGGAGGTTGCATACTTCATCTTGTCTAATGTTCATATGAGTTTTTTTAGATGTGAACTTGGGAAATCTTCTTGTCAAATTCATTTTTGTCTATGCATGGATATTGTTGTGGGAATATGACAAAAACAAAAAGGCATGGGCTCATCTTAAATCTTGTGAATGAAAAGACTCATTTACAATTCACCATACCTCTATAGAAATGATCTCCACTTGCAATGGAAACTGGTAGCTTGAATGAATCCACTAGATTCCAAGAACACTGAAGATGTTTGATAGATTCCAAGGGTGATTTTGTGTCCAATAGATCAAAGAGTGTCCAAAATATCGATGAGTGTGAGCCAATGATCAACCTGTGAGAGCTTGAAATCCACGGAAGAAGTGAAACCCATGATTTTGGTAGAATTCCCGGTAAACAGAGAGCTCTATTTTTTTTAATTAGTAACAGGGTCGCGCACGCATGTTAAAACACACGCACGTGTGTTTTTCCTGCGTACACGTGAGGAGCGCGCACACGCCCAAACCCGCGCATGCGCCCTTGTACAACATATAAACCATTTATTCCCCAACGTTTACACCATTTAATTCCAAACCTTCCCCCCACTTCAAAAATATTTGCATAAATTGGACTCGGTGATTAAGTTTGAAGGGTGGGTCTTAATTTTTATTGGAAAGGCTTACTCTTTAACACATTTGATAATTTATGGTTGTCTATGCGCTTGGACCCAATTGACATTGTAAGGTGAGGATGTGCATGCATAATAATCCTTATTTATTACTATGCGATGAGGATTTAAAAGGAAGAGGATGTAAAGACGTGTTATTTTTATACGTATTTTGATGGCGAGTGTCGAAGAGAAATGTGGTGATAAACCACAATTCCTGAGCCAAAACTTGTTTTTTTAAATTTTATTAATAAGCATTGTGGTACTTTGGTCCAAATGTTTTTTCTAACTCATTGTTTCTCCATATTGTCTGCCTACTACCACCTCTCTATATCAATGCATAAAATCAACCTCTGCTTGGTTTGTGGTTATAGTTGCATGCCATTGAGTGTTGTTTAGAGTTTCTGTGAGTCTGTGACATTCATGCAATAAATGAAGTCTCGTAGAGGAGGATTCATCAAAGAGGCAAATTGAATTTCATTTTGACAAAACACATCTTTTGTAAAGATCGAATGCCATGAATGCATCCTCAGCCTACCATGCAAGACCGTGGATATGTTGAAAAGCATTGAACATCATCGAAGAATGAAAACCGATTCCTCGAGATCTTATTGAAACATATTGAGCTCAATTGAATTCCACCTAGGCCTTAATTGAAAATTATAGACCTCATGCGTCATCAATAACACATAGAATCCATGACACTATCCCTCCACAAGGAGCCTCCTCCTCCTCATCATCATAATAAACTTCATCAACGTCATCATCATCATCATCATCATCATCATCATCATCATCATCATCATCATTCTCGTCATCGTCATCATCCTCGTCATCATCATCATCATCATCATTATCACCCACTTCCTCATCATCATCCACATTCTCCTCCTCCTCCTCGACATCATCTTGGTCATCATCTTCATCATCATCTTCATCATCAACATTGTCATCATTGGCATCATCATCATCCATCATCTTCTTCATCATCTTCATCATCATCATCATCTTCGTCATCATCATCATTATCAATGATGATGATGATGAAGATGATGATGAAGATGATGGATGATGATGCAGATGAGTACGAAGATGAAGATGATGATGTTGATGATGACGAATATGATCACTATCATCATCCTCATCCTCCTCCTCCTCCTCCTCATCATCATCATAATCATCTTCGTCATCATCATCCTCATCGTTATCATCCACGTCATCATCATCGTTTCCATAGTCATCATCATCGTTATCCCCCACTTCCTCGTCATCATCCCCATCCTCATCATCATCACCATCATCATCTTGGCCATCATCTTCATCATCATCATCATCATCAACGTCATCATCATCATCTTCATCATCATCCATCATCTTCGTCATCATGATCATCATCATCTTCGTCATCATCATCACTATCAATGATGACATCATCATCATCATCATTAATGATGGATGATGGTGCAGATGAGTACGAAGATGAAGATGATGATGTTGATGATGACGAATATGATCACCATCATCCTCCTCCTCCTCCTCCTCCTCCTCATCATCATCTTCGTCATCATCATCCTCATCATCATCATCCTCGTCATCGTCATCATCCACGTCATCATCATCGTTTCCATAGTCATCATCATTGTTATCCCCCACTTCCTCGTCATTATCCCCATCCTCATCATCATCACCATCATCATCTTCATCATCATCATCATCATCAATGTCATCATCATCATCTTCATCATCCATCATCTTCGTCATCATCATCATTATCAATGATGACATCATCATCATCATCTTCGTCATCATCATCATTATCAATGATGATGATGATGAAGATGATGGATGGTGATGCAGATGAGTACGAAGATCAAGATGATGATGTTGATGATAACAAATATGATGATCATCATCATCATCACCCACTTGCTCATCATCATCATCATCCTCATCCTCATCCCCATCATCATCTTCGCCATGATCATCATCATCACCATCTTGGTCATCGTCTTCATCATAAACATCATCATCATCATCATCATCATCATCATCACCTACTTGATCATCCTCATCCTCATCCATGTCATCATCATCATCATCATCTTGGTCATCGTCTTCATCATTAACATCATCATCATCTTCATTGTCAACATCATCATCATCTTCATCATCATAATCATCATCATCTCCATCATCATCATCGTCATCATCACCCTGTTCCTCATCATCATCAACATCATCATCATCATCATCATCATCATCATCATCATCTTCGTCATCATCATCATTATCAATCGTCATCATCATCGTCAACATCATCATCTTCAATCGTCATCATCATCGTCAACATCATCATCATCTTCTTCATCATCATCATTGATAATGATGATGATGACGATGATGATGATGAGGAGGAGGATGATGATGAAGATGAGTACGAAGATGAAGATGATGATGCTGATGATGACGAATATGATCATCATCATCATCCTCATCATCATCGTCCTCGTCCTTGTCATCATCCACGTCATCATCATCACCTCCATCGTCATCGTCATAATCATCTTCGTCATCATCAGCATCATCATCTCCATCGTCAAATTTGGGTGAAACTTTTGAAAAAACAAAACCGTATGGTTGTTTTGTTTATGATTCCAAAAACAAAGATTTTCGTTTCCCGTTGAATGCAGCAGACAAGTATATTCATTGAATAATTCATGTTCTAGATGGGATTTACTCAATCTTGTTTGGCATTGTTTTTTAATAATGACTGCACCAACCTGCAACTTTCCCCACTACAAGAATGGAGCATATGAAGATGCCTATGATCGACAACATACAGTCGCCGAACCCAGATTCACTGTATTTGAACCAGAGTTACAATGAGTGCATAAGGCTGCTGCTCGATGCTGTGGACACGCTTCACAACCTCGGAGTAATGAAAGAGGGTATCCGGCTACCCACTATTGTTGTTATTGGCGATCAGTCCTCAGGGAAATCTAGTGTTGTGGAATCCCTTGCTAGGATTAGCCTCGCTATGGGGCAAGGGATTTGTACAAGACTCCCACTTATTATGAGATTGCAAAACTGCAAATCCCAGGAATGTGAAATTGTGATAGAGTACAATGGGAAGCAAAGGAAAATTTCAGAAGCAGAGATAAAAGAAACACTTGATACAGTTACAGAAGAGATTGCAGGAAGCGACAAGGGTATAAGTGATACGCCTGTAACACTTCATGTTAAGAAGATGGATGCTCCAGATTTGACCATGGTTGATTTACCCGAGATAACAAGGGTCCCTGTGCATGGGTAGCCACAAGATATCTACAAACGGATTGCAGGTATAATTAAGCAATACATTACTCCCAAAGAGAGCATCATTCTGAATGTGTTATCTGCCACTATAGATTTCCCCACCTGTGAGTCCATAAAAATGTCTCAGGATGTTGATCAACACGGTGAAATAACATTGGCCGTGGTAACTAAAGTTGACAGAACTTGAAGGACTCCTGGAGAAAGTAACAAGGGACGCTGTAAATATTGGTCATGGGTATGTTTGTGTGCGAAATAGACTAGGGATTGAGTCGAATGCAGAAGCAAGACGAAGTGAAAGCGATCTGTTCAGAACAAATCCTCATCTTTCAAGTATTGATAAATCCATGGTTGGAATATCGATATTGGCAGAAAAGCTTATGCAGATTCAAGCAATAGGAATCCGTAATTTCCTTCCTGATATTGTACAAAAAAATCGAATCCACACTCTCCAAGAGGCAGTCAGAGCTTGCGGCATTGCCTAGGCGTTTCTCTTCGTCTGCAGATGCAATGTTTGAGATTATGAAAGTTATGGATGTTGCCATCAAAGGTATGCTAAGCAGGATTACTATAGCCAGGAGAGCCACGCACAACTAATCCATCGTCCGCACCCAAAAAAATGCAAATGGGAACCACACTACAGGTTGGTTTTTTAAAACTGTTTTGGAGGTAAATGTATATTTCAAACTTTCGAATTTGAATTTGAATTTGAACAGAATTGATTTACCATCCCATCGATTTAATGATGTTGTACCAGTTGGTCCTGTTGAAAGTATTGCTATAGATTGATGGCCGGAAATTGGTGATGGAGCATATGCCTGAAAAGAGCCAAATCATCGATCCCATCTTCTGTTTATTGTATGAAATCAAACGAATTGATATATTAAAAAAACATGAAATGATACCCATACCGGATATAACGTAGCCATATTCAGAAAGCCTGTGCTCCAAACATGGATCACAGAGGACCTTTCCCACAACCACCACAGATTCAGAAGCATAATTACTTGCACCAGCCAAAGCCAAGTAGGTTAAGAAAAAGGCAAGAAGAATTGATATTGTAGGAACTTCAACGGACGCTATGATCGGTGAAGATATTGAATTACAGAGATATGTATATATCTAACTCTGTTGTTTCTCCACTGGTGGGATGAAGAGTGGCCTATATATATAGTGTCATGTTCCTCATTTCCTTTGGCGGTTGCGCCGGCCATGTAAAATAAATAGCAGGAAAACGAACAGTCGGGTGGCACCCAAGTACTTAAATATGGTTTTCTCCAGAGTTCACAGATTCCACGTAATCAGTTCACAGGAAAAAAAATGAAGCTCTATATGGATGGGAGTAAGTTCAGATGAGCACAACAAGTGGGATGAAGATTTAGATGTAACAATACAGACAATAAAAATTCAGTTGCAAGGGATAACATCTCAATCCATACCCACTCTAGTTTTCTCGGACAGAAAATGACTTCAAAGTGCGCGTGGATAACTTTGTTCATAATGAGGCAATTCAGCTTGCAATTTGACATTTCCTGTCTCTCTGTGATTTGGTTTGATTTAGAGTTGTAACCGTTTCTCAATTTGCAAGTTTTCATATGTAAATCAGTTCATTCATTACTAAACGAAATTTGCCCATTTTCACTGAGAAAATTCCCGACGTTTCATTTTTAAAAAATGGTTCGTTCAGAATGCAAACGGGTTTCCTATAATGCAAAGGAATTTGAAGGCATGTTCAGTGAGAACCGAACGAATTTCAGAGGTGCCTGTTATGGGATTTTTGCCCATGAACTTCGCAACTGGAACTCTGGGATTTTTGCCCATGAACTTCACAGCTGGAACTCGAAGAGTAAATGCATGGTATTTTTATTACTCTTTGTAAAAGAGAAATACAGATATATTAGATTAACTTTTGCCATACCATGGTTTACGTGTTAGGGCGAGGCATCGGTATTCACGTGGGTAAAACGAGATTGGCTCAATTATTATTTTTTTGATATTATAATATAGGTATCGATAATGAGAAATCTGGCTTTGATTTATCCAAGTGTTCATCTGTTTTCAAAATATTTTCGACTCAATTACAACTAACCAAAATTTTAATTATTAAAAGATGAATAATTCTCTACGAATTGTATTTCTCTAAGTTTTATTACTTTATATTTATATTATAATTAATAATATTTAAAACTTTGGAATATTTAAATATTAATGTGTAATAAAATTATAAATGAGTAAATCTTAAAAATTAGAAAATTATTTATATGTTATTTTTTTTTTATAAATATACTATATATATATATATATTGTTTTTTTCACTTATTCCAGTAATTAAAATAATTTATATTGGTTAATAAAATAAAAATAGAATTAAATGAAAAGTAAAATACAACGATAAGACTTTAATAGAAGTGTTGTTTTTATTAGGTGTAGAAAATGGGTTTTGAGAAGAAAATGATTGATGAGAGAATTCACAAGGTGGGAATTCTTGAATCAAAGAGTGTTGCTCATCAATCCACTTCTAAGATGAAGGAGACATTCTTCCCTAACGATCCATTCACATAGTTTAGAGGTGAGGCAATGGTGATTGGGGCTTATGTATTTGTTTCCAATACTGGAATGGGCTCCCAACTATCGCTTCGTTGTTTTCAAGTTTGATGTTATTTTTGGTCTAACCATTGCTAGCCTCGCTATCCCTCACGTAATTATGTATTAAATCCATATGGAATGGTACCTTAGTAATTAATAGGCCATTAAATGTTGCGCTTTTCAAGTTGATAGTTATGGTTGATTAGTGATAACATGTGACCTGGAACTTGCAGGGCATTAGTTATGCCAAGCTAGCCAGTTTGCCACCGATCATCGGGTTATGTGAGTGTTTCAGCCTGTAAACTGTGAACTGTGATGAATAATTTGAAAAATCTAGTATTGAATGTCTCTTCTCATATAATTCTTTGTTTTTGGAAGATTCAAGCTTCGTTCCGCCCTTAATTTATTCAGTACTTGTTATCTCTATGGTTCTTGCAGTTGGGCCTGTCTCTAATGCTTCTTTGCTACTCGGAGCCATGCTTAGAGAGGATATTTCTCCAACCACATAGCCTGTGTTGTACTTCCAGGTTGCATTCACTGCAACTTTTTTTGCTGGTGTTTTCCAAGCTTATTTGGGGATTCTTAGGTTGGATATTTTCTACTTGATATTGTTGGATTCTATGATAATGCATCCTATAAATGATGGGTTTATTGACTGAATATTCATGGGTTGCAACAGGTTGGGATTTATAATCGACTTTTGTCACGAGAAACTCTTATTGGATTCATGGAAGGTGCAGATGTTATTGTATCCTTGCAACAATTTAAAGGCCTTATGGGGATTCCAACACTTCACTCCCAAGATGGACATAGTCTCTGTCTTGCGTTCTGGTCATAGTCTCCCACTGTGCTCCGAAAATCATGAAGGTCAATGCTATTCCTCCATAATCATCATCAATTAACACATGGCACGTGCTAGTTCTCAATGCATATATCTCCCTCTTCCCTTACATGCATGCCATCTTGGAGCTTTAAAATTATACTGCGCCTCTTGTTATGAACCGTGCCTTTTTTCCAATGAAAAATTTAACTTACTATTAATAATGCGAAATAGTAAATGTTCCACATGTCATGAAATAAACAGTCACATTGTTCAGCATAAGTAGCATTAGAATATTACATCCCATGGGCACAAGGTAAACCTGTTCCATAAAAACAAGTGACAAATCTGTCATAAAGAACGGAAATATCAACATAGAAGATCTATCAATGTCAAGGAGGACTAGTGCATACAAAACTGCACATGCCTTTGATATCATGTGTTCCAAAGATGCACTTTCTAGTTGGCAGGGAATTAGCTGCTTGCATCATTCTCCTTTGTTTTATTACTATTTTGTGGAGATATGTATACGTCCCCACCTATTAATAACAACAACCACATTAGTAATATTAATGTATCGTGATAGGCCTAAATGAGACACATACTTTTCATATTAATGGTTTTTCCCATAATATGTGTCCCATTTATTAATGTGGTTGTTGATAATTACTATTTAGTAATACAAATAATTTTTGCACCGTGCAAGACTATTACTATTTCATGATATGATAAAATAAAACAAGCATCCTAATAACCACGGAGCTATAACTACTACCCCACTCTTTTAAATTTGAAGTACTTCAACCATGTAAGGAGTACATATATCGGTGACTTCTTTGTGTTGATGAGACTGAATGACGTAAATGGGAGTACATGCAACCGATCTTTTAAAAACTTTGTCAACATCTCATGTGCAAATGTTTATTATAATCACATCACCTCTCACATTCTTAGTAACTACTTGTAACGTGTAACATGCGTAACATTTTTATAACTACTTGTCACATTTTCCTCCACTAATAATATATGCGATCGCATATGCATATATACACGCAATCTTTGTGTATACAAAGGTTTAGTGATATATACAAAGATTTGAACACTGAACCAGCTGTGTGTAATGACAATGACCCTTTAATATTGATGGCCCCCACTTCTCCTGCATACTAAGAACATATGAGACCTCCACTTACATTGGAGATTAATGTTTTGATCATTCACAAAATAAACGCGTTATAGTTGGAAGATCTGCAGGCTCCAGTGAGAGGTTAACATGGGAAGAGTTCCGTGCTCTGAAAAAATGGTGAGAGTTGGAAGATATGCAGGCTCCAGTGACAGGTCTCACATGGGGTTAAAGAAGGGACCTTGGAGTCGTGAGGAGGACAAGATTCTCGTCGATTATATTCAGAAGAACGGGCATGGCAGTTGGCGTGCGCTTCCAAAACTTGCTGGTCTGTAATATATATATATATACTCTGCACACACTGTATATTCGATGCGTGTTTATCGAATAGATTTAATGTATATATTCTTTGTTTCTGTGCATCGACGTGATACAATGAATCTACTTATAATATCATGTGTTATAGGTAAGCAATGTGATCTTAGAACATATTTATAGATAACATAATTGCTTAGCAGATAAGCTTTTCAAACAAGTTTTGCATCGCCAGGAAAGATACTTAAACTGGGAAGAACATCTGGACTCCCAAGTGTGACATGAGATCTCTGTGGTTTTATTGAGTATTTTACATACTCTGGAATAGTGTCATTTTCTGTTTTCAGTTGTAATTTGTTCTCTTTGGACAAGTCATATGATTGTTCTCTGTCCATTAGAACAGCCTTTGTGATGAGTATAGTTTTTGTATATCGTAGAAGATAAGCAGCTACTTGATGCTATGATTTTGTGGAAAATTTCTGCAATGTTCTGGTATGGTCTTATGTAGACATGAACAATTTTGTATCATTTGATTCATATGAATAACAATAGTATACTTTTTTTCTGCTATATATATATATATATATTTGTGTATATGCAGGGCTTCTTCGTTGTGGGAAGAGCTGCCGCCTACGTTGGATGAATTATCTGAAACCTGATATCAAAAGGGATTCTTTTAATCAAGAAGAAGAGCAAACTATCCTTCAGTTGCATGGCATTTTAGGAAACAGGTAATCAAATAACTTATATAAATATTTTTATTATTATTATCACATTTAGGTTAGAATCAGTATATCCACTTAATTTGTGGCCTGTGAATACCAATAAATCATAAATAACTAGATATATTCATGCATCAACAAAGAGTTATCTATGCATCAACTGCCAATTATCTATGCATCAACTGCCCAATTATCTATACAATAACTATCTTATATTCTTTTTTTTTCTTTTATAATTAATTATTTTTAATTTGAAACTATTTCCATAAAATTAATCGAACAATACATTTTTGTGTAATCTAGAAAAAACATGAGTACTAATCGAGTCTAAATTCTAAGATATAAACCCCTATAAATATAATAAACTAGTAGATTAAAATATAAATAAAAAAAACATGCCAAATTCTAAATTCTAACATATAATCTGATGCTGGCAGATGGTCTACCATAGCCTCACAGCTCCCGGGGCGAACAGACAACCAGATCAAGAACTTTTGGAGCACAACTCTGAAGAAACGTTTGTGGAAGATGGGACTCGATCCCTCGACCCATGCACCTAGAACAGAAGCCAAATCTACTACTCCTCAGGCGTCCGAGTCCTTGGCCTTCGCGAGGCACACAGCACAGTGGGAAAATGCAAGACTCGAAGCAGAGGCTCGTTTCTCGAGAAAACCAGTCATCATGTCCTGTAGCACTTCTTCCACAATGCCTGATAACGATAATCCACCAGCTGATTATTTCTTAAAAATATGGAATTCAGAAGCTGGTAAGGCCTTCGGGAAGGAGAATCATCATCCCAATGGAGGCGTAAACGATCCAGTTTTATCGTCTGACATTCCTCTGATTTCGGTTTCTTCCCTGTGCTGTGCCTCTACCCAAAATAGTTGTGATCAGTCCTTGAACCCAGATGATAAAGATAAGGATAATGGCTTCCAACTCTGCAATTCTGCATCATTTGAGTGGATTGGGGACTGTATTCTGAACACCCCTGAAGAACATTCATGTTTTGCTGACCTGGGCATGGGCCAGACAGAAGACAAGGCCGCAGAGGAATTAGATTTTTCGGAACTTCTTTTGGATTTCCCTGATAATGATGGCAACAATAGCATTGCGTCAGAATTGAGTACAGTTTTTCAGCAGCGGTTTGCTTCGCCATGGCCCGAACTACAGGACAAGGATTATGCATCTGCACATAGTTGAGATATCACTCCTGTTCTTCATCATCCCAATCTATGCCTGTTGCTGATCTTTGATCTTTAGTCATCGTTAATAAATCTGTAATAACCAGGCATTCACCTTTCGAGTATTTGGCTGGATGAAGTTTTCTGTGTCCAACAATTACATTGTTATTTGAATATTGATATGTACAGCACACTAGTTTTGGATCGAAAATAAAGTTGACTTCACTGTATGGTCTTACTGTTCCTGTTTATGGTTTTTCATGACTGTGTTTTGAATGAGAGAAAGCCATTTGCAATTTAGCAATATGATACAATATTATTACTTTCATATAACCTGTAAAGAGACCTTGAAAAGATGAGTTCATACAAAAGCATCCATAGTTGAAATTTTACTTCAATTTTACTGGTCATACTTTTTTTTTAACCTTTTAGGGTTTAAAGTTCCACTTCATTAATATATACCTAAAAATAACTAATTAGTACATTTTACTTAAATATATGTCCGTAACTTTTACCTTAGGGTTTAAAGTTCCACTTCATTAATATATACCTAATAATAACTTCTTAGTACATTTTACTTAAATATATGTCCGTAACTTTTTAGTACGTTTTACTTCAATATATGTCAGTGTGACATATTGCAACGGTGAGTCCCTCCGTACTAGCTAAATTTTCAAATTTGCAATCTTTTCTATAGTTAAACTTTTGTAACAGTGCATCGAAAACTGGAGCGAGGGCTTTGGATGGTCGCGACTCGCGTGTCCTCCGAAGTACAAGAGTAATGAGTGCATGTCATGTTGGAGTTGTGTTTCATAATATGTTTAAAATACATGCAACTCTGTAACTTGGTGTGTAATATTCTTATTATAATAATAACATATTCATTATAACTAATTTGTAATTGTTTTCGTTATTTTTTCAATTTTAATATTTTACATGGTATCAACTCTGCCATTAATTATTGGAATGGGTGGTTTTTAAAATTTGTATTAAGCATTTGATTTGGTTGGATTAGAAAATAAATAAGTTTGATGTTTATATGGTAATGGTACATATAACATGTTTATGGAGGTTATAAGTGATTGTTTTTATTTAATTTTAATGATAATGAATGATTTGTGATATTGCTCGTGTAATTTTTAGTTTAGAGTAGCGGTAGAGTGATTTGTGAGCCCAGTATGGGGGAGATATTGTAACGTTAGTTCCTAACAAAATAATTAAAAAAATTCATGTCTACTCATAAAACTAGCCTAGATCGTGCAAACTCTCATTGAATAGCTAGTTGAGTGCAATACCTGAGCCACCTAATCCTAAGCTCTAAAGTCTCTAGTTTAAGTCTCATATTTGCTTTTTACTTTGTATTATTCTTTTTTGTTTATGGACGACATAATATTTATTACTTTTTACTTTGTATTATTCTTTTTTGTTTACTCTGTATTATTTTGTTACTCGACAAACTCACACATGTTACAAGATCTCCCTCATACTAGGCTGAGCGCTTCTCAGCGCAATAAAAAATTATGGAAAGTATTTTAAAAAAATCCATGTTGGCTCATAAAATAAAATATTATGAAAAGTAATTAAAAAATCAATGTTCGTTTATAAAATAAAAACTTAAAACTTCAACCCGTATCTATCAATCAAGAGAGATCAAATTACCTCAAAAAGTATTGATTTTTTTAGTTAAATTTAAATTTAATTTTTAATTTTTAATTGATAAATAATTTTAATTTTTTAAATATTTTTATATCTGAGTTGTGCTACCAGAACCATCTAACTTAGTGTCCTTCAGTCAGAAATTGTGCCACTAACAACTTAATTGTTCTCCATAAAATTAATTTGGATAATATCATTTTGGTACATTCTATAAAAAAACATAGATATTAATTCACCCTAAATTCTAAAATGTAATTATCTACAATTTCAATAATTATTCTAAATTATTTACTAAATTTTCCAAAAATATATAAACAAACCACTTTTATTAAATTATACTAAATAAGATATCTCATATGGTGCCATAAGTTGAGCACGCTTTGTGAAAAAAAAAGTAGCCTCAAAACCTGCAATCTCTCATTCGCTGGGGCCCATCTAGATAGTAGCAACGTAGAGGCTAATTGTGGTAGAAGTGATCTCTCTTATTGTTCAATGGCATGACATGGTGATTGGGAATGTGGTATCCATTTTCATGTTCTTCAGTATTAATCACTTATGATAAACACACCCATAACATCACAACCATATGTATAATGTTGAAACCCGTCTATAAGGTACCCCATTACCAATATCGTGTAAAAACGTAACACTGACTTGTCTCATATGATGGTGCATTCCAGGGGGTCTCTTTGTCAATTGGGCCATTAAAATATTAATTTAGCCTACTACCTAGTACATGCAATGACTGGGTGATGTTTGCACGAAGATAAACATTTAAGTGCATAATTGGCCGCTATAGGATATCACTTCCAATCACATACCACTTTACCATGTATAACTCAAACATCAACCATTTGTTCCAAAACATACCATGCATGACTATATATTGTAAACCACAGAATCAATACAAACCTTCACCAATACACTTGCATGCATACCATGGTTTGTCATCACCTCAATACTTATTTAACTTCCCACTTTCTAAGTAGTGTTTCTCATGCTTAATTTCATAGTTTAGTGCTTAGTGGTATGGTGCATTGTTGTTAAAGCATATTGTTTTGTAACATCAAACTTAAACTATATCATTAAAGCAATTTGTTTTGCACTAAAAAAAGCTCAAACCATTCATATGAATATGGTAAATGAACAGATGATAGTAGTTTTGGAACTCTTATATTGTGTCAAATGCTATCAAGACTATGGCGCTTGAACTTTGTGATCGAAAATATCCGATTTAGTGTGATCCTTTATTGCTGCCATGGTAATGTTTTCAAAATACAACCGAGGAAGGGGCATAATGGCATCCTTTATTGTGATCACATATAGACCGTTTACCTCCATCGATGGTATGAAAACTCATTTCCAACAAAACTAACTCAATGTCTCCGCATTACTTGTACGACACTATTCATGTTCTTCCTTTTCCTAGCATGGCGTGTTTCTTGTTTGCATGAGCTTGCTTGCACGTGTTTCTTGATTCATGTGTGTCCATGCGTTGAGGTGGCGAATAGGAAGGAGATTGCATGCAAAAGTGCGCAGATGTTAAGATTCCATCGACGTGGATCAAGAGGTGAATAGATAAGACTGTCGACAGGTTCCAATGGTAAGACAAATTGGACATATGGTAGGTAACACTGCACCAAATCGTAGTCACGCCAACACATAGAAAAAAATGTATACAAAACCTTGACGCTAGCAGGGTGACATGCGTGCATATCATTTTGGACATGGCTAGTCATGAAATGTAATCATGCAGTCCCCCAGAGGGCATACACCACCGCAGAATCCCACCATCGACATTGCAGGTGTCCAAGAACAATGAGCATAGTCGGACATCCTACACAAGAGACAAAACAAAGCACCCAACAAGCAACAAATAAGAGAGGGGGGGATCAAATGTGGGGTGGTATGAATACCTATTTCTAATAACCATCGTTTATTATACTTCAACGACATGAAGACTTGACGATCAAGACGGTCCTCCTTATGCACCGACATTATTGACAGTCCTCATTTGTTGCTATCACATGGACATTTCGTTGCTATCACACAGACATTGTTGCTTGCAGCTCTTGTTGTAATTGTAATTAAGTTTTGAGAATTGTGATAATAGATAAAGCATACTAAATATCAAGGCCAATAGCTTATGAAGTACCAAAGACCTCAATTCTCTTCAATTTCCTTCAACATCCTTTGCAAAATAATAAAATGATGAGAATGGTTAGAAAAAAAATGCCAAGATTCACACTAATCCCCTCACGAATCTCCCAAAATGACATTGACCCCCCCAAAAAAAGAGCCCACAAGCTTGGTTCAAAACTGGACGAGTTTCACACTTAAGCTCCACCAAAGGTTTGCATAGCCAATGATTTGATTATTCCATGAAGATGCAGCCCAACTCCACTATTCAAGTTTAAAATGCTCCATGTAAAGACTACATACACCCAAAGGAGTGGCCCTTCCCATGCGAAAACATGTCTTAGTGCACAATGGTGGCTCAAATCCACATCAAACATCTTCGTAGTTCTAGTTAGTCCCCACGTCATGATATTCAAATGAACAACGAAGTCTGAAAGACAAAATTGGAAAGTCAAGACAATATAAGCTCGCACATCATTCCTCAATCCGTCAAAGTGTGTCTCTATCTCTAAGTAGTGAAGAGTAGCCAGGGTTTTGTTATCAATTTGTACTCTTTAAATTTAATCTTAATTTAAACAAGCTATATACATAAGGACAACCACTAAAAAAGGAGGCATCCACTTGGAAACCCTTACACCAAGAAAATATGAAAATAGTCTCAAAGCCTCACACTATTACTCAATAATTAATGGCCACATGACACCCAACCATATACCACATCAGCCTACAAATTGTGTTAAATGTTTGAAATGTTTTGTAAGCAACTATAATAAAATGAGAACCTGAAAAATGTCCATATAAACTAAATTTTGGAAAAGGAAAACCAACAAGGCTAACAAATAATGAAATATACAAGAGAAAAATACTTGACAGTAACATAAAATTCCACAAAAATGTTAATTGAATGACAAAATAGTAATTCAATATATAAATAGTAACACTGACCTAAGTGAAGCTAGGGACTAAAAGAGAGTTGTTTATGTTCTGAATTGTGTTCCATATCCCTAACAGAACATGATAGAGCCTCTTGGCATGCCTCCATGGCGCATTGTTGTTAAAGCATATTGTTTTGTAACATCAAACTTAAACTATATCATTAAAGCAATTTGATTTGTACTAAACAAAGATCAAACCATTCATATGAATATGGGAAATGAACACATGATAGTGGTTTTGGAACTCTTATATTATGTCAAATGCTATCAAGACTATGGCGCTTGAATTTCGTGATCGACAATCTTCGATTTAGTGTGTTCCTTTATTGCTACCATGGTAATGTTTTCAAAATACAACTGAGCAAGAGGAATAATGGAATACTTTATTGTGATCACATAGACCATTTACCTTCATCTATGGCATGAAAACTCATTTCCAACAACATTAACTCAATGTATCCGCATTAATTGTATGACACTATTCATGTTCTTCCTTTTCCTAGCATGATGTGTTTCTTATTTGCATGAGCTTGCTTGCATGTGTTTCTTGATTCATGTGTGTTCACGCATTGAGGTGGCGAATAGGAAGGATATTGCATGAAAAAGTGCGCAAATGTTATGATTCCATCGACGTGGATCAAGAGGCGAATAGACAAGACAGTCGACAGGTTCCAATGGTAAGACAACTCGGACATATCACAGGAAACGCTGCACCAGATTGCAGTCATGACAACAGGTATAAAAAATATATACAAAACCTTGACGCTAGCACGGTGGCATGCTTGTAGAACATTTTGGACATGGCTAGTCATGAAATGTAATCATGTAGTCTCCTAGAGGGCATACACCACCGAAAAATCCCACCATCGACACTGCAGGTGGCCAGGAACAATGAGCATAGTCAGACATCCTACACAAGAGACAAAACAAAACACCCAACACGCGACAAACAAGAGAGGGGGGAATCACATGTGGGGTTGTATGAATACCTATGTCTAATAACCATCGTCTCTTATACTTCAATGACATGAAGAATTGACGAACAAGACGGTCCTCCTTATGCACCGACATTATTCACAATCCTCATTTGCTATTATCACATGGAAATTTCGTTGCTATCACACGGACATTGATGCTTGCAGCTCTTGTTGTAATTGTAATGAAGTTTTGAGAATTGTGATAATAGTATAAAGCATACTAAATATCAAGGCCAATAGCTTATGAAGTACCAAAGACCTCAATTCTCTTCAATTTCCTTCAACATCCTTAGCAAAATAATAAAATGATGAGAATGGTTAGAAAAAAAAAATGCCAAGCTTCACACGAATCTCCCAAAATGACATTAACCCCCCCCCAAAAAAGAGCCCACAATCTTGGTTCAAAAGTGGACGAGGTTCACACTTATGCTCCACCAAAGGTTTGCATAGCCAATGATTTGATTATTCCATGAAGATGCATCCCAAATCCACTATTCAAATTTAAAATGTTCCACGTAAAGACTATATACACCCAAAGGAGTGCCCCTTCCCATGGGAAAACATGGCTTAGTGCACAATGGTGGCTCAAATCCACATCAAACCTCTTCCTAGTTCTAGTTAGTCCCGCGTCATGAGAGTCAAATGAACAATGAAGTTTGAAAGACAAAATTGGAAAGTCAAGACAATATAAGCTCGCACATCATTCCTCAATCCGTCAAAGTGTGTATCTATCTCTAAGTAGTGAAGAGTAGCCAGGGTTTTGTTATCAATTTGTACTCTTTAAATTTAATATTAACTTAAACAAGCTGTATACATAAGAACAACCACTAAAAAAGGAGGCATCCACTTGGAAACCCTTACACCAAGAAAATATGAAAATAGTCTCAAAGTCTCACACTGTTACTCAATCATTAATGACAAAATGACACCCAACCATATACCACATCAGCCTACAAACTATGTTAAATTTTTTAAATGTTTTATAAGCAACCATATTAAAACGAGAACCTGAAAAATGTCCATATAAACCAAATTTTGGAAAAGGAAATCCAACAAGGCTAACAAATAATGAAATATACAAGAAAAAAATACTTGACATTAACATAAAATGCCACAAAAATGTTAATTGAATGACAAAATAGTAATTCAATATATAAACATTAACACTGACCTAAGTGAAGCTAGGGACTAAAAGAGCATTGCTTCTACGCTGAATTGTGTTCCATATCCCTAACAGAACATAACAGAGCCTCTTGGCATGCCTCTATGGCACATTGTTGTTAACACATATTGTTTTGTAACATCAAACTTAAACTATATCATTAAAGCAATTTGCTTTGTACTAAACAAAGATCAAACCATTCATATGAATATGGGAAATGAACACATGATAGTGTTTTGGGAACTCTTATATTGTGTCAAAATCTATCAAGACTATGGCACTTGAATTTCATGATCGACAATCTTCGATTTAGTGTGATCCTTTATTGCTGCCATGGTAATGTTTTCAAAATACAACCGAGGAAGAGGAATAATGGCATCCTTTATTGTGATCACATAGACCATTTACCTCCATTGATGGCATGAAAACTCATTTCCAACAACACTGACTCAATGTCTCCACATTACTTGTACGAAATTATTCATGTTCTTCCTTTTCCTAGCATGATGTGTTTCTTGTTTGCATGAGCTTGCTTGCATGTGTTTCTTGATTCATGTGTGTCCATGCATTGAGGTGGCGAATAGGAAGGAGATTGCATACATATGTGCGCAAATGTTAGGATTCCATCGATGTGGATCAAGAGGAAAATAGACAATACTATCGATAGGTTCCAATGGTAAGATAACTCGGGCATATGGTGGGCAATGCTGCACTAGATCGCAGTCACGCGAACACGTAGAAAAAATGTATACAAAACCTTGACGCTAGCAGATAATTTTGGACATGGCTAGTAATGAAAGGTAATCATGCAGTCCTCCAGAGGGAATACACCACGGCAGAAGCCCACCATGACACTGGAGGTGGCCAAGAATAATGAGCATAGTTGGACATCCTACACAAGAGACAAAACAAAACACCCAACACATGACAAACTAGAGAGGGGGGATTCAAATGTGAGGTGGTATGAATACCTATTTCTAATAACCATCGTCTGTTATACTACAACGACATGAAGACTTGACGATCAAGATGATCCTCCTTATGCACCGACATTATTCACAGTCCTCATTTGCTCCTATCACATGGAGATTTCATTGCTATCACACAGACATTGATGCTTGCAGCTCTTGTTGTAATTGTAATGAAGTTTTGAAAATTGTGATAATAGTATAAAGCATACTAAGTATCAAGGCCAATAGCTTATGAAGTACCAAAGACCTCAATTCTCTTCAATTTCCTTCAACATCCTTAGAAAAATAATAAAATGATGAGAATGGTTAGAAAAAAAATGCCAAGCTTCACCCTAATCCCCTCACGAATCTCCCAAAATGACATTGACCCCCCCCCAAAAAGAGCCCAAGAGCTTGGTTCAAAAGTGGATGAGTTTCACACTTAAGCTCCACCAAAGGTTTGCATAGCCAATGATTTGATTATTCCATGAAGATGCAGCCCAACTCCACTATTCAAATTTAAAATGTTCTACGTAGAGATTATATACACCCAAAGGAGTGGCCCTTCCCATGCGAAAACATGTCTTATTGCACAATGGCGGCTCGACTCCACATCAAAACTCTTCCTATTTCTAGTTAGTGCCCACATCATGAGAGTCAAATGGACAATGAAGTGTGAAAGACAAAATTGGAAATTCAGGACAATATAAGCTCGCACATCATTCCTCAATCCGTCAAAGTGTGTCTCTATCTCTAAGTAGTGAAGAGTAGCCAGGGTTTTGTTATCAATTTTTACTCTTTAAATTTAATCTTAATTTAAAAAAGTTGTATACATAAGGACAACCACTAAAAAAGGAGGCATCCACTTGGAAACCCTTACACCAAGAAAATATGAAAATAGTCTCAAAGCCTCACACTGTTACTCAATCATTAATGACAACATGACACCCAACCATATACCACATCATCCTACAAACTGTGTTAAATGTTTGGTAAGAAACCATTATAAAATGAGAACCTGAAAAATGTCCATATAAACCAAATTTTGGAAAAGGAAAACCAACAAGGCTTACGAATAATGAAATATACAAGAAACAAATACTTGACAGTAACATAAAATGCCACAAAAATGTTAATTGAATGACAAAATAATATTTCAATATATAAACAGTAACACTGAACTAAGTGAAGCTAGGGACTAAAAAAGTGTTACTTTTGTGCTGAATTGTGTTCCATATCCCTAACAGAACATAACAAAGCCTCTTGGCATCCCCCTTTGAGAAACAATTGGTGTAAAAAAACAATATTTTTGATATAATAGAAAATATATATTTTCCCAATGTACACAACCATTTTTTACCATCTAGCATTTGATACCAAACTAATAAAAAACCAAAAAAGGATAAATTTATATGTACAAGTTTGCACAAATTACCTTTAAGAACAATTAATAACTTGTAGTTTTCTTTGTTGTGGCAGAACTTATTCAGATTCATCTTGACTCTTGAGGAACAAAAAACTCCAATAATCTCTGTCATAAGCCCAAGCTTGTCCATTCTCATCCCCAAACCTTACAAACCCATATTCTTTTACGGATTGGTATCTAGATCGGAATGTCTTGCAACAAGTGCTCTATCAAGTTACATGCAAAATATATCACCAATATAGGATAATTGGGTCCCATTTGAGGAGGTTTTTATCCAATGCCAATTTGTGACCAATTTACCAATAAAATTATTCAATGATGGGCATCTGTATGCCCTTGTAATTTTGCATAACCCTCTCGGGAATTACATGGCTTGAAAACTCCAAAAAATCATAACCCTCTTATTTTTACTTGGTTTATTGTGAATAATTTTACTAGAAACAACTTGTCATGATCCATTTTTATATAATTAAAACAACTGTGCATCAAAACAAACATTTTTGAAATAGAAATACAAATAAAATTCATTGAACTTCTTAATATGCATGATTTTCTATGCAATGGATTTGATTTATATGAAATCTTTTGGTTAATATATGTATGATCCTTGTCTAATATATAAAAAATATAGTGAAATTTGTATAATGTGGAATAAAAATATCTAACAAACTCTTGAGTGGAAAACATATGATTTTGTTAAAATCAAATTCATAATCTGATTCGATTATTTTTTTCTCATCATGAAAGTTTAGAAAGGTAGATACCGATTTAAAACCAAGGACAAAGCGCAATCTATCTCCTTTGTTTTGAAGATCAAATTCCCTAGTTAATCCCTTATCATTTTTTCAACACTACAACTACCATAAAGTATTCCCCTTGGTAAACATGCTCCATCTCAATACCAGAACAATCAAAATTAAGGTCCCAATCTGAATTCATTCTTCCATAACTGAATGGCATAAGAGGCTCAGTACAAATCCATACAACTTTAGCGCAATACATGCCCCTTGAGTAGAAGGAAGTCCATCATTTGTAGAATTAAGCCAAGACATAGAAAAATAAAAAAACACAGAAAAGGATGAAAGGATTGAGTAGTTTTTTATTATAATATATATCCGTACCAAGAAGATACGTTGATAATTATATGGAGAAAATACAAATAAAGTAGGTCATCACAACCGGACTTGTAGGTGATTCCTAATCCCTTGAAACCTTCCCAAACCCCTCAACCTTTCCTTACACTTCCCTAGAAATAATTACATAACAATGTTATTAGAGTCAGATGGATTGTGAACAAATGGATAAATCAAAGCAGTATGAATACTCAAATGCAAAGTCATATGCTTGGAGATGGAAATAGTTCCCCTCCTTAAACCTTGAATAGGATTCTGAATCTCCCACACAAGGAAAAACTTGTTAATGCTAATGAAGCACGATATTATTAAAAGGGAACAATCAACATAAGCCATGTTTAATCATAGGAAACTGGTCCGTGATCATGATTTATTGTTCCTGCAACTAGTCAGACTTCAAAAATGGCAATTTCTAGGCAGAAGGAAATGTCAAGAGAGTGCCCATACCAGTGCCAATAGTGAAAAAATTGTAAAATTAAGTGGTATGATAGAAAGGATGGTGTTTAGAGTGAGTAAGATTCCCTACAAGGATGCAAGACCATTGTGAAATGGAATAAATCCAACCAAAGGACATCGAGGACGTACCCATATGCACCACCTATGGCGTGCAGTCTAATCGGAAAATCGTCGGAAGAACGCTTGAACCCAGTCGAGGTTTTCCTCAAGTCTGAAGTGCTTGACCAGTAAATCCACGACAACTCCTACAAGATGCAATTCCCCATCCATAGCAAACAAACTCTTTAGAGCCCAGAGTCAAATATCTAAATCCACATAAATGCGGAAACAAGGCGCAATGGTATTGGTAAATTGGATTGGTATTTCCAATTGGTGTCCCATCGAGGATTCAGGGCTTCAAGCCATGATCCATGAACATCACTAAAGTATGGCATCAAGCATTCCGCATGCAAATGCATTCACTAAATATTTAATATTTTTACCTAAAACCAGCCGAAAACCACTAACCAGCTGCAGTGCCTACCAGCTTACCTCCTAGGTTCATACTACCTAGAGTCCCTAATGTTATGACTTGTCTTAAGGACCTATTAATGACATTTTCCCAAATATTTTAAATTTCCAAACTACGGTTTACAGAAATATTCACATGTTTAAAAAAAGGTCCTTTCAATTTTTTTCCTGTATTTGACAGGAAAAATGCTCGAGAACGGGAAAATGCTTGTCAAATTCCAACCCTGATTTTGACCACTAACCGTATATTAAAACAAATGGTTGTATTTTATGTAGGTGCTACTCCACGTGCTCTCTTCTTCGAATACTCTCTGTGGCGTCCGACCAACATAATTTCAGTAGTTGGTGATTAGAGGAATGATGAGACAGCCAACCAACATAACTTTGGAAACAATAAATCACACAGGAAGTCATGTATTATTCAAATTTAAATCTACGTGGTCATTATGTGCAGTTAGTACACTATTTATATTCAAGTAGTCTCACCTTAATTAAACAATATATGCATGCATGAGCATCTTCGCCTCATGCACAACGTATCCTTTTATCCGTACAGAGGGTGATCACAAAAGAAAACAACATTGAGCAATGTGTCATATAAAGAATAAATTTACACATAGTTTCTTGTAATATTTATGTGTAAGCATTCGTCTTTCCAGAAGTATCTTCAACATGGTATCAACCCCATGAGAAGCATTTGATCAAGTCTTTTACTTGTAGGTTCCGTTCCACCTCAAGATCTCTTTCTAGTACCCCATTCACTGCTCTTGTCACCCAAACTTAATGGAGGAGGAAATGATGCCAAGATGTTGGAAGGATAAGGTTCCAAGTGCATTTAGGAAGAGAATATAATGTGCACACAAGAATATCCATCAAAAAGAAGTATTAGGAAGGATGTCCAACCAATTTGTATTCACTCTCAAATAGATAATTATACATTGTAGGAATGGTTGGAGCATGTACACCCGCTCCAACTAATCACATATTGGGGTTTTGTACATATAGTTATGCATTTATCCACTTCAATACATTACTATAATGCCATTTATAGGGCCTAAAAGTTCCACTCAACAACAATCTGGATCTCTGGTTGGTCATGCTAGGTCCTCTTGGTCCTCATTTCATGGTGTACTGGTCTTGTGGCCTTGATAAATACCCTGTCATGTGTGGTAACCCTTCATCATGTTGTAAATTTATACCCTAGTTAAGTATTGGTGCATTTTGGGGTGACTCCCATTAGGACACATGGCTTACAATCCCCTAGCCACACTCATGATTTGATGCTTTGTAAAGGTTGTTGTGCTTGTAAGGGTTGTCATATCTGCTTTAACACACCTCATTTATACCCACTTGAACCTTAATTCATTGTATTACCCCTCACTCTGGTCATCCTAGTCAAAACATTAATGAAAATCATCCACCACTAAAAGCATTTTTTGAAGGATGAACCAAGCAAGGAGGTCATTAAGGGAAAAATACACTTTGTTGGGTTTAGATGGGGCATGATTTCCTCCTTCGAAGCTCAAATTTTCACTTTGTTGAAGCTATCATCACTTTTTGTCATTATTTTTATGTTTTATGAGGTTTAGTCCCTAAATTGTGTGTGAAAAACCCTAAAAATGAAATTTAACTCAAAATTAGATAGGTGAGCCTAGAGGAGGGAAAAGTTAGCACTTCTTCCCTATAAATATAGCACCTTCCTTTCATTTGTAATAATTAATTAATATAATGGGATCAAATATGACTAAAATCCTATTTCTCTTATGGTATATGAGTTCTTAATGTGGCGCGGACCTCTCTTCTTGGCTCTTTTAGGGTTTCTAAGGACGCTTCTTGGTGTTGGGGCTTCTTTGCGTTAAATATACAACATGATGAGATATTATCCAAACCAATATTGTATAGCCAAGATTGATCCTTCCTTATAGAGGTAATTGATCAAAGTAATGATGTTATAAAGTCTTGTTGGACAAGGATCCAGACTTGTGTGTCAAGTCACGATTCTCATGTGAACCTTCCGTATAAAGGTATCCATGAGATGGACCTCCCGTATAGAGGTGAACCTTCCATACAAAGGTATACATGAGATGGACATCCCGTATAGAGGTGGACCTTCCATATAAAGGTCATGCTTTACTTGTTAAAAACATTTAATGTCGTGTGATGTATTATTAACCATCATCACCAGTTGCTATTAAGTCTCCTTTAGAGATTGATAACCTCTAAAGTGAATTACTTTAGCATATGATCATTTGGTTCGGAATAATATGATCACAACATTCGATAATTCTTCTTAGTATAATGTAATGTGATGGATAATTAAAGTTAGCACATATTGACCATGCAATAGGAGATAAAGAAATAAAATATAAAGCATATAGATCAAGAGAATTCAAAAATTCCCATGTAGACACTTCAGCTAATTAAAGAGAACTCAAATTTTTAAAGCTTCAATTAAGTATCAATGTATGTCTCAATCAATGCCTCAGTAAAACCATCAGTTAAAGATATGCCTCAGTTAACTAAAGAAATTTCAATGGTCACTTCAAATAAATCAATCAGAATGATTTCAATTAACTAAGTGTTAAATAAGAAGGACTAGTTACCTAAAGTGTTTTCACTTTAGTTAAACTAAAAGATGACACTTCAGTAAATCAAGGAGAACTCGAATTGATCACTACAGTGATGTTATCAAGAAACAATTAAAGAGAGGTAACTAAGTGACAAAAAATAAGATCTAGTTAACTAAGTGACGACACTTAATTTAGCCACCTAACTAAGTGGGCAAGCTTTCAGTAAAGAGGTGAGTTCATCCTAAGTAACAACTCAGTGAGATAAAGCATTGCATGAGAAGTGGGGTGCACTTCTGCATGCAAGATTGATACATCCAATTTGAGGGTTAGTTCATCTTGAAGCTAGAAGATAAAAATAGAAGAGAAGGATGTATAAATATGTTATACGGGATTGATGAATTCAATGTGAAGCGAATTCTCTTCTCCATTGAAGGTAAGGCACTTCTCTTTGTGTGCAGAATATTGTTATTGAAGGCAAGGCGCTTCTCCGATTGATCTCTCTTATCTATTGCTTTCGTATCTTCACCAAGAGCCTCTCTTTTGGTGATATCTTATCTTCCAAAAGAAATCTTCTATGTTGTAAAAGAAAGAATTCTTTGATATCCATTATATTATACTAAGAAGAATTGCTAGGGGTTTTGTTCTCATAGTTTTGAGGATTTTCCCCAGGGTATATCTTGTGTTATGGATGTATGAATTTCTTGTGATTGAGTTGTCCCATTGTTTCAAGTTTCGACATCTAAAAGAATTAAAGATCAAAGCTCAACCAAATATTAGCACTTTGCATATATTTCAATTCTATTTGTAGGAGGAAGGATTTTTGGGTCTCTTTCTCTTCTCCTTCTCTCTCGTAACTGTGATAAGATTTTGAACCTTTTGTCTTGCATTGACATAGGTATCCAAGGTAAGAGCTATTTAGGGTTTCATATATTTTTTATTTAATCTTGTTGGAGAGGCATTCCTCTTGATGGATCCCTTTTGTATTGGGACTTGGCATCTTGTTTGTCCTAATTAGGTCAAGTTCTAGCATAACTTAGGGTTTCTTAGCCTTGCACTAATTCATCAAGCATTGAATTGCCAATTCTTGGGAGATCGATAGCCCTGATTTTTCTCATTTCCTTAGGGATAAGACCTAGGTCTATTTCCCTCATCTTTTATTTTTCAAATTTCCAAAATTATATATTTTATATATATTCAAAAATACAAAAAAACTAATATACCAAAAGCCCTAAAAATTAAATAGAGATAAACCCTAAAAATATAAAAATATAAAAAAACAAAAATTATATTGCAGTATTGAAGAAACTAATCCGTCAAAGTGATACACCCTACTTGATTTGATGGTAGATCCTCAAGGTATCTTCTTCTTGTAGTTGGTTTGAGAGATTTATGGTTGTGTTCAAGTGCTATGTATGGTTTTTCATATCTGATTTAATAGGTACAACCTTCTAAATTAATATTTGAAGAGTATTACAAGCTGAAGGAAAGATCTATTATCAACCCTACTCACTTGGGCATCCATCTAGTGGTTGAATTTGATCTTCTTGTGATTTTTGGGGATTGGTTAAAGAGCACAAACCATATCCGATAAGTCAATTCTAGATTTGTCTCACTCATTCGTTGGCTGCCCCCAAGATGTGAACTCTATCCCTCTCCATTAGGGGTACCTTCCTGGGTAAGTTGGCATTGTTCTAAGTGATTTCCATCTATCTTTGAGCACATATTTGTTGGTTGTCCTCCTATAAAATCATCAATGTTTTTAATCACTTTCCCTATATTGTGAGCATTTATTCATTCTAACGCCTATCCTTTTGAAGTACTTTGTAAACATTCTTGTATTCATTGCTTTAACTTCATAAGGATTTGATATGTTTCAAGAGGTTTCTTGTGAGGTATTCTTGTGTTGCGTTTGGCTAGTTTGCAAGTATATTTTACCTTTATTAGGGACTCCCCCTTGGCCTCTTGGATTTGGCCTAAAGCATGAAGAGAGTGAATTGTTGTGAAAATGGATGCACCTCCTGATTTGTTTCCAATATGAGCACCTTCCTTCATCCCTTCCTTCTTTCCAAGTTCCTTGATCTAATCAGGTATATTTGGAAACTTGCATATAGGTTTAGATTATCCCTCTGTAAAGATGCATTTGAACCTTTTCAAACCCAAATTTTCCTTAGGATCGAACCTGTTGGAAATTGGTGGGTTACCCCATCATATCTGTATTTTCTACCATTCCGACAGAAGATACTACCGAACATGGGACACCCTAGTCAGAACCCCATTGCCATTTTGGTGCCCATGCTAAGTTATTCTCATAGGCCAGGGAGCCCTATTAGTCCCGTAATGACTTGGAGTTTGAGACTGCATATTTCTCTTTCATACATTACTGACCATATCCTGATGGGCTCCCAATTTTTTGTCATTTTACATAAGCATGTGTTAAAATATCCACTTGAACATCTATTCCAACTTCTTCGTTGCTTATTGCTTATGTTGCGTATTTTCCTTTGCAGTCACTTTTTGTTACATGATTCCTATACACCATTGCTTTTGTATATTTGACACATACCCATGGAGGAAACACCCATAAGAGTGTACACAACTAGCTCAGCCCTTGTTTGCAATATGGATCTTTGCCTTGGCCTGACCCATGCCCTTGAAATATAGGCGCATGCCCTTGAGGCACTCGTTTCCTCTAATGTATCATAGCATGCTTTATTCCTTTTTCAAGCTAATAAATGAAAAAGGTTAAAAAGTGGAAAAAAACAAAATCCAAAAAAGAGGGAGAATTGAATCATTTCATATTATATCCTTGAATAAAATGGCAACAGTCAGTCATTGTCACCCTTGAACACGGCACATAATTTGGTAACCGCCATCAATACACCATCTACATTTGCCTTAGGAAATTGTACTAGTATTTTGAACAGATTTCCACCGATGGGTTATCCTTCCCATCACCAATGGAGCTTTCGTTAATGCATCTAGCATTGGAAGATTTCATTAAGGCTGGTTACTCGATTCCTATGTTTCCAAGTGTCCATTTTGCATTAAGTTATGTGTTCAAGGGAATTTCAAACTGTGTCGTCCATTCCTCAAATATTCCTAACCAATCATGTCGGCCTTCCTTGTGTGAGTATACAACGTTGTATCTCACAGTTATACCAAATTATATTAGACTATTGATCTTTGTTTCATATTTGTTTATGTGGGATGCATTAATTCCATCCTTTCAATGGATATATTCTTATCGACACCAAATCATCATCTAGGTAATGGATCTAGAAACCTAGGAGTAACTTGGATCTTGTAGTCATTGGTGGTAGGTTTCCTCACAAATGACAGCAGGTATACATCAATGACCCCTGATTACTTGACTTTACATGTGTTCGGCTTCAGAACATCTATTCGCACTTGCTAGTTTGTACTTAGTACCTTAGAGTCCATCATCATTATCGGTGGGTCTCTTCACATCTGTTAACGATATACATCAATGACCGGTAATCAGATGTTGTTTTATTATGCTCGACATCAATTCATTTATTTACATGATATAAAATTGTACTATCGTCGATTTGTATTGAAGACCTTGGGAAAAACAGTTGTATCACTCATCGATGCACTTCCCGAGTTGCGCAATATTAGACTACCATGCCAGAAGTTTGATGAAGACCTTGTTCTTGCACTCATTGAAGTGCATGTTTACAATTCTGAAAAAATTACTTTTGACATGGATCCACTATGTATTGTTCGTGGCCATGCTTTTTTACTATTGAGCATGGGTATGCCCACCTCAGGAAGATATTGTATATTTGAGAAATTGGTATGTTTGAATTCCAGGTGTTTCCCTGAATTCTGTGCCCATGAGCTAATCTTTTATCATCCTTGATTTGATCAATAAAGAGTATCAGTATGAAGAGTATCAATTTCGATAATGTATTTCGGCCCTTAGCTCTGTTTCGGACCTCACACATTAGGGGGCATCTATTAACAATCAAATTAACACCCTTAACAAAGTGTAAGGCATAATCACATTTTACTATGCTCCTGCAACACGAAGTAAGAAGACAAGTACATAAGAGAACAATCCTCTCTTATCTAATCACTACTTCCATGATTGGAAGGATTGAGTGAAGAAAGAGGTATCCCAAAGAGACAAGGTTCAGTGATTGAACTGCTTAATTGAAGGCTCAAATCTAAGCTCCACCAGTCAACAGTGAGAAGAAATGCATAAGATTGCATTAATTGTGCTTGCGATTTTTGAATTTGTGACAAAAGCCTGAAAATACTATGGAAAGTGGGTTTTTGAGTAAAAATAATAAAAAATCAAGAAAGGGATTATCCCACATTGAAATATGAAACTTGAGATCCCATTTCCCAATACTATAAAACAAAAGAATTTGGGACATGGTGAAGAAGGACAAAAAGAAAAGCAAAGGCATGCTGGGGATATTTGGAGGATTGGAAAGCTCATCTTCATCAAAAGCAAGGATGGAGAAGGATAGCTCAGATCAAGGGAGGATGGAGGCATCTCAAGAAATATTGTAAGTATGTCTATTTTCTCCTTTGATATCAAATGAAATAATTCAATTTTCCTTCCATTCACGAGATTAAGTTTTTATTCTCAAGTTTAGTTTGAATTCATAATGGTTTAAAGATCTTAGGAAATGCTATATAATTGGTTTAATATCTTAGGAAATATTAGATAATTGTTCATTTCTGACGATTGAACCTTTCCACTTCATAGTAATATAGCCATTTAGGGTAGACACATCCCTACCTTAAAAGTTGTTATCATATTGGCGACTCTGCAGGGGATTTAATTTGAAAATTGAATTATTTCATTTGATATCAAAGGAGAAAATAGACATACTTACAATCTTGCTTGAGATTCCTCCATCCTCCCTTGCTTTGAGCTATCCTTCTCCATCCCTTCTTTTGATGAAGATGAGCTTTCCAATCCTCCAAATCTCCCCAGCATGCCTTTGCTCTTCCTTTTGTCCTTCTTTACCATGTCCCAAATGCCTTTGTTTTATAGTATTGGGAAATGGGATCTCAAGTTTCATCTTTCAATGTGGGATAATCCCTTTCTTGATTTTTTATTCTTTTTACTCAAAAACCCAATTTCCATAGTATTTTTAAAGATTTTGTCACAAATTCAAAATTCTCAAGCACAATTAATGTAATCTTGTGCATTTCTTCTCACTGTTGACTGGTGGAGATTATATTTGAGCCTTCAATTGAGGAGTTCAATCACTGAACCTTGTCTCTTTGGGCTACCTATTTCTTCACTCAATCCTTCTAATCATGGAAGTAGTGATTAGATAAGAGATGATTGTTCTCTTATGTACTTGTCTTCTGATTTCATGTTGCAGGCACATAGTAAAATGTGCTTTTGCCTTACACTTTGTTAAGGGTGTTAATTTGATTGTTAACACGTCCCTACCTTAAATGCTAGGGATGTACATAAGGATAGCTCAAATCAAGGGAGGATGGAGGAATCTCAAGCAAGATTGCAAGTATGTTTATTTTCTCCTTTTATATCAGATGATATAATTCAATTTTCCTTCCATTCATGAGTTTAAGTTTTTCTTCTCAAGTTTAGTTTGAATTCATAATGGTTTAAAGATATTAGGAAATGCTAGATAATTGGTTTAATATCTTAGGACATGTTAGATAATTGTTCATTTCTGAAGATTGAACTTCACAACTTCATAGTAATATAGCTAATTAAGTGTAGACACGTCCCTACCTTAAATGTTGTTATCAGATAGACTCATGGAAATGTGGACTAGCTCTCTCTTCTATGTTAGCCATCCAACTGTTGCTCCAATGCCAACAACTAAACTCAAACCAAGCAATGGAAGGATTCCATTGCTTGTGTTGATCTCCTCCAAACATCAATGGCATCTAAAATAATCCATGAATGCTTGGATCCCATAGTATTTTTTGCATAACATCCATCATCCCTACTAATTGTGACAATATATCACTCCATGGTATGCCAGGATCCATCCACCGTATTGGAATTTTTTCACAACAATGCACATTAGTAAATCGGTGAGCCTCTTCAACAAAATATGAATCTCCTCATGTACAAAGAGGACTCCATTCCCAACGCTCACATTTCTATCACATGTTCTACTCAAAAATATCGAGTGGAACTCCCCTGCACTGTTGCGCATGGGACAAGTATGGAGTGGAAAAAGTAGGTTCCGTTGCTGCTCACCATACTGAAGGAGTACCAATGGTGTGTACAAGTGATCAAGGTCAAGTTGAGAAGTAGACACATGTGTCTCTTGCTTCTCATGAAGCATAAATAGAAATGGTCCTTCCATCACATCAACATTTCCTTTCACATCCTTAGGTGCTAGGAGTGAAGGAAAGTAGGCCAACTGCAACTCTCTACAAAATTCGTCCACTTAAACAGTATATCCATGGTCTCCTTTATTGGTTGGTACAACAAGAATGTACTGGCGTAACTCATACAAAGGTGTGAATTTCATCCATAGAGGCAAGCTGAATTCTTCCTTGCGCAAGGAAAATTACTCAACATGTTGTATGCCAATCTCCTCATGGAAACTTGCTTGCACAACTGTCTTCCACCTAACATAAGTAGAAGTATTTCTACAAGGTATATCCATGTGTGCCATGTAATATTCTACCCAATCCATATGTGGATGAATGGCATCAAATGGAATCCAAATGTGCATAGGCTACTGCTCATCTAATAGGGCACTGTGAGATATGTCAATGGAATAATAAGATTTGATCTCACCTCCTGGAGTCATCAACTCTTCAACGCATCTATCCATAGATGGACGGTTCTCTCTACTGCTTGATCCCAGGGAAATGATATCAGGATATCTATTGATGGGGCTAATTAGAATGAACTCAAGTAAATCCTCCACAAATGATCCTTCCTCACATACACAAATATCATGATCCTCTTGGTGTGAAGCAAGTGCTATGCAAACAATTCCCTTATCACTACTACCATCAAGCACTTGAAAAAAAATCATGCTCACCTTGTTCATGAGGCTCCTCTAGTGCAACATGTGTGCAATCAACCACACACATCACATCACTAGTGGTCCTGGGAGAGGAAAGAGAATCTCCCAAATCCATATGAAGTTTCTCTCCTTCTACTACTGCTTTGTATTTAATAAATTTGAGAGACATGTCTCTATCCGTAAAAATCTGCAAGTAGTCTTCCTTCATATTTTCCATCTCTCCTTTAATGATGCATAGTTCAGAGCTAGAGACTCTCTCAATAAATCCACCTTGTCTCTCCTCCAACTAAACTTTCCCAATAAGATCCGCCATTAATATATGTACACCATCAATTATAGACAACACTTGCAACATCCTCTCTTCGCTAACTAGGAGTGAGCTCTCCAAGTCACTCCATGAATGCTTGACAACACCAGGTGTGTTGTCACATGTGAGCTCATCCACCATATGAGAATCATGTAGAATCCCATCCAACAATCCATCCCTCTCACTGAAATGATCCTCAACACCAAAAACTTGAGTCTCAATGCCAATAGAGTCAACCATGCCAATATCAAACTTCTCCCTAGAAGTGGATGCAACCTCATGATGATACAAAGGAATATTTTAATCTGAAATGTGATAATACCTTTGTATCATGTCTTCCTCCTCATGTGGTGGATCTTTGGTAGCATACTCTTCCATCAACTCTACTGGTGCACAGCCAACTGGTGAGGGATTGTGCTATGCTTCACTGTGATGCACTGGGTTATGACTGAGAGGATGAACTATGCTGCAATATATGCTCCACTTATATGCACACACTATTGAAAATATGACTTACTCTTCCTTGATGTGTTGTAGTGAGGATCCTCATTCAAAAACCACCTTTCAACTTTGAAAGTGCAGAAGTCTCAGAAAGGAAAGAAC
Source organism: Larix kaempferi (assembly GCA_027924585.1). NCBI lineage: Eukaryota > Viridiplantae > Streptophyta > Pinopsida > Pinales > Pinaceae > Larix > Larix kaempferi. Next base: position 464,808 of record BSBM01000234.1, on the reverse strand, counting down.
TCCTCGATATATTTCCTTATTTTTTGGTATTCTCTGAGGTACTCAGAAGGATTGAATCCTAGAGGCTTTCCCCCATATCACACTCTTCCATCAACAATACTGAAATCTGGTGGATTAGGCCTTATGATCTCTATGCACATAGTGTCACACAAGGAGTAATCATCCTCATGTTCCACCTGTAGTCCACCATCAACATAAATAATATCATCATCAAAACATGATTCTTCCACATCATCCCATTCGTAAACATCACTAGCTGGTGCTAGTATCATAGCTACAAAATTATGCTTAAGAGCTTTAGATATTTGAACTTTGTTTCTCATAGGTGTAGAGGACCATGCTTTGATATCACTGTAATGTACCCAAACCCTAGTCTAGGCATACTAAATAAAAAATTGAATACTTGGACACATAGAGGATGATCTTTCCACAAAACTAAGGCATCATAGGCTTCAGGTGATCACCCATCACAAATTTCACCACAAACAGTAAACTAGCTTGTATTAACAAGAGAAAACTGCCTTGTTCCAAACAATCTCAAACACCCTGATATCCTTTCGAATATACCAATAGAGAATTATATGGAATTAATCAGGACTACTACAAGATAATCTAACCACTACTAAATTTAGATACCCTTTTATGGAAGTTCAATACTTATTGCTAGAAGAATAAGCATCAATAGGAAATTGTCTCAAAAAAAGCAAACACCACTAAACTAGTTTGTATTCAAAACCCTACCAAACCCTCTCAGAATAGCCAAGAAGACTTGGTTTTGACCCAGACACTATGAGGAACTTGCAACAATTAATTAATGAAAATACACGAGATAGCAGTAATAACAGAACTCATAATCACTTTATTGATCATAGGCCACTTCGAGGGGGCAACCTCCTTTGAGCAAGCTCAATACAAATAACTTCATGGTGCCTTCATTGGCCTCAACACACACTTATATACTAAGTCTAGGCGCCAATACTATGGGTCAAAACCATGGGCCAATACAAACTATGGGTCAACAAATACTACGGGCGACTTACAAAGCATATGCGCCCAACAACAATAACACAAACTATGGATCAACAAATACTACGGGACGTCTTACAAAGCATATGTGTCCAACAACAATATACTAACAAAGAAAAGACATGGGTTCCTAACATCCCCTCTCCCTTAGAAAAAGCTTTGTCCTCAAAGCTTTAGATGTGGAAATTGATGCTGAATCTGAAGGAGTGGTGCCCATGTAGTAGCCTTTGGTTGCATGTCATGCCATTGAATGAATACCTCTATGATAAAGCGAGAGATAAGCGGACGCCCTTTGAGTGTCAGGGAGGATTGCTTGGAAGGATGTAGACAAAGAAAAACCATATCAATTTCTTGAAAAGTGTGCTCAGAACGGTGCCGATCGACTTGTTGTTTCATTCGAATTCTGGCCATGTGAAGAGTGTCCTACAAAATGCGAAGAATATGATCGTGGTTTCGAAGAACCGTGTCAATTGCCTGAATTGGAGCACTGTTGAGGGTGTATGGAAGAAGAAATGGCAGTGCTTCACCATAGATTGCTTCATATGGAGTAATTTTAGATGCAGTAGGGTACCACCATTCAACGAGAGGGAGCCACTTCTCCCACAGAGGTTGGTGTTTGGAGGTGAAGCAACAAAGATAAGTTTCTAAACATTTATTGGTAATGTTAGCCTTCCCTCCAGATTTAGGGAGCCCTTCAATGAATTCTAGAGACATATATGTCCAGATCCGTGGAAGGATGGGTACGGGTTCGAGCAATCCCGGAAGGAGATGGAAGGTATCATATTCAACCACCATCTATTGAATTGTCCTTTTCATTCCCTACCAAAAGAAGGTATGTTGTGCCTGCTCATATGTTTGGAGGAACCCGGAGTGCCTGACCAATGGAGACGCAGGGAGTTCATAGAAGACATAGCCCTGTTGAATAGATTACAACCAATTTGGAACAAGCAAAGAAATAGTTGAAAGAGAAAGTGGGGCATCAATTGTGCGAGAAGGAGCATCTGTCACCAAATTGTCTTGACCCTTCATGTAAGTGATCTCATTGGCAGAAACTAGGAGTTGGAGAATCCATTTCAGTTGTGCGGGTTAGGAGACCCATTGTTCCAGGAAATATTTCAGACTCTGGTGAGCAGTCTTGATGCAGAAAGAATTCCCGAATAGGTATGGCTACCATGTCTATACTGCATGCAAAATAGCCATAATTTCCTTCGCAGATGTAGAAGTAGCTAAATTCTTACCGGAAAGGTCTCGTGAAGGCGACAATCCCATTGGTTCAACAAAGGCACCGGCATATCTATCCAAAATTAGTTCGAGATCCAAGGGAGTAGTGGAGACTGTTGATGGGTGCATCTGAATGGAATGGAGCTGAGTGATGACACCATCTAAATTCTTCTTAAGGAGTTTCTCCAGGCGATGTGAACTGATGATGCGGAGAGACCCTGGTTGTAAGCCCGTAAATTTGTGTTGTTTCCCATTGACTGAAAACTACATCCAAAGTTCAGCAAAATCCCATAAGATGGGGCCAAGAGTGCGTAACCATTGAATGCCCAAAACCACATCACATCTACCTAAGGACAAGGCAAACATGTCAGAGAGCATGGTATAATCTTACAGAGAGATACGCACATTGTGAAACTTCCCCTTGCAAGGTAAGGTGCCCCCATTGGCAACCATGACTTCAAAGTTGGAGCAAGGATGGACAAAACAATCAGCCTGTTTGGCGATTCGAGGGTCAATGAAGTTATGAGTGCTACTAGAATCAATGAGTATTGTAAGAGGAAGATTCTTGAAGTAACCCCTAACCCACATTGTTTGGGGGGTGGTGATTCCGACTAAAGCATGGAGAGATATCTTTGGGTGGTCTTCTTGAGACGGAGGGTCAATAGGCAACTCTTGAATGTCGACCTGATCATCCATTGTATCTGGAGCTTCTTCACCAATTTCAGAGGCAGGAGGAGAATCCACATCCAAGAGATAGAGCTTTTGCTGAACACGCCTATGTCCCCAAGTGAATTTCTCATCACAATTATAACAAATCCCTTTTTCTCTGCGTGATTGCATCTCTGTTTCAGACAAATGCTTGTTAGGAGTTGGTCGAGGAGCTAGCGGGATGGGAGGTCGTTGAGAACCCATATTTCGGAAGGGAACAAAAGTAGGTTTGGATCATTGTTGGGCTGCAATCTTGTCTTCTTCTAATTTAGCCAACCCTAGGGCTTCCATCATTGTGTTGGGATAGAACATTTTAACCTCTGAGCAGATTTCAACCTTAAGACCACTGATAAAACAACTCCTATAGAATTCATCAGACAATCCTTCTGTGTGATTGGCTAGTTTCTCAAATCCTGTCTGATACTCTCTCACAGTGCCAATTTGGCAAAGTTTAGTGAGAGCTCTTGTGAAGTCATCAAAAGCACTAGGACCAAATCGTTGCAAAAGGAGCTGAAAAAAATATGGCCATTTTGGCTCTTCATGAGCCTTGATGTACAAACGGTACCATTGAAGAGCTTCATGTTCCAAATGAAAGGATACAAGTGGAACTTTGGCGACATCAAAAGTATTATGCAGACTGAAATACTGTTCTGCACGATAAATCCAGCCAATCAGATCAGTACTATTGAAGAGAGGAAAATCAAGCTTCGGACCACAGAAATTGCTGGAAGAAGAGAACCCATTGTCTGATGAAGACTCATAGTGTCGTTTGTTGTTCATGGCTGAATGCTCAAGATGGAGGCCGAGAAATTTTTCATCCAAATCTTGGAGTTTGGTTTGGATGGTTGCAAGTGCTTCCTCCATGGTTTTTTCTCCTGCGCGGGTGACAACTATAACTAGGAGTTTTTTTTTTTGAATGGGTAGAAAAACACAAACATAAGCTTATTTAATAAAGGGAAATTTGGATTTGGGAAAAACTCTGATGGGTAATTGGCGTTTGACAAGGTTTTGGACACTTTTGAATGGACAAGGAAGCAGAAAATGAGGATTTCATAAGCGGGGTGAAAGAATGGAAAATTTTGTCAAAGAGGGACAAAGAAGCAGAAATAGGGAATGAACACGGTGGCAAAATTTGAAGGCGATTGGGTGAAAATTAAAGAAGTTATGGAAAACCCTAAAAATAGACAAATGTGGGATTTCTGGCTTTAGGAAGTGGAATTTGGGATAGGGTCCTCAGAAATGAAAGATGCAAAATGGGATGACAGGTGTGTCAGGGAAGTTTCAAGGGAAACATAGTGAAAACAAGGGAGATATGGCAAAATTTTATTTTATTTTATTATTTTTTTTTTTTTTTTTCAGAATGGATCTACTATGGTGCAGAAGGGATCGGAAACAGATGGATCTGCAATGGCACGGAAGGGATCAGAAACAGATGTATCTGAAAAGGCATAGAAGGGATCGACAACAGATGGATCTGAAACAACGTAGAAGGGATCAACAACAAATAGATCTAAAACAACGTGGAAGTGATCGGAAACAGTTCTGGACAGAGAAAATCTGCGATTTATCAGTTGAAAATAGATATGGACCCCGTATGCTCGGCTTCCTAATGGTTCAGGGGATTCACTCGGCCACCAATGCTGTCTGATGACTTGCGTATTGGGGCAGTATCCCTCACTACATGGATCAGGTAAAATTGATAACCGCTTTGCCACAAACGATAACTCTTGGTTTACCTCACGGGTGGGAACTAGTCAATCAGGTACGGGTCATTTCCCTTTTCACTGGCAGGTCCTCTCAATGGGCCAGCTACTTTGGGGTTCCTGTGGTACTTTTCACAATGAGTTTTAGGGCTTATGCCCAAGTACTTCCCACAGTTAAGCGGATAGGGATTATTCCCAGATCCGAACCTACAATAGATGCGAAAAAAAAATTGGTAGAAATGTCACCCAACGAGCCCAAGAAAGTGCTCTAATACCAGATGTGAGGAACCTGCAACAATTAATTAATGAAAATACATGAGATAGTAGTAATAACAGAACTCAGAATCACTTTATTGATCACAGGCCACTTCGAGGGGGCAACCTCCATTGAGAAATCTCAATACAAATAACTTCATGGTGCCTTCATTGGCCTCAACACACACTTATATACTAAGTCTAGGCGCCAATACTCTGGGTCAAAACCATGGGCCAATACAAACTATGGGTCAACAAATACTATGGGTGACTTACAATGCATATGCGCCCAACAACAATAACACAGACTATGGATCAACAAATACTACGGGACGTCTTACAAAGCATATGCGTCCAACAACAATATACTAACAAAGTAAAGACATGAGTTCCTAACAGACACATGTGAATGACTCAATACTTGTTTTCATGACTTAAATTAATTATGCATGGTACTATAGGCCAAATTTGATGATTTTAATCAAAGTATTAAAATGTGATATTTGGGGACATTACATCTCAATAGCCTATTGGAAAGATCTATCCGAGCACTACAACTTTAGATTGGGGCCAAGGATTTTTGGCCCCCCAAGTTGCCAAAAAACCATAAAAAACCATAAAAAAAACTGCCACCTAGAAAGATTGTTTTGAGCCAATGGAATAGGTGGGTGGCCACCAATATGCATTTGGATCATTGGCATATTAGAGATAACTTTTGTTTGATGTTCTCACTATCCAAGAATGAAGTGCTCATAATTTTTTGTTCTCTGATATTTTGTATGAGCCCCAATTTATAATCATTATAGGCTCCCATGTCCAAGTCACTAGCACGCCTAACTGAAGCATCGATGAAATGAGCTTGGTCTAGATTTGATCGTGCCATGATAAATTTAACAATTCATCTATTGTACTTGGAATACAATGCATATTCACCATATGAATCCAAGATGCAAATGATTGCACAAATCATGGCCCTGTCAACACTCTATGTATAATGTTGCATACTCAACCATATAATATGATAGGTTTGTATATTGAAATAAATACCATCACAGCTACAGAGGAAAAGGTTAACAACTAGCTCAAGGAATGCTCAGAACAAATTTACTTGTTGGTTCAACCTTTTTGGACATCATAAATGTATATATCAGGTGTGTGTTATGCTATTGAATAATGTTCTTTGATTTGTTGGAAATTTGTTTTGCGTAATACAATCACATTTGTTGAAATAAAAAAGAGAAGATACAATAAGACCACATTTCACATTTGTAGAATCGATATTTCAAACAAGTTTTAGATGGGATGTATATGATTTACAATCCATGCAACTTAGAGACATGCTCAACAGTGAGGGGAAGATGGCCAAAAATTAAAACTTAAAGAGACATTGGAGATTATGTTACTTGACTTATATTTAAAGAGAGGACAAATCAAGGGTATTTCTGGCCATTTCCCATAGCACACAGATTTTTTTGGAAAATCATGCCATTTTAATAAGCAATGGGGTCAACCATTGGAATGTTTAAGAAATAAGAGATTATGGTGAATAAGGTCAAGGTAGATCCACACACATCGTACTTCTGGATGCCTATGCATTATCCCTGATATCAAAAAGTAAACTAGGAAGCAATGGTTGACCAGACACCCGACATACTTCTTTGGAAATATGGTTTACCAACAACATGCACCATCATTCAAAAGCTTGATTTCACTATTGGAGCTTTCATTTTTCCTAATCAACTCCACACAAAAGGAAAAGAAGGGAAGCAAAGAATGGAAAAATGTTATCTGTCAAAGTCTTTCCCAACCATGAATGCATGTGATAATATCTAATCTCTTTCTATAACTAGGTTGGCTGAGTTGTATTATAATCTTTTAGCTATTGGGAAGTGATCTATGGTTAAATCATGTTAGATTATTAGTCCATTTATGTAATTAGACTTTATATGAAAATACCCTATGGGTATGTTAGCTCTCTCAGGAAAACAATATGTGCAATTTTTGTAAAAGCAGTCATATTTAAAGTTGTCGGTTCTCTTTTTTTACTTCTTATGGATTGACAAATTATATAGCACTGTAGTAGCTTTGATATTTCTCTATATTATTATTTCCAAACATGTTACCAAAATGGGATGGTGGTACTATTTTCATTGGTTTAAAGTAATACTACAAGAACAAAATGACTAAAAAGAAAAATTAACGTTGAATTGCGATGGTTGAACAATGACATAATTTCAAGGATCAATCAAGCCTTGTATTAAGTAGGAATCCATTCTAAAGGACACTTGACATATCGACCATGTCAAAGGAATTAAAAATTACTAGATCTTTGTGTATTACCTTTAGTCCTTGTCTAAGCAGCCATCTGCAGATCATTTAATGCTCCATATCTTCAGGTGTGCATCACTAGATTTAAATAACTTTAAATCCAATGGTGCACACCCCAAGTTGTAGAGAATTAAATGATCTACAACTAGGTTTTTATATTTTTCCTTACCTTTATGAATTGATTACATTGGTTTCAATGTATTCATTTCAGTGACTCGATAGATCATTATTACATTGGTTTTCCTAAGCCTCCTCATTATTACATTGGTTTCGTGCATTAATTTCAATGACTAGGCCTCATCATTATTACATTGGCTTCATGCATTAATTCAATGACCACAGATCATTATTACATTGGTTTCATGCATTAATTTCAGTTATCTAACCTAATGCCACTTCTTCGCATCCACATAGAAAGTGAGTTAGCACTAACAAAAAATATTAACTTTGAAGTATGAATAATAGCATAAATCAAGGATGAATCGAGCCTTGTCAATCGTTCATTAGGAATTCGTTATGAAGTATTTCTAACATATCAACCATGTCAAATACATTACAAATTAATAGATCTCTATGTATTACCTTTGTGGGTTGATTACATTGGTTTTGGTGCGTTAATTTCACTAACCACAAATCATTATTACAATGGTTTCTCTAAGCTTCCTCATTAATATATTGGTTTCATGCATTAACTTCAGTGACTAATGCTCATCATTATCACCTTGGTTTTGTGCATTAATTCCAGTGATTAAGCCTCATCATTATTGGATTGGTTTTGTGCATTAATTTCAATGGCTATAGATCATTGCTACATTGGTTTTGTGCATTAATTTCAATGACTATAGATCATTGTTGCATTTGTTTTGTGCATTAATTTCAGTGATCTAACCCTAATGTCGCTTCCTTTCATCCACATAGAAAGCGATTCAACACTAAAAATAAATATTAACTTCAAATTATGGTTGTTGAATAGTGACATAAATTCAAGGATCAATCTAGTCTCACCAATCATTCGTTAGGAATTATTTCTAAAATACGTATGTGATATGGACCATGTCAAAGACATTACAAATTACTAGATCTCTATGCATTACCTTTATGTGTTGAGAACATTGATTTCAATGCATTAATTTCAATGACTATAAATAATTATTGCAATGGTTTGGTGCATTAATTTTAGTTATGAAACCTCCTTATTATTGAATATTTCACATTTTCTTGAATAGGTTAGGAATATATACAATCTCAATAGTATCCCAAATGCATAAGAGTTGTTTCCCTTTTATTGTATAAAGGTTATGTTAAGTAGACTTGGTACATCCTTCTTGGAAAACCTTTTACCCAAATCGGATAGTGGTACTGTTGTCGAGGTCATTGGTTTAAAGTTTCTCAAATCCCCTTATTGTTGAATACATCTCTAAGTTGTGTGGATTGTTGAATAGGTCTCTAATGGTTTTGTGCATCAATTTCAATGACTATAGATCATTATTGCATTAGTTTTGTGCATTGATTTCAATGATCTAACCCTAATATCGCTTCCTTTCATCCACATAGAAAGAAATTCAACAATAAAATAAATATTAACTTCAAATTACGGCGGTAGAATAATGGCATAAATTCAAGGAACAATCTAGTCTCACCAATCATCTGTTAGGAATTATTTCTAAAAGATGTCTGAGATATCGACCACATCAAAGGAATTACAAATTACTATTTCTCTATGCATTACCTCCATGCGTTGATTACATTGATTTCAATTACTATAAATCATTATTGCATTGATTTCGTGCATTAATTTTAGACGAATCCTCCTGATTATTGAATATTTCACATTTTCTTTAATAGGTTAGGAATAGATACAATCTCAATATCATTCCCAAATGCATAAGATTTGTTGCACTTTTCTAGAATAAAGGTTATGTTAAAGACTTATTACATCCATATTGGAAAACCTTTTACCCAAATGGGACAATGGTACTATTGTTGAGGTTGTTGGTTTAAAGTTTCTCAAATCCCCTTGTTGTTAAATAGGTCTCTAATTTGCGTGGATTGTAATATATATATATATATATATATATATATATATATATATATATATATATATATATATATATATATATATATATATATATATATATATATATGTCACAACCAAGCCAGACACCAATTTGGTGTATGATACCCCCTTGTTTGTGGGACAAGGGACCCCCCTCTGCCACAGTGAAATGATGTAACTGCTAAAGTCTATAGAGGTGTACATGCACTACCCTCTACCACTGTGCAATGATGTAACTGCTAAAGTCTACAGAGGTGTACATGCCATGACCCCCTCTGGATTTGAACCTATTACCTCCTAGGATGAAACACATGTTCTTAGCCATTAGGCCCACTCAAGACGTATCATGTTCTTATCCATTAGAACCACTCAGGATGTATACACCTCATCTAAAACTTGTTTGAGATATCAAGTCTACAAATGTGAAATGTGGTCTTATCACCTCTTCTCTGTTTGATTTCAACAATTTTGAGATGCATTATGCAAAAAGGATTTCCAACAAATCAAAGAACATAATTCAATATCAAAGCACACATCTTTTGTATAAATTTATGATCTAATCCTATGGCTAAAAAGGTTGAACCAGCAAGGAAAATGGTTCTAATTTGATCATGACCTAAGTTGGTTGCTAACCTTTTTGTCTTTAGTTGTGATGGGATTTATTTCATGATACAAACCTCTCATGATATTATATGGTCCTTAAGCACATAGCGTTATCCATATAGTGTTGATAGGGCCATGATTTGTGCAATCATTTTCACTTTGGATTCACATGGACATATACAGTTGAACATGCTTTATATGCCAATCACAATAGATGCATTGTGAAATTTAATATGGAACGATTAAATCTATACCTAGATCCTTCCATCCATGCTTCGGTCAGGTGTGTGAGTGACTTGGTGATGCAAAGTAAATATGGGGTCCTTCGATTCAAGTTTACAATGGTCTTGATCCTTGGACCTATGGGTTATGGGTCCACAATTTCCATGCATTTAAATTAGATCAAAACTTTAGTCCTTGATCTCTTCAATCACTATTATTTCACACAAGAGACTCTTCCATTGGTTGTCAGGCTTCCAATGCCAAATTTCCATCATATATCATCAACGCGGAAGGCGTTCCTTCTTTCAATGATTCTTCTTACTTTACCGTATAACGATATATTAGGTCTGGACATATACAGTCCTCATAATGGCATGGAACATCTCAATTGTAAACGTGTTATCACACGACCAAATCTTAGATGCAATAAAACATTCCACAACAAACATTTATCTCAACGTTCAATACTCTTAGATATATCATTGGCCTATTAGTCTAATGTGGAGTGGGTTGGGATCTCAGTTCAAAAAGCCTTTTTGTTTCGAACAGTTTTGGCTCAGCCATCCAAAATTCAAGGAAAATGTAAGACAATGGTGGGTTGAATCAGATCAAGGGGAAGGCCAAAGCATGTATCAGTTCCAACATAAACTTAAATCCCTCAAAGCCAAAATCAAGCAATGGAATAAAGAGGAATTTGGAAACATTTTCTCTGAAAAGAAGAACTTGGAGAAAAAGTTAGAAGATATCCAAATGCAGAAAATAAGGGAAGGATATTCATCAAACCTCCGTGAGGAAGAGTCTCGCAAAATTTCCCAATTGTTTGGAAGAGAAAGATGGGAGGAAATTCTATGGAGGAAAAAATCCATGATTACTTGGCTTAAAGAAGGAGAGAGGAACTCAAAAAAATTTCACCGATTAACGATTCAGAATTGCTTCCTAAACAAAATCCACATGATGAAAAATGAGGATGGGGAGCGGCTGGAGACTAGGGAGGAAATTGAAGGTGCGCTCATTAATTTTTTCCAAGACATCATGGGGGAGCCTTGACAAGATAGACAAGGGGATATTGAATGGATCACCCAATTTATCCCTTCTCTAGTCACCGATGCTTAGAATGATCTTTTGATGAATCTGATTTTGATGACAAAAGTGGAGGAAATGGTCAAGCAAATGGAGGATGGAAAAGCTCCGGGGCTGGATGGGTTTACATTCGAATTCTTTCATAATTTCAAGGACTTTGTCAAGTAGGAATTTTAGAAGATAGTGGAATACTCTATACGAACACAGAACATTATCAGTGCCTTCAATGCAACCTTTATTACTCTCATCCCTAAGGCATAGGGGGAAGACTCCCAAGGAATGTTCAGACCAATATCTCTGTGCAATGCTATCTTTAAAATCATTACAAAGGTGACAACCAATATACTAAAAGCTATCCTCCCCTCTCTGATCTCCTAGAAATAGTCAAGAGTTGTGGAAGGATGAAAAATCATGGACAATATCATCCTGATCCACGAAGTGATACACTCCTTAAAAAAAACCAAAATATCGGGCATGCTACTAAAACTAGACATTGATAAAGCTTACGATAAGATTAGATGGAAGTATGTGAGATAAATGTTAAAATCCTTTGGGATCCTGACAGAATGGATTCATTGGGTCACAAATCTAATATCCTCAACCTTCTTTTCCATTCTGGTGAATGGTCCTCCAAGCCATGCCGGTTTATTTGTTTTCGGCAATGGATACTCCTAAAGTTGTTTTGAAAGAAATATGCAACCTTCAAAGAAAATTCTTATGGAGTGGGGCTGGGGAGTAGCGTAAATAGGACCTAGTAAGCTGGGAAGCTATATGTGTGCTAAAAGAGCATGGGGAGTTGGGGCTATGGGATCCAGGAAAAATCAACGTGGTCTACGAAGCCAAAGTCTGGTGGAGGTGGGTCACCCATGGCCTAGAATCGTGGGTGAAGTCGACCAGCCTAGGGAGAATATTTGTTCAAGATCATAGATTATGGGAGATCATAAATGGCAAGTTGTCTTATTTCTAGGGGGATTCTTGGAAACACATGTTAAAATTGTAGGAATCCTGGATACTCCCATGCTCCAACAAGCTTGCGAGGCTAAACATAAACAAAAATTCAAAGAATTTTGGAAGGAGGGAGTTGCAGCCAATGAATTCTGTGAATGGGATAACCAGGAATGGTGGGATAGGATGGGGATCCAAGCAGAGTCCTACCTCATAAGGGAGGATATTTAGGACAAGAAAATTCAAATTCATGACGGGGAGGATAAGTTGAGGTGTGGTTACTCCGCAATAAGGGTCTTCACTGTGAAAGAAGCCTACAAAATATGGATTGGGTTTAATCAACATCCTCAAGAAGTAGTGTGGAAAGAACTCTGGAAATCCCAATTATAACCAAATATCTCGACCTTTCTATGGATTATGATTAAATGATGCATTTTAACAGGTGATAATCTCATGAAAAGGGGGCTTCGAGGACCTTACCACTACTTCTTGTGCGAGAACGTGGGAGAATACATGGATCATCTTCTGGATAAGTGCTCTTTCTCCTTAGAGCTTTGTGATAATGGTGTTGTTTCCTTTCATAGGTGAATCCAGATCTGGGGTAACCCTCATTTAACCATTAGTGAATGGCCGAAAAATCCATTTCAGATTCCCATCGCCAATCGCTTGTGGCAAATCTTCCCTGGCTTTGTAGTTTGGGAAGCATGTTGAGAAAAAAATGCTAGAACGTTCCAGGGAAAGTCTAACACTATTGACTATGTCTAGACCATTATAAAAGAAACAATGTTGGAAACGATTCGCTTGAAGCCTTGGACGGGGGAGGACTGGAAAGCATAGGGGGTTGAGGCCCTAATATTGCATACATGGGGGATTCTAGGCCCCCTACAGTGTTATGGAATTCAATCAACTTTGAGAAAGGGGGTTTCTAGCTTGGATAGATGGACAACTCCGCTTGGGGGTCTCCTCAAACTTAATTTTAACTAGGCCTCCAAAGGAATTCTTGGGAAGGCGGGGTTTGGTGTTATTTTCATAGACCACACTGGGAACATTCTGAGAATATACTTGGGGCATATCAGGTTTGAGACCAACAATGCCATAGAAATTGAGGGAATGATCCATGGCCTGCACATTTCCCACCAAAGGAATTGGTTCCCTCTTCTTATGGAGGGATACTCAAAGATTATCTTGGAGATGGCGAAACACATGCAAAATGCAACCCCCTGTTCCAAGGTGTCATCTAACTGATGGTTGGTTCATAGGATTGAATGTTTGGTGGGCCTATTTTTGGACACGTGGAAATTCTCCTTCTGCCACATTTTGAGGAAAGGGAATGGGGTGGTATACATGTTGGATAACAAAGGCTCCCAATATCAAAGGCCATTAATGGAAGGTGCACTGACATATTTAAGTGACAAGACATTTAAAGGGAAATGTGAGGCCTTGAACAACTTGGATGTGTCTTGTCAAGAAGAGGCCAACACACATGTTCAATAGAACAATTAATATGTTGCCATCCGATCGTATGGATTGAGTGCTACCTGGAAGGTGTGATAGGTGGGTCGACACATGGAAAGTTCAGAAGAATTTAATGGTAATTATTGTCAACCTCTTCACATTATGTTAGAAAAGGATTTTGTAGGGGGGTTATGAGATCTGGAGGTGGATGATCCTGTGCACTTAAGGGTGGATATCTGAGGGGAAGTATGGTATAGGAGGATAACATAAGCAAAGTCCCAATGACCATCATGAAGTATAATGGCATCCTTCTATTTATGTCCCCAAAAGGTGGTCATTTTACTCGACGTATCTGCCTTCTTCTCTGCATGCACACTATGCCTATTTTGCAGAAGAGAAGGAACATGCTCACTATTGGGTTAACGAAGAAGTCTACGAATGAGGGTTTAGGGGGAAGCAAGAATCCATGATGACAAATTCTCAAAGGAAGGCCTCGGCAAGGGGACGTATTATCACGAGGGTACAGAAATAAGCCACTATGGAATCCCATGTCTTCAAGTTGGGTCTTCCATTGGAGATCTAGGATGAGCTCAATACAATGGAGGTAGGATTATGGGCAGAGCTTGATGACGAATAGCTGAAGCGGGAAAGAAAGGTGCTGGAGGAACGGGTCATGGACCCAGGAAACAACGTAGTTCGACTGGGGTTATACGAACACACTGTGGCCTTGTATTGGGTGATGAAGAACTTGATGGGGCAGGTTATGTGGGAGCACCAGAATAAGGAGGAGGGTGAGGAGGTCCCAATCCAAAATTGGAAGGATCATTATGCGGAATCCCAAGCCATGCATTCCAATCTTGATGCTATCACAAAGGCCTTGGGGATCGATGTTCCCGTTCCTCTTGCTGCATCAGTTGATGGCACTGCATATGGTTCTCCCAGTGCTCTTTAATATTATCATGTCTTGCCACGTGGATTCTGAGTCTGTGGGCATCCTATCATGGTCGAAATTTTGATTATGCATCTTCCTGTGTTACTGTCAGATTATGGGTTCAAGTGTCTAGGGTGTGCTATCTATGGGGGGCATGATAGTAGTATAGACTCGTTTTTCCTTACTTGTAATTTTGTTTTGGGTAGCTATGGGGGGAATATGTTATGTAAATACATTATGTTTTGGGGAGCTAGATATGGGATTTTTTTCTATGACATCCCATGGCTAGATGACTACTACCAATGATATGTAATTTTGTTTCTAATTAATATATTCTTTTCTTACTTACAAAAAAAAATGGTAGTGGTGTTTAGTGACTATGTTTGTAATCTTGTAATCAAATGGATGGATGATAGAACAAAATATTCATTCAATGATACTAAGACACATAGAAAATATGTTTAATGAATCAATATTTAAAAAGGTTTTATTTGTTAATGAGATTTGAATACTAATATTTTTTTTTCTTATCGAAGGAAGGGTTAGCAAAGAAAGGGTTACATAAGAGGGAAGGAGAATTATCTAAATAAGAATATTTAGATGTTAGATGGAGTTGGGGTAACTATATGGAAATATTCAATTAGCATGTTTTTATATGGAATTTTATGATTTTGATGTTTTATTTGTATAAAGTGGATATATTTTTGTGACATTTCAAGGATTGTTAATGACAATTTAAAGGTAGAATCTTATGAACTCAATGACGCAATTGGTGTTTTTATTTTGGTGGATTATAATATATGTGATCATTGTTTTTGTGGAGCTTATGAAAATGTATGAGGCACATAAAATATGTGTTTTTCATTCAATTCTTGTATAAAAATATGTTTTTCTATGTGCAAAAAATATATGTATTAAAATTTTTAAGATATAGTAAAGGTTTGACCATGTTTTAGTCCTTTATCTATGGTAACAAATTAAATAAAAGTTCATTTATAAAATTGGAAGCGTTTTAAATTTATTTGATGAAATATTAAAAAACAAAAGAAAATTTTCTAATGGTTAAATGTAATTGTAAAAAAAATTATAATCATAATCTACAATTTCATTGAAGTTCATAATCATATTCTACCATTTTTAAAAATGTCACATTGAATTTTAAGATGGAATACAGTAACTCTTTATCCCAAGCCTTAGAGAATTGAAATCATGTTAATATCCTAGAGAAAAATCATTCATTATAATCAAAGCCATGGGATATATTCACAAACCCTATAATCCCGTTGTGAATAAATATCTTGAGGTAATTGAAGTGGAAACATAGGATGCTCATGAGGTGATTGAAGTAGAAGAAGAAAAGAATTCAGAGCCTATTCTACAAGCCACTCGAGAAACTAAAATTGGACAATCAAATGAAGATGTAGAAGCAAAAGTGGATATTTTGGCAAGGATTACCATAGAGGAATTAGTAACACATAATGAAGAAACAAAGAAGGAAAAATATTTTTTGTGGTAAGTATTGTCTCCTTTATTTCATTTCAAAATATGGGAGAACTTGTCAAAAGTTGAATTAAGTTAATAAGAAGTTGCGAAAGACAAATAAACAGTTGAATGAAAAGTTAGTTGTAGCTCAGGAGAAAGCTGGGAGATGTTTTGAAGCTCATATGGGTTTGGACACATTGGTTCAAGATATCAATGAAAATTAACAATGGACGTCACCTACTTCGTATAAGGATTATCACAATTATACATATATGGAAATTGGAAACTTAATCGAGGGTGGAAAATAGGAGCCCTATATAGTGGTTATATGAGAAGAAAAATTGTGACAGAGTCCATTTCCAGAGAACAATATTTAGTGATAATAAAAACAAATATAGAAGGGGGTGGACCTAAAGGGCCTACTAAAACTGATAAGTTTAAAAGAGAAGCCATTCATTAGCAAGCTGGGAAGAATCTTTGGGAAAGAGGGTTAACTCTCTAACATAACATCAAGAAGAGCTTAGTTGGATGTATGAGATGGATAAATTGAAGACCTTGGAAGCTATGGTGATTGTTCAGGAATTAAAGTTTAAGGTTCATCAGCTTGAATAAGACAAACATGACCTTTGCATTTTGGCTCATGCAATGAGGGCATATCGTTATCCTTCCCCGATATATTCCTTGTACTTAAAAGAACTAATGATCTCCTTCTAGATGATAAGATTAGCAATTGGTAATTCTTTTTGTATTTTATACTCTTACTAATTCATACAGGAATATTTTCATTGCAAAGAAGAATATCATAATTGGGATCCTAATCCTTTTGTGGGAGATATACAACTTAGGGATTTTACTTAATTTATGAAAAAACATATTAACCGGAGCAATGCAATTTCATTTTTTCTATTTTCACAACAGAATAAAGGTCTATGGGTTAGGGGAAGCTCCAATATTTTAATGATGATCACTGAGAAAGCTAAAATGCTCCAATTGGATAATTTTGTGTCTTCCTTACAAGAAGCTCAGAACATAAATGTCTCAACTTGTGACAAACAAATAGCAATGAATTAGCTAGAGGTTTTGTTGTGCTTTTGGAGGTGAAATGTGAAATTTCCAGAGAAGAAGTGAAACAAGACCCTTACATATGAAAGGTTTGAGACCATGTTAGATCATTCTGAATGATACATTGATTGTTTGAAGAAATATGGTATAAATTGGATTGGATTAAAGTTTCAATTACCTATTATGTGGCACCTAGTTCAGTCAACATAAGAAGATGGTTTTTGGGCCCACAAAGGTACTACATTGGGTTACTATACAACATAAGAACATGGATATCCTTCCTACAACTAGAGCGTTCTTCATTCTAAGTCCCTACAAAACAATCCCTCAAATTCATATGCATAATTTGGATTGCATGTGGACATGCAATATCTTAATTCAACGGGATATGACCAGTCTTAGAAATAACATATTTTTACCATCCTTTTACCTACTCAAGTTCTTTGTTTGCCTCTCTTTTTTGCTTGGATTAAACATTTCTGATGTCGTGAGATTGTTTTAGGAATAAGGTACTTTTCAAATTACATTCATTTACATTTAATTAGTTATTTGAAAAATGAATAGTGGAATTGCATGTTTGTGAATATCCTTGGAAAGTGTTATAGATCCCAGGTTTGTTATAGATCCTAGACTTGCTACGGATCCAATTCTTGTTATGGATCCTAGTTTTTTTACAAAACCTATCACCTACATGAATTGATATGATTCTCGACACCTATAAGAATTGCTACAAATCCCATAATTTACAAGATGTTGACATAGATCCCACATTGAAATATCTCATGCTAAAAAACTAGTTGTTTCAAATATGCTTTTGGCATGATGTGGAAGGATGTGATGTTATGCATATTTAGTCCTATTTGTAGACCTTGATGAATCATATGCGCAATAATAAATTGAGATTCTTGATTCTATTTAATAATGCAATTGTTTGTGATGTCACATTTATCTTCTATCATGGGACACATACCAAAAATACAACTCATATTAGCTAGTGATCTATTAGTTGGTGAAGTGAAACGAAATTGCTAAGAGCTCAAGCATTTGCAAGTCAGAGCCTGGTTGGACGATATATTTTTTTGGCTTATAGCCATCATTCGGGTTTCCCTAACATCTAGGAAATTGTCCAAAAACGTAAAAAAACTAAAAAGTAAAAGTAAAAGAAAAAGAAAAAGTAAAAAAAAAAAGAAAAAAGAAAGAAAGAAGAAGTAAAATCGCACATGGTTTTAAAGTGGATGTGGTTTTGTGAGAAGTGGGTTTGGTTTTATTCCCTAACAACAAACCAAAAGTGAGATTTGAACTTGGGTGGGGAAGGTTACAATCATTCCTCCCAACCAACCATTCTACACCATTTTACAAAAATTAAGGGGAAATTAAATTAGAAGAGCATCAACACAAATCATTTTTACAAGAAGAATCATATTAAACATTGTTATTAAAAAAATAAAAATAAAAATAAAATCAAGGAGGATTCTTTCCACAATTCGAAAGGGAAGAAGAAAAAATCAAGGAAGACCCCCTTATCAAGAAATAAAGTCAACGAAGACTAATTATTGTCAAAGTCGAGACCAATATCATCAAAGAAGACCCAGTTATCATCCAAAGTAAGGAATTATGGCAAATTCAAAATCAAAGATGACATCGCCATTACAAGCAGCATTGGATGAATTAAAGCAAAATAAAGCGACCAATGAATATCTTCAATTCAAGAATATGAAGCAAGAATTGCGAAATCGTTTAGCAGAACACGAGAATCATAGTTTAGAAGATCATAAATGAGAGCTACAAAAAAGGTTATTCAATAAAGATAAAGAAATCTCACATTTGAAATTTCACAATCAAAACCTTGAAGACAAAATAAAAAAGTTCAAAGATAACGAAGAATCTTCGTATGGAAGTCATGATGATTTAGAAGATGATATAAAGCGTCTAAAGAAGTTCATCTTGGACAAAGAAAACGAATTAGCGCAAGTCCAAAGAAAGTTAGAAAATCAAGAATCCAAGTTATGTCGACATCGACAACAGAAGGAAAAAATTCAGCAACAGTATGGCGGCATTAAGAAGACACATAAGCTGGAAATTAAGAAAATTAAGGAGGAATTAACAAGCAATACTGAAGAACTATTTCAACTAAGAAATCATAACAAGACATTATTTACGAAAATCAAGAAGCTGAAACATAGTCTAAAGACGGAGCATTCAAATGAAGACCTTGAAGGAAAAATACTAGAAAAGCAAGAAGAAAAGCAACACCTCAGAAAGTTTAAACAAGAACTAGAGGAACAAGTCAAGAAGTTAAAAGAGGACAAAAAGTCACAAGACGAAAGGTTCGAGAAAATTCAGAGTAATAACAATCTACTGGAGAGCAAAGTAGCACAAATCCAGAAGGAAGCATCCAGACTCTCCAGAAAACAAAATAAAGTTGAGAAAGAAGAAATAAATTCAAATTCAGTCTTCGCCGCAATTAAAAAATAATTCAAACCAACAGAAAAACAAACAACAATAACTCCCTATCGACACCCCAACCATATAAACAAGTATCCTAAAAAGTGGGAATTGTTGAAAGATAATGGTACTAATGTGCTCAAAGCTCCTAACGACAGATCAATAGAGAATCCCAACAGTCATCAACAAATCAATTTTGGTTGGATTGATCCGTCAACATATTAGAAGTTATGTTCTACACTTAGAAGTTCGTACCGACATGTTTCATCAGCTACGACGTCACAAGGAACAGTGCAACAACATTACAAGGCTTTGAGGACAAAGCCTTTCTAAGAGAGAGGCAATGTTGTGAATAAAACAATAATAAAATAAACATCAACATATATATATATATATATATATATAGAAATAATAATAATAATAACAACAAACAAGAATAATATAATAGTATAATTAATTAGTGAAATGGTGTAACTCTTTATGAAGAGTTGCATTAGACACCCTTTAAACAATTATAAATACAGGAAAGTCTATCTTGTAAAAGACCATATCTATTTTATTAACTTTTATATATATTCATGGATTATTTGTATTTTCGAAAGTGGAAGGTCGAGAAGTTCCAGTAAACGGATTTTGACCGTTTCAGGAAGCTAAAGTCTATCATGTCTATCACAAATTGTAATGCCCCTAGAATGACTGTGGACCTTAAGGGCACCCGTCGAGTGACCCGACTGAACAAATCCAATACAGTGGTCTCTTGAGTCTTGTTATGTCTTAAATGATTGAGGAAAACCTGAAGATGTGAATGAAGACAATAATTGATAAATGAATTAAGGAATTAAATTATATGTGTGGAGTGGGATAATTGATTGATTACTTCTTGCTTAATGATTAGCCTTGATTGATCAAGTCAAAGTGCAGTGGGACAATTACAATCCTATCTCTGCGACTTGGGAGGACGCAACTGAGATGTGTCATAGCTTTATGCATTTATTCTGAACTTCGGGACGAAGTTCTAAATAAGTAGGGGTATATGTAGTGCGCCTAGACTACTGTAGACATTGAGGGCACCTGCTGGGTCACCCTACTATTTGAAACATTAGTAAAATAACCCTATAATTTTATTTTGAGTATATTTATGATTACGATTAACTTTGATATGAGAACTGTACATACGAATGATGCTTAACGACTAGCTGTGCAATTGATTATGTGATTAGACGAATGAGTAATGATTAAGTAAATTATAGATGCTTAATGAAGCAACAGATTTATAAACCAAATTGTGATTATTGAGGACAATGCTACTAATTTACGTTTGTGAGAAATGTGTGTAGCGACAGGTGAAACGGTTCATCGACGGACACACAAAGGAATATGAAGGGTCGTAGAGTACGAGTAAATCACACACAGGGAGAGCGATGACGATGTCGACTTCCGACGGAATACCACGCTTGAGCAGATAAGCACTGATCCGCTTTCTCAAGAGGAAAGCGTGAGGGTGTACGAGGTGGGCCACGATGGAGCTGGTCACGTACTAGTTGGGGGGCGCGCAGTGAGAACGGACTCACTCCTCAACGCCATTAGTCCCTAATAGCGTGTAGACGGAGGATGGAAGGTAACGGCTCCTGAAATCCCTACATGAAGTTCCCGCAAGTCAAAACGGAAGGATGACGGCAGAAGGGCCCGACGGTGCGGTACCCTGCCGAGAACGGAAAGAGTGAATGCAAGGACCCAACGATGTGGTGCCTTGCTGAGGAATGGAAACTACGGATGAATGGACTCGACGGAGTGGTGCCATGTCAGGGAAATTAAATTAAGAAACAAGGAAGCCCAACGACATGGCACCGGGTCCCTAGTAAAAGTTGATTTCTAAACTTAACCGCGTTGAAACGTATAATTTTGCACCTAGAACTTTACTTAGAAATGCATTTGAGTACTTTAGGCATTTGCACATAAATGATTACTTTGGCATTTAATTAATATTAAGTGTTATTTAGGCATTGCACATGAAAGGATATTCTTGATTACTTAAAAATATTATAAATATGTATTTAGGAGCAAAATGGAATCCTAGGCATGGACACCTAGTCAACTCCACCTACACCACAAATCTAGGAGTTAAGTGAAATATCTAGGGGACAAACATGAGCAAACTTAGGGATGTTGGTGCATCTCCTAGAGGAACTGACACTTGGATGGGTGAGTTGTTTTTCATTAAAGAATTAATTAAATAATTATTTATGCATGAAGCGACATGTGTCGCAGGGGATTTTCCTTTAAAAGGGAGACTTTGGGGATGGGTAAAGGACCCAGACCCTGGATGACTATCGTAATATTGAGTTACCTCATGACTTGCTACTATTGAGGGTTTGGCTGGAAATCTTGGTGGGGGGGAAACCCAAGCTGGGTTTCTTAAGAATTGTGTGTGAACTTTACGACCCAAAGCTCGGGGGAGGCCATGCGACTGAAAGCATGAGCCTATGGTTGGGTGGCGAAGCTAACGGTTGCTTCGCCAATGGTTAAACGAGCTTTGCTGGAGGGATCCTACGGAAGAAGAAGGAGACAATGGACCAACTGGATCGGGTTGACAGGTTAAGGTTTTGCTTATTTTTGTTAAGTTATTCACGCTTTTTATATTATTTTTCCAATAACTATGATGGCTAATTTGTTTGTATGAAGTTGTTAAAGTTTCAGGTTCAGTTCAAGGGGACCCTAATGGAGGGGTCCTACATTTGGTATCAGAGCCGGTCGAGCCTTGAGGGCACCGGACTCATATTTTTATAGGGGTTCATCGGTGATCGTTGTGAACAAGGACGAGATTGGTGTTGCGACATTCAAGGAGTTTCGCTTCCAACTAGAGCCTCTATTCCTACAGGTTTTTATATGCTTAAAATTTCATTTATATTTTTGTTTCTATTTAAGGTTTTGGACGTGGGATTTCATGTAAAATCTTGAGTATGTTTTGCGGTACACTTGAGATCTTATATTATGTTATTTCTGTTTAGAAAATTGTAGATCTCTGTATTATATTTTCTGAGATATATTAATTTATTTTTATCTATGTATGAACAATGAATGTGTAGATCCAATCCATGATCTATACATTCGTTGAAAACTCAGAGTATATGTTTTTTTTACGAAGAAATTGTAGATCTCTGTATTATATTTTCTGAGATATATTAATTTATTTTTATCTCTGTATGAACAAGGAATATGTAGATCCGATCCATACTCTGTACATTCGTTGGAAACTCAGAGTATACATTTTGTACGAATAAATTGTGGATATCTGTATTTTATTTTCTGAGATATGTTAATTTACATTATCTCTGTAGGAAATGAAGGTATAGATCCGATTCATGGTTTGAACATTCTACCCTTTCACCTCTGTGTAATCCTTTTATCTGATTCTCGCGTTGATAAAAGCGTAAGTCCAAATCTGAGCTTTCTTTACATTTCTCCTCTGTCGTGTATTGAAATCGCAGAACAATCCCCAGGCTTTCAAACTCCGACTCCATCCTCGTGTTGAGTATTGTCCTCTGTACACTTACGGTTCAGAAAACGGATAGATCCGGTTGATGATAACACTTTGCACTCCTGTATATTTTTTTGATATCAAAAGTATAACTTGTTGAAGCATCGCGTTTACATCCCTATAGAATTTGCATTGGTCATTAAAATATAGATTAGGCGGAAGATTCAGGTTGGCATCTCTGCAAATTCTATTGGCTATTTAAAGAATAGATCTGGCTGTCAGTTCGAGTATGCATCTCTGTAAGTTTACTGTTTTTTTTTTTTAAAGAGAAGATTTGGCTGATGGCTTCCCATCTCTCCAATTGTTTGGACTCAGTGCTAGATCCACTACTTAACTCGCTCAAATCGTATTAACCAATCGCTCTGATAGGTTCACCTGATCCGCCTGAGTCATGTTAATTCTATTTTTTTTTAAGAGTATGTTGAATCATTTTAAAAATCATATCACAGAGTGCTCAATTCAATTCAAGGCAGCATTCAAATCCATTCAAATCTGCCGTGATACCTTAGCCGAACTCTGTGATTTGTTATCCGGATTGCGCAGCGAGCTCGTTGAAGGTTTAAGACTTAGCTCTGTTGTATAGCTTGTACTCTGCTCACAATTCTGTTATCCTACCTTTACCTGGTTCATGCTACACACCCAGTGTTGGTAGCTTGAACGCTATTGTACCGATCTAATTTGACCCCTGTATCTATTAAGGCTACACGCCCAGCTTGATAGCTTATACTTGATGCAATTCTTACCTCACCGTCGAATTCTAATGCTGCAAGCCTTGCATGTCTTAGGGGTCACAATTTTTTTTATTTTTTATTTTTGTTTTCCTTGCGTTTGCAACCCTATCCATAGGATATCTGGGTAACCATAAGGATAAGCAATTGTATGATACTATTAAATCGTATCACATAGCGATCTCAAGCATTTTTTTTTCTGGACCGTCGAACATTGAGATCGTGTGGAGGAGAATTCTATATCTTAACCATTACAATCAACCTAGCGAGTGACTGTATGACTAGATTTAGGATATCGATGTAGATGAATTTAACTCAGCAGTATTCTTGTGTTTCAATTTATTTTCAAAGCTGTATTTGTTCGCCATACTGAAATCGCTGAGTGGAGCCTCGATTTCGTTACTTCCTTTTAGTAAACAATGTGCTGGATTTTAATGTTGAAACTCATAAACTGCTATCGATACTGAGTCTGTGGGATGCATATAATTAAAAGGCTATATATGTCTTATCATATGGAAACTGTGCCTGTAGTAGAAACTGACTGATTTTCACAATCTTATGCACAGTGACTGATTTTCACAATCTTATGCACAGTTATTGTCAAATCTGTCGTGATACCTTAGCCGAACTTTGTGATTTGTTATCGGGATTGGGCAGCGAGCCGGTTGAAGGATGATCCCGAAATCATCGCCGACCCAGCGGTAACAAACCATCCTCACTTTAGTGTTATCCCGTGCACTCTCCTGCTATTTTTAGACCGAATCTCTAATCTCGATGTAGAGACACCTGGACGATCCACGCCCCAGCGACCCATCAAATCTTCAAATCAAATTCCTTTATTTCCATCTGCGCTTTTGTTCATTTAAATACTGAAGGAATTGAAACTCGACTATTTATTCTACCTACGTTTTTGCTACTTAAATGCTTGAAGAATGGAGGTTCAACTATGTATGTTTGTCGTGCGCTTAATATGAGAAATAGGAATCATATCTCAGCATTTATTGTAACTCTCGTTTTTGGGTATCAAACGATTGGCATGAAATGCATTTATTTCCATAATTGGATATCACCCTATTCTACAAATTGTGAAACATATGCATTGTCACCTGAAAATGTTGAAAGCCGAGTCAGAGTTGTAAATTGCCTACGGTATCTTTATTGGGAGGCTCAATATAATTAAGTTAAAAATTATATATGATAGATATATATCAGTTCCATACCATTCATCGAGACCAAGAAACCTCCATGCCGCTGAGCATTTAGAGCCAACCAGCTCGACACGCTTTGGACTTGAATTCACGACCTCCCCGAGACCCAAAGGCCCATATGAAGCTGGGGATCGTTAATTATTTTGACTTTCTGCAGCCCTTTAGAAAACTTGTTTTATTTAAACCATTAAATGCCCATGTCATGGATCGTGGATTCTGTTCCGTCATTTCATTAATCCCTGCGATAGAATAATCTATTCGTCGAGTTGAATTGCAGATTGTCCAAAACCACCGTAACTCTAAGATCAGTATGTCCCTACAAGTCAACACGTGTAAATCCCTGCATACTGATTGTATGACAGAGTATCGATCGTAATCTGGACTGGAGGTTATCCGCAATCTACATTTATGTATATCGGCGGCTCAAGTGTAACTTATCACTACCAACGGAGTGGGCGTAACAAATAGATAACAGTTACATCATGTTGAGGTAATAGAACTTGTGTTTGCAGTTTGGATAGAGTTACCCCTGATAGCGCCCAGCATGAGTGATGATCTCTGTGTGTCAAGGGTTAGCGTTTCAGCTTTGTATGGACAAAGTTACCCTGTAATATTGCTGATCTCTGTTCCTTCTCGTTGTAAAATCAGAAGAACGCCCAGTATAATGAAGACCTTGATGTGCAACACAGATCGTAATGTTTTCTTTTAATACCTCTATTTTGTTTAAAATTTTGAGCTCTGCGAACAGTTAGCGCTAGCCCTATAAATATCTCTGTGTGAGATCCGGGAAGGTTATGATTGTTTTATTATATAGAAATCGTATAACATAAGCCCTGTAGCAGAAATCTGTTATCACCACATAAATCGAATACGGCCGGATCGAACTTAGTTTGAAGGCCTATTCATTATGAATTCTGTAAAAACGCTATTGCATGCGATGCCTATTTGTCTCTTGGTTAAATTCTTTCCCATGGAGATCCAGGGAGGACCAAATTTTTATTTTTTTCTTTTCTATTGCTGCGTCAATTTAAGAATACCACCGCAGATTACATTCTGCGTTGTCCCTTATTGTATTATTGAGATCTCTTACTTTTAAGATTTTTATTTACCGTGATATGTGTACCTAATTTTTTAGGGTATGACAAACACTGCCGGTGTAATGGGAAGCTATCTCTGCGCGTTTAATCAACACTGAGTCTTCAATCTTGGCGTTACCTCCGCGAGAGTAGGGACTTATGCTTAGAAAAGAAAAGATTATAGCATTGTTAATAACGACTCGATTATGCTTACCTTGATTCTCTTTATGAAGGACAATCACGCGAGATTCTATGTATGATAGTTAGATAAAAAGGAAATTTAAGTTAGGAGACTCAATTGCTGATATCGATAAAATCTAGGTACTCAAAATTCGAACCTCAACATAAATATGGCATATAAGTATATAATAATCACCTTTAACGTCTAGCATGAAGGTATAAGAAGTTGATACTCCAATTTCCTTATTTAAACTATGGATAATCGATATGAAAAGGAAATATCTACATAGTAGTTAGAATATTAAAAGAGGAAGATTCTCATTGTATTGTTATATATATTATATAGAAGTGTAAATCTATTAAATATTGAAAGTATGAGAAATATATATACCTACTTGGAAGATGGATAGTTAGATACCTTAATTATATATTATTTATTTTATTACACTGAATGATATTATTTTTATTACAAAGAATGTAATTCATTATTATTGATATGTATGATATATATTTAGATATGGCATGAAGATATTAGAGAAAATACTGTAAATTATATGGAGAATATTTGGAAAATAAGTACCTTAAGTTTTAATTCTATTATTTATTTCAAGAAAAACTTAATCCATTATTATTTGAATATATAAATAATATC
The DNA here is from genome assembly GCA_027924585.1 of Larix kaempferi. Taxonomy (NCBI): domain Eukaryota; kingdom Viridiplantae; phylum Streptophyta; class Pinopsida; order Pinales; family Pinaceae; genus Larix; species Larix kaempferi. The sequence continues at coordinate 437,904 of BSBM01000234.1, read as the reverse complement.
ATTGTGTCAAAAAGGTTAATAAATAATATTTTACAAATAAATAATATTTTATATATAAATTGTTATATATATGATCGATGACCATTATACCTACAGATGGATATGATTCATGTTGATTCTCATCTATATATAAAGGATTGACTTTTAAGGTTGGTAATATATATATATATATATTAAAGAAGTTTCACTTAAGATTGATATTCATAATTTTAAATTAAAGGTGTAAAATTAGAAACAAAGTTGTGTGTTTATATATATATATATATATATAAAAGAATTTTTATTTTTGAAGATCAAGGTCCTTAATTTGCTTTTAAATGTATAAAAGTTAAGATATAATTGTGGTGAAGAAGGATGATTAATGGTTAGTATAATTTCTATTAAAGGATAGTCATTATTTAGAATGGAAAATTTATGTAAGTGTTATGTGTTTCCTAATCCGAGGTTGAGGTAGAGCATTGTTTATAAATAACTAAATAAAATCGACATTTTACTACAAATTGCAATGACCTCGCTACATTAGTAGGTGATGCTTAAATGACATGGTAATGATGACATACGTAAGAAAATATGACGAAAGGGTAGAGATTTTCTACTTCTAAATTAAATAGTGATGATTAGAACTAAATGAAGATTTATTGGTACATTAAAGACAAATTTATGTGTCTATTAGATTGGGATTGATGAATCTTGTAAAAAGAAGATGAACACATGAATCTAGGCTAGGATATTCTTTTCAAACTTTACCTACATAGCCATCATGAGAAGAAGAGTGGACATATATATTTGGTGAGTGATGGAAAATTGATAAAATTTTAACTGACAAAACACCGAGATGCTCATATTGACGAGACTTGAAAGATTGTCGAGGGGGTGAAAACGAACTTAGAAATTGGAAAATAGGATATCAATGTTACCACCGTGAGAAGTAGAGCCCTTTGACACTAATTTTTCTACCATGACAATGTGGTTAAAGTGAATAAAAAAGTACAAACTCGACATGACCATGACAACGGTAAATGAAGAATTATTAATTAGGAAAGTCCACCAAAAGATCCAAATGAAGATGATTTTAGTAAAACGATGTATGGAGATGATCAACATAATGAACTAAATATAATGCAGCTAACCTGAGGACATAGTCAACCCTTGATGAAAATACGACTAGCCCAAGACAGAACTCGATAAGGTTGAGAGAACGAACATAATACGACTTGATGAGTTTGTCGAAGTAGTCCTATGACAACAAAAATAATGAAATGAGGTAAATATGTGACAAGCTCATTGACTTGGACATGATGTTACTAATGAAAGGACTAAGGGTTAAATTTCAATATGTTCGACTAAGTCACTAAATTTCGACGACTCGAATCCTATCTTATTAAAAACCAACATTATTAAAACATTTAGAGGAATTTGGAAGTAGTCTTATGGAATTTGTTTTTGTTTTTTTTTTTTCTTTCTAGTAGTTATTTGGGGGTCTCTCCTGATTTGTTAAAAACTGTGATTATATCTTACCGAATATATTATGATGTTTACCTTCTTATCTTGAAGGGAGGATAACTATTTGAAACCTTGCTTGGATTTGTTATGTTTTGATAAACTATTGGGTGGCTATTGACGCAGTGCAGCTTGTTGAAAATTTGGACATCGTAGACCCTCATGAATGAATAAGAGATAGGAAATCTAGTCGGGACTGCAATTATTGAATGTATTATTGGATTGATATTATGCGAAGTTACGATTAAGTTCCTGAGGGTGTATTGGAACCATACTAAATGATATAGGAACTAATGACTTGAACCACTTGTGCTTATAGCCATGATTGTTGGAGAAAAATAGAATAGAATGAAAGAAGATGAGAATAGAAATTAAGATAAAGCCTAGCATCGAAAGTACAAGAACAGATTAACTTCGGGACGAAGTTCTATTTAAGAGGGGGTGTATGTAATGCCCCTAGAATGACTGTGGACCTTAAGGGCACCTGTCGAGTGACCCGACTGAACAAATTCAATACAGTGGTCTCTTGAGTCTTGTTATGTCTTAAATGATTGAGGAAAACCTGAAGATGTGAATGACGACAATAATTGATAAATGAATTAAGGAATTAAATTATATGTGTGGAGTGGGATAATTGATTGATTACTTCTTGCTTAATGATTAGCCTTGATTGATCAAGTCAAAGTGCAGTGGGACAATTACAATCCTATCTCTGCGACTTGGGAGGACGCAACTGAGATGCGTCATAGCTTTATGCATTTATTCTGAACTTCGGGACGAAGTTCTAAATAAGTAGGGGTATATGTAGTGCCCCTAGACTACTGTAGACATTGAGGGCACCTGCTGGGTCACCCTACTATTTGAAACATTAGTAAAATAACCCTATAATTTTATTTTGAGTATATTTATGATTACGATTAACTTTGATATGAGAACTGTACATACGAATGATGCTTAACGACTAGCTGTGCAATTGATTATGTGATTAGACGAATGAGTAATGATTAAGTAAATTATAGATGCTTAATGAAGCAACAGATTTATAAACCAAATTGTGATTATTGAGGACAATGATACTAATTTACGTTTGTGAGAAATGTGTGTAGCGACAGGTGAAACGGTTCACCGACGGACACACAAATGAATATGAAGGGTCGTAGAGTACGAGTAAATCACACACAGGGAGAGCGATGACGATGTCGACTTCCGACGGAATACCACGCTTGAGCAGATAAGCACTGATCCGCTTGCTCAAGAGGAAAGCGTGAGGGTGTACGAGGTGGGCCACGACGGAGTTGGTCACGTACTAGTTGGGGGGCGCGCAGTGAGAACGGACTCACTCCTCAACGCTGTAGCTAGGGTTTTACCCCTAGCTTGTGCCAATGAGCACCTACTAAGGAGAATGGACTCCTTAGTAGCAGTTCAATAATGATTAAATGATGAAGCTAAAACAACAACTAACAAACTACTTTAAACATTGCATGAGACATAAATAAAAGATGTAAAAAATGGTTTTATATTAATGTTACCTTGAGTGTCAAGGTTGATGAAGCCCTTTGCAGTGTCCAAGAGGATGCTCCAAGCTTCAGAATGCTCCTTTCTCCTTCTCCAATGTTGAGGATGGGCCAAAGGTGGCTCTCAAGGTGAAAATAGTTCAAAGGTGAACTAGGGTTTCGAGAGAGATTTTGGCAGAGTAAGGGTGCTTGTGATTGTGGATATGGAATAAGGGATCTCCATCACCTATTTATAGTTTTTTGGTGGTGGAGTGCTGACCCATGGTTTTAGGAAACACATGGTTTTGGGCAGCTGTATAGGGTTTTTTCCTCCTTTTCCTCATTATTTTATATTTTTTATTCCCTTTTTAGGGGATTTTTGCTATTTTTGGAGGAAAAGGGGGTTTTTTGGCCTTTTTTAGGCTATTTTGATGGTTTTATGGCCTTTTGGAGGCATTTTAGGCCTTTTGGAGGCTTTTTAATGGGATTTTTAGGATTTTTAATGGAAATATGGTAGGAAAATGGACAAATGAGCCATATAATGTGGTAAATGAGCTAATGAGCACTTTTTGGGTGTTAACAGATTGCCCCCTGATGTGCGAGGTCAGGAGCTCATCGTATGGCCGATGGACATCATAAGTCATGAATGGTTTTCCTGGGATGTGGAGAGAAGAGAAGAAACAAACTGAATCCCGGAACAACGATCCCGAACAACTGCAAGAGCTAAAAGTACATAACCTCAATAAAGGATGAGGAATCATCTGATCATATGGACGAGGCGGGCATTCCCATGCTCGTATCAGGATATAACATGATAACAATGGGGTCCAAAAAATGGGGACCTGAAATATACATGACCTCAAATACTGACTGAGGAATAATCTCAATATATGGACGAGGCGGGCATACCCATGCTCGTATCAAGATACATAAACATAACTGTGAGGCCCGAAAAAAGGGGACCTGAAAAATACATAACCACTGTGTACATCATAAGTGTCCAGAGGGAACACAAAATCTGGGACATACTGCTGAGCGGATCATGTGTGATCTGGATAAATGGTGCACTGGAACAATCAACAGTGCTACTGAGTGTGGTACCAAAGGAACTGATGAGCTGCTGGATCATAGTGACTGGGGCCAAACTCTCCATGGTACACGGAACGGGAACTGATCTGGGTACTCAAGGAAGCATATAGCTGGATGGCTTCCAAATACAATCGCCAACGCAGCCCGGAAATCCACAGGAACATAGAACTGGGCGTTCCGAAGTGACTCACCAATGTGCTAGAGTCGGGGGAAATCCGGGGTCTTCGACTAAAAACTGATGGGATATAATCCTACGCGATCCTCAACGATGCGATCAAGGTGCTGAAGTCGAGCATGTGAGGAACAACCACTCGGAGAGGCAATGATGACTCCTCTCAGAATGGTCCGTAGGTACTTACCACAGATGGTGATAAGTCCAAGGCGTAGGGACCTCTGGGCCTATCCTCTGGAATAGAGGAGCTGTCGTCGACAAAGGGAGACCTGCAACTATCAAGGCAATGATGTTTCCTTGACAGAAGCGCGAGGTATAAGACCGAAATGTGATAGTGCTGATGGCAGGACTGACAAACTGTGGTGGGACAACTGGGCAAGTAGAGTGGGTGGACTCAAACTTCCTTTGTTCAGAGTATGATAATGTGAATGATCTGGCAGCATATGAAACTGACTGAGGGGAAAGGGATCATAGCTGTAATGGCTTCGGGAGGGTGACGGGTCTGAGGGAGACTCAAGCTGGTAAAAAATGGCAGGAGACTGCAGAATACTCTGAACAAAGGCGACCTGATTGGGGGTGCTGCCGAGATGATCGATCATAGTGCCAGGAGGCACGGGAGGAAACTTCTTCATGGGTTAATGAACTAGAAGAAGTGTGTGGATAAAATGATATTGTCGTGTGGATTTTACGAGCCCAGGACAGTTCATGCTCGTGGTTGCTTTCAATTTTAAGGAGTCTGAAAGCGATAAGAAGACTCTGAAGTAAAGGAATGGTACTATCGTGTGGATTTAACGAGCCCAGGACAGCGCATGCTCGTGGTTGCTTTCAATTTTAGAGAGTCTGAAAGCAAGTAAGAAGACTCCAGGGGGTTGCTTTTTCGTAGATTTAGTCTCCAAGGCCCAAAGAAGCATAAAAGGATGCAATGAAGAACTCTTCTAGCCGGTGTGACTAGAGTATTCCTTTTTCGTAATTAGTCTACCAAGTCCGGAAAAGGGTTAAACTTATACCAGATAGACGCCATTTCAGGTACTTTAACGAGCATGAAAGGAAGCAAGATTGCTCGGCGATCTTTTCATTCTTTTAGGAGTCAGAAAAGAGCTTAACGGAAACTCCCTAAGTGCCTTTTTCGTAAAGGAGTTGTCCGGCCCGAAAAAGGGATAAAATTATACCGAACAAAAGGAATGGCCAGGCAAGGAGGAAGTGTTCAATCGAGGTTGAGTAATGATGACCAAGAACGAGGGTAGGTGGGAACACTGATGGACCTCCTTGCGGGGTAGATGAGATGGTGGCAAAATAACGAGACATTTGCAGTATGACAGGAGTGAATGGCTCATGGAAAACATGTGGAACAATCCGATAGCGACCGATGTGGTACGCGAACCGAGGCAGCAAGGTGTTGGGACACAATGTTGAAAGTGTACCAAGTGAGAGCGAGAAATGATCTCAAGCATCATCACGAGCTCGGAAAAATGAATCCGGCGATATAAAGGATGTCAAAAACGGGTGACGGCCGATGTGGCACGCAAACCGAGGTGACGGGGGCATTTTGAAAAATGCCCAGAAAAACTGAAGGTGAGAGCGAGAAATGATCTCAAGCATCATCACCAGCTCGGAAAACTGAATCCGATGATATAAAACATGTGAAAATCGGAGAACGGCCGATGTGGCACGCAAACCGAGGCGACTAGTGGCGTCTGAAAAAATGGGTAAAAAATGACAGGACAAAAATAATGCAACGAGGTGACCATCATGACGGTCACGTCGCGCTGATTCCAGTGGTGGAAACGGTTTGTAAAACGGACTCCGTATGGGACCAGAATGACCAAAACAAGAAAAAAGTCAACTGACTATAAATAGTGGTGGGTCCAACATGACATGTGTCATTTGTATTTTGGTGACTTTGACTTGTGAGTTGAGTGGACCAGAGCTTAGGTGGCATTTCTGGACGATCCGTCTGGCTGTTTGCAGATCCGCGAGATACAGGTATTTCATTAAACTCATACCTGCATATTTTTTCGGGAGGGGGGTTGGGTAGTGGGTCCCAGGGTTGACTTGTACGGTCCACGTGGGGTGGACCGCGGGTTAGGGGGTCGAAACCGCGGTTGAAGACCGCGAGTTTCGAGCCGAACCACACGGTTGGAGACCGCGTGTTTCGGGCCGAACCACGCAGTTGGAGACCGCGTGATTCCTGGATGGAACCACGGTCGAGTGCCGCGAGTTCCAAAGAGGAACACGCGGTTCCCAACCGCGGGTTTTGGGATGACAGGCGCGGTTGGGAACCGCGGCTATATGCCTGACAGCCGCGGTTGAAAACCGCGGCAGGAAGCCCGAAAGCCGCGGTTTTGGGCCGAGCTATTAGGGCTTCTGGGAGGGGGAAAAGTATTTTTCTTAAGTTGTCATGAGACTGATGAGTTCACTTTGTGTGATTGGCAGGATGCCCCAGGTTCTCTGGAGAGAGCGGGAGATCCCTGATGAGACCATGGGTTTCATCCGAGAGAATCGCCATGTGCGATCTGTGCTGGGATTGTGCGGACTTTTGAAGTTCGCACAGATACCTATGATACGGACAGCAACATTGTTGCTGAACCGTCTGATCAGCTTCTGGGAGCCGGACATACAGGCGTTCCGGGTACAGGGTGAGAGGGTAGACCTTACCCTCACTGATGTATACTTCCTGACGGGGTTTCCCTGCTTGGGCAGGGTAGCAGACACACAGCCGCGGGTTGCCGCGGACGTCGACATGGAGGACATGTTGGAGAGGTACTGCGGTCAGGACGCGAGGGTGCATAGGAATGCACTCCTGGTGAGGGACCTACAGGAGCCGGCAGTGCAGGCCATGGCGGCGTGTGTGGTGCGGGTATTGGGTTCCCAGTCACCGGAGAAGGTGTCTGGGGGGCAGATGCAGATGGTAGAGCGTGTACTGGATGGGGTGTACTACGCGTGGGGGCAGATGTTCCTGACCTGCGTTCAGCGACAGCTGACGGCAGCGAAGGAAGATGGCAAGGGCTTTTGCTTTGGGTCCTTCCTATGTGCCTTCTTTATGGAGAGGGTACCCACACTACGGCCACGGGTGCCGATTAGGGCAGGAGGGATGAGGGAGCGGAGGATGGTCCGTTGGGGTGAGATGATGCGCCGCCGTGGTGGCGGCGACGTGGGCAGATATTTTACGCAGGAGTTGTACCTGCAGTGGCTCCAGATACCGTTGACGCTGGACGACTTCCCGTATCGAGACATGGACTTCACGGGAGATCCGGAGGCGCCACGAGCACCAGGACAGGCATGGGGTCCTGATGGTACGTAGGTGTTTTTATTTCATGTTATGTATGTCAATGTTATGTATATGATAGTAGATGGATATACTGTGACTGACATGTGGTTGATCTTGCAGATGTGGGCCCGAGGCCACCTCCAGGACATGTGGCGCGACGGGGTATTGTGGCCGTTCCGGCTCTGCCTGGACAAGGAGAGGTGCGGCGCCGGGATCCAGAGGTGACCCTAGAGTCTGTACGGGAGCTACTAGATTGGTTATTGATAGGGGTGACCGACGAGGGATGGCGGGATGTCGATCCTGATGTGGTACGGGATTGCATGGGGGCACCCCGTGAGTTCAGGTCCATCGCGATTCGGGTGGCGATTTTGGTGGACCGGGCTCGGGCACAGGAGGCCGGAGGCGAGGAGGACTTGCCGTAGGAGGAGCGAGGGGAGGATTCAGAGGCAGCCGATGCTGGCAGTGATGCAGGATACGACTCTCATTAGGGAGTGCAGGGGACTCCCCCCGAGTTTTGTAGCTACGGCATGTATGTAGATGAGGTTGTAGGCATGTATAGCCATTTTTTGTATAGCTGGGTACAGGGGTACTCAGGACATGTACAGTACTGAACATGTATATATTTTTTTGAGATATATATATGCACGTGGATGCACCTTTTTATATGATGTTGTTTTATTTGTACGCACGTGGATGCGCTTTATGTGTTATGATATGTTTACATTGCACGTGGATGCAAGTAGGTTAGGATGTTAGGCACATGGATGCCCCTTGTATATTTGATGTGATGTGACATGATATATAGATGTTTAGGCACGTGGATGCCCCTATGGTTATGTTTGTGGTTTATGTACATGGATGCAAATGTGGATGCGATGCAATCTTTTTGGGTTTTTATCTATTTTTTATGAGATGCTATGGGATGATGATGCATGATGTTACATGGTGTGATTGATATGCCAGTCTAGGATGTTGTTGGCCATTTGGTCTGCGACACTATTTTGGGCTCTGGGGACATGTGTGAATGTGATGGATTCAAATTGTCGACTGAGTTGTTTTGTGCGCAGGAATTTTCTAAAAAGGCAGGGATCACGCACCTGGTAGCAGTTGTTGAGCTGGGAGACAAGTAGCTGGGAGTCAAGGAACACATGAAGGTGACTTATGCCCAATTGGAGGGCGGCAGTCAGGAGACCGGTCACAGCATCATACTCCGCCTGGTTATTGGTAGCAGCGCCTATACAAATCCCGTCAAGGTGAATCATCTCGTTGGAAGGGGAGTACAAGACCCATGCTGCAGAAGCCAGGTTGGGAGACCAGCGGCTTGCGCCGTCAGCGAAGCCAGTGTAACGAGGTGGAAGATGGTCCATCTGTAATCATGCAGAAAGGATGGATGTAAGATGATTGTAAAAAAGTGAAAAACAAAAAAGAGAGCAAACTGTACAATGCGGACCAAAATGGGGCCGCGAGTTATTCTATGGATAGAGATTCCGTAGGATGCAACCCGTCATGGGGGTTGCGTAAAGGGAGGCCTTTAGAGTTGGTTTCAGTAAGAACATGGAGTTTCTCTGGCCGTGTGTCTATGTGATGTTCGAGAATGACGGGATTGAACCTAGGCATTCCGGGAGAGGGCCAAGCAAAGACATCACGGTACTCGTGGAAAAGTTGTGTATAATCCTCAATCTTCCGCGCGCTGCAGGAGGCTCCTAAAGTGATGAGTTCAGGGGCATATCCTGGGAACTTTGAGGGGGGAAGAGGATGTTGTTTCTGACGAATGGGGGTTACATCAGGCCATGTGTCAATGGGGTGCTCTATAATTGCGGGGTCAAGACCAGGCATTTCGGTATAGTACCAGGCAAAGACATCACGGAATTCTTTGAAAAGGTGGGTGTAGTCCTCAATCTCTTGTTTACTGCAGAATGCTCCTAAAGTAATGAGTTCAGGGGCACGACCTGGAGCAGCAATATCGACTTGGATGACAGGTGAGATGTTGGCCATGTTGCCCTCCTCAAAGGCATCAGGAGCAGGAATTGGGTCCTTGAACCAGTCGACCTTGGTGGGGAGGAAGTCTTTAGATTCGACCGCGTATTGGGTAGCGGTGCTAGAGGAAGACGCTTCTGGGATGAAATAGGAACGGTGGTGCATATCATCCCAAGGATAATCCGGGGCAGTTAGGGCCTCAAGAATCTCCTCATCAGTACGGAAAGTCTGCGTCGTCAAATCGGTTGACGAGGGGGTAGTGGAAGTGTTGGTTGAAGAGATCATGTAGATGATATTAACCTCTTCAGAAGGGGGAGAGACCGGGGGGTAGATCTCCTCAATGGTAGGTGGTGCCGTCTCAAGGTCCAGATTGTTCATCTCATAAAGAGCTGCTCTGTAATCCGGGAGATCGGGACAATGATGTGAATAATGCCCGTAAATACCGCATATGGCGCAAGAGTGGTTGGTACGTAGGGACTTATCTTTAGGCTTAGGAGTGGGGTTTAGTTCGACAGTTGGGATGTTGGGGTCATCATCGAGCATTTGCATGTGCTTCTGTAATGCGGGTAACTGTGGGCATTGGTGGGTCGCATGGACCAACTCGTCACACAGCGAGCATTTGGGAGGAGCACGAAACACTGGAGGGTTCTTGACTGTCTTGGGAGGTGGGACAGCAGTGTAAGGTTGTGGACCTCTGCCCCCAGTGGGTTGAGGAGGAGGAGGAGGTGTCGTGGAGGACGAAGCGGTAGAGACACCGGGAGGTGGCTGAGTGGTAGTAGCCATGGGTTGCACCGGCTGGAGGACGACATCTGGTGTCGGCGGGCGAACGGGAGGCGAAAGATACCATACGGGTAAGCCCAAGGTTAACCCAGGGAGGCTAAGGGTAGCCATGACCGGGGCGCTTACTACTCCCGATGGAGGGACTAGGAAGGGGATCGTATGGATCGGTGTAACACCAATGTGGCTAGGTACCAATGGTGGTTTAGGCAACAAGGATGGTTGACTGTTAGGTGGTAGGATGTCGTGGGACAAGGTACATAAGTCAGACATTTCGGGCGTAGATGACGGCGGAGGAATGGATTGAAAGGTGGAGGTCATCGGCGCGTCTGAGTAGACTCCAGGCCCCGTAGAGGAAACAAACGAGGTGGTAGCAGGAGAAACAGGTTGTTCAACCATGGGGAGAACATTTTCCGGTGCCGCCGGAGCACTGGGGTCATAGTAGGTGAGCTGGTCAATCTTAACCACGTGTCCTTCATGGGGGAACATCATGGTGCGAAAGACAGAAGAGGCAACCACCCGCATGGCATACATGCAGCTGCGGCCAAGTAGAAGGTTGTAATCCAATTGGGCATTGATTACCTCTATGTCAATAAGGACTGTTTTACCACCTAACTGGACTGGAACGTTGGGCAGGAGGCCTTGGGGCTGGGCCGAACGATCGTCGTAGGCACGTAACGCAGTGGTGGACTGCTGGAGAGGAGGGGATCCTAGCTTCTGCCATACAAATGTAGACATAACGCATGTGGAGGCACCCTCATCGATGATGCACCGATGGATAACAAGGTTCCTAACGGAGACAGTAACTTGGAAGGCTAAGCTGGAAGGTAGGCGTGGTTCAGACTGGTCTAAATCAAACGCCATCAAATGCGAATCAGTTGGGTCAATCCCCCCAATGGCGGAGAGTAACGTCTTGCGCTGGGAAGGGCAGTTCTTCAAGACTTCTAACGCAGACATGGCTGCGGGAGACTGAGCTAGGTCGTCTACGATGTTGTAGTTTGACGCAGCGCGCGCAGTAGGGTTATTGTTGATTCGGCGAAGTGGGAAACGAGGTGCTTTCACGGCGCCGTCTATGGGAGGCGGAGGTATACGTAACGCCTGATCGGTGGGATGGGCATTAGTAGGTTTATCCGTGGGAGTGGCTTCAGAAGTGGAGCCATATTGGTTCCGACGGGTCTGGAGGTTGACGTCAGCGGATGACATCATCAATAGGTGGTGGGTACCTGAGTCAAACATGGGTTGATCAGGAGCAACGTAAGTGATCTGTTGTTGTTGGGGTGCATTGGCTTGCTGGGGAGCCAACGGCTGAGTGTTCACTACGCCTTGGGTCGGTAATGGGTTTTGCAGCACCAAAGGGGGTTGTTGAGGTTGGGGGGGGTTGGGTGGCGCTTGGGGAGCCGCGTGCCCTTGGCGATGGGCCTCGTCAACCCAGAGCTACCGAGCTCGCTCCAAGTGTGGGCAAGCATGTGTATAATGTCCATAGACCCCGCAAATAGAACAAGGGTGATTTGTTCGGAGATTGGGGTTTTTAGCCTGCTTGGGCGGGCGATCAGGGTTTTGATTAGCGGGGGCTGCATTATTGTTGTCAGGGGGATTAGCCGGTTGACCAGCTTGGTCTGCAGGTTGGTTGTTTCCCCTATTACGGCCCTTGCCGCGGTTCTGTTGGCCCTGGTTACGTTGGTTGTTCTGGTTTTGCTGCGGATTCTGTTGGGCGTAAACTTGCCCTTGGGCAGCAGGTGGATTCTGAGGTTGCGCAGGTGCAGGAGCAGGCTGCGGGGGATGATATGCAGGTTGAGGCTGAGCAGGTGCAGCAACTTGAGGGGGTTGCTGATAGGACTGCGGAGCAGGTTGAGGATGTGCCGCAAGGGCTACCTGGGGCGGATAATAAGCTGGTGGGGCTTGTGAAGGCGCAGGAGCTGGGGCAGTCTGCTGATGGTAGTAAGGCTGAGGGGCGACTGGAGGAGCATAAGCAGGAGTCGCATACCCGAAGCACTGAGGTGGACATGAAGGTCCATGGGAATGGTGATGTGTCATGGGAGCATATGAGTTGGTTGCTCCAGACTGGGAGGTAGCCCTCGACAGGTCGGGGCCAGGGGTAGGACGTGCTATAGAAAATGGTTGGGGATGCGAAGAAACACGGCCAATGATACCATCTGCAGCGTGGGATGCCCCCGGCGCATCATGATGGGAGGACTCGCCGCGAGGGGCGTCAGGTATAATGGTATAAAGGTAACCCGATTGGGCGTAAATGAGGTCGAACTGTTGTGCCTTAAGGATGGCTTCTTCTTCAGACTGGGGTCTTTCTGAGGCCACATCCTTAGCAATAACAGGGAGAAGGGATTTGAGGAACCAATCTAGGAAGATACGGTCGTCAAGTTTGATCTTGCATAAGCTACGGCGTCGACGCCACTCATGGATGTGGTCCGTGATATGGGTAGCCGTGTTTTGTCTACAAGATAGAAGGATCTCAACGCCCGCGTCATAGCGGACAGGCAACTGGAAGAACTGCAGGAAGGTCGAGGCCAGGGAAGAAAAGGTGGCGTGGGTCCCATGAGGCTGCTCAATATACCACTTGGCTGCAGAGCCAGTGAAGGTGCGCTGTAAGAGACGGAGGCGAACAGAGTCGTCCACTATGGAGTTAGAGGAACACCATAGGTGGAAAGACATGATGTGGTTTTGTGGGTCCTCACCGGCCTTGCCCTCGAACTTAGGGATGTCCGAGGGGAGCTTGGTAGGCATATGAGGCCACATAGGGTCGTGTCGAATAGGATCGTTGGTCAATCTGGCCAGGTCAGGTAGGTTGAGGCTAGCCATGAACGGCAAACTGGAAGAAGGCTGTGACACAGTAGTGCTGTGGACCAAGTTGGGGCCAGTGCCCCCAAGTGGAGGGACAAGATGTGAGGTGGTGCCCCCAAGTGGGGGAACTGAGGTAGTGAAGGATGGTCCAGCACCACCATTGGTAGTGTGAGCTACTGACGTAGTGGGCATGGGTATTCCCGCTGTGGGTATAGGTACCGTGAGGGGAACAGTAGATGGTTGCCCCATGGAGGGCATACCAAAAACAGGTGTAGTAACTGGTGTAGTGGTGGATGTGCCACCAATGGTCCCTATGACAAATGGAGTGGAAGTCGTGCCAGCCATGGGGCTAGTAGGGGCAGTGTAAATAGGGTTCTCAGACTCTTCGTCAGAATCGGAGGTAAAGTAAGGTGCGTCACTATCTGGTGACGGAGACCTACGTCGCTGACGAGTGGAGTCAAGTGACAAGGCTCTAGATCTGTGATGAGTGGTATCAACGGACAATGATCGGAATCTATGACGAGTGGTGTCAAGAGAACCGTGCTGTGGGGGCTCGCCCCTGAGGCGCCGAGAATGTCTCGGGGACTCAATGGTGACGGATGGTGTCAAATCTCTGTGGGTTGAGGTGAGTATAAAAACAGCTCAAAAAATCCTAATGCAACCGAGTGTGCAGAAGGAGAGCTAAAAAACAAGGCACTCAGGCCAACAACCAACTCAAAACACCCACTGCAACAGCTGTGCTACAATGGGTGGAGTAACAACAAAGATGGTCAGAATACCAACAAGCAGCAGGTTTCCTAAAAAAGAAAAATGGTGGACTCACTAGACCAAAGGGAGGTAAAGGAGCATGCAAACACCTAACTAAAAGTATTCTGACTTAACTAAACATATCCTCTGCAAGGTGATGAAATCCAAGTCAGACAATATGAGTAGGAAAGCCAAGTGGCTATGATATCCCCCTACCGGGAGGGACACCGGGTAGTCAATCCTAGAAGAATGGCAACTAAGATACCCCGTTCATGACACGTCCAGAAAGGTGAATCTGCCGTTTAGTTCGTTGACCGCAATACCCCTATACAGGGATATCCCGCGAACCGCGAAAGGTAGCCCTTCGGTTACTGAATGGAGTGCGGTATTCCACTCAGGCCTCCGGAACCAGTCTCCCGACTTCAACCCTCCTAAGGGAGAGGCCCTCTGATAAACTGGTCATGACCGTGCCAAAAAGTACTAGGGGATTTTGGTTCCCTAGTTGGACAACAACTATGTCTCAAGTGAAATAACCAAGGGGTGTTATTGGAAGCCTATCCCCCTGATCCTACCTAACTACAATGATTCTTTTGTGTTCCCCAAGTGGGGTTAGGATGTTGGTTTAATTAGGTACTTTTTAAGGCTCACTTGATTTTATGTGACATAGTGTGTGCTCGTGAGGTGATGATCCCAAAAATAGAAGTGCCACAAGGGAGGGCAACTTCCAATCTATCAATAATGCTGAAATTGATTCTTTGAACTTGCAAAATTTTCTGAAATAAAAATACTGAAATTTTAAAAAGATTCTGTAAAAGGAACAGAAATTATGTTGCAGAAAGGCTGTAAGGAAGTGGGCTGCAGGTGGGACAGAGGGCTGTTCAAATGCAGAAAATATTGCAGCAAGAGGGGCTGGGCTCAAAACAGGAAAAGAGCAGAAATCAGACCGCGGGTCTGTGGCGGATCAGAACAGGCCGACCGCGGGTTTGAGGGAAACAGCGGCGGTCGGGTCGCGGCTATCGGGCCAACAGTGGCAGTCGGGACGCAGGAAAAATGGAAAAAGATACAGTCGGGTCGCGGCAAAAAGGCTAACAGGCGCAGTCGGGACGCCCGAAAGAGGCAAAAAGCCGCAGTCGGGACGCGTGAAAAAGGCCGACAGGCGCAGTCAGATCGCGGCAAACAGGCTGATTAGCCACGGTCGGATCGCAGGTAACAGACTTGAATCCGCCGGCGGAGCGTCGGAAGCAGTCTGAGAGCCACGGTCAGATCGCGGGTAAAGGCCTGAAAGGCGCGGTCGGGACGCGACTGCAGAGGGAAAAAACGCGGTATGCGGCGGCCGAAAGGGACAGCCGAAAAGAAAAAATTTAAAAAAAACGGAAACCAGAAATTCGAAAACTAGGGGAGTCGCCAAAACTGTAGCTAGGGTTTTACCCCTAGCTTGTGCCAATGAGCACCTACTAAGGAGAATGGACTCCTTAGTAGCAGTTCAATAATGATTAAATGATGAAGCTAAAACAACAACTAACAAACTACTTTAAACATTGCATGAGACATAAATAAAAGATGTAAAAAATGGTTTTATATTAATGTTACCTTGAGTGTCAAGGTTGATGAAGCCCTTTGCAGTGTCCAAGAGGATGCTCCAAGCTTCAGAATGCTCCTTTCTCCTTCTCCAATGTTGGGGATGGGCCAAAGGTGGCTCTCAAGGTGAAAATAGTTCAAAGGTGAACTAGGGTTTCGAGAGAGATTTTGGCAGAGTAAGGGTGCTTGTGATTGTGGATATGGAATAAGGGATCTCCATCACCTATTTATAGTTTTTTGGTGGTGGAGTGCTGACCCATGGTTTTAGGAAACACATGGTTTTGGGCAGCTGTATAGGGTTTTTTCCTCCTTTTCCTCATTATTTTATATTTTTTATTCCCTTTTTAGGGGATTTTTGCTATTTTTGGAGGAAAAGGGGGTTTTTTGGCCTTTTTTAGGCTATTTTGATGGTTTTATGGCCTTTTGGAGGCATTTTAGGCCTTTTGGAGGCTTTTTAATGGGATTTTTAGGATTTTTAATGGAAATATGGTAGGAAAATGGACAAATGAGCCATATAATGTGGTAAATGAGCTAATGAGCACTTTTTGGGTGTTAACAAACGCCATTAGTCCCTAATAGCGTGTAGACGGAGGATGGAAGGTAACGGCTCCTGAAATACCTACATGAAGTTCCCGCAAGTCAAAATGGAAGGATGACGGCAGAAGGGCCCGACGGTGCGGTACCCTGCCGAGAACGGAAAGAGTGAATGCAAGGACCCAACGATGTGGTGCCTTGCTGAGGAATGGAAACTACGGATGAATGGACTCGATGGAGTGGTGCCATGTCAGGGAAATTAAATTAAGAAACAAGGAAGCCCAACGACATGGCACCGGGTCCCTAGTAAAAGTTGATTGCTAAACTTAACTGCGTTGAAACGTATAATTTTGCACCTAGAACTTTACTTAGAAATGCATTTGAGTACTTTAGGCATTTGCACATAAATGATTACTTTGGCATTTAAATAATATTAAGTGTTATTTAGGCATTGCACATGAAAGGATATTCTTGATTACTTAAAAATATTATAAATATGTATTTAGGAGCAAAATGGAATCCTAGGCATGGACACCTAGTCAACTCCACCTACACCACAAATCTAGGAGTTAAGTGAAATATCTAGGGGACAAACATGAGCAAACTTAGGGATGTTGGTGCATCTCCTAGAGGAACTGACACTTGGATGGGTGAGTTGTTTTTCATTAAAGAATTAATTAAATAATTATTTATGCATGAAGCGACATGTGTCGCAGGGGATTTTCCTTTAAAAGGGAGACTTTGGGGATGGGTAAAGGACCCAGACCCTGGATGACTATCGTAATATTGAGTTACCTCATGACTTGCTACTATTGAGGGTTTGGCTGGAAATCTTGGTGGGGGGGAAACCCAAGCTGGGTTTCTTGAGAATTGTGTGTGAACTTTACGACCCAAATCTCGGGGGAGGCCATGCGACTGAAAGCATGAGCCTATGGTTGGGTGGCGAAGCTAACGGTTGCTTCGCCAATGGTTAAACGAGCTTTGCTGGAGGGATCCTACGGAAGAAGAAGGAGACAATGGACCAACTGGATCGGGTTGACAGGTTACGGTTTTGCTTATTTTTGTTAAGTTATTCACGCTTTTTATATTATTTTTCCAATAACTATGATGGCTAATTTGTTTGTATGAAGTTGTTAAAGTTTCAGGTTCAGTTCAAGGGGACCCTAATGGAGGGGTCCTACACAAATTAAACAAAAAGGGTGATTCTCATGCAAATTTTGCATGCAATCTAGCATAAGGCATGCTAATAAAAAATAGGGGGAGATAACTATATCCATCAACCCCTAAGTCAAAATTATTTACCAAATCCCATGTAACAATAAGACAAAATAAACAAGTGTCACAAACAGTCAATGCAATTGAGTGAAAACCCTCCTCAAGTCCCATCTATTAGCTTTTGGATGTGGAATTCATTTATGGTGAACAATATCTATGCATGTCTCGTGTGTGGTAACAATTATTGGCGTGAGATGGATTTCTCCCCGCTATTGATCATGATATCATCATACTATTCATTTCAAACCACCATCCTCGATATAAAATGAGTCTTAATATATTGGGGAATAGATTGGATACATAGTATTATTTCACCTGTAGTTATAGTGAATCCTTTTAACAATGAGGAGCATCTTTGTTTCAGACTGTCATTGTTGAGTTGAAATGATATTAACTCCATTGGGAAATCAATTGGATACTCAGTTTTATTTCATCTTTAAGGTAAGAGAACCCCTTTAACAACTGTGTGATGGGGAATTGTAAAGAAGGATCCTTCATTATGAAACACGGGCAGTTTTCCATCAATTGGGTACACCTAGAAAAGAATTTGTATATCATGGAGAATTCTTCTGAGAATATGGATCACATAGTACGTAGATGTGAGTTCCTTCATGATGAAACATAGGACATAGTGGAAAAATCATTGTAGAAGATGAAGACTTGGTGCAAGAATTGAAAAACCAGTTATGCATGTGACTTATCAATAGTGAGAAGGCGCTATGAGGTCATTAAATCCTAGGTTAACATATTCAAGAGAAAATTGGTAATCATATAGATTGAGTTCTAATGTTTGAAAGAAAAAAATTATGAACAGGAGGAACACATCTAAGTTCTACAAGATAAAGTGAAATTTCTTGCGCGGGAGAAATTCCTTGGTTTTGTAGCTAATATAAAGGAACCAACACCAGAAGGGTCTATTGGATCTTTTGGATTTGAGTAGAGGTTGGATTTTGAAGAGAATATAGTGGAGCAGGTCTATATTGATATAGAGTGGGTGCATACTTCTTATCTCTCTTCAATTTCTAGGCATGTGGAGGAAGCTCCAAAGGAGCTAGGTATGTAACATGGTTAATTCTATTATGGTTTGAAAATATAATTTGCTTGTAGGAAAGTTTACCAAGATTTAATATTTATTCTTGTAGAAGATTAAGTAGTAGTAGTAGAAATACAGGCTATTGACATTATAAAGTTAAAAATTTGCAAATTTTAAACAGTATGTTTAGTTTTTGTATTAGACCTTCCTAGCTAGTTGTATTACTAGGTTGATCGGTTTGGCCGCCACCTCTTTTTATATATATATAATACAAAATATAAACATTTAAGTGGAAAAAATGCAGTTGTATAAGTTTCGATTGGATTAGAATATATGATTTTGTCTTTCTATTTTGAAAATAGAAGATAGTGATCCTTGATTTCATAAATTATTGTTTGTTGGAATAGCTTGAGAGTCATTGATTCTTAAGCATGTTCATAGATCATTGTCTTAAGAATATATGTCTATGGATTAGTATAAAGACAATGCCTCTTTTCAGTAAGGGCATGATGAAAAAGAGATCGAGAAAACACTATTATTATGTATGCACATTAGTGAATTAATACATGAATTATTCCATAGTTCCTTTTTCATCATTTGCATGTGTGTTTGAGTTAGTTTTAGAACTATGGTAGCTCACCCAGTTCCCTGTTCAGAGGAAGAAGTATTGTTGTTTTTATTTTCAGCTGGTAATTATTATAGACATAGATCAATATTGTGATATTTTTTATATGTTTGGTTGTTTGCTTTAAAATTAAAATTGCAATTGATTCTTTACTCTATTTTTGGTTTATTAATTTTCCATAAGCGTGAATGCAAATCATTATTTACTTCAATGTGAATGCTAAGTGATGGGTGCATATTTGATTAAATGTCCTTTTCAAATTAGTTTTTTTTTACTACTGCAATTCATGCTAGACAAACTGATAAGATACAAGCCTATAAGCCCGCATAAATATTTTAAGATAACTTGTAAGTAATTATGATTACTTTTATTACTTTTAATTAGTTAATTATTGGAAATCCTTTCAGTTGCCATTATAAGTTTTTATATAGAGGGTATGAATCTTGAGTTCCTAAACATGGTTAAGGGAAGAAACATAGATCTCAAGGCCCTAAGACTCTTTAGTGATTTTAAGAACTTTATCTGGAGAAATTCAAGTCTTAATGTTTCATATATGTATATGCCCGACCATTCCTCGACCATTCCTTGAAGTAAGAACATGTTGACAAAACCTCTACATCAATGTCATGGATAGAAAATTAGGTACACGTATTTTAAAGAATTGAAGAGTTTATCTTTCCACCATTTTAAGGACCAATGTATATGCATCAATGTATAAGGGTCAATCTTGAAATATCACCATAATGGTCCAAGTTATTTTATGCAAGGCATGATCCTATAAAACTATCATCATTACTATTTGTCATTATGGCGGAAGGTATGGGAAGGTCCATCAAGGCAATGCATCGAGAGCTAAAAGAGATTCTTGTCCGCCCAAGGGTAGAAAGAAAAACCCATCAACAATTTGTGGATGACACATTGTTGATGGGACACCCTTAGGTTCAAGAGGATCGGGAGATTAAGTGGTGTGCACCGAGTGAAACGAGGCGCTCTACAGCCCAGTATGGGGGAGATGTTGTAACGTGTGTGATGTAACGTTATGTTTGTGATACAACAAAATAATTAAAAAAATTCACGTCGGCTCATAAAATAAAAAATTATGGAAAGTATTTAAAAAAAATCCATGTTGCTTCATAAAATAAAATATTATGAAAAGTAATTAAAAAATAAATGTTCCTTTATAAAATAAAAACTTAAACTTAAACCCGGATCTATCAATCAAGAGAGATCAAATTTCTTGAGTTTAAATTTAAAAAAAGAAATACACCTCAAGAAATTGGATCCCTCTCGATGCTTGATAGATACAGGTTTAAGATGGATCTATGCTAGTTATATTTGCACCGAGTGAAACGAGGTGCTCTACAGCCCAATATGGGAGAGATATTGTAACGTATGTGATGTAACAAAATAATTAAAAAAATTCATGTCGGCTCATAAAATAAAAAAAATTATGGTAAAAAATTATGGAAAGTATTTAAAAAAAAACCATGTTGGTTCATAAAATAAAATATTATGAAAAGTAATTAAAAAATAGATGTTAGTTTATAAAATAAAAACTTAAAACTTAAACCGGATCTATCAATCAAGAGAAATCAAATTTCTTGAGTTTAAATTTAAAAAAAGAAATACACCTCAAGAAATTGGATCCCTCTTGGTGCTTGATAGATACGGGTTTAAGATGGATCTATGCTAATTTTAAATCAGTAGAGTGTTGGTTGGCTCTGTAAAGCAATAAAATAAGAGTTGTAGAAGTGTCTTGATTCTATAAGGAAAAGGAGCCATGTTTTTAGTATTCTACATTCTATGGAAAAGCTTGGTGTTGCTGCAAGGAAAAAAATAAGAAGAATTTGAAGCAAATTGATTTTTAAAATGTGCTTCTAGATATTCAGCTGGCTAAATTTATCCTTGACATCGTTCCTGCTGATGGCACTATTGACAGGATGCTGCTAAATACAGAAATGAGCTCGAGCTGATTGCACCTGACGCACTTCTTAAGTGCTTCAGTGACACAACTACACTTGTAAGTGCTTCAGGGATACTTTCGTTCCTCATTTATTACTAATCCTAATTGAGAATATGGAGCTGTCTCAGGTCGTTCGCCAAAGTATTTGGCTTTCAATGTCAAGGATTTGGAACATGTTGAGAACTATTCATCTTGGACTGTTCACTGAAGGAAGAAGTTTTCTTGCATGCCAGGGAATCAGGGTACAGGTAAGGAGTGTCTATGTGAAAGGACGAAGTCAGCCTTCTAAAGGGCAATATTTCTTTGCTTATCCTATAAGAATCAGCAATGGTTCTAATCGTCCAGTTCAGCTGGTTTATTTTTCAAAAAATAAAATGGTTTCAAGTAGAAAAGTGATTTAAATAGGTACATAAGGCTTTGAAATGTGTGAGATCGAAGGTCAAAACTAAATCATTTTTATTAAAAAATGATTATTTTGAATGGTTAAAATAAGATCGAAGGAGAAGGAGATGACATTAATGGAATAAAAAAAATTATCTTATATATCAACAAAAATTTATATATTAAATATTTAAAATAAATAATAATTAAACTAACATTCATTGATTGCTCCCTACAGCCCAGTATGGGGGAGATCTTGTAACATGTGTCGAGTGTTTGTCAAGTTTGTCAGGTAACAAAATAATACAAAGTAAACAAAAAGAAATAATACAAAGTAAAAAGTAATAAATATTATGTCGGCCATAAACAAAAAAGAATAATACAAAGTAAAAAGTAAATATGAGACTTAAACTAGAGACTTTAGAGCTTAGGATTAGGTGATAAATATTATGTCGATCATAAACAAAAAATAATAATACAAAGTAAAAAGTAAGTATGAGACTTACACTAGAGACTTTACTTTTTACTTTTAATACAAAGTAAAAAGTAAATATGAGATTTTAGACCAATTGGTGATAAAGGCATTCCTTGAGGTATCGTGGGTTCAAACCTCAAATATCTCATGTACCCATGTAGGGGCAATGTGGGTGCACTTGAGCGTATAGTGGTAGCGGACGGAAATCGACCTCCTGTCACACAAGTACGAGCACTGCCCCAATTGTTGATTCCTCCAGACACACACAAAAAAAGAATATATATACATAAAGTTTAGGTTAGAGATGACATTATAAATTTCTTATTTTTAGATATATTTTATTATTTTATTAAACCACCACATGATAACTCCAAGTTGAGCATGAAATTACACTTCTCCCTTATAATGGGTAATAGAAAGTACCTTTCGATAAATTAAAATTAGTTTAAATTTTTTTATTAAATTTACGTTTATAAAAAATAAAATTATTAAATATAATTATAGAAAAATAATTTTAATATTATAATCTATAATAATCGTAATTAATTTTTAGTAACCTCAATATGTGTTAATATGGTTTAAATATCCAAATAATAATAAAGTATATGTCTATTCATGTACCACTCAATGAATAAATGTATAGAAGATTACATGTTGTTATAAACATTAATCATAACAATCATTTACATATTTAATATATTATTTTTAATTTGTATATATCAGCATAGATCCAAATTCTAGGCTCTATCAAGCATCGAGAGGGATCAAATCTCCCTAGGTGCAAACCTTTCCTTGAATAGCTCTCGTACTCGCATGACACGGGGTCGATTTCCGTCTGCGACCACTATACGCTCAAGTGTATCCACATTTCCCCTACATGGGTACATGACATATTGGAGGTTTGAACCCACGATGCCTCAAGGAATGCCTTAACAATACACTTTATCACCAATTGGTCTACACGTTGGGGGCTATATATATATATACATATATTAAAATAAAAGAATAAATTATAATATATGCATGAGAGAATACTTTTTTTACAATGTTGACCCTAACCTAAACATTAAAATAAAGATATATATATTTTTAAATAAGTTAACATAAAATAATAAATTGGAATATATGCGTGAGAGAACAAAAAATTTACAATGTTGTATCTAACCTAAACTTTAAAAAGAAATATATATAAATTCTTAACTAAAAGAAAAAAAAAAAATTGGAATATATGTGTGAGTGTTTTATGATCTGCCTACACAGTTTGAGAATCCTAGTATATTGGAGACAATTTTTGTTTGTTGTTCTCACTATCCAAGTATGAAGTGTTCACTATTTGTTTTTCTATGTTCTTTCGGATAAGCCCCACATTATAAAAATTATAAACATTATAGCCTTCCAAGTCCAATTCATTCGTACACCTAACCGAAGAAAGGATGAAAGGAGCTAGGTCTAGAGTCGATAACGCCATAATAAATTTCACAATGTATATATTGTGCTTGGAATACAATGCATCTTCAACCACATATATGCATGTGAATCCAAGGTGCAAATGATTACACAGATCATGGCCTTGTCAACACTCTATGTATCATGTTGTGTACTCAACCCTATAATATGATAGGTTTGCATCTCAAAATAAATCACATCACAACTAAAGACGAAAAGGTCAACAACCAGTCTGGGGCATGCTTGAAACCAATTTCACTATTGCTTCAACCCTTTCGCTAGGGATTCATTATTAAGGATGTCTAAGATATTGACCATGTCAAAGGAACTACAAATTACTAGATCTCTATGTATTGCCTTTATGCGTTTATTACATTGGTTTCTTGCATTAATTTGAGTGACTATATATAACTATTACATTGGTATTGTGCATTAATTTCAATGACCTAACCTTAATGTTGCTTCTTTTCATCCACATAGAAAGTGATTTAGCACTAAAAAGAAAGATTACATTTGAATTGCGGTGGTTGAAGGGTGGCATAAATTCAAGGATGAATCTAGCCTAACTAATCATTTGTTAGGAATTAGTTATGAAGGACATCTAAGATATCGACCATGTCAAAGGAATTACAAATTACTAGGTCTCTATGTATTACCTTTATGCATTGATTACATTGATTTCAATGCATTAATTTTAGTGACTATATATCATTATTACATTTGTTTCATGCATTAGTTTTAGTCACTAAGCCTCCTCATTATTGAAGATTTGTTATTTTCTTGAACATGTTAGGTATAGATACAATCTCAATAGCATTCTCAAATGCATAAGAGTTGTTTACCTTTTCTAGAATAAAGGTGATGTTAAGCAAACCTGGAGAAGTTGTGATCGAAAAATCCCTAATGATATATGCTTGAGTAAGAGATTGAGAAGTGATTGACACAATGAAATTCTTCAACATGGTGTAATCTTTATCCTAATTAGTGAAGACAAATTTTTTATGCTAAGGACATTATAGGAAGATGGGTATAAATGAAGCCTCATGCATTGCTTTCCAATTGATAGTGGAAAACTTGTTAAGATAATTAATACTCCATCCTTGTCCTACTTAGCATTATTTTCATTTACCCAACAATTGATGATGTCATTTTCCCCCTAGTGGTGTGCATATGGCATCTACGAATCGTTAGCAACCTAATGAGACCTGCATGCATCATTTTAGGACCACATGAGTCAGTTCCATACATTTTAGGAGCCAACTCAGTGTTCTAGTTCAGTCCACCTGAGTTAGTTGACTCTTGTGGGGGGGTTTATGCTCCGATTTCCACTGTTTGTGGCCTCATGTGCCCTTTTCTGAGTGATTTGCATGCCAAACTCACTAATGCACCCCTTTTGGTTAGTTAACTGATTGTGTCTTCAATTAGCTGAGATTTGGTTGAGTTTAATTGAGTTTGGGAGCTCTGTAGCACTGATAGAGGTGACCACTCCTATGCTAGATTGACCGAGACTCAAATTATCCTCTAAGATTCGAATTCTTTCCATTGTAACATCATTGTTGACTATACTGATTATTGGATCATTACACACTATTATGTTCCTATCTGAGTTCTCATGCATGATTAATTGTCTATTCATTTTTACTACAATTTTCATTGTAATTCATCTTTTATGCTCATTCTTTATATGTGAGGTATACCCACCTCCATGATCTGTTATGATTTAGAATTTCACATGGCATTAGAACTCAGTGAGCGTAGGTTGAGCAACTTCTTTCAATAGTGCACCAGAATCCTGTGGATTTCCACAGCAAATCCTGGTGCCATTGCATTGAATTCATTGAAGAAATATTTAGAGGTCTATCTAGGTGTGAAGGATCCAGAAAAATGTGCCTATTTTCCTAAAGCAGTGCTCAGTAGTATTCTATCTCCAAAAATTGGGAGTTTTTTGTAGGATATTGAAATTTTTTCAGTGCAGCAGTAGCAACAATTTAGCTTGTATTCACTCCAGCAGTTCATATGGAGAATTTAGATGTTCCTCTGTCTCCTAGGATCCTGAAACCCTTCAATTATCTTGATTGGAGGGATGATATTCATATGGTATTGCACAACAAGTCATTGTATAGGGTCATAATGGGAAAGGAGGTCGAACCTCAAGCATCTGTTGAGAAGGCCAAGTATCTGAATAGATTGGATGATGAATTTGGTTTCATGTGTATTCATATTTCCAGAGATCTACTTTTCCACCTTAATGGATTGAAGACTCCAAGAGAGGTTTGGTTGAAGCTAGAAACCCTCTTTGGCATACAAGTGAGATGCGGGGCCATATTATGGAGAGTGAGTTAATTTCTCTTCAACTTAGCAGTTTCGAAACCATACAAAAATTATTCTCTAAATTCAAATCCTTGGTCATGTAATGCAAACAATGTGGCATTGAGAAGAAGGATGAGCATATGGTGCTATCCACTCTAAGCAAGCTTGGTCTGAAGTTTTCCATTTTTGTTTCTACATTCCATTCAGGGATATTGTCAATCCCCAACTGGAAAATTCCCTCCTTAGATGCATTCACTGAATCTCTCATCTAAGAACAAGACAAACTAATTCAGATGGGCTCTTTGCAATCCTCCAAAAATCAGGATCTTATGGCCGTGGATTCAAAAAGTGCAAATGCAAAAGGGAAGAACAAGGGTAAAGAGAAGAAGCAATTTGAATCCAAGAAGAATGCAAAGTATAATCCATCAGAAGGAGCCTCCAACTCCAAGAAGGATAAGCAATAGAGGTTTGAGAAGACCAAGTGTTCCTATTGCAAGAAATGAACCATCCAGAGAGTTCATGCATGAAGAAGAAGATAGATCAAATGACCAAACTTCTTGAACAACACAACATTTCCTTCCCAGAAGGCACAAGCGAGACTTATTTTGGAAGTGATATAGATGATCATGAGAGATGCCATGCAATAAGGAAGGATTCTCACAATCACAAGCCTTCCTCATCGATTCTGGAGCCTCTAACCACATGGTTTCTTCCAAAGAATCATTTTCTTCTCTAGATATCAATGATGGTCCAATTATTCACATGGGAGATAATTCTTAGATATCTACTGAAGGGAAGGGAATTTTACATCTGGAGCATGGAAAGTTCAAAAATGTTCTATTTGTGCCTTCTTTGTAAGCAAATTTGTTTTATGTTTATCAAATGACTCACACAGGTTCACCGAAGAAAGTTTCCTTTGGTCCTGACACAATTGAGATAGGAGAGATCTCTTTTGGGAAGATTATAGTGAAAGGGTTTGCAAACCATGCCTCAAAGGCATATGAATTCTCTCACGTTTTTCCATATTGTCTGCCTACTACATTCCAATCTGATGAAAATCAGGATGATGTCTCTTCTAATGAATATGAGGACCAAGATCTTGATGTTGAGTATGAATTTCAAGCAGATCCAGATCCAGATCCAGCACCTGATCCCAATCCATGGACAAGGCCAATATGGGCTTACAAAGTCCTTGAAGCTAATGGGAACATAGCTGGGGATCCATCTGACTATAGAATAAACAAATCTCAGTATCATGAAAACCTTGCACTATGTCATACATATCCACTTCTCTCAGAGAGGTGCTACATGATGGTGGGGTCTGACCCACAATCTTTCAAGGAGACTCTCCATGATGGATATACAACCAAGTTCAAAGCTAATTTGGTTGAAAAAGGGAACTCAAAAGTTCATGATTTGGAATACAATGAGCCATTCGCTCCAATAGCAAAGATAGTTTCTGGAAGACTTGTTTTGGAAAATACAACTTCGAAACAGTGGGAGGTACATCAGAGGAGCATATCTAGATCCAGATCCGGATCCAACACCTGCATTACTATTCTACATAGGATTAGATTTCCTACATTTTTACAAAGTCTTTCACGGACAAATTTTTTGCACATGTGAAGGCTATTTGAGTTTCCTGCTTTTCATTTCTGAGGGGGGTATTTTTCCCATGAGGTTTTTCCCCATTTCCTTAGTTTTCATGAACAATTATTTTATCATTTATTTAATTGTATGGGTGACCTTTGGTATCAGTAACCAGGGCCCAGGATGTCCAAGCTTGGATTAAGGGTGGGTGTTAGGATAATTAATACTCCATCCTTGTCATACTTAAGATTATTTTCATTTACCTGGTAGTTGATGATGTCAGTTTCCCCCTAGTGGTGTGCAGATGTCATATAGGACCCATTAGCAACCTAATGCACCCTGCATGCATCATTTTAGGACCACATGAGTTAGTTCCCTATATTTTAGGAGCCAACTTAGTGTTTTGGTTCAGTCCACCTAAGTTAGTTGACTCTTGTGGGGGGTTTATGCTCCGATTGCCATTGTTTGTGGCCTCATGCACCATTTTTCTGAGTGATTTGCATGCCAAACTCACTAATGTGCCCCTTTTCGTCAGTTAATGAATTGTGTCTTCATTTAACTGAGATTTGGTTGAGTTTAATTGAGTTTGGGAGCTCTGGAACACTGATAGAGGTGATGATTCCTATGCTAGATTGACTGAGTCTCGAATTCTCCTCTGAGATTCAAATTCTCTCCATTGTAACATCATTGTTGACTATACTGATTATTCGATCATTACACACTATTCTATTCCCATTTGAGGTCTCATGCATGATTAATTGTCTGCTCATTTTTACTGCAATTTTCACTATAATTCATCTTTTCTGCTCATTCATTCTCTGTGAGGTATACTCAGCTCCATGATCTGCTGTGATTTATAATTTCACAAAACTATAGTTGGATTCCCCATTGAATTTTTTTTACTTCATATAAAGAAACACATACAGAAGGATAAGATCCTAATTAGAAGCACTAACCTACCAAGTGTTTGATGAGGATGGAGCAAATTTGGATCCTATGTCTCCAATCCATGTTCTCCAACTCCATATGTTTCCTTCCTTGAATACCAATCCATAAGTCATAAGTATTAGCATTGGAGAAAACTACTATTAATATTGGAAAGCATGAGAAGTAGGGTGTGATATATCAAGTTAAATATTTGAATGGACTTCTATTTCAACCTCCCTTTTCATATGATCAAAATGAAAAGGCGAAAAGGTAGAATGTGCGGCTATGCAAAAAGCCAAAGAAGATAGATTGACATTTATCACCATGCAATCCATTTGTTATTCATTATAAACATCCTCTTACTTTCTTGCTATTCACATTTTTTATCATTCAACATTTATTACTATTCAATTTATTTATCATCTATCTTTTCAAGTAGCCTTCTTCATATTACTCTATATTTTCAACCAACTAAGGAAGAACAAATTTCAAATTATCAAATTCATCTCAAACACATATATACACATTATGATCATCATCTGAAAATTTGATGTGACCTTTTGTGACTGAAACCAGTCTATATCCATGTAAACTCTGGATCTACCATCTATCTGGAGGGATCAAATCTGTCAAGGTGTAAACTCTTTTTCGTCTTTTACACACTAAAAAAAGTTTGCATGTCAAGGGATATGTTCGCTCTCAATGCATGATAGATTCATAGTTTAGATGGATCTATGTTGGTTCTAGTTGAGGGAAGATGCATCAAAACTTTATATGATCATGATTATGTATGTGTATTTTTTTTAGATGAATGTGACATTTGAAATTTACTAAGTACCATCTATAATATGTATTTCGATAAAAAAAAACAAAACATTAGTAAATTCGAATTATTAGAAAGTTGAATAAAAGAAAAGTAACAATGTTTAGTGATGAAAAAGGTGAATAATAACAAAGAGATATGATGAATATATTGAATAACCTATAAATTACATAGTAATTGATCTCAATCTATCTTCTTCATATTTACTCTTAGACACACTTGCACACTTTCCCATTTTTTCATATCGATCATATGAAAATGGAGGTTTAAATTGAAAAACATCCAAATATTTACTCAAGATATTGCAGTTGTAACATCCACCTCGCCCTTTTAGACCATCGGGAGGGGACGTTGGCCAAACCTGGGCTTTCAAATTTCACCCCGAGTCCATAATACGTTTTTCCAACAAAGAAAATGTGTGCATAACATAAATAAACATGCACAATGGAATTAAAAACCTTTCCACACACATCTACCATTCAATTAAACAATCACAACATACATGCATGACATGAAAACACATCGGATTCAAACGCATAAGATTACTTATTTTATTCAACGTAGATCCAAGCAACTGGCTGTGTAAGAGCGCTTTTCCGCCCAAGCATAGAACTTGTCCAGCTTGTATTGTTTTAAGCTCCCAAGTTCACCCCCAATCTGGGCTATGAGTCCACCAGGGCAAAGGAAACACCTACAGGCTTTTATCTCTCAGCCCACAACCCGTTCGGCTCTCGGTGCTTAGTCAAATGCTCATACAGAGCTCTTCAGGGGTCTCACACATCCCTCCCAGCCTTGGCTGGTGACTTCTCAAGCACCTACGAGTAGTCGAAATCTATGGGTAAGGTTCGTAGCTTGCCCAACCTCTTTCTCACGTACAACCAATGAATTTCCCTTCCCAAAATGCAACTTTGTCCTTTAATTTGGATTTTTGGGTTTAGCATACTGTCTATTCATGGACATGAACCACAATGGTAACTCTACGTATTGCAGAAGCATGCATGAGAGAATGACAATGGAATGGAATAATGAACAAAAGAGTGTTGACTCCAACGATATGAGGTAAGGGTGAAAAGACAACTGAGATGGATTCTGACCATAGAAGAAATAGGACAACTGACAGCTGACATAGCTTTCACAATCCCCATGCTCAATAACTACATGAAGTGAATTTTCCCACCAACCTCACATGTGCAATAAATGATTGGAAAATGGTCAAAAAAGGATATAATTGGCTTATTCTCATCACATGATAGAATTTAGGGTGAGTTATAAAGTTGACACATGGCAGCATAGGATTGGGTTTCCCATAAGCCCCCTTCCTCTTCCCATCTGGTGGAATCATAACCCCTTTGGTGCTCTTTACACAACCATTGTTGGAACGTTTTATTATTTATGCACATAATATTTACATCTACTCTAAATCGGCATAAAATCCAACCAAACAATCCAAACATCATGCATGTCTATCCATTCACTAGCCGGGCCTTGGCATTGAGCTCTACACTAGGAATTCATACCATCATATTTTCATCATTTACATTTTAATGCAATGGGGTCAAAATCAGGATATTACAGCAGTAAAAGTGAGACCTTGTTGCTCTGTCTTTCCAATATTAATAATCATTTTTTCTAATTTCAATCACTAGGACTTATGGATTGCTAATCGCCAGGTAAGTCTGAATGGAATTTGTCTTTCTTTACCTCTTACAATATGTATAATAGGGACAATATGGGGGAATATTTCATCCCATGGAACCCCCCACATGCTTATCAAATCTTAATAAAATATATGTGGGAGGTTCATGGGGGATATTCTAGGATTATACATAATTTGTTCAACTATCCCACGGGCACCATTGACAAGTCCTGCATTGGTCCATAATTTTTTAAGTAAGCATCACCCTAGATTCAATAATAATAAGCAACTCATTTTCCAAATTTTCTTCATTTTCTTCAATGGAGTGGTTGCTACTTACACTTGTAGAAAGAATATGTGCAATAGGGTGATTTAGGGATATCAAGCAATGAATATTATGATTGTGGACATCATCATTTATTCCAAACAAATGTATCGCCTTATCAATTAAATCTTTTGTGGAACCATCCATATTGGTATCTATATGTGTCATTAGCAATTTCTAGTCTTCTCTAGTTGGAGTTGAATATCTAACATTCAATAATAAACGTTGAAACCTTTCTTTATCATAATTATTTCATAATTAGTCCATCTTGCCTAAACATTGTATCAAGAGTCACAACAATTGTAAACAATCCCATAATTATTTCATGTGACCTTCAAATGCATATGCAGTTCCATATATAACATGAGGTAGTTGTTCCAAAAAAACAACCAATATAATTTATTTACATCCAAAAGGAACAATGGAATTTTCAGGAAAAGCTTGATGAAGTCAAGCATCAGCTTTGTGTTAACAAATTTCTCCCTATAAAACTCATCTCATTGATAAGGATGTATTTGATGTGTATCATCTCCTCTTGGAAGGCACCAGGGGGTCAGTTGGTAGGCAATATCCTATCTTGTCCATTCATATTGGGGAATAAACTATGATATGGAAATGATAAAATATATTGCCCTGTATTGAGGGGCCAAGGGGGATTAATTATGTTATATAGAAATACAAATATTTAGGGTATATTTTATTACATTTCGTGCAGAAGCAGTGGAGGGGATATAGAGGGAAAATCCTATAAATATAATAGTTAGGATGATATCCTAATCATTAATTTAATGTCTTAGATGTGATGTAATAAAAAGGAAAATATTGTAAAAGCTATCACTTTAGTAGTCCAAAAACTACGTTGCATGGATAATAATAATCCAAAATAAAAACATCAGTCCATGGTTATGGACTCAAGTCCATCAAGACATATTGAAAATAATGTTTTATACTCTCAATTCAATCCTTAGAATCATACACAAAAGTTATCACAGTATATTGTAATGGTTTCATTCTACATAATCAGTATAACATGGGATGTATTACTATAAAATATGCGTTAAAGTTAATATCCAAGCATTCTA
Source organism: Larix kaempferi (assembly GCA_027924585.1). Classification (NCBI taxonomy): domain Eukaryota; kingdom Viridiplantae; phylum Streptophyta; class Pinopsida; order Pinales; family Pinaceae; genus Larix; species Larix kaempferi. The sequence continues at coordinate 406,082 of BSBM01000234.1, read as the reverse complement.
TGGATGCAAGAGTTGGCGCATAATTCGAGAATCACTAGTTCACATTAAAATTTTGATTTGATTTGTTAGCTACTCAATACACTTGAAGTTCTCGCCTGATCGATGACTTAGATGCAACCAACACATGACTTAAGTACAACTCTGGTAGTAGTGTCTATGGCTCTTGATTGAGGCAATTGGGAAATGCATGACATCCCATGTGGGTTAATGTTAAGGGTCCTTTGCTTATGCAAAAGTAGAGATTATTTTTCTCTATATGTTGGAGAGTTTGGCATTTATTTTTTATGTAAACTATGGTTTTCCTGTGTTCCATAACACTTTTTACTGGAGACCATGTTGTTTGGAAGGCTCGAGTTTTCTATCATTCACTATAGGTATTAATTGTTTAGTTAATATTCTTCTATTGTATGTAAGGTAGAGTGTTTTCTCCTCATAGAGCATGGATTCATGTATTATTAATTCCCTGAATTGACACAATTTTATCTATATTAGATGACATTGTTTATCTTTGCAGCAAGGTTATTTTTCATGGTGGTTCAATGGGGTGACGACTTGGTAGCTAATCCTTGTCTTCGTTTGGATTATACAGTGAGCTTCAACCTATGATCATTCAACACACACTTTGGTCCATTATTGTCTCTCTCCCGAAAGAAAATCTCTTTTCTTGATTTTGTATTCCTCTTGGGATTATCGGTGAAAATGGTGGGGCTTTTGTTCCAAGTGAGGTGTTGAGTTTATGTTAGTAATAAAAAGTATTTTTCTCTACTTCATCTCTTTATTATTTGCAATAAAATGGTCTCACTAAATACATGAATAAAAATATGACTATAATTATTAAACGTATCATAGGGAATAATCCTCATGAATGGCATTAGCTTATGTTAGTAATAAAAAGTATTTTTCTCTACTTCATCTCCTTATTATTTGCAATAAAATGGTCTCACTAAATGCATGAATAAAAATATGACTATGATTATTAGACGTATCATAGGGAATAACCCTCATGAATGGCATTAGTAACTGACCTTTGCTTTGTGGGAAGATAAAACCACAATGAAGATTAGTATGGGAAACCGCTTTCAAATTGGTTTATGGGCAAGAATCCCTCGTGCATGCAAAGCTAGAAATTGCTACTTAGCGCTGGCATGGGAAAAAATATTTAATAAATCGATATTGGGAACTAGTGCATTCCATCTCCGTGAAAAAATCATGTTCATGCATTCACCTCCAAGGGTGGAATCAGACTCTCCTTCGTACATATGCTTTAACCTAACTTATTTTGGTGCCCTCTATGAAACACTCTACTCCAGTGCTACCAAGGGTGAAATTGTTCTGATCTTCATGGGAAAAGTTCTACATTCTCTCAAATTTGAGCTAGGGCCCACTATATTCTGGTGGCTTATGGGTGAAGGTTCAAGTTATTTTCCTGAGCTTGGCTCTTTTTCTCCTTCATTGAATTAGGAATAAGCTCCATCAAGTAACCTTAGTCTCCATTGTTTTTTGGTTGTTTGCTTGAGATATATTGAGGGATATTGTGGATCCATTAAAGGCATTTTGGCTTTGGCTTGAATATCGTTTGGACATTGCTTGGATTGAAGGTAAGGTCACCATAGAACAGGGTTCCAACTCCAGCTATGCGAGAAAGGTAAGCCTCAAGAAAGCATAAACCTACATATATTTTTGTTGCGTGAAATGTACGGTAATGTTTAGAAGTGTAGCCAAGTTGTTATCCTTATTCCCAAACCTTGTATCTTCAACTATTGGCCCTAATGCATTTTTATGTATGAACCCATTGAGAACATGATATATCCAAAACCCAAGCATGGTTTCCCAAGGTCGTAAATGCCCTTCTCTCAATAATCTTTTGCTAGTTTATGGTTGTTAAATAATGACCATGTCCTATTGCATCAACCCCCAAGTTTTTCTTACTCATAATCTCCCAATATGGAAAATACTGTGTTTGGTCAAACCCTCTTGTTTTGGAGTGTAGTGGGTAAAGAGTTTAAAATCTGGGAGTCTCCTTCTGTTTAATTTCTTCTTTAATATGCTTGGAAACAAAAATGAACTCCTTTAACACTTTGGAATTATCTTTGCTATTGAAATTTGACATGGATCTTAGTTATCATTGATGGGTTTGATGGTCTCCTCATCAAATTGGTAGTAGCTTGTCATATTGACATTTGTAGGCACATAGTGTTTAGAGGGTCTTAGTTACCATTTATGGGTTTGATGGTCTCCTCATCAAATTGAGAGTATCTTGTTATTGGCATTTGTAGTCACATAGTGCTTAGATAGGTATCATGGCATCATCCTTCTCTTGATGATAGACACTAGGAGATCATGACAAGAATTTTATTAACAAAAATTGGTGTAAAACAACAGCCATATTTACTCTTGGTGTAAAAAATCAGCCATGTTCACTTGAGAATTTCATCATCCACAACTAGTTGGAGGATCAATTGCAATTCTTGGACCTTCTTCATATCATCAAACTGTAACTTCTTTGTCAATACCCAGTCCTCAACCATGTGCGGGAGGGAAAAAAAACATGACCAATTTCAAGGACACCACTAATGGCCAACCCCTATCTGTATAACCCCTCTGCTTATGTACCTTTAGTGTTTTAACAAGGCATGATGCCAATTCTTGGCTGGAACTCTTTTCCTGTAAGCATGTGCAATTGTTTAGATTGTTTTTTTTCTAGGTTAGGTTGCTTATTTGTTAATTCCCATTGAATATGGATGATATGTTTTTTCAAGGAATTTGTAATTAATTTGCATAGCACTTAGGTTGGATGAATATGACACTAATCACATTAGCACAAAAATCAAGGACAAAGTATTAAAAGGGATTAGCTTATTGAGTAATTAGATGTTGGAACTTTCCACTAATAGTATTTACATTTGTAACTTAAATGAAGTATACCAATGAACACTATGACATAGGTTTGTGTGTTTGTCTGAGAAGAAGAATAAAATGCAAATATTTATGTAATGGCAAACTACTCAATTTATGTTTATATTACTGATGTAATGCATCAATCTAACATCCAAAACTCACCATAACCATGCAATATTGTAGATCCTCTTGATAATGAATGATATAAGAGACTCAAATAGCTTGGTCTTGAAATTTGGATATGTCGATAGGGAGAAGGCTGTGTGAGTTCATTTTTCTGATTTTATTAGTAGGTCATAACTTATCAATGTGTTACTTAAAGGGATAGATTGACTAACTTGGAATGCTAGTATTTTTGGGTATTGATTAAATTTGTCATACTAGGTTGTAATGGAAGATTACAAAGTCATCTTTGTTATATACTGAAACATATAAAAATCTTACGCAATTGCTTTTTTTAAGGAAGAAAGGAATGTTGCATTATCACTAATGATTAAAATGGAGGAGTCATTGAAAGTGCAACCAGTTTAGGTTTTATACTTTTTCAACTTTGGGTTCTTAGACAAGATTCCTTTCATATAATATCTAATGCATTGTTTTGCATTCTTGATTTTTACAAGCATGTACAGGGAATTTTTTTTTTTGGCAAAATGGTTTAACTTTTGTACTTGTTTGTTACCTCATTGCTGATTGATCCAAACTGGATCCAAACTCATAAATGGTTGTAATGCTTCTACTAGCAATGTAATCTAGTAATGATTAAATGTGATACAATAGATAAAAGAAAATACAAGGCAAACAAAAATGTAAATAAGGAAAGAAAAAGAAGATGAAATAAATGTGAAAATAAAAATGAAATAGGAGAAGAAAATGGGGAACGGAAACGAAAGGTGAGGTCTATTGGCCTTCCCATTACCCAAGCTCTCCCTCTTTGTTCCTTCATTTTCACTTAGAAGGGGCTTTTTGTTGAGAAGAGAAGAGGATGCACAAGGAGCCATAAGTAGCCTTGTAACCAGAGATTGCCAAGATATAATAAGCAACCATTCAAAGCTGGTTTTCCCATTTGGGTTTGCAGGGTAAATTTATGGTGTCCATTATATGCTTGATTCATTTCTCTAGTTCATTTTATTAATTGATGTGAGTGTTTTAATATGAGTTGATCTATGTTTTAATGCTTCTCTTGTTCATTAGATGGTTTGGAATTCATTTTCAGCTATTAAATAAGGTTGTTTTTCATGTTTTCAAAGTTGTCTTGCAAAATACAAATGCCAACAGCTATGAAACTACCACCATCCATTCCATTATGAGTCATGAGATCAATGGCTCTCATTTAGGAGTTGTTGGAACTCTTTAAGTAGTTTCTAAATTGAATCTTTTAAACATATTTGACTGTTGGACGATTTGAGAAGTGCACAAGGCGTTTTTAATCACTCTTGGTTGAATTTTGAAATGCCCATGGCATTTCCATCAGTGTGGGGTCGTTTTTATCAATGCCCAGTGAATCTACAAGTTCATGAGGCTGTTTTAATCACTATTGGATGAATTTCAATGTGCCTGGGGCGTTTAGCTTGCTTACTGGGACATTTTTTTTTTCTCTGTGAACATTTAGATTTGTGTTGGGGCATTGTTCATCTCTGTGGATGTTTAAATTCTTTGCTGGGACGTTTTTTCATCTCTGTGGGCATTTTTATCACTGGGGTGTTTTTTACCACTCTTGGAGGAATTCAAATATGCCTAGGCATTATGACCATTGCTAGAGGAGTTTAAATTTTCCTGGGACCTTTTTTTATGACTCTTGAATGAATTTAAATGTGTGACATTTTGTATGATTGTTAGAATTAAATGTGCCTATGGCGTTTTTTTACCACTGCTGGAGGAATTTAAATGTGCCTGGGGCCTTTTTGACACTGTTGAATGAATTTAAATGTCACTGGGGTGGTTTTTTACTACAACTGGGTGAATTTAAATGTGTCTGGGGGCATTGCTGATCACTATTGAGTGAATTTTAATGTTCCTGGGGCGTTTTAATCATAGTGAGACAAATATAAATGTGCATGGGGTGTTTTGATCATTGGGTGTTTTTTTTATCTATTGTATAGCCAATTACTCTCAACCTGGGCACACCCTCTTGTTAGTTTTATTTCCTTGGATCAGATGCCAGTGGGAATTGATTGGAAGGGAATGTCTACAATTGATAAGCCGTTACTCCATCAAGAACTGGAACAGGTAGATGTAATCGCTTTCTTTTTAATTGGAATGCATTAAACATTAGGGTGTGTTTCCTTGGTAGGAATAAGTTGTTTATGATTCCTCTCATAGTAGTGTAGACATGGAGTGATGGAACTCAAAACCACAACCATGCCACTATAATATTTTCGGCCAATGATATAACACCAAAGAGAGGACAGACTGCAAGTGTTAAAAACAAAGACTCCACTGGAGTTGTACAAGTTCAAAGAAACATAGTCGAGGAAGGCAGGCAGTCGATCACTAGACCAAGTCTCAAGAAGAACGATCCTCACATGCATATTAGGAGTAGCAGTAAAAATAAAGAAACTATAGCCTCATATGCCATCACTGTTTGTGCTTGTTGATGAACAAACTTGAAGATAGATTTCTAATGTAATTGAGCTTAAAAGGCTTGGAGTCAGAGCGTTTAAGTTCAAGTTCAAGTGGCAAATGAACCAATCATTATCTCAACCTTGACAAAGTAAGAACAAATACTATAAATAATTTTTCTTCACAAGTATCCATGTTGGTGAGTTGAGTGGGCTATAAGTCCCTCAATTATGGATCACTGATTAGACATGCTGAGTGGAGTTTTTGGGTTAACTTTTCATGTTTCAAATTATTTTGACTTGTATAGTCATTTTGTGTACTTACAAGCCAAGATCTTTGTGGGCAAAGAACCTATCTAGTTTTTTGTGACCTTGCAAAGTTTCATTGTCTTTAAGGTCCACTATGAATAACTCTTTTAGAATGTTTTCTTTTTGGACATCAATTGCTTCCCGAAATCTTGGACATATGTTATATGTTCTAATTGCAAATTCCATCTTTCTAATCAATAGTTGTGAGTTATGTGAGGATATTTCTATCATGGAGTTCACCAAAATCTAGCCCAATGGATGTAACACTTATGATATTGATTCTTATCTATTTCTTTTACACTTTTTCCAGGGTGGACATAGCTCTGGATACAAGAGGTACATTGCAGAAAAAGGGATTGCCGATGATACCTACAAAGAAAATGGAATGACACTTTTTAGAGTGCAAGGAATTGGACTTGAACACATGTAAGCAATTCAAGTTGAACCAGTAGAACCTATACCAAAATCACCTCTCTATTTCATGGTTATATGCGTAGATGCAGGCATGTTGTTGTTCTAAAGGAAGCTATGTAATAATTTTTATGGGAATATTGTTACCTAACTAAACTAGATTATGGTGAATGGTACCAAGCAAATTAGATGTGAGTTTGCCACTGTAGTATTGAAAAAGTTTTAGATTATTTGCCAAATAAGATGCGACAATCATATAGTAGTTTTTCTACATGTGCAGAAAAATGACTCGCATGATTTCTGTATTAGGAAAAAATCACCATTGATCCTAATATTAAATCATGTCACATGACATTTACTTTTAACAAATGTGCAAGTGACCAAGTCCAAAACTTTATAAAACTCTAAAGCTTTGATGTTTCTGAACTTGTTGCAACTTGCAACCCATGCATTGTTGAGATTGCTTGAATATTAAGCTTTCATGGAACTTTATGATGGAACTTTAAGGAACATAAGGTATATGAGTAGGATCCTAGAGTAAGTGGACTTGTGCATGTTCTGGCTATAAGAAATCTAGAACTTTAAATAACACAAGGTATCCAGGGACAGAGCTTGGTATGTTGAATAGTCTATTAAAGTTGCTAAAATATAAGTCATTTATGAGAGAAGCATGAAATATTTTTGTGTTCTGTGCAGAGTATAGGATATTATGGATTTAGATAAGTTTTTAGGATGCACACACTTAAGAGCTTCTACTACTTGTCAAGTTTTATAGCATAATGACCTATCTTTGGTTACAAGAGTAGAAATATAATTTATTTTGTACTTCTTTCTAAGTTCTCTCTTGGGTTGACATCTCTCGAGTCTACCTCTCCTGTTCTTATTGGCAATATGCTTGAAAGGTATCCTACTTTCCTGGTAGCTTGCTCGATAGCTTGTTGTTGCATAAAGGAAAGAAGGGAAGGAGAAGGAAGGGTTTCGAGGAAGCTTGGAAGTGGGTAGACTAAGTTAAGTGGAAGGTATCCTCCTAACTGGGTAACTTCTTGTTGCATAACATAATGGAGGGAAGGAAAAGGGAATCAAGCTAGGCACTAAGTAGACAAAGTCAATGTGGTTTTTCTTCCCAATTTATTTTGGATTTATTCTGTATTTTGAATTTTTATAATCTTGTGCACCAGAGTAGAATTTTGCATTTCTTTGGCACAAGGGGGTTCTATAACTTCTCGTGATGTGCGGAAACAAGCACCTAGAACTGATTTATTTTATGGTCCTAGCTACCAAATTGATTTATTCTATGGTCCCAGGTACCATAGTATCCAGGGGGCATTGGATTCACATTCATCTTGCATCCATGGACCAGGGTAACCCTGTGAGTGTTTTGGTTTCAATTTTGTATACTAATCTCAGACAAAAACATTAATCTCTTTTACCTTACCTCATGACATATTATTAGGAAAAAAATTTAAGCTTGATTATGACATGCTATTAAGTTCTTATATTTGGTTGAATTGCTGGTAGACATAGAGACACTACCAAATCTAATTTTGTTGAAAACAGATAGAAACCCGACCTCAAATGTACTTCACTGAACATTGGTTCTGGAGCAGGCCATTGTACTATCTCCTAACATTACCTAAGAGGAGTATTCGCCCCAAACTTTTGATTTTTAGTGTCTTATTCTTGGATATTTTCTAGCAAACTATTGAGTCTATGCAATGTAAATACATTCAAAGCTTTGTCTAGATTAAATCTAATTGGAAGCTACATGCTGCTTAAAAAATTTTAAACCTACCACTCTTATTTTTTATTCTCAAATTTGATATTTCCAAATGGCACAACTTTATTTAGATATATTCTTGGATATGAGCACCTATATTGGTCAAGTGTGATTTACAATTCATGTTTAGCACAAACACTTTCTATAGCTTACTAAAATGCATATCACATGAGTAAATACACATAACGTGTCAATAGAACTGCATCCTTGTTTTAAACATAGGCAAAATATAAAAGCACATTTGCTCCTATTTTATTTATTGTTTTGAAATAATCAAGTACACGACTTTGTTGGCATGTCAAGCCAAAGTCATACATAAACTATGGTTGCATGCAGTTCTATGGATATGAAAAGGCACGCTATGCTAAAAATTGATGGATTAAGGAATCGAATTTGTCATGCATTAAATTTATTTTACTTCTATTTCACTGAATAACCTGTTTGATCTTTCTCATTTTATTGCAGAAACAAAGAATCAATGGGAACGGGTGATCCAATAGTTGTAGTGATTTGTAATTTTCTTTTGGCGACAGTAGCATCAGCTTACCGTGTTGCGTAATATTTCACCACTTTACTTGTTAGTTAATCTCAATTTTTTGGAATTAACATTGAAAAGTAGGAATTGGTGATAGTAAATGGAAAGAAAATTCATTTGACTTATTCGTTGAAGTTTTTTTTAGTTTTTTATTAAACGCTGAAACAAGTAGGGATTAAGAAATGCATTTAGCCTGAGAGAAAAATAAGATTTGAGAAGACATTACAACTGAGAAAAAAACATATTCTAGTTAAGAATGATAAAACCAAACTTTGCTAGTTCATGATTTATTTGATTATTGAACAACAACATTGCAAACTAAAGAGCATCACTTCATGGGCTCTAAGACATTTATTTATAGATAATAGACTAAACTAGTAGCAATCTTCCCTCTCTTTTGCAGGAGGGTAAAGAAAAGGTTGAATTGGTTAGGGTAGCCTGCGTTTCACACTATCCAAGTACCGTATGTTTGGCCTGAGTTTTGCTCCATTTTAAACTGACCCAGATGCCTTGGGTGTTGCCCCATTTTAACCAAATCCGACCCAGATGCTTGCTGAATCCATATTTTGTGTTAGAGTTTTGCACAACATTAATGGATATTTACTAATCCAAATGATTACTCTAAGATGCATTAGGGATCCTACTTGTTACAACTTGATAATATGATACAAAAGGGGGTATTAAAAATGGGTTGATAAAGATGGATACCTACAATATCTGGTGAAATTAGGGGTTTTCTTAACTGGAAATGTATAATGGGGGGGGGGGGTTTGACAATACAATTTTAGCAGACATTTTCCAATATTTAGTGAAATTAAGGATATTCTTTAATATCCTACGAACGATCGTGCTATGTAACAAGTTCGCTGAGTGAACCCCCCGTGTTGGAAGGTATCCAACTATGACCCTTGCAAATTTCTCATGTCCCTTACTAGTATATGAAGTGTAGAGTGTATTGTTGATGCATACATGTTGAATTCCGCAACAGCCATAGGGGATTAAAGAAGCAACATGATCTTATGATCAAGGGAATCAATTTCTATTGCGTGTTTAATAGCACCAATCAAGTATGGCTTTCCAGTACTAGAATTCCATTGGATAGTCATATGCATTGGTTTTATGAGACCACCTCCTCCATAATGTTCAAGGATTTTATCATATGGTATTCTCTGTTCCCCCGTAAAATTTCAAATGAATACTTGTTTGCACATTCAGTAGTAACAATTACATTCACTTGTTGCTTCTGGGATATGAACTTCATTGCACAATTTGTTGTATCTTCATCCACAAAGTTAGAGCTCTAGTTTACCATAACATTATGGTCCTTGAATCCAATCATGTGAAACTCATTGATATTTATTAACTTATTCTTATACAACCCTAAAATGATCTTCCACTCATGATCCCTAGAATCTCCTTGCACAAACATAAAATCTTCATCTTCATTTTCATATTTAGATGGAGCCTCTGGAGATATTGGATTACGATCAACATACTAGGGGTTGTGATATTTTTTTTTCCAATTATGTATGATTTCATCTGTTGTATTACCTATATCTTTGTGAAAATCATGAAATGACTTGTACAATAATGACTCAAACCAACAAAACTCCACAAAATTATCATTATTGCGAGCAAGAGGTGAGATAAACCTAGGAAACACTTGTACAATGTATGGATTATTTCTTGGAAACCATTGATCATCATGGCGACATTTTTCATATGACCAAGATCTTGCATTGTCTATCAATGGAAGGTGGTCCATATCCATATGTCTCTTAGTATATGCATCAACAAGGGAATTTCCATTGTGGTCATTATATGTATCAATTTGGACTTGTTTAAAAACATTCATCCCAACATTTAGAGCCATGAATCGATGGTTGCATTTAGAAAGAGGAAGTTCCAAAAGAAATTGACATTTATCTTGTGCTCCTGTGTCCCTACCAACAATGGCTTCACACAAAGAAGTCTTAAATGCACGTGCTACTGGTTTGTTTATATTTTGAATATAAGATATACACATTAACATATCATGGAAGGCCTATGATCCTTTTTCATCTTTTGCTGCATTTTTTCTATGTAATTAATAACCACACGCTTAGAAAGACCATGTTTCCAGTCTATATTTGCTTGCCACATCATCATTGTTTCTAAATTATGTATATTTAATCTATTATCATTTCATCTATGTTCATACATTTTTTCACCATTCTCATCGATGTAAAGTTTTGACATCTAACATGGGTCCCATGTTGGCTTATATCGAATTCCACCATTCTTTTGAAGGCATGGTTTCTCTTTCATTTGATGTGGCATTCAACACAATATGAAAGTTCTCCATAATACATAATTGGATTAGATTGAAATATTTTTTGAGTTTCCTTTAAGCAAGGATGGTCATCATCATTTCATTGAAAATGGATATTTAATTTCTTTTCTTGTCATTTCGTGGATTGAAAGCATGCACCGACCAATCAAAATATTATTTTGCAAGTCTAAGTTGAACAAGGTCATCCCAATTCAATGTGTCCATATTCAGAGCATCGTTTAGCCAAATAAATCCATGCACATGTGAATATCCATGATGTTTCCATTCATATTGATGCCAATAATCTCTAATCTTATGAAATTTTGAGAAAATATATTCTCGAAACATTGTATGTCTCAAATGTATATAACTTGCTACAATATGAAGACTGTCAATTACTGGATTTGTAGGGCAAGTACAAGACATTAATTTATGCAAATATAGCCATTGCATAGCTACCACACTTAGAATATCGTGGGACACCCAATTTGTTGAATCAGGTCACATGATTCCACATGACACTTTGTCCAATATGTACATGCTCCTCTTATTACATTACCAAATCTCATTAATCTATTTGTAAGTAGAGAATTTGGAATACTCATTAAATGTTCTCGCAACTCATCAACTGTTGTAGGTAGTTCTTGCATATTGTTCTTAACAAAAACCAAAGAGGAAGCTTGAGCACGATGTTTCATAATGCTATTAAGTAAAATGTATCTAAAGTGATTGTGCCTCCCAAACCTATTGTCACAATATCTAAGACGATGCTTTGCTTACTCATGAAGATGCAAATTTCTCATCCACGGCTATATTCAATTTCCCCCACCTTTAGGGAGTAATGATGGAATTTCCATATCAAATAAACCTTTAGTTTTATACTCATTTATGGGAGATTAACCAACAATAGGCCAATTAATCACATATGTATATTCAACATCTGGGTGGTCTTCTTCTCCATCAAAAGATTATTTTCCTATGATTTTCCCAACATTGAGTAAGTTCAATTTCTCTAGGTGAATTTGGAGACCTTGAAGCAAATTTGATTGTATCACAACCTTCTAAGGTATCATCATGACCTAGAACCCCTTCCAACATTGCAAATTCCATGTCATAGTCCATATCTGGTAATGTAACAAAATTAATCTTATGTGAAACATCTATCTCATTTTTAGGTAACTCATTAAGGGAACGAAAAGAAACTTCATCATCGTTATAATATGAACCAGGGTGAATCTTATACCATAATGCATCCATTAATTTTTTCTTTTTGATAGTGAAATCATGGCTTAATCCTTGACAGCATTTTTTTTTTCGCACAATAGTCATTAGGTCCAAGTCTTTAATATGTCAAGGTAATTTCTTCACAACACATTTCACCTCTCAAGGAAAATTGATGGCGTTTCCTCTATATTTTCATTTCCCTCCTATTGAGTGCATAACCTACAAAATTGGACTGGCTCATGCTATCAACATCTCTTCAACTTGTGTAATAATTGCAAGGACCAATGGTTGCAACCCTCGATTCATATGGTTTTGAGATGAAAATATGTGATTGTTACCCTCTCTTTTACATCTTATACACACCAGACCTATATTAGTAGTCACCACTTGAATACACAAGGATATGACTTGTAACGTACCCCACGTTACACATACACATATCTACAATGTATAAAACTATAAAATTAAAATTTCCTTTTATGCATCTAATTGACAGCTTCATATCTATGTTAGTTGGCCTATAAACATAAATTAGTGCATCGACAGCCAGGAGCATGCCATCTGTGCCTGGAATAGACGTATCATAACTTGCAGAGTTAAACAACATAGCAAAACCCAACCTTATTCATACAAAAGACTCTCAATCAGACATTCAAACTTCATAACCACGTTTATGCCCATCATGCTATGAACATAACATGAACCATCCATTCATCATTAAGGTTGTGTCAGGATAAGCATATATGAGGTACCTAAATGAAGTATAAGCCATGCATCTTTCACATATAAGATTCATAATGCAGATAACTCATGCAATTGAAGGAAACATCATTCATGAATACAACCTTCTACACAGGCTTAAGCATATCATTATCATGGCTTACATTTAATTACTCATTTATTTAACAATTTGAACATAATAAGCATAATAATTCACAAGAACATTAAAATTCATCCACAGATAAACTTATCTGAAATTCACGTAAAGATGCCAACTGGCTACATGTGAGCCACGCTCCACCCAACCCTAGAACTTGTCCAGCCTATACTATTTCATCTCCCAAGTTCACCCCCGAGCCAAGATCCAGACATTAACCAGAGATATCTCACCAATTTTTCCCCAACTCACTCTCAGAGTCTAAGGTGGAAATAACAATGATAAAGATATACACAGGGATCAACAACACACCAGTTTGGTAACCAAGTCCTTGTCAATTCCGCAACTGACCCACCTGAGTTCCTTCCCAAAACACACAGTGACACACTTCACTGCAAATGTCGGGATTCCCTCTGGATCTCATGCTTAATTTCCAATTGACTAGTGTATGCAACCAAGGGAAATCATGGCCAAAATAGTTTAACTCAACAATTTGGGTTTAGGATCATCATAGGGATTCTTCCCCAAGTTTTCTTCACTCTCTGAGAACCCAAAAATGCACAGTGATCATCTTCACTGTTCGTGTTTGAAATTCCTTCCCGTATTTTCGTACTTCTCCTCCATTTAGCAGACATGGCCCCCCGTGCCTTTGCGTGCATCCTTGGATTGACGTCCAACCACCAGGCCGCGCATAGCATCATCATGCCCCACTTCTGCATTTCTCACTGAGGTAACTCTATGTCCCCTTTGGGCTCCCACGTGGATATCCCCAAAGGCACACGCTACCCCTTCATCTTTAAGCAAGATTAATCACTTAATCTCAACAATAATTAATATTCAACAATATTTTATTATTAAATATTTCCCATTTAAGTTTATGGCTTAGGAATGTGGGTTTTGGTATTATCATAAGGTTTATAGAACAAAGGTTTAGGGAACAAGGTACATAAGTCAACCTTACCCCCTCACAACCCTTAGTTAACATCTAGATCTCCTCTTCAACGTATTGCTCCTCATGCAGCCAACTGGTATTTGTATTAAAATATTATCATGCTATGTACATACTCATAGCCACAATGTTCAAGTTACAATAACAACTCTAACCTGGGCCAGGGGTGTTACATGACTCCTCACACACATGGCACATTTGAACATGACCCAATTTATCAATTCTTTCACAAAATTGTTTATGGATAACAACTTCATCTTCATACAATAGTACAAAAAAACAAATTTATGACTTGAAAAAAACTAAAATTTTCATATAAATGACTATTTCTAGTTAGGAGACTAATAGCGTTATATTACCAATCACTTATAACCATCAAATGGTAGTATATTTAATTGTTTTTAATCATTAATTACCATTAATTAGTAGTTGTTGGGGCCAAGGTCGCAGCTATAGTAAAAGCTGCGAATTTTGGGAAAAAGCACGAGTATGGAAGGAAAGTGCTAATTTTGGGACAAGCACTAAGTTTTGGGTAAGAAGGAGATGGTGCGCAGTACGGTGCCAGATGGATGATCTCAGCGCAGATCACGGACCAGAAATTGCGGAGCCCGCGCGCACGTCATCGAAGAATGAAGGTGGCTCAGCTACCATAATAAATAAGGCGATGGAGTAGAGGGCTCAGCTACCCTCATTTAAAGGCTCAGTACAGAAGTTATGGTTGCTCGGATCAAGGAGGAGCAACGGACCAGAGCATTGAAGGCGAAGGACGATCGCCCATACCCACAATCTGCGCCGGAATTCATGGAGCCTGCAGGAAGCGGCGACGTGACTGCAAGCGGCGCCTACAGTACACCTAGCCATGTGCGTGGTTAGGGTTTTTGGGAATCACTGTTGGGAAAGGCCCACAGTTTTGTAAAGGTGTGACCGTCATGGCCACCTATATATATGAATAATTGTAATGGGTAGACGGTTGGAGAGTTAGAGAGAGTTAGACAGTACTCAGTTAGAGAGTTAGATGTTAGACTGTTAGATAGCCAGTCTAAAGGATAGATCATTGTTGATTATCCTTCACTGTATTTTCTACCCAGTGTGTAGACTTAGAGAGGAAATCGGATAGCCGAGGAGCTAATCCCTGAGTTGCCAGACAGTCTGAGTCGACGTCTGTGCCTTTGTAATCTCCATAGAGAGGAGACTAGATTGAGAGAAGGGCTCCCAGCTGTGTGCGTGGAGTTTCCTGGAAAGATCTAAGGCTGCAGCTGTGTGCGCAGCATATTGTATAACTCTATCATTTTCTGGTTAATATAACACTCCCGTGGACGTGGTTTTCCTCGAGGAGATGAGCTTCACATATATCTTCTTGTTATAATGTTTGCGTGAATGATAACTGTTTAAGATCATTACCTGTGTGTACATCTTTTGCATCATCTTTGCGACTGTTTGAGTGAGTGTAGGAAGGTCCTTTATTGTTATAATCGCCAAGTATAGAAGTAGTGGTGGAACGCTGTCGCTGCAGCGACCGAGCTTCGCGTGACTGCGATGAGTGCGCAGGACGAGGAGGTATTTTAGCGCATCGACGCAAGGAATAGGCGCCTTCCGCGCCCGGAGGACGAGACTGCGCAGTGGGTCTGCAGGAAGGAAGGCATCCGCGCAGTGGCGTCGCGAGGCCTGCGGGAAAGTCCGACCGCCGATATTTGAGGAAGAAGGGAGATATATAGAACAATCTCAGCGTCACCACGGTTAAGGAAAGCTGATTCCTTAACCCCCCATAGCCACTTCGGGTGAGACCTCGAGCTGCCGCGCAGCTCGTTGCCGAGAGGGCCAGTGCGCCAAGGGGTTTTGTTGCTGCGCATCATTAAAACCCGGGTCTGCCCAGAAAAGCAGCCAACAGTAGTATATTGATTTTTTTTATTAGTTGCATAATCATTATATTAATTACTAATTTAGTAGTTTCTTATTAATTAATATTGTATGAAGAATTTATCAAATACCATGAAATTATGTAATGCAGTTACTGTATAATATTATTGATGCTCTATTGTGACCCAACAATTTCCACTACTTTTCTTAACCCTACATATTACTTTTATTTCATTTTTAGTGTGACCTAGATTAATTTGTGAATGATGAATAATTTGAACAAAGTTTGATTGCTTGAATGCCCATCGATTCCTTCATGATGATCTTCATCAATGCTAGTGTTATCCTTGAATGAGTTATTTCGACTATTTGACTTAATGTTTTCCCCCTTAACTGATGAGCAAGGTTAAGGCTTGGATAGTTGTTTGCTAGTGTTCTAAGTGTCACTTAAGAGATCCTTTATGCTACTTATGAGTCTCTTATGCAGGGTTCCCCATCATCATCATGCATTTTTTTTAATCTTGCCTTGCCAAAGTTTGAGAGCTGCATGGAAACTGTTAAGCCAAGATAAGCCGCTATACTCCAATCTATGTCGTGACTTGATGATTGGCTTATTGGCAAAGTTTAAATATAACACACATGTGTAAACTAAGGTTAAATAAAAGAGCATGTTATTGCATTAAGATGTGCAAAAGAATGTGTACACGTGGGGGAACATGTAATAAAAGAATGATACTACACTTAGTGTGTAGGGGGGACATACTAAAAGGTAACTCCACGGAACGTAGACCCTTCCCCTTTGGGACCACGTGAATGTGCTTAACATAATATTTTTATAAATTCTAAAAGGGGGGTGGACTAATTAATAGTGGCCTATGACATGTCATAACATAGTGGGGGATGTTTAGTATTTTACTTTATTATTGTGTATTTATCATTTTTTTTTCTTTTTTCTTTTTATTATTATTACTTTATTATGTTTCCGAAGGGGATCATATATATATATCGACAAGATTCTATTAATTTGGCTTTAAAAACTATCAATTTTTACATTTTATAATGTTTCAACAATGTATCCAATATTATATATTAAAAGAAATAGAAAAAAAAAATTTATTTGAATGATGATTGGTTCTATTTTGTTGACGTTTACCTCGGATTTCCCTTCCCAAGAGGGAGCGGCGGAAAAACATCATCACAAAGTGTCGGACTTGACTTTCTGATTAAATGCTTCACAGTAAATGTGTACGTCCATCTTAAATGTGCCTAGGTTAAAAGATTAGTATTTACTTTGGACGGGTTAAGCCTACGCCTGCTTTTATTTTTCCAAGGATTCGAATCTTGAAGGTCGTGTTTTCCAAAGATATTTTTTGTTGTCCCTTCCTTGAAGTTCCTGCAAAGCACTATTTTTATTTCTTATTTTTAAATTTACATGAGCCTTATGCAGGGGTGTCAGAATTCTCTATTGCGGTGGTTGCAGTTATGTTAAATACACCCTGGATTCAAGGAGGTCACCATCAATCGCCTGTTCGCACGGATTCTCCTCCTTCCCTTCTTATAATTGAAATTCAGGCTCAAAGATTGCTGCTATTGATAGTCGATTAACATCAACATTGTTAATTGCCATTTCCATTGTTAATGGTTCTTGTCATCGCTATTGCCAACGCCAATCAAAATCAAAATTGAGCTAGACATGCATTGTGGAAACCTAATTGAACAAGCAACATCATGTAACATCATGCATTGTGTAACCTCATGAACATCATCGCGTCGTAACCTCATTGGTAACCACTTCCATCGGTAAGAAAACATCATTGAAAACAACAACCTTGTTGGAAACCACCTCATTGTGTAACCCGTGGTAGCATATCATTAAGTGAAAGGAGAGAAAAGGGAATTGGCCACACAGGAACCCTGTATTGTATCGTGAAAGGGTAAGACTGAAAGGGGATTACTACTCCTGACTTTCTTCCTAGGGCTACGAGTGAAGTTGTCAGCCGCTTTAATGCCACTAATCTCAACAGAGTTGCAATTTTTGTCTTCGAGAAGCAAAGTTTCTGGAAAGAGCCCAAAGCTTTGGCTTAGTGATTTAGATTGTCTAAACTTGAAGATGTTTTGCAATTTTTGTCTTCTAGAGGCAGAGTTTCTGGAAAGAGCCAAAAGCTTTGGCTTAGTGATTTAGATTGTCTAAACTTGAAGATGTTTTGCAATTTTTGTCTTCTAGAGGCAAAGTTTCTGGAAAGAGCCGAAAGCTTCGGCTTAGTGATTTAGATTGTCTAAAGTCAAAGATGTTTTGTAGCAGTGGTCAAGGTATGCTTGAAGTTTTGGGTAGAGATGATTTTGTAAATTTCTATCATTTTCGTATGAGGTTCACAGAAAACATCAAATTTTTTTTTTCAATTTCCTATTTTTAGTTTTCATTAATATACATTTTTTCCAGAATTTAGAAAGCTTAGTCTATGGTATGAATCTGGTTATGTGATCTATCTTGTAGAGGAGAGATGAAAGTAACTGAAAAAAATGTTGTCCGTTTTCGTTCAATTTAAATTTTTAAGTTTTTTATAGCTCAGTCTTGTTTTCCCCTGCAATTTTTTTTTTTAATTTATTTTTAGCAATATATTATTCAAAGCTTTTCATTTTTGTGAATCAGAAAGAAACATGTTGTAGAAATAAACAAAATATGAGACCTGAGAGAGCAAATCATGAGAGAGCTGAAAATAAGGGATATAAAGAAAACAAAATTCTACTTTAATGTCGTCGTAGTATTTTTGTTTTCCCCTGCAATTTTTTATTTATTTCTGTTTAGCAAATTATTATTCAAAGCTTTTGAATTTTTCTTTTGAGACATGGCATAATTTTCTGTTCTGTAGAAAATTTGCACTTGCAACAAATATTTTAGGAGGATCTGGCATTTTATTTTTGTGAAGGATTAGAAAGAAATGTGTTGTAGAAATAGACAAAATAGGAAACCAGAGAGAAAAACAGTCCTGGACATAGATAGATAGTAGTCGATAAAGTAAAAACTAGAGAAAACAAGTTACATGTAATGGATGTTTTGATGAGGTGACCTTTTTCCATTTTCATTCCTAGCATATCAATCAACAACTTGACATACAAGTACATGAAATACATGGTTTGGCATAGTAATATTTCTTATGTGCTTATACATATCTTTGAAACTCATCTTTCTTGTATTTATAGTTTGTATTTGTACATAATTTATCAAAAACCTCGCTTGTTTTGTAGTTATTTGATTTGGATTTTGACTGGAAAATGTCTGTAAGGTTGGTTAATTTCGAGTGTCAACTAACTAATTGCAAATGGGCTTCATTGTGAAACAAAGGGGACCGAGGATTATTATATCATCTCATTTTGTGCCAAAGCCATGAATGGATTTTTTTGCGATTTCTAGTGTGCAGTTTGTGAAATTTATAGGCTCTTTCCAGTTTGTTTGTTAGTCCGCTAGTCCTTTGTCATAATTCTTTGGCATAAACATGGAGGACTGATAGGAAGTGGGCAGTCATTTTTCCACAAGTATTGGTGCATTATATACGTTCAAACTTCTTACTGAAAACGTTTGAGTACCAAACTAATTGTATGTCAAGGGATTTTTTATATTTGAAAAAAGGTACGACTGTTTAATAGTTTTGGAATAGAGAAAAGTTTTCACATGTAAGGGAACTTTGATTTTTATTTTACAGGTTAGGGCTATGAATATTAGAGATCTTATCACATTTTATTAAGAATTTTAGATTATGTGCAGGGTTGTCCTGCAAATTCTATATTGAAAATTATTTGGTTGAAGTCAAATTCAACTCCGGTTAATGGAGGCGAGTGGCTATTGAGTTGATGTAGCAAGGGAGTTTTGTTTGTGATGAATATATTTTATTGCATAAGTATGCCTAATCCTGCACAATAAAGTAGTGCACAGTCAAATAAAGCATTGACTAGTTTGACCCTAAGAACCTTGGCGAATTTAAAGAAACAAGCTTTATTATCCCATTTGCAATCATCCTGGCTTCAACGTTTCGTGCGGACGAATGCTAGTCCCTTGTCGGTTTCTCCCAATAGATTGACGGTAGAAAAATGAGCTCTTTCTGAAGAAACTCAGAAGAACTTAGCGTTACATAAGCATGGCCATGAAAATAATTCTTTTGGAGGAAGTGGTAGAATAATTGCTTCACATAGCTTTAATTTGCGACTGGGTTGTACTGAATAAGAAGAAGACAGAACTAACTTTTATGGTGGGAAAATAGAAAGTAGTAAATTGCCAGGTTCTATGCAAAAGGAGAGAGTCACAGGAGTAGGAAACTTTGCAGAAAATAGAACTTCGGATATTGTTGATGCCAAGTTAAGAGATGAGACTTCAACATTCCCTATAGGGGGATCATGCAATTTTCATTTGAGAGAAATTTTAGATGAACTGCAAAGTTCAACTTCAATTGTGGAACAATTAGGGGAACCATCTGCTCATATATAATCTGTTTTTCCTAGGATAGAGCAGCAATTTTGTTCACAATAAAGGAATTCTGAACAGGTGACTTTTTCTGGAATTGAAACACGGAAGAGCAAGACTGAAACTACATTTGTTATACCCCCAGCAAATAGTGTTTCAGCATTTAGAGATATACCTATAAGTATGAGAAAGCAAACCATTTCTGGAATTGAAGCACATAAGAGAAAGACTGAAAATACATGTGTTATACCTCCAAGAAATAGTGTTTCGACATTTAGAGATATACCTTTAAGTATGAGAAAGGAAACATTTTATAGAATTTAAACACAGAAGAGCAAGATTGAAACTACATACACTATACCTCCAACAAATAGTGTTTCTGCATTTAGAGCTATACTTATAAGTATGAGAAAGCCGCCTTTTCCCCAGGAGTTGGGGCTGCGACACACATGAAGGGACTCAGTGCGTCTCTTTAGTCAAGCAAAGTTGATTGTCATGGCACAACACTAAATTTCAAAAAACGACAAAAGTCTTCAGAGTCAACAACTAACAAGGTTATTCCTGGCACGAATTCTGATCAAGTGGTATGTGCGAAGAGAGGAAATTCATATTCATTTTACAATAAATCAAATAATAAAGGTGCAAGTGGAGGACTGATAGTTAAGTTTGAAATGTTGGAGGACTGATAGTTAAGTTTGAAATGTTTGATAAGGTGGCAAGTGCAGTTATCGATCCCACAGTGTAGCGTGTAACGTCCTTCGAAGATATTCAATCAGCCTATCCAGAATCCAGTTTACAAGGCAAGTCCTCATATCAATGTGACCCGATCACAAGTGAACAAATATGCTTTTGCTCCATCTTTAGGGAAACTTATAAAGCACGTCGATGTGTAGTTGGCTTCTAGGCTTGAACTCATGCATGGACAATTCGATTCAACAAAGAAATGAGTCAATCGACCTTTTAATTTTCAATTTTCAAGTATAATGTTGTAAGTTGGACAAAAGTCCAACTCATTTAGGCATCATTTGTTGCTTTATATTCTTCGAGGTCTAGAAAGTTGATGGCATAGTGTTTGGATAGTCATAAAACAAATGAAAATAAACTGAACTCTCTGATACCATGATAGAGATTTATCCGTGGGTGATGTCTAAAACTTAGCCCATAATTGATACTTATTGATTACTCCGTGTATCTCGCAGACTGTACTTCATGCACTGACTAGTGTTTACACCATTTATTAATGCTTTCTAGCTAATACTGCCAATAGGCATCTCCTAGTGTATTGACATTTGGATTACATAAACCGTAATGGGGGTTTATTATCTCGATATCGATGCAATCAATGCCCTCCTTCTGTTCTGATGGCGAATGGATTTTTTCTGGGCCAGTAGTGACTGATGGTGGAAAATAAGGTTATTGCTGGGTATTGTCAACCGGTAATCAATCTATTGGCAACCATAAATTGACACCTCCTGCATGGGATCTACTCTTGTCTCGACTAGTAATGTTGGGAACGTCCTTCGAATATATTCAATCAGCCTATCCAGAATCCAGTTTACAAGGCAAATCCTCATATCAATGAATGAGAAGTTTTGCGAGGCAAACTTGAAAAGCTAGCTCGGTCTCATATGAGTTGGAAGCATGGTACATAACAGGTTTTTAATGTGTTCCACTACACGTTAAGAACTTTATTTCTATGCTAAAGCATGAATGAATTAATTAGAGTTTGATATAATGGGGGTTGTTCTGCCATATCATGAAATAATCATGGATGATATATGGGTGAAATGTGTACATTACTGCATCTAATTTTTTCAACACTTCTGCAGATTGGAATGCTTTGTTATAGTGACATATGACTCCAGAGCAAGTGGACCGCTTGACAAGTGAATTTCATATTTACCTGACACAAAATGGTCGCTTGATCGCATCAAGTAGTGTATCTGTTTTATTAAAAGTGCTTAAGTTATTACTTTGATGCACCTTTGTTCCTTATGCCTAGTATATTGCCTCTTGATATACTTGAAATGTTTTTTAATTGGTTTTTGTTTAAAACAGTTTGGCAAAAAAATTTTAATTGGTTTCTGTTTAAAACAGTTTGGCAGATGCAATGTTGAATACTTGGAAAATCCTATCAATGAGGTTACAAAGTCATCAGAAAAAGAGACGAAAGCTAGTGCAGCTTAACTCTAATTTCTAGAAAACACCTATCACAATTTTATTATTAAGTATATGAGAATTTTAGGATTTAGTCTGATTTTTATGTTAGTGTATCATAATTGGAGATATGTTTGAATAAGTGACCTAGCATAGTCTTTAATAAACTTAGTTTTTATATTCCATTTAAGGGGTGCAGTCGGTTCAAGTTAAGTATTATGAATAGTTCATTATTAATTATCGTTTCATTATATATATATAATTATTTAAATGAAATTTAAAAAAGGTTTATAAAATAAATTGTGATTTTGTTATTAAACTTATAAATATTTTCAAAAATATGCAAATAGTTATATCTAAAAATTCAGGCATAATCTACTGTATAGTTATGCTTATGTTGTACATACTAGAAGCATATGACTCACTTGAAGGCATAATCTACTGAATAGTTTTTGTTTTGATAAAGATTTAAAAGGGAAAAATATTTATCACAAAGAGAAATCCATTTTTGTTGAAAAATGAAACAATTTGTTGCATGGTTTTATTCACATTAGGCCTGGAGATTCCTTTTGATGGCAACTTAGAGTGATAGATATCAGAGTTGCACGGAACCATAACTTTTATTTGTCTAGCAAGGTCTGCCTTTCCCAAGGCCTCTTGTATGTTAAATATTGTAGGGGAGTACGAATGCCTAAAAATGGACAAGGTTTGCCTTTCCCAAGGCCTCTTGTATGTTAAATATTATGGGCGAGTACAAATGCCTGAAAATGTCCATTGTAACTCATGAGAAATGGTTTATTATACATTAGCCACAATTCTGAATTTTAACAACGAGTCAATTGATTATACCGCCATTAATGAAATGGGCTCAAACCTAGTTAGTCTCGAGAGACAGAATGGAGAAACCCAACTGATAGCTTTTTGGACACATCTCTAGATCTATATACCAGAATGAGAAAAGAGACTAGGATTTATTATGGAGTGTTAAAAGTTTAATATGGGGGATAAAATTCAATTAATTTTTTTAAAAAAGAATGTACAAAGTTCTATCTTCAATTCTTGAGACTTTTTTTATTGTTATTTTTTTATGGTGCCTTGTCCTTATTCACAACTCCTTTGATTAAAGTAGATGGTAAAGCATCGATATTTGTTATCAAAATTCAATTATATTTTTTCTTTACATAAACGTCTTATTTATATTGTGTAAATTGTATTGTATGGTAAATAAAATAAAAATAATATTTAATTATTTTTAATAAAAAATTATTTTAAATTATAATATTTAATATTTTTTAATAAAAAATTATTTAACATTTTTAATAAATAATATTTAACATTTTAATAAATAATTATTTAACTTTTTTTAGTAAAAAGACATTTTTGGTTGAAATTTGACATTTATATTTATTCATTAAATAAAAGATTCATGGTATTTTAATATATTTAATGCCTTTTAATTATATTTATATAAATTAATAATTTATTTAATTTTCTAGATTGAAAAATAAAAAATATTATTAATGAGTAAAGTTTATATTTGAATCATACATATATATAAAAATATAATGTTTAATTTAATAATAAATTTAATCAAGTAAAATATAAATAGTGAATATATTGTGTAATCAAATTCTTTTTCAAAATTAGATTCACATTAAATTATTTATCTCTACTTGTATAAAATTTTAATATTATATTGGTAAATATATTTAGTTTGTTAATAGAATTCGGATTTAACATTGTTAATTATCTAATTCCTAGAAATGTATAAGTTGTATAAAGTTCCAATATTATCTTGATAAATATATTTGGATTTAACATTCTTTAAAGATTAGTTATCGCACATTGCTAATTGTAAAAATCTTTACCTAAAAAGTATTTAAAAGCTATATTGATTTCTTCTTCCCACTCATTATGTGTTTTGTAAATAAATTTACACATACTCTTTTTAAGCAAACTCTTATTTAATATATAGTAAACAAAAATCCAAATTATAAAAATAAATCTTCAAACTAAATGAAAGTATTAAAAATTAAAATTTATAAGAGTTGGTTAATTACATGTTTTTATAAAAACAAAATAAGGAGTAACTAGTTTTCTAATCTTCACAATTTTACCCCATTAATATTAACAATTTCATGCAAAAATAAATAAATTGCCATTTATTAAAATTATTTTCTTATTAGTTTTAAGTTTTTTAAAAACCAACCCAAACTGACACCTGTTGTGTTCGCATGATTTATGTACAAGGCGTCTGCACCAAAACCCTTTGGCTTTCAGTGTCTCCAACAATCTTCTTTCTGGATTGATATGAGAGGCTCTAACTACACATTTCATTCTTCCTCGTTTGCGAAGAATCCAAAGCAACGCAAAAGAGCCATAAAGCAAGCTTTCACTTAACACTAAATCTTAAATATTAATATTTTTTTGGTTCTTCGAAGTGAGCTCTTATGACCGTATGGGTTTTCATAGATTGCAAATTGTAGGATTCTGAAGAATTTCATGATTATAATGTGTAATTGAATTATGGAAATGTTGCTTCATTGTTAAAGCATTATGCTATGCACTACTTGATAAATGTGTTTCTAACAACATAACATATTGGGGTTTGTGAGAGCCATGCCTATGGCTAGTTGGCGAATTTGTCTTTTGACAATCAATTTCTAGTTCTATTCTAATAAAAAATATAGCAGCATATACATTCTTCGTACCTTCTTATAGTTTTCAAAGATTGAATTATATTTGTTGAAATTGATTTATCTTTGTTATGATCTTGTTTGAATTACATGCTTTATGGTTATTGGCTTTCTATGCATTACTTGCAATTCACATCAAACAACACATAACATGTTGCAATTCACATCAAACAACAGATAACACGCTCAATTCACTACTACAAAATTGTTTTCCTTACGTTTACTGTTAAGTTAACTTGTCACAACAACATGTGGCAATGTTGGGGACATTGCCACTATGTGGCTCTTGTTTTATTATTATTTGTCTTCTCTTTTTTTTTCCTTTTCTTATTATTTTATTTAATTTATTATTTTTATTATTAATAAAGTTTCGAAATAAAATGGATAAAGCTTAAAAAAACATTTTCTTGTATATTGTAGGGAAGAGGGCTTTCTTCAAAATTTTGAAGGCAGGTGCATAGACACATTAGAGAATTACAAGCATGGGAGGAGAATGAGTGTGAAATTCTGTAGTAGGTGGAAAAGCACAACATTATGACATGGTAAACCATGAAGATGCACTGATACAACCTTGTTAAAAAAGATTGGTCTTAGTCATGTAGCAGAGAGAAGCATTGAATACTAAGGTGAAGATGAATATTCTAATGGTCAAATCAACCAACATCTACACTGAGCACGATGTCCAAAAATCAAGAACAAGAAGAGATGGTCATTTTGAAGAACTTTTTGCATGTCGACTTAGAAGAGTAAACACGCAAGAGAAGCTCGTATGAAAGTCAAAGATCACTCCTAAAGAAACTAGTTTGCCACCAATGATGGGAGATAACTCTTAAGTCGTCGACTAACGATAACTCCTAGGTCACCAAACACTGATAATGCTTAAGTCACTTACATGTGATAATGCTAATGCCCCGACACACGACAAAGACAACACAGTGAAATGCACTTCCATAATTTAGCTATAACTTTTGACACAAGCCTCCATTTCAAGCATTCTTTATACCGTTTGAAAGGCATCGATGAGATCTATGCCCTTATGGTTATGAATGTTTCAGATTACCTTTCATATAATTCAGAAAGTTCAATAGAAAAGAAGGACCACATCATCGATGACCAGAAGGATCAGTTTGAACAAAGACTTTATATGGTGTAAGTTATTATGAAAGAAGTATGGTTCATAATTATATTGTCACATGGAGCAATAATTTACATGAAAATATAAATTAAGGGCTCACCTTACCCTTACTTTTTAAACTTGAGTTTTACATTCAATATATTTCATGAAAATTCCAAGAAAGGAACTTGAAACAACTGGAAAATACAAATGGGAAATTGAAGGGCCCTAAGGAGGAAACAATAAGATAATTACTCAAGAAGACTTTTCGGCTTCTAAGGGAACACAATTGGATAGGGGGGTATAGAGTGAATAAGAGCTTTGGTCTCTCTAACTCTTTATGTACTATTGTCGAATTGTTAATGAGGAGAAGTTTCTTTCGTCCAAGTCATTTTGCGGGAAGCTTTGATTCTTGTGTGTCATTGTTGTTGAATTTTCTGCCGCATTTGTATAAATTGGAATTGTGTAGGAATGTACTCACATGATGGACTGTTCTTATGTGCAGCTAATGCATTCATATTTTTGTTTTCTGAAAACGTTTGTCTAAATCTGTGGGTGTAGAACCATTAAAGAATCTGCACCCATTTCCCCCATATTCTTGTCTTTATCCCCAACAAACTATTTCATGGGCATTGACAGGTGCTTGTATGGTTCTGTGCTTGTTTCTTGTAATCATTAGTATGTTTGGACACTTGCATTTTGCATTTTAGATTATTTTGATTTCATATTTTAATTAGAAAAATCATAAATGGTGGACTAGACCACAACGAGTGAAACCCAAAATAATTAATGGTTGTCTGTCAAGAATCCAGATGGGTTTATTATATAAAATAGTTTGCGGTCTTATTGGAAATTTTCACCTAGGAGAACCCCTATTGTAGGCTAGGGTCATTTCGACCCGTCAACAATTTTGGCGTAGAAGGAGGACCATATGAGAATCTGACTCGTTTGAAGTCATTTTTATATATTGAATTAACGATTAATGGATTATCTCCATATCCCTGTATTGGAACATGCTTTCATTTCATCGAGACCACAAGGGAGCATTTCCAATAAGATAGTCGATCTTTTGTCTAAATCCAAGTTTGATGGTGAAGGGAAAACCTTTGCATCCAAGCATCTTAATCATTTTGATATTTCCCATTGAAACCTTTGTTCAAGATGCTATAATTTGCATGTTGTTTACCCTCACATTAGAAGGATGAATTCGAGCGTGTTATGAAGCGTTGCCAACTAAGTCTATTCATAGTTGGAGTCAACTCATGGAATTTTTTTATCGATGCACATGAGAACTATGATTTATGAAGAGTTATGCATTGAGCTTGAGGAAATCCGAAAGAGGAAAGATGAGTCAGATGAAGATTTTATGTAAAAAGTGACTCAAATTGATTACAGATGATAAACCCTCAATATAATAATTAATTGGTTGTTATGTACATCTTCTTTTCTTGCTCGAAGAAGATGAAACGCTAATCAATGGTGAAAAAAATTGTTGTTGTCTTAATTATCCTCCATTAGGACCCATCAACCAAGAAATGTCATTCTCCAATAAAGAGATTAACCTTGAAGACATTGATTTGCAAAAAGATCTTATAAAAGATACTAGTTTGGAGAATGATGGTAGGTCTAATTTACAAAACAATGTGTGTCCATTCCTTTCTGTAAATTCACATGAGAATTGTTTTACCATAACAATGAATGAACTAAATGAAGGAGTATGTGAGGAAATTTCAAGATCCGTGGATGCATTAGGTTTTATGGATACAATAGATTATGATTTGGAAGTAAGATGTCCTTATAATCTCTTTGAACAAGTAGAGGAAAATAATTAAAACAAACCTGCAGTTGGAGTCTTGGAGATTCTTTATTTTCAAACAACACCATATGAGACTGTAAAAGAAGATAAATCAACATTTGCTGAGAAAATAAATGATCTAATTATTGAAAATATGAATTTTCGTGTTGAATATTTTCCTGCCAAAGCAAGTACTAAACGAAATACTGTCATCTTGATTGATAATTTCTTATTGAATTAGAATTTGACTGGTGTTTCCCTTGAGCATGCGCATTTTGATGGAAATTTATTAAAAATGATGATGAGGAAACCTTCAATTAATTATGTTCTGGAAATTTTTATTCCTCTTATTCATACTTATTTGCATATTTTGACTTTGGAAGAGAAATTCAAAACTTTTCTATCATAAATTATGTTGGTTTTGATTCTCATATATTTAACAAAGATGAGAAGGAAGAAGATGTAGACATTTATTTTGTCCAACTTCAAGGTTCTAAAAATGGAAATGATCTTTTCGTGAATGTTTTCAATGAAATTTATATTAACAATGATCTGGTTTATGGTCTAGAATAAAAAGAGGCTATTTGTGATGGTCCATTGTGTCCTAATGATGATAACATGGTTGATATTGAAAATCTGTAGGTTCAAGGAGGTAATGTTGAAAAGTATGATGAGGCACTTCATCATTAGATCATGGTTATGTCAACGACTCAAATTGTCTCTTCACATTCTGAATCAAATGATGAGATATTCTCCATGACAACTAAATTTCGATTTTCATCTTATAGTCCTAATGAGGCACATCATTCATCCTCAGAATTTTCACAAGAAGCACATACCTTTTTCTCTAGTTTTCATGATACTATTGAGACTTGGCTAGAATTATCTTTCCATCAAAATTTTCTACGACATAACACATACTTGATTCTCTTTGCTGAGAATAGATTTCTGATTGGTGTAAATTTTTCAACCATGTATTGTGCAATACACCATTCCTATAAATATGTGCATGACTATGATATTTCTGTAGGGATGGAAGTCCTTCAATTGTTGCATTACCTCTATGATTTCACTTAGCTTTGTTGAACTAGTGTAGGTTAGGTTAGGCATAGTATAGGTTTTCTTTTTCTGCTTTATTTTTACATTAAGAGTTTGGCTACTTTAGTTTATATTTTGAATAAATCCAATAGTTACTCATTTAGGTTGTATTTTTGATAGCTTAGATCCCCCCAATACTATCATTTTGATCCTTTTGGAAATATGACAAGTAGGTATGATACCTTTATTTGATTCATTTTAAACCTAGGTCTAGATTCAGCTTGGTATTTTGCAAATAAGGCAAGTGCAAGAGCCCGTTGAAGTGACCCAGGTAAGGAATGTTCTCAAATTGATCATTTACTTTGGTATTGTATTTGAATCTTGGTAAGAAAATGAGTATGAATAGAAGTGTTTGAACTGATTTCTTCTATACAATACCTTGCATTCCTAAGAAATCAGAGTAGAATATGCCCTGTAACATTGACAACTCACCTCCAAGATCAATCAAAGGACTAGGGGATCTCTCCTTCGGTTTGATACTATCATTTCCTTGATCAATCTACTAGTTAATTTTAATGGAATCAGAATCCTTATATAAGTTCAAAGGTATGAGTATCAAGGCCTATTTTTTTAAATAATTTCAAGTCCCTTTCCTATATTCGTGACCCCAATACTCAATCTTTTAATTTTCACAAGAAGTTGCAATGGATGTAATGGACTTATAATTTTTTTGGAAAAAGTTTGAAAGAGCATGGCATAGCGGTAAAATGTTAAAGCACTGAAATAACACCACTCTTAACAATAAAAGCACCTATAAATACCATGCATCGACACCATCTTAAAGTTTAATTAGTTGATACATTGACGGATCTGAGTCCTAGAAGTGACAATAGCATTGATGAAAAACAACTTTGAACGATGCAATCGTAAGACTTAAGGAAATGCAACATCGACACAATTCTAAGATTATGATCGTTGATGAAAGACACGTTTGACATAGTTATAAGATGTAAGTCACCAAAGTGGCAACACGATATAAGATAAAAGGAAATTCCAAAATTGAATGGAAGAAATATCATCGCACAAATAGATTGTAGAGTGTTGATACCATCGATGATATAGGTTTTAAGGCACAAATGTGAGAACCAAGTCACCGAATGGAGAACCAAGACATCACCAAGATAGATATAAAAATTTAATGGCTTGTTTCCTGGTTTACATTGAAGCCTCTGATCATTTTGGTGCTTGAGCATGCTAGTCCCCACTCCAAAATCACTAGAGGTCTTAGAGGAGATTTGAACCATGATAAAAGGAAAGAAGTTTCATCAAAACACAAAATAATCAAGAAAAATGAAGAGCAATTCAAAGCATTGATACCATGATTGATACAAAGAATCATATCCAGAAGAAAATTTAAAAGAATTTCAATTTTTTTCGTTGGAGATTTGAATTGATTGAATTGGTAAGATGCATGATTAGAGTTGAAGCATCCATATGAGTATAACTATCATTTTGCATATTGAAAGTTATGGAAAATTTCTAGCGATCTTGCTTATATGTTTGGAGGACAATTAGCCAGTAAAGTCACATATTCATGTTACAAATAGCTACCCCCCATTTTGTCTTGTCAATCCATCCTATTGCACCAATGACATGTCCCATACCTAGCTCATATCAATTGAAATGCATCTTTTCTTGAGGTTTAAATGAATAATTGGGTTTGGAAAGTTTCATCTACTAACAAGGTAACTTTTTCAGTGGAACTTTGTTATCCATGCACATTAATTCAAAGGTGAGAACAACAGGAGTTTATTTGAATGATTTTTTTTATTTCTCTTATGTTAGAATTACTCTCATCTTGCATTTGTTTTGACAAGTATCTATTGGAAGGATATGTACCAAGTGATCAAGAACTAAGGAGATGTCTTAATCAACATAATGAACCCTAAGGAAAGTATTCAATGATATGTTGTCTGTAAATTAAACCCTAATGATCTCTTTACACTTGCATTATTTGTTTTTGGGTAATATTGAAATTACATCACTAGTACATGAATGCATTTTTCCCGTGGAACTTCGTTGATTTTCCAACACTTGTTCGTTGCTATAGCGATGTACATGACTCCACTTTTTCATGGCACAACTTTCGTCACTGTAGCGACTCCTTAAAACGTTCATCACTATAGCAACAGGAAAGAGACAGCACGTGGCGTCTGTGGAAATCGTTTAAAAAGCCAAACAGTGTTACTATAGCAACGATACCCCATCGTTGTAGTGATGCCACACACATCATGTTGTGTCGCTATAGAGACGAAATCTCAATGTTAAAAAACAAATAGTCTTTGAAGCAACGCTAAGCCATCGCTATAGCGACTATAAGTCACTGCTGTAGAGACTATAAGTTGTCGCTGCAGTGACTATAAGTCGTCGCTGTAACAATTATAAGTGGTCGATGCAGCAACAAATGCACTTATTTAAAAAACAAAAATCGTGCCTCTCTAGCGACGATACGTTGTCACTGTAGCACTCAATATACTGTTATTCAATGACGAGCTGTTGTCGTTATAGCGACAGTCGCTTGGGGGAATTTCCGACGGCCTTTCTATACAAGCGACGAAAATTCTGTCGTTTGTATAGCAAGATCGTCGGAAACTCCCCCAAGCGGCCGTCACTATAGCGACGACAGCTCCGAGAACATTCCGACGGACTTGCTATACAAGAGATGGAACATTCTGTCGCTTGTATAGCAAGTCCATCAGAAATCTATATGAGCGGGCGTCGCTAGAGCGATGGATTTTTTTTTTAAAATCATCCATTCACAACATTATAGAGACACAACATCCACCCATTCAATTTCTTTCCAAATAAGTGGTAAATGAGAACATAATAGATTTCCAGACAGATACGGGGACAATGATTAACCATGGTCTGCCCTGTCCATGGAAGGATCAACTAAAGTTGCACCATGTGGATCCATATAAGAGAAAGGTATGAGATTCCATACCTCATCTGATAGTTGTGCCGAATAAGCAAACAATGCACTATAATATTGAGATTTAAAATCAGTCACATCCATCGATCAACACCTAAGCCTTGATGTTTAGGTTGACTCAATCCCTAGGGATAATTTATTACACCTCTCTCACTAAGATGGATAAATCATTTAGTATTTTGAATGGAGGAAGGACAATTAGAAAGGTTGGTTGGAGGTTGATTAGCGTAGTACACGACTATGCTACCAAAGGAAAACAAGGAGAGATGCCTCAAGAAATATTTTCATTGGCACGAAGACATCAAGATCAACAAGGGACTTCACAATCTCCTCCTATTAAAGTAAAAGGTACAATAAGAACAAGGAACTAATAGGAGGATATCTAAGTATATGACAAGGAGTGATTGAATAAAAATGGTGGAGGCATTTTTAGTATTGTTTGTTTTCAATTATCACCATTGTAGGCGAGAGAACTAGGGGTGGGTACAAGGAAAGTTATAACCAACCTCTTTTTACATTCTCTCATCATGAGTCGTCGGTTTTTCTCAACGACATATGGTATCAGGGTGCACCAACTATAAATCCCACTTGTGTCATCTCAAAGATGGGCCAACTATCACACATAGAGAAGAAATTTTTAAAAAGAAATCCTTGACCACAAAGAAAAGGATCAAACATTTCAACTTTCAAGCTACCAAAATTTAGTACGAGCTCAGTGCAATGGGATCTACAACATCGATGCCATCTCTTTTTTTTAAGTCAATGTAAACATTATTTGAATCCCATTTTTGGGAAGGAAAAGGTAATAGGCCCCATATTGAGATTACGGAGTTCTTTCTGGTGCCTCCTATTGTAATATAAAGAACAATTGTTAATGCTCATGTGTAATCAGGACCAAGGAAAATTTCCACTAGATAAAGCAATAAAATAGCATGCATGTTATTATTGTGGTTTCTTTCCATCCTTGTGTCTTCCATCTTGTTAATTGAATCCATGGGTCTATGCACATCTTTCCCATTTGATTTTTTGTTTGTTATGAATGTATTTTAGAATGGTTTTATGTCTAATTCTCTTCTTCATTATATATTCATGATCTTACATGTATATTCTAGTTATGAACAGGTGATTAAGGCACCCTAATAACATTAGTCATGTTTGATATTTGGTTGTTTTACACTGTGTTTATACCCTTTCACATTCAAAATGACATTTAAACCCTCCCCAAAGCAACAAAAATCAACTATGCACACCATAGTTTTCGTAAGATAAATCCAGTTAACTGAGCTTCATTGATAATAAAGATCGTCTTGGGGTGACAAACCGGAGCATCTACCTTAGAAATACTAAGGGTACCCCCCCTTTGTCCTAAGGATTGAATCGATGGCCTAGAGTGGCATAGGAAAGTGCATTCCCACACAACTCTCCCTAGCCTTGCAACCCTTCCTATAGATTCCTTTCCTCCATTCTCCCCTTCATTTGGTGTATCCCTGATTTAGAGCTACATACTTAATTGAGAGAGAGAGAGGCGAGAGACATGGACTAATTCACTCGGTGGGAAAGGGGTACAACCCGAGGAACAACACCTCCAATTGAGGGATCACCCTGAGAGCCTCCACTGAAATATCCCCATGCTCCAAACTTATATATGATCTCCTCAACAATTTACATAGGAGGCTTTGCATCTTTAACTTGTTTTAAATTCACCAATATATTTAACCCTTGAACACCACATTGAATAGGAGATATAAGCATCTTATCGAATAGTCCAGTGTTCCTAGCTAACCATAGACCCCAAGCAAGAATCAAAGGTAAGGCTTTATATTTTTTACAATTCTATTTTCACACCAACCCCTTAGTCCTTCTTTAATGGTGTCCCTTATCCAAACATCTCTTAATCCATAGAGTTTCTCAACCTCCTTTCATACATGTTTTGAGAATGACATTGAGATGGCAATTTGTTTCTCCACTTTCTTTACACAATATACGCCACCATGGACCTTATATTATCCCATCTTAATGATGTATTGTACTGTACATTATAAAATCAAATTTATTATTAAAATCAATAAATTAATTAAACATGAGATTAATAACTTAATCAATACCATAGAGGAAAACTTAATTAATTCCCAAATATTAGTTTGTATATTAATGGTAGTTGGAACCGATGATGATGATGCAAGTTCAAAATCTAACAATGTTGTACTTCACCAAGCTTCCCAATAAAATTTCCCTATACAACCTGTGTTTTCTTGTAATATTTCATAGTTGGACATCATGTACTTTATCAAGATTCCTAATGAGCTTTGTGCTGAGTTATAACGTTTCATAGATTGCTCCATGAACATTAGGTGCAAAACAAATTTGCCCAAATAAATACTCCTCTGTTGTAGCATCTACACTCCTTGACTTAGATATTGAGCATAACCACTCCTTAACACAACAATTTACTAATCAAAACCATACTTTAACTAGGTTCAATTTCAAAAACTTATTTTGACTAATGTCAAATTCAAAAAATCAATCACAAAACTTGTCGAAATGTCAAAACCTTGCCAATATTCTCCTACTCTTTTGAAAGAATTACAATGTGTTACATAGAATATAGTTGGTTTCCAGACTTTTGCCAAGTTTCTGGAATTCAAACTACTGTGTTGATTAGATAGAACCGGCTATGTATTTGCCAAGTTTCAGCCAACTCAAACTATGGTAATTAGATAGTCCAAGGAAACGGCTGGGTCCTTTCTTTCTGTACATATAATTGTAACCTAGAATTTTTATTGCATTCCTAGAGATGCAGAGTACCAATATTCTCTCAGCACGTTGATTATCTCATATCCATTTTTTCATTATCAACCCATATCCATTTTTTCATTATCAACCCAGTTTCCTTATTAAATATAGATGCAATGCCCTTAACATTACTGCAATGTGGCTGAAGTGGTCCCAGTGAAGTTTGGTCCCCATCGGGTCTCATGGTTGAACCCACTACAGGACATGAGGTGTATGTATAACCAACAATATCCCCTAGTATGGAAAAATAGAAATATGCCTGAAATTAGAAGTCCTATGTGTGCCATTTGAGACTCTGCTATGACTATAAAAATACCATACGATACCTTTGAACTGTGGTATTTACCAATCTTCTCTTTGCGTACTGGTCATTTCATATCCATCTGTTCGCTTTCAACTCAGTTTCCTTATTAGATATAGATATAAAAAGACCTTAATATTGCATTTGGCATTTAAACCAAGAGATTTAGGCAAATCAGCCTCATATCTTGCATTATGGTAGAGTTAACCTTGGACTATCATAAGAGAAGGTTATATAAACTGAAGTTAACCCTTCAAGGTGCATATATAACCAACAATATCCCCTAACAAGGAAAAAATAAAAATAAGCCTGAAATCAGAAGTCCTATGCATGCCATTTGAGGCTCTGCTATCAACTATAAAATTACCATACCATACCATGCATTGTGGCATTTACCACCAATCTTCTCTCTGCATACTAGTTATTTAATATCCATTTACCACAAATCTTCTCTCTGCATACTAGTTATTTCATATCCTTTTTTTTTTCTAACCTGGTTTCCTTATTAGATATAGACACAAAGCCCTTAACATTGCAGTGTGGCATTTAAACCAAGAGATTTGGGCAGATCAGCTTCATATCTTGCATTTATGGTAGATTTAACCTTGGGTGATCATAACAGAAGGTTATATAAACTGAAGTTAATTCTTCAATGAAATTTTGATTAATGAATATTGAAAAATAATACAAAATTGAGATTACACGGATCCAAAGAACGATACACTTTAGAATTCTTTGTCAAGGACCGAAAAATGAACAAAAAACCTCAATCTCTGAGGAAACAGTTAGAGCATGGGGAATGATGTAGAGAACAACAAAAGAAATATCCCAACTCCTCATGCAAGCAAACAATGAAGCACTTCTAGAAGGATTAACAGTCCCAGAGTCATTCAATGATTTTCTTGTTGACATGGAGGCCAATCCATATGATGCGAAGATATTTGCTTTGAAGATGAAAGAAATGGTATGTCTTGCCTGAATTCCAAATTCAGTACTTATCACATGGAAATGCACAGAGAATTTTATAATGCAATGGAGATCAATTATGTGAAAGGCTGCTTTATTGCCTCATTTATTTGAATGTTGAACCCGTTGAATTTAAATACTGGTTGACACGATGATGACACCTTCAATTAAAACTCATTTCTTTTCGTCTGAATGATGAGGATCCTTAAAGTAGGTTAACAGTCGACGAATTGGACTAAACACTGAAGAAGTATTACAAATTTCAGTTAGGGAGTGCTATATGAAATCTTGGATCTTATACACTATAAAGACATCTAAGATACTTGCTTCTTTTTCTCCTTAGAATCCTTGGTGAATAATTTTCTAAATTTTGAACTACTATGTTATTTCGAAATGTCCCTAGAAACAAAACGATACACCATTGTCTTATTAACTTATTGTATGATCATGTAGCAATCATGGTTGTTAGTATTTATCAAAATGAATCCAATTCAAAAAATAAAATCATGTCAAAACATGATTACAGGGATAATGATCAGGGATCTTGATCTGCAATGTCACTTAAAAGGTCAGACAACATCAAATACAGCTTTGTATCTACTATCCTCCGTCTAGCCGTGTCCAATTCAAATGGAGAAAGCCTACCAACAGCCAACATGCAACTACTGCAATCTAGTGTCATAAAGATGAATTAGTCTATCTACAACAATATTATCTGTAGCAGTTGATAATCTTAGTCTATGTTCTACATTTCCATCCATGAAGGCCTCGCTGCCTGCTAAACAAACTGGGATACTTTTCAAACCACTTACATTTAAAATAAATATATCATTCAATGTCTAGGTCCTAAGAGAGATACTACCTGACGTCTAGAATATCTTCCTTGACTGGTTTATCTTCCAACAGTCTCCCATTTTGATCTTTTTAGGTAAGTTGGATAATATTTTACCTATAAGATAGATCCAACACAAAAGAACTACCGTCCTCATCAATTCTATAGTTGCATATTTTCCATGTGATGATAAAGAGGTTATTGGTCTATCTCATGTACAAGTTACATTGTTCCATGACAAAATGTTTGTTTTGCCTCGAAATATATTTGTGGATATAAAATACGACTGAGGGATAGTTCTTGACCTTAACATGAGTATGCCATTGCCTCTTTTTGGACCTTGTAATCATGTCTACAAGATATTTTTTCTGCTATAGACTGCACCGCTAGGAATCATAACTCATGAGCTATAAAATGCTAAATTAATTGTTGTTTCCATTCTCATTGCATAATAGGTGTAGCAAACAGGAAAGACAAAGTTAATGTAGTTGGATTTGGATCTTTTGAGGTACTTTTCTCATCATTTCATCGCCACCTTTTCTTCTTACGTGATTAACTTCTCAATATATTGTTTCATCTCTTCTATTCTTTCAGGGCTTGCACTTTTTATATTCAGTTTTGTTAGTTGATCATGCTCAGTCAAAGATTCACCCGTTTCTCTCATTTTCATACATGTCTAGCTCATGTAATTGTGTTATCCCATGTAGAAGGGAATTTTCTCTGTAGATTTGACATAGACAGGACAACAAAAGATAATTATGGTTTGGACATTTTCAAATCTTGTTTATGAGTTCTTGATTGAAGATGACTAGCCTTATTTCATAGTATGTAGTTTTTTAATCCCTTTGACTATTGTGCATGTTATGTGGCATGCTTACTAATACCTTTTTCTAATACAATTTCAACTTGAAGTATGGTCTCTGGTGTAGTCAAAGATATGGCCTTAGATGAATCCATGTGACTACAAAATTTAAGTGAGCACTCTATTTGCTATGTTTAGAATAGAAAAATAACCCTTTTCTCTCTTTTTCCCCTTTCTGTGTTTTATACCATTTTAAGTAGTTTAATCTTTATTATGACTAATTTGCATTTCACAAATTCTGTGATGTGCTCAACATTCTGTTGCTTGAAGAGTTGTAATTAAAAACATCTGTAGATTCCTGTTTCTAAGCAATCTTGACGTTTTTCTTGAAGCAATAGTTGCAAATCCATGTTGAAATACAAATGATAGCCTCTACTTTTACAACCATCAAGAGGCAACTAATCTAAAATATGAGTAATTATGGGCACATTTGGGGGACTGTCAGTTACTCAAACAACCCTAAATATCCCCAATTCTTAATTCTAGGTGTGATTCCTGAGCATAGTTTTGTGTGGAGCAGCATTGTGGTTGGTTCTGAGCAATTTTTGGGACCTTTCCACCCATTTAACAACAATGGTCAAGATAATTAAATACCAAATCTGGGCATGTTCACAGCCCTAATTCAAGCATTCTAGGAAGTGGAATGGGCATGGAAAATGACCTTAAGTCGGCCCAGTATTGCAATCAAATATTATCAGCACATTGAGCCTTATATTCATCCTGGTTTAGCAACGTTTGGAGAATGATAATATTGGAGGGGATTATCTTGACACTCTATTTTTTCCTTGGGAATTGGCAGTGGTCTCCATGGTCCTCCCATCATGTATACTACAAATAAAGACTTCAAGTTTTGATACGGATAGCTCTTCAAATTTGTAACGACATCTACACATTTGAATTTTTTTGTTATTTAGAATTGGCTTTGATCAAAGGAACAATGCTTAAATTTGTTTTTTTGCTAAATTTCTTCTAGCTAACATTATAGTCTAAAATGCAGTAGTTAACCTATAAATCATAAATGATCTTTCTACAATAGACTATAAGCATCATCATCTAGGTACATATAGGGCTTGGTGCTCTTGATTTTATCAAATGCAAGGTCAGAAAATTCATTTTCAAAGACCAGAACGGATGCTTGTGACAACTTTTTTAGAACTTTTTTAGATGAACAGAGGACGATTATGAAGAATATCAAACATATGGAACATAGATACAGCTTCACTTACCTCATAAACGAAAATGTCACTTCCATTGGGCCCTTGTAAGTTACCCTGAATGTGATCTTGAGGAAATGCATCAGCCTTGGATACAGCTGCTTTCCTGAGCTCGTTTCCACCAATCTCATCTATATTTTCAACTTTCTTGTTGCCTGAACTTGGATCATCTTCCACAACATCAATGGTGCAAAAATTATCCTCTAATCTACCCCACTCAATCAGGTCTGCTCCAATCCATGCACCCTTTCCTTCAGTGCTCTTTATGTCATCAGGCCACTGGAAAGAATTCTTAACCATTTCAACTACCTAGGTACATATAACCTGCATCTCCTTGGAAGAAACTTCCTCATTTTGAGGAAGCATTTTCTGGCACAAAGAGTCAAAATTTTCAATAAGTCTGTCATTACAAAATAAAGAGGCAGACAAATTAATATTGAAAAATTGAAAAAAAGAGTACGTCAAGTCATAAGGCTAAAGGGAAGTTGGTCTATGCAAATTACCTTTCGGTAAATATGTTGACTCTCTACCTATTGTGGCACAAGCTCAAATGTTAGCATTTATAGCTTTTAGGAAGGGAATCTCCTTGTAATTTTGTTGTTAGATTAATGAAACTCTTTGTTCCATTATGAAACTCTTTATTCCATGATGTAATATGTGACACATGTCTCAAAGGAAAAGAGTGATATAACTTCAGAAAAAGAACAACCAAGCAAATAAAATACATAGATCTTGAAGATGTCATGGAGGCAAATTTGAAAAATGAAAAAAGTTAATACAAGTTAGGAAATAATGTCTAAACAGTTAATACATGAAGTTTTTTTTTATGATCTAATTTTTGGGTTTATTGGATCGCTGAGGAAGCCACATGCATGAGCTTTTGGGAGCTTTCTGAAGTTTGATTTTTGGGCATAAGTTTGGCTTCTACAGCAGTACATTATCAACAATAGTACAATCTAATCTATATCTCTGTTTTCTCTAGCAACATATAGTGTACTATCTTCTGAAGCTCAAGGTTTGTACTCGCTTAGTATGCTACAATGATTTCATTGATGTGTTGGCATACAGTGATATGATGATTGCTCAGTGATGTGCTCAGTAAGGTCTACACAGTGATATACTTGTCAGTGATATGATGACGTACAGTGATGTATGCAAAAATACCCTAATTCAACTTGTTTCTAAACTTGCTATAGCAGAAAAAAATGTGAGATAATTGGTAACCCCAAATAAAAGGCCTCACAAAGGGAAATTCCAAGTAATTTTTAGAAAGTGACAAATTAGGTCAAAAATAGGGCATCTTGTTCTAACACTAAGGTCACTAGCATAGTAGAATACAAGGAGAATGGACCTAACACCTAACATGATATGTTGGATGTTGGAACTAGAGTTGTATTGCCATGTTTTTGTGCAATGTAACATGGATAGGGTTTTCAAACCCTAAGAATGCTATCACCTCAACTTCTATTTTATCTAAACTTAACTCTTCCAGAGATTTTACCCATTGTGTTTGGAAATATCAATCCAAATCCATCCTTCACTAGTTTCTTTATAGAACCCATTTACCATTCCATTCTAATTGGAGTTTTTCTATTAATGCGACCATAGACAAAATATTGTGCTATGGATTCTTTGGCCTTCCCTATGTCACCTCTCTTTCACATTTGTGAAGACCTGTGATCACTAAGGTTACTAATATCGTTTTCTAACACTAAGGCCATTTCCCTAGTAGAACACATGGAGAGCGGAGCTAACACCTAACATGATTTTGGATGTCAACACTAGAGGAGACCTCCAATTGCAATGATATATAGAATAAGGAGATATTCCTTCTCATACCATCAATATCACACTCTTTTATTTGTAATTGGCTTCATGGAGGAATTCACTATGGTTCATGAAAACACCCCTGGGAGTATACATGAAATCTAGGGAGGACAACTTGGCTTGAGCTTGATCCTTCTCAGTGGTTTCCTTATGGATGATTAACTGTAAGTAAGAATATACATCGACTTTAAGGATTTTTCATTCCAATATTTGTCATTGGAAGCTTACTAACAACCTTAGCTTTTGATTACTCTCTTCTACACATAACTCAAATTTCAAATCAAAAAAAGTGCATACCAAATCCAAATCCAGAATTGGATAGCACCAACAAAAACATTTTCAAGATTTTAAGACTTAACATAGTTTCTCGACTTGGCGTAGGTCTTAGAGGCTAAGATGGTGTGCAATGTAACGTGCAAATAATTAATGCGTTGATGCATAACGGGAGTTGTAATATAATTACAAATATGTGGAATATTTTGAGCACAAAATGATTCTAGCCTCTAAGTCCAATTGACATCAAGAAAGTGATTTGCAATAACCTTGGAGTGTTGAAAAAAGAATATGAAAACAATAAAGATACCTAATTATGATGCTTAATTGATTGTTTTGGAGTGATGCTTACTGCATACTATAAAATATACATAAAATGAGGAAGTAAATAATATAAATAAAATGAAAAAGCAAAGTAGTTACATAACCTGCCCCTTGAATGACATAGAAGATAGAATCCTATCAAATGCACTTTGCAGATCAATTGTGACCAAGATCGAATACTCTCCAACACTGTAAAAATATCTAACCTGAGAAACATCCACCACAAAATTATCTTCATATCATACTTTCAAGTCACCATTTAGGACTTTCACAAACGTCATGTTAATATAATTAAATATTCAAGAATATTTTTCTGTACAACTAGCTAGAGTACTTATATCTAATGAATGATATCTAGAGTTAGCAATGCAGAAACAATACCTCAATATCCTGCAATATCCTTCAAGTCCATCATGTCCCAAAAACAATGAGCTACAATAAACATGTAAGTACTAAAAACAATAACAGTAATAACAGTAGCAATCTATATATAATAGTAGCAATATATATTAAAAGTGAACCAATTATATACTCAACATCAGATGTTGGGGAAGACCTCCCTTATGCTCGGACTTCAACCTCTTAGCGTTAGGTTAGTTGCATGAGACTCAACTAGACCAACATACATGTGAAAGGAGAGAACCCTGAACTGGAAAAGACCCTAAAATAGATCATCCAACCCTCACAAATAAAAAATAATAGCAGCACAATAGTACGACCAACACACAATAAAAACGACAGCAAAGTACTCCAGAAAATTCATATAAGGTAATGTTGTGGTGGATGGCACCTAAGGAGGTCTGTTAAGGTCAACACAAGGGTGGACAACAATCCTAAGGGGTCACGCTGGTCATCAACAAGCTGTAGGTCAACAATTAAGGGTTTTATAGCTCAATGCTACCATGCAAGGGTACATCATGAGTCACCACAAGGATAAACATCACATACAAGTAAACATGCAAGTCAACATATCATAATAAGGCAACACGACGTCATACTAGGATCATGCACATCAAGTCATTTTCAAGGTAGGTTACTCGGCCTTCTCAACTGTATGTGGTCACATGTCTCATGTGTCTCATGCAATGAGAGGAAGCTCATAATCATCATCCCAGGATAAGGAAGGTCATGTGGTCATCTCATCTTCCTCAGGTTAACTCAACAAGGGGTGGCCAACCCCTTGACGATAACCATATTCCTCGGAAGATGTCACACATATTCAAAAATAAACTATGCAACAAAGTGAACAAACATTTCGCATATAAATTTCAAAAATCACAAACATAGTTATATTAATTGTTCTAATCAGCATAGTATTATCAAATATAGAGCTACAGAAATCATTTAAGTACTGAAAACAAAAACAGTAATAACAGTAAACCAATTATAAATGATATGGTCATCTCATATTCCTCAGGTTAACTCAGGAAGGGGTGGCCAGTCCCTTGAGGATAACCATAGTCATCTAAAGATGTCACACATATTCAGAAATATGATCTAAGCAATAACATACACATTTGAAAGCTCAATTCTAAAATATCACCATGCACCGACTAGATCAAGAAACTTGTAACAAAACTGAAAATAGTTCATGCCTTCACTCAGTCAAATACAAATCTTAAATGTTTACAACTACATTTTTTTATGTTTTGTGTGTGGATATGCATCCCCGTACCATACTTCTGGTACGTCGATTAGCAAGAGGTGGAGGTGGATGGAGAGGGGCATCATTTGCAAAAACCAAGACAATTATATAGATATAAATGCGAAGTTATTATTGAGATACGTATTTCATTATTTCCAATATCATTACAATGATCTTTACCTGCTATCGGACTAGCTGAGTCAACTGGAGTGTTCATTGGTTCTGCCATTTGTTCCTCTCTCGGTTGAGCATGAGAAGGTACATGCTCTGCCATTCATAGAAAATTATTAATTAGTAAGCGTCATAAATTATGTATTTAAAATCATATTGAATACACATGTTTTATAGCATACATACCTAAATGGCTAAGAAGCTCCCCACCATTGAGTGGTAACGATTTGGTACCGCTACCCTCACTGCTTTTGTTGGTCTCACCTTAAAAATAAAAATATACATTCATTTTTCGATGTAATCATTCATGATTAGATTACGCAAGTACATTATAATGATGGTCTTATTGATTTTATTTACCTCTGCATGAATCAATGGGGAAATTGGGGTTTTCCCCAAGCTTTTTTGATGTTCCAACACATGCTGAAAACCGTACTTGAAGCCGAGCTTCAAGTCTTGATTAGTGGCTTC
Source organism: Larix kaempferi (assembly GCA_027924585.1). Classification (NCBI taxonomy): domain Eukaryota; kingdom Viridiplantae; phylum Streptophyta; class Pinopsida; order Pinales; family Pinaceae; genus Larix; species Larix kaempferi. The sequence continues at coordinate 362,449 of BSBM01000234.1, read as the reverse complement.
CTCTTGAAAATCATTTCCATGCAATGCATAACACCATGTAAAGTGCTTGTTATAAATCAATTAATTGTCCGCTATGGTTAGAAAAATCAATTAATTGTTGGCTACAAATAATGATCGTTTGATTCTTACAATTCGTGCCCTTAGCTTCTGATATTCACCCTAGCCCAGTTTCTGTTGCCCATGTTTTTCTATTCTTTCCTTTGTTGCTTTAGAGGTGTCGGGGAGCCTATGAAAGGTTGCAAATATGTTAGATATCGCAACTTAAATATATTTAAAAGTTTAAAAAAAATTGAACATTGTTCATTGAAAATATGATATGTGCCATACCTTCTTGAATCGATTGGCCTAGTCTTTCCTTATTTTCTCAATGCCTTCTCCTTTGCATCCTCGATGAGCACCTTCCACTCCTTCTCTGGAACCATGAGAGGACGCTCATACTTGTGTTTAATTTGTAGATTGTACCTATAATCTGCCCTGACATATTTCAAATTTAACCCAGCTACTGCGGTGATACCTTTTTTGTTGAAGGTTTCACCAAACAAGTTGACCATGTGGTTCATCAAATCATCTTTCAATTTGTCATTTTGGGCATTCCACCATGTAGGAATGGTGGGCCCAAAAATCTCCAACGCCTTATCATGCAGGTTCTTATAAAAAACAATATTTCTTGCAAAAAAAATATGATCATTAATTAAAACTAATTTGAGTTGTGTGGCTTTGAATTACATGAAAAAAAAACACATAATAAATTAAATAATACCTGCAATATTCGGTATCTTGATTGGAACATAGTCACTGTTCACCAAGAAGCTAACGTGCAATGATCCCTTTCTAACCACACGTATTGAGCCAGGATAGAAACTATCACATTCGATGCCACTGTCCTCTGTAGCCTCCTGTGGAGTAGTGGTGGTTGAAGGGCCTTGTTGACCTCCAACATCCGGTAAGGTTGTGGCATCTAAAGTGCATTGTTGTATAGGAGATGAAAATAGCCTCATTGGTACGGTAGATTGATGATGTGTTGAACCATCTCTACTACCAATACCGTCCTCTGCAACCTGTTCTTGATACACGAGTCTTAGCCCCAAAAAATTTTAAAGAATAAAACTTCAATTGATTAGATCATATCAAAAAAAGAGTACTAAAATAACATAAATGAATATATGTAGTTCGTAAAAACTTTCAAAGATTTCACTTACCCTGTATTTTACTATATTTTTTCTCAATTCATCAATTTGTGCTTGTATTTATTCAGTCATTGGTTCAATTAAAATCAGACTAAGAAGGTCTTGATTGCACTTTTTCAAAGCATTTTTCACAGTATCCATGGGCTTGGTTGAATAATATATCTCTTCCTCAACGAACACATCATCACCTTGATGTGGTGCACTCTACGAACGTCAATAAAAAAATCACGTAAAAAATATATAATGCATATAATAACAAAAATAAGTACTATAATCATGTTTATGTACTATTACGCTATCATTTACTTGATGTGACAGCATTGGTGCCTTCCCACGATCACCCTGCCACAATACAATAAGCAAGGCATATTCATATCGATAAGTAAAAATTGAACCATGTATAATAAACGCGATTAATATAAAAAAAATTATTGTTACTATGACAATCAATTTTACCTGTCCAGAAGCTATAGGTATTCTCTGAGTACCAGCTCCCTGCCACAATACAATAAGAATGATATCATATTGAAATATTGAGCTCAATAGCATAAAAAATGTTAAATGTTAACAGATGTAATAATCATGAATTGTGGTTACTATTACATTGATGCTATTAGGTACTATTAAACTAACATTTACCTCATGCGTCACCATTGGTGACTTTCCACGGTCAGCTTGTGGCATATGGCCACGATCACCCTGCCACAATATAAGAATTAAGACATATTAAAAATTAAAATTACATATATAACAATGTCTCTTAGACATGATTAATGAAAAGCATGACATATAATTAACCATGTGTATATTATAAAAAACATGACATAAATAAACTTGATGCAAGAGAAAAATAATAAGTCATCGATCAAAGGTTGAGTTAAATGTTGTATAAGAAAATTACCCCCATAATAGCAACCTCCGCATCTGTTTGATTCAAACCGTAATTGATCAGCAACTCTTCACCTGCAGCTATTGATTTTCTTGCACATACGAATACACGATTTCCTTCACGCCCCTCAAATAGGCAATTGGGTAGCTTATGTGTTGACCCTAGTCGTGTGCTATTTATAAACCCTACAATATTTCCTGAAGATTTTAGCCTTCCATCAATATACACAGTTGCTCCTTTGTTCAGACTGTTGTCCAGTAGTTGACAATAATTTGCTGCCACTCCGTATGTACGCATACTTCGTGTATATCGGACCAACAACAAACAGTCATTATATTTGTAGCATGGACTGATACTCCATCAATTCAGTTTCAGTGCCATATGACACCTTTATGCCATCCATGGAAAATAGCCCCAGTCCATGTAAAGAGGATGGAGCAATGCGATAAGTCCTCCCATTGAGGAAGAAATCAGTGTCCACTTGGGGTAGCTCCTTGGGTAGCCATCGTTTGACAAGATGTCTATACCTAAGGGGAAACTCAATGTCACCTGTGCACTCATTATCATAACCACATGATTCTCCTTCAGAAACAAAAAGTTCCATGCATCTACGAAATTTTCTCCTTACCTTTTCACCTCTAGTTGATCTTGACCTATTAGATTTTGTATTAGACGTCTCGCTTTCAACCTTTTCTAGTCTATCTTCCTCACTTGAGGAAGATAGATCCGACAAGTACCTATTTGGTGGTACCTACAATCATTAAAATGAGACAACATGTTGTAGTTGAATTTTCAATACTGAAAACATCATTCATGGCTCATGGTTTCTAGCAAGCATGTTATAAAGAAAGATGATCCAAACTTGTATGATAGATATAGGGCAAACCAAATTATTAAATTTTTATCTTTGTCCCTTGTGGACATGTGGCATGATTTAGTTCCTCTAGGAAGATTCCCTCCTTCATCTAGTTATCAAATTAACCCCTCAAGTCCACCTAGTTTCATCACATACCTATTGTTTTATGCAAATGAGCTATGAATTATTACAATTATCCAGATTTGGTTTTGTGGATATTAATATAATCGTTAGTTATTTTATAGAGCTAATTATGTCATCAATTGCATACATTGCGCAAACCCTAAATCAAATGCCTCTTCTTCAAACTCTAGGAATTTGGGCTCTGCTTCCATCTCCATCAAGCCTTGACAACTTTATACTTGTCATTATTTTTTCTTTTGCTCCTAAATTTATTTATTTTCCACTATTGATTGGCTAGTTACGTATCCCCTCTGTTGTTTTATGCTTTCTTCTTTTGATAGAACGGGATGAGGAGATGCTTTTACACCCCCACTCTCTTATTTTTGTGCTAGATGTAATTTTTCAATCCCATCGACCTACTTTTGCATCATACATTGGACATTAATATAATTATCTTATCTTGTGTTAGGGGGATGGGAATGATCTATGCCAAGGATGTCAAACATTGGCATACCATAATGGATATGTTTGCATTCACAATGTTGGTGTTATCTTTCCTTGTTCTTTTCTCACCTCTACAATTCATCAACAAAAGTTGGAAGAAAGCATCTCTAATAAAGCCATTTGATCTCCTAAATGCACAAGTTTCTAGGTTTTAACATTTCCCTCATTCCATAAACCGTTTATTCTTAGATAAATTAAGAATATGGGTCTTCTTTAATACATAGAAGTAGTTGGCGAAGCTTCATACACCTGAAATTTGTGATCAACTATATAATAACCAAGAGTTTGTGGACAATTGTTTATATTCATTCGTTCTTATCCAAATCCCTAATCCCTCACTCCAAATCCCTAATCCCCCTCCTCAAAATCCCTAATCCCTCACTTTCCTAACACTCATGCATTGAAAACAAAAACAAAAAACCTCTCATTTCATTGTCAGTGGTGGAGGGAGAAACAATCCAACAGTGAAGGGAGAAACAATCCAGCAATGAAGAGATTTTGGTGCTTTTAACTCGTTGCAAATTTGTGGACAACAATAGACAATGAAGGAGAAATAGTCCATTAGTGAAAGCTGAAACTGTTGGCTACTTATATTGTTCTTGAGGTTTTCTAGAAAGAGCCAGGTTCTGCGCGGTTTAGGGAACCATCAAAACCCCCTTTTCACCGGCCCTTTCGGAAACAGTCTGTGAGAAAAATGAGGTCTCACCCGAGGCGAAGATAATGGGGTGGTTACGGAATCAAGTTTCCATAACCCGGTGATGAGTGCTTAACAGACTAACGAAAAACGTACTGCAGGATTCGCGCTGCGGACTGGGGACTGCGCGAAGTTGACTTTCTCCACGATTAAATTTATATGATAGTGCATCCAAGGACTGCGCGGCTAGGGATGGTTCTTCAACAACAGGACAACGCCACAGAGACTGTGCTTCCTCTTCAACACTTATGCAACTTGACAGACTTTTTCCTAGTGTAAGTTATGCATTAGAAAACACCTGCAACTAATCCCCATTCGTCAAATTAATTATTTTTTTATCATATTTTAAGGTGTGCGCTACTATTTCATAGTGGAGTAGCGCCCAAGGCGTGACTACAGCACTTAATACTAGCGTTTGTCACTTTTTAAATGTTGTGCGCTAGTCTATTAAAGAGGAGTAGCGCCCATGAGGAGGTGTGCGCTACTATTGTACACTGGAGTAGAGCACATGTGCTAGTTTATTGAGGTAGAGTAGCGCCCATGTCTCAAAATGATGTTTTTTAGGGTTTTGCCAGCTTGCAAGGAGGTGAATCAGGCCAAGGTGTCATCTAAGGTCATCATGCTCTTCAATCCAAGTTGTCCTTTTGTGTGATCTACAGCTCATGGTGATCATGGACGGAGAAGTGCATATTTGACCTATAACAGATGCCCCCTAATGTGTGAGGTCAGAGGGAAGAGATGGCCGAAATACATTATAATCCGAAGCCAGAGGAGGAGGAAGGAACCGTGAAAGCAAGTCACAAGAACACCAGAAACAAAGATCAAGGTCAGTGAGCAATTACAATCTTGACATCATATAAATGTTCAGTGTGATACAAATATGATCTCTGATACATAACAAGGAGATGTATATAAAGCATGGCCCCTTGGAATACAAGCGTGGATCCATGTCAAAGTGAGATATCATAGCCATAACAACAAACTAGATCTATGTCTCATGGAGAGCCAAATATGAGTAAGACTCAGTCTTGCGCAACTTGGGTGATAACATAATGAGGTGATGTCATCAACATCCCAACGTATTCATCCAAAACAACTCAAGGTACAAGCCCTAACCATGTGAATAGATGAGCTGACAGTCGAACATGGGGGGTATCGTTTGATTATCGGTCATTGATGTATACCGTTAACAAACGCGAGCGATTCCACCGATAATGATGATGGGGCCCAAGGTACCTAGTACGATCCAACAAGTGTGAATAAGTGGACTTGGAGTCGAACACTTGAGGATCCTGTCGAATAAGAGACATTGACGTATTCTCATCATTCAACAGCGAGGAAAATTGCCACTGGTGACTGCAATCTCCAAGGTACTAACCGAAACTCTAAACTTCATTCCCAGAGTAAAATGAGTTGATGTCAATGGGAAGAATTCCGTTGGAAGGGAGGCCTTAAGGCATCCTCCATCATCCAACATGAGGGACACTCAACTGGTATAAGCTAATATGGAGTAATACATGTAACAAGACTGACACTAGGATGGCCGACACATGAAGTCAAGATAAGCTGCAGAATGGATGACACAAGGTATATCCTTGAACAGTGAGCACGACACAAAGTGACTTAGGCAGTTTTCAACATAATGGGGGAAATGATATAATCCTGTAATGTAGTAGACATTAACAGACTCTCCATATGATTGGAAGAATAACCAACCGGGGGATTAAACAACTCAGAGATCAAGTTCACCCTAAGGTCGAAAACTAAACCCAACCGACATGACAGACTCAAATAGGTGCTATGTTCAAGGATAGAACTGATTGAACTGCCTTTGACACTGAAGATATGACACATCTTTCCCATCCCTTATTCTTTTTAGATAAAAGAATACCTTTCTTGTTGTTTTAATGAGTCCAAGAAAGAATGAAAACTCAATAGATCCAACCATGTAAAATTTTAACGAGCCTATGGAAGGAAGACTCAGGACCTTCTTCATTGTTTACAAAGTTCGAAGAAGAGATAGAAGATTACTCTATATTATTGATCTCTGGATTTTAATATCGAGCCGAGATCTGTTCTTGCTCGCCGGTGTTTTCAATTTTAAGGAGTCTGGAAAACTTAAACAATAACTCCATATACCTGCTCGTGGATTTTAGTATCGAGCCCAAGCAGGTTAATGCTCGCCAGTGTTTTCTTATTTATACAGTCTGAAAAACTTAAACAATCCTCTTTACACCTATCCGTGGATTTTATATCGAGCCCAGATTGGTCTGTGCTCGGCGGTGTTTTCTTGCTTATAGAGTTGAAAAACTTAAACGGTCCTCTATTAACCATCTCATGGATTTCACATTGAGCCCGAGTAGGTGAATGCTCGCTTGGTGTTTTCATGTTTAGAGAGCCTGAAAACCCTAAAGAAAGGCTTCAAAAGGTCCTTTTTCGTACAGTTAGTCTCCTCCCCTGAAAAAGTATAAAACAATGGAAGAAGAACTCTTCTAGTGCATACAAAAGTATACCTAGAGTAAACCTTTTCCGTAAGTTATCCACTACGGCCCAGAAAAGGGGTATTTCTATACCTAAGTGGATGTCGCTTCAAATCCTTTAACGAGTTTGAAATGACAACTATACTTGGCAATCTTGTCATATTTAAAGAGTCTAACAAGAGCTTAGAGAGAACTCCATAATAATCTTTTTCGTAAAATTTTAACGAGCCCAAAAAAGTAAACTCGTGACCTCCTTACTGTTTTTAACGAGCTCAAAGGAGAGATGGAAGAATGCTCATAGCCTCCTTACTGTTTTTAACGAGTTCAAAGAAGAGGTAGAAGAATGCTCATAACCTACATACTATTTTTAACGAGCTCAAAGTAGAGGTAGAAGAATGCTCGAAACCTACTTACTGTTTTTAATGAGCTCGAAGTAGAGGTAGAAGAATGCTGGAAACCTACTTACTGTTTTTAACGAGCTCGAAGTAGAGGTAGAAGAATGCTCGAAGACTCCTCAAGTAAGGTCGATGCCTGGGATCTCATGATGAGGCCGGGCAAAGATGTTACGAAAATCATTAAAAATATTGGTGTACGGAATGATTTCATCAAGATAACAGTCTGTTCCAATAAAGATATGTTATGTGACCCCAAGTTCAGTGGGAATGTTGACAGGGATGGTTCTCACTGTACTCGTCCTACTCCCTTCAGAAAAAATAGCTTGTGAAGTGGAAAGGACAGAGGACCAATCAGCATTCTCAATGGGTCTCGAAGGGAACTCACCTCTCTCTATCAGGTTTAGAACAGGAAGTAGATAGGTCCTAGGGTGTAAATGTTCCCAAGGTTGTCTCAGTCCTATCATGGCTTCAAAAAATGTTTCGTCAGAAGGAAAAACTATTTCCAAACCATCAACAGAGAGGGTAGAGTCTGTTGACCGTGCAAAAGCAGGGTCCATATCTGACTCGGTAGAGACCAAAGGAGTCGGGATATGTTCTGTTGCAGGTTGTTGTGAATCCTCATGAGTTATCTCTACAACGACTATAGGAACAGTTGGTTCTGGTTCAGTAGGAAGGATCCACGGATCAGTCCTAAGACCAACCATGAAAGTTTCAATAGAAGTACCTACATCAAAACGCATAAAAAGAACAGGGGAGGGTAGGTCGAAAGTGCCTATTAACAACCCGTAAATCCCTGCTCCTAAACTCTCGCTTACCGGGGTGGTTTGATCAACTAAGGGAATGGTGGACTCCAAGGAAGTCTGGTTGTTTCTCTGAGTGAAATAAAGTTGATCGACTGTAACGACCTTACCTTCAAAAGGGAACATAACAACTCAAAAAACTACCGATGCAATAGCTTGCATGGCATACGTCCAACTCCTGCCTAATAACATGTTGTAATCAAGCAGAGCGTCCAGAACTTCTACTTCTACAGCAACTATCTTACCGGCCAAAGTGACATCAAACGATGGAAAAACTCCATGTGGACGGAAAGTCCTACCATCAAATGCAGTAAGCAGTGTGTTAGAAGGGGCTAACTCGGGGGAACCCAAAGCTTTCCAACAGGAAATTGACATTACACACGTAGACATGCCCTCATCTACGACAGCTTGTCTGATGGTCATTGTGCAATGGATGACTTCTATCTGAAGGGAAATGTGGTACGGCAACCGGTATTTGATATCATCCATATAAAATCGTGTAGACATGTTAGATGATTCCATACTTCCAATAGCTGCCAGAAGTGCATTTCATTGTAAAGGACAACTTTGCAAGACTTCTAAGGTAGACATAGCACAAGGGGTCTGGGCTAGATCTTCAACCACGTTGTAGTTGGAAGCGGCCCGAGTGTTGGGATTGTGTGATGCCCGTTTCAAGACACCTTTAGGGATCTTGGGCAGTGGGTCCACAGGTATGTGGAGTGGAGTGGAAGATTCTAGAATCTCCTTATCCTTCTTCTGTGCATCCGGGGTGTAATTCCTGGCTCTCGTTTGTAAGAGTGCATCTGATTTAACCATGTTAATAAAGGTTTGATCCACCGAAGCATGTGTAGTGCCCCTAGTATTGGAGGTGCCAGAAGCTGAACCCTGCCCCTTAGGAAATGGATCTTTAAGTACGGCAGGTTTCTTTTCTTGAAGCAGCTTCTGGGCTTCTTCGAGTAGAGGGCATTGGTGAGTAAGGTGATCCTGCTTGCAAAGCTTACAAGGGAACTTAACCTTCTTCTTCTCTTTGTTACCCTCCTCGGTATTTTCTTTATTCTTGGGCTTTAGTTGGTTCCCCTCTCCTTTCTTTCCCTTCTTTTTATTATTGGGCTGCCGAGGGCCCTTTTGATTGTTCTGAACCTAGTTTACAGATTCAGAAGTAGAAGGAGAGGTTGTGACGGGAGTAACTTCTGTAGTCGATTGTTTGACAGATAAGGCATGAACCTGCTTGGTCAATGCTTCGAAAGCTGCAGAATCAACTGAACCCACTATGCCGTTAGCATGCGGTCCAGGTTTAGGTCTACTCAGATCAGTATTTGATCGCGGTGCATCAAGTATGATTTCATAAAGCAACCCAGATTGTGCATAAACAAGGTCTAGTTGCTGGGTTCGTAAAATGGCTTCTTCCTCAGTAGACACTCCAGAAGTAGCTACTTCCTTAGAAATATAAGGAAGGAGTGATTTCAAATACCACTCAAGCAAGAATTCTGGAGGTATGTTGGCTTTAATGAGCCTCTTCCGTCTCCTCCACTCCTGAATGTGATCAGATAAGTGCGTGGCTTTATTTTGTCTAAATGTAGACAAAAGATCTGTTCCGGCATCATACCGAACAAGAAGTTGGAAGTGGTTCAGAAAAACAGTCGCGAGATCCCGAAAGTTAAAGAATGTGGCTGCAGGTAACTCAATGTACCATTTCGATGCAGCACCGGTTAAGGTCCTTTGGAACAGTCTCAACTCGATGGAATCTTCATTTAATGAGTTCGAGGAACACCATAAATGGAAAGTAGTGACATGGTCACCAGGGTCCTCGCCAGTTTTGCCTTCGAATTTTGGAATGTCCCAAGTTAACTTGGTAGGAACTAGTGGCCATGTGGCATTGTGATACACCAGATCATTTGTCAACTTGGAAAGGTCTGGAAAGTTTAGAGTTGCCAGAAAAGGTAAACGAGGTCTGCAAGACGGCATTTAATAAGATGGGGTCATAAAGGGGGAACCACCCATAGTCTGACCCGTGAACTGCTGGTAGGGGTTTCCCCTGGCCATTTGCTGGTAGGGGTTGCCCCTAGCCATCTACTGGTAGGGGTTTCCCCCAGCCATCTGTTGGTAGGGGTTGCCCCCTGTCATCTGTTGTTGTGTGAAAGTATTATTGAAATTCCCCCAACCATATGAAAGTGGGTTAGTGCTCTGTGGGTTCGTCCACTATGGCTGGGTGTTAGCCCCACCATATTGCTAGTTACAAATGTTACCCCCTCCTCCCAAGAATAAAGAGAAAGGGACGTTTCCTGCAGGTATATTACCTTGATTCAAGTTGGGACCTGAGAAGGTATTAAAACCAGTAGTAGCTGACGTAGATGGTGCAGTCATGGTACTCATGACAGGCACAGTTGCAAAAGCATTTGGCCCTACAGTAGGTGTGGGAATCCAAGTACTGGGTATGTGATACAACGGTTGCGTCACAGAAGGTGGAACTAGATTAGCTATACTGCTAGCTCCAAAAGTGGGTGTAGAGGTAGATGCCATAGTTGTTGAACTCGGTATGCCTAACGTGCCAGCATTAAAGCTGAAGGACGGAGCGGACATAGAGGTTGTCTGTTCCGAACTCGGTGTAGCAGTAAGAGGAGGATTCACAGTATTTGTGTTCATACCTATGGTGGGAGTCCATGGGACTCCCTGCTCACCTCCTATATTAGTCATAAAATTCCCAAGTGTGAAATGATATGCACTATAATCAGGTTGCTGGAAACCAGCGGGTATCAGCAGCGGATTTCTAAGATTAGTCAAAGGAGGATTAAAAGGAGTAGTAAATTCACCAGAAGTGAGATCCTCAATTTCAACTGTATTAAAAGCTTGCTGATCTAGAGTGCCAGGTTGTGGTTCCTCAGGAACATCAATTTCAGGACTTTCTTTTGCAGGTTGTAGTTCTTCAGGAAACTCTATTTTAGGTTGTATTTCTTCAGGAATTTCTATTTCACCAGTGGTTTCCAAAGGAACACTGGAGTCTACCCTCTGTCGTCTAGCTGGCGGTAGTGGTTCCATTCTAAGTGGGGGAAGGTTTTGAAACCTTCTCGACCTATGAAGTTCTTGGTCTTCCACGATTGTATATATATAAAAAAATACAAACTAAGCAAAAAATACTAGTGGCCACTAAGACTAGGGGGCAAACAACACACCACTAAAAAAGTCCTAATTATTCAAACCAGTCAAACAAGATGCCTTCTAGAGAAGAGTCTGGGATGATGAGGGCCCAGAACAGGTCAACGAAGGATGAAGAACAGTTACCCAGGGTCCACAATACAATGACTAAGGGTGCAAGCGCTAGAATCACCCAACCACCCTCCCAAAGACTTGCAAGGGATTTCCTTCCACGTATGTCGTAGGTACAGCATGTATACCCTCCGTTGTCACCTGTGTATGAACCTATGGTTAGATACTAAGGATACCACAACACCGAAAACTCTTGGGGGAACAGTCTTTGGTCGAATCAGAAGGCGTGGGCAGGGTAACTGAGCCTGAAACTCAAAAGAGTCCTCACACGCGATCCAATCCTGGTATATGCTCGAAACAGAAAGTAGGAGGAGTATTCCCAACAATCTGATCTCACAAGACCAACTGCATAAATCCCTGGCAAGCTTTGAATGAGGTGGGTTTACCTGTGATAGTCGAACTACGATTTTTGCGTAATGTGTGATCTTGGGTGGTTTAAGGTGATTTAAACCCAAGATCCTAACCAAGACTAGTTAGTGTTGTGTATCCCTAAAAAATAAAATTGTTGCTATTTAATTTTATTAAAGCTTTTTAGGGTTACTTTTTACTCAAGAGGTAGTGCGTTGTGTGGCGTGGTTGCAACAGAAAAACAAAGTGCATAAATTATAACTTTCAAAAACTTTTTATTTTTTCATTTAATGTTCTTTCCAAATTAAAAACTGAGCAAATCTAAGCAAAATTTCTTTTTTGTTTTTTTTTTAATTTTGAACAAAATAAACTAGGCTATTTTGCAAAAGATATAAGCCTCACTATTCTTAAGCTACCAAAATTTTTGTTTTTTTTGTTATTATGAACGAAAAAGAACTTTAAAGTAGGAAGCAAATAAGACTTATCAAAGATGTGTAAGTATGGCAAAATGGCTCCTAAGCTCACAGCTGTCAAAACAATGGTTCGACAAAGACTTGTCCTACAAGTTTTTTCAAAGGAACAAGCTCTCACACTTGGAAACAAAGCGGGAAGAAAACAAAGAGGAAAGATGCTCAAAGCTGGAAATCAAACTCAAGAGGAATGTTCCAAAGCACCAAACCCTAGCAAGACCACTAAGCCAAGCAATCGGTATGCAAGCGAACTAACAACCACCTTACTGACACAAAGGCTGAAAAATGAAGCAAACAAAAACACTCCAAACTCACTTGATACTGGAAAAGACAATGAAGTCAAGAAATGTTGGGACTCAAAAAATTTTGGAAGACACCCCAAAGGCTCCAAGAATGGATCAAACCCTAAAACAAAGGATGAGATACCTAAAGAGCAAGCAAGTGTTGCCACAAACAACAAATGAAAATCATACAGGTTTGTAGGTCAGCAACACACTATCAGGGTAAAGATAAGCAACTGTGTTCACTAAGAAACAATGCCTAGTCTCCAAGAAGAGTAAAAAAAATGAACCAAACACTTCAAAAGTAAACAAGTGACCTAAAGATGACCAAAAGGACTCAAAGAAGGGTACTGAGACTCAAAGGAGAGTTACAGACCTCAAAGACCAGTCAAGAAGGCCCAAAGCAAAGTCAGAAAACCTACCCAAAAAGGCAGAAAACTCAACCAAACAACCAACAGAAGGCTATAGGAATGTGCCCTACTGTGCAGTAGGGAAACTAGCGCATCTGGAGAGGTGGGCGCTACTGTATAGAGACAGACTAGCGCATGGGTGCTACTGTATGTATAGCATGGTAGCGCACAGGTCTTAAAGAGTTAAAAAATAACTTTGTAGAGATGTAACAGGATTGAGTCAAGCAAAGGGAAGCAAGCAGGGACTACCTATAATGCTTCTCAGAAGATTGAAAGGGATTAGAGGTACTGGAAAGACAATCAAGAAGGGTTTCCTAGAGCAGAAAAAACAACCTCCCCAGCGGAGTTTCCAATCAGTTGGCGGGAAATACTACCCTATAATGAGGAAATGGACATTATCAACTTAAGAGGGTGACAGGTAAGCATACTAATTGCATTACAGAGATGTTTATGAATGGAAATAGGTTATAGGTCTTGAGGACATACCTTGTGAATGAAGTTTGATCCTAGCTCTTGTCCAATCTTGCGTTCAATCCTCGATCCAATCTCCTGTTCAATAAACCTGGCACACAAAGACCTTTCTCAGCGTATCTTGGCCAATATAATAATGATTGAATTGACAAGTAATTCAAACATCAAGCATTAACCAACATTGATCCAAACAAATACATAGTCTAATAAGCACTTGATTTGGGACGAGAAAGATGCTTCAACCTTTTATTGTCAAAAAACATGTGAATGATAAAAAGTATACCTGACTTTGCAGCATTCTCATGTAACCTGATCCTAGGCTCCTGCTCCTCTCTGACTTCAGAATTCCTCCAGCATAACCTCCTTCAATACAAGCTTCTCATATAGAAGAGTCTCTCAATGGCTCTCATGTCTAAAATGTCTCTGTGTCTATGTGTCCAACCCCTCTCTTCAATCCTCCTTGTATTTATAGAACAAGGGAGGCAGTTCAGGTCAAGGGGTGGTTGTAGGGGAAGTTACGGAAGTTGGGAAACCAACTGCAACTAATCCCCATTCGTCAAATTTTTTTTTTTTATCATATTTTAAGGTGTGCGCTACTATTTCACAGTGGAGTAGCTCCTAGGGCATGACTACAGCATTAAATACTAGCGTTTGTCACTTTTTAAATGTTGTGCGCTAGTCTATTGAAGAGGAGTAGCACCCATGAGGAGGTGTGCGCTACTATTGTACACTGGAGTAGAGCGCATGCGCTAGTTTATTGAGGTAGAGTAGCGCCCATGTCTCAAAATGATGTTTTTTAGGGTTTTTGCCAGCTTGCAAGGAGGTGAATCAGGCCAAGGTGTCATCTAAGGTCATCATGCTCTTCAATCCAAGTTTTCCTTTTGTGTGATCTACAGCTCAAGGTGATCACGGACGGAGAAGTGCAGATTTGACCTATAACAGAAACAGTTAGCAAGAATTTAGCAATTTGTTAGTGTGTTGGAAATAATGCATGCTATGCATATATTGTAATCTAGAAGGAAAGAAGAGGTTCGATTCATTTAGATTTCAGTTTAGGAGGAAGGCTAAGCATTATTAAAAGCCCAAGCCTGTAACACATAGTAGAGGAAGTTCAGATTGTAGATGCATGTACAAATATTTCTTTCATAAATGGAAAAAAGGAAGTAGTTATGCCATTAATGATCTTGATGATGTCCTGATGAATGTATGAATGCATGACAATATGATGGTGTTATAGAGTGGATTTGTAATTAAATAAATATGTGAAGAAATGCAGGGTTTGTTCCTATGTATGAAATCAAATCAACAAAATAAATGCATCCTGTGTGAATGCGGAATCAATGATTGGGTAGAACTTCTTGAGAAGTTCCAATTATGGAATACTGTCAGTGTATGGTTGGATAGAAATTCATTGAGAAGTTCCAATCGCTGGCTTTGTAAAAAAAATATGGAACTGAATCCTACTTTAGTACAAAGCCATCGAAGTTTATGTCTCCTAGATAAACCCTGCCTTGGTTGCAGTTAGAAAAGAAAGAATGTTGCTCTTGTTTGTCTGAATGGAATCATTATGTAAGGGTTTCGATATATTCTCATTCAAGTGAATGGATTGTAGTTGAAGATGTGGAAGGCATTGTTAAAATTAGTAGAGGAATAATGTTTTAGGAAAAACGCAGTTGAACAGAGAAAATATTTTGCAACCTATTTATATTTATGAAATTATTAGTTATTCATGTAGCTAAGTGGTATTCCTAGAGAGCTATTTGATTTCTGTAGAAGACATACAATTCTAGTAATGTTTATATTATAGAGGTATTGCTAGTGTGAGAGATTGAAGCATGGCATGTGTGAAACCAATGCATCTTTTGAAAATATAGAATAGGGATATGATGATTTGGGCATATCGTTTGATTAACCATTGCAGGAACCACGCTATAGAAGGCATAGGGCATTCACTCTAAATTTATTGTATCATTATAAACATCAAACCCTGGAGGGCATTCACTCTACATTTATTGTGGTTTGTGTCTTGAAAGCGGAGGGAATTAATGGAATATTTGCAATGGGACAATTTATTACAAATAAACTAAAATCCATGGCTCAGATGGCCTTACCGAAGACATTGTCTCGCCCCTATTTGTCTCCATCCATCTATTGGCTGCTTCGGTCTCCTCTAGAATGTAATGGTCGTCTCCTTTGGGAGCACCGATCTCCTTTGCTCCTCACACGCTATGCTCTTGAAATGCCTCAAACCGTCTCCTTTGGGCGCAACGAACTCCTCTGCTCCTCACACGCTGTTCTCTTGAAATGCCTCAAACTCACTCTATTCTAGATGCTCTCAGCTCTTGAAATGCCTCAAACTCACAAAGTTCTAGATGCTCTCAACTCTCTCAATCAGTCTCCCTCTACCGTGGCTCTTGGCATGTGCTCTCGACCAATAGTGCTTTGAAGGGTGATTTCATTGCATAAACTATCAAGGCATGTTATTATTTACGAGAGAATAATGGTTTAGACCAAGGTTGTGTTGGCGTATGTCTAAACGGTTGGGCATTTGCATGTTTCGATATTATTATTATTGATGGATGGAAATACATATGCCCAACTAACCATTTAAACTTCCCACAATGATATTTATAGATAACTTATTTATATGTAATGTTTGGGCTTACCTTTTTATGTAGATAGACGGGAGAGCACGTTACATTAGTATCCTCTTTAATTTAATACATGGTTTTCTTTTTGAAGGGTGCTTTCCAATTTTATCTTCCAATAGTTTAGTCAAGAAAGAACATATTTTCCCCATGTTAATTATGTCTTATGGGTACATTACCTACCTAATAATAGCCTCACATATTTTCTCCATGTTAATTATATCCTATGAGTACATTACCTACCTAATAAGAGTCTCACTTTTATTGGAAGGAATCTCAAGCTATAAGAAGAGAACTAGATATTGGGATATTCTTACTAAATTTAAGAGCATAAGCTATAATGATGCTTCCCTAGATTTCATAAATATTATTTATAGTAAAATAGTCAACATACACTCAGCTGGCTCACCCTCCA
Organism: Larix kaempferi; assembly: GCA_027924585.1. Taxonomy (NCBI): domain Eukaryota; kingdom Viridiplantae; phylum Streptophyta; class Pinopsida; order Pinales; family Pinaceae; genus Larix; species Larix kaempferi. Next base: position 346,214 of record BSBM01000234.1, on the reverse strand, counting down.
TCACCCAACAACAAACAATTTTCCCAACATTACGTCCCACTAAAACCATTAACCATTATCATAATAGTTGAACCTAGTTAGTAGGAGGAGGTGTGTGTGTGTGTGTGTGTTTTAAGGAAAAACATATAGGATCCCTCATCCTCTATAATATAATCAGATAGAAGGTGGATCAACCATAAAAAATATTAATTGTTGGTAACCTCAAAGGAAATCAATAAAATTTGAACATGTCACATATATTCTCCCTATTAAAAATACCTTGGATAGATGGCTCAACTTATTGAGATAACCTCGGGTCTTCTTATATATATATATATATATTCATTTTGATCCCATCTTTTCATTATTCATATTTTTTATTCCATCCATTGTTTTTTTAGTATTTATCCCAAACCCTAGCTTGATGGACGGAGAACTTTTCATGATATATTTACTTTTTGCTCAACATGTCTTTCTCTTTAGTGAGGGTATTGAAATTTTTCATTCTCATTTACATTTTATTTTATCTATATTTTTTAGATTATATTTATTTTAGTTTGAATTTAATAATCATTTTGGTGGTTTAATTCTTATAACGAGCCAAGGGACCACGATGATAAAAACCATATCTACTACTCTCATACCATCCAAGGTCGTTAAATATCAATGGATTGATGTTATCTTCGTAGCCATGACCACATTTCTATAGAGAAATTCCATACCCTTATGGCCTATCATGATATTGTTGTGCTTCTAAGTTGTTTCAACCTCATGGATACTCCTAATCATGATTTATTAACACAAACGAGTGTCCACTCTTAACAATAACTTCAAGCATGGATTATAGGTGTTGCCTAGGAATTACAATTAATAATGGCTCTTAGTCATTTTCTCCTTTTGTTGTTGTTGGGGGCATATCTTCATAAGGCTCTCAATAACACCATCTTACCACATTCTGACTATTGCTTTATCATATAGGATTAAAATTGTTTCTATACAAAAAAGTGGAATTAATATTATAATTATTAAAGTTATTAAAAAAATAAAAAATAAACAATCAAAATAAGTGAAAACAAGGGATCACCTACATAATAATAAACATTCAACTCTCAAGTGATGAAGAAAAGCTTATGCAACTACTCTAATTGGTTGTATTGACAAAAAGGATATCCTATGAAACAAAAAAGGAAATCTTTACTTATATAAAAAAATTCTTTAATTTAAACATAATTTATTAATATAACTGATAAATTTTTTTTATATAAAATCATTTAAAATATGATATCAAATATGTGAAAACACAAATATTATTATAAAAACAATGAATATACATACAAAATAGCTAATTTACATATTAGAGTTTAATATTGAATTCAAATGGTGTTGTTGCAGGTTATATAACATTATCTCTTAGAAAAGATTTACTTTCAAAGATGGAAAATTTATAAAATTACAAACATTGTTTTCTTAAAAAAAAAAAACTAAAAAATGTTTATCTACATTTTTTAATAAAACTTAAGAGTTATGAAATTAAAAATATACATTATTTCCTCAATATAAATATAAAATATATATCATATAATAACTTAAAAGTGGCCTCTAATCTAAATGAAGCCTCATATTTGAGAATGTGAACCGTTTCCAAGTCAATGGCTTCCCATTATAGTGGCTAATCCTAAGAAAGTTTGCAAACAATTTCTCGCTCCCAAATGTGTTCTTCTTATGCGAGTCCCCTTTCCTATTTCTCTATTTAAAGTTTTAGTATGTGAATTGTCTTCTACAAAGATGCTTCATAGGAAATAATTAGGCTTTAGTATTTGGTTTTACTCTTCATATGTTAGAATGCCTTTTATTTCGGTAACTATGTAACTAATCAACTTCATAGGCTTTATTGTTTGGTTTTACAAAGAGTGCCTTTTATTTTGGTAACTATGTCACTAATCAACTTCAATTTTAATCTAAAGAAATGGAGTATATCATGGGTCCTCTTCTCTATTTCTCTATTTAAAGTTTTAGCATGTGAATTGTCTTCTACAAAGATGCTTCATAGGAAATAATTAGGCTTTAGTATTTAGTTTTACTCTTCATATGTTAGTATGCCTTTTATTTCGGTAACTATGTAACTAACCAACTTCATAAGCTTTATTGTTTGGTTTTAGAAAGAGTGCCTTTTATTTTGGTAACTATGTCACTAATCAACTTCAATTTGAATCTAAAGACATGGAGTATATCATGGGTCCTCTTTGGTTGGGAATATATAATGCATAAGCTACCTCACCCCTTTTTGTTAAGTTAATATTAGTGAGTAAAATCTTGTTAATGCCTTATTGCTAAAAAGCTATTTGTAATAAAAATTTACTTTATCTTTATTGTTAGTGTATTTCTTATTGATGTTGGTATGCAAATTGTTTCATGTTATTTCCTACTCTAAGTAGGTAAGTTGTCTTTTAGGAAAATGAACATGTTTAATATTTCTTGTTTTTCCTAGCTATGCAAGGAAATTGAATTTGCTTAATGGCGCAATATTTATGTAATTGAAGTTCATAGCCATATAAAACTTTCAAAAAATAATTTTGTGATAAAGTGATATGTAGTATTATAATCATGTTTTTCCTTCATATACATCCAATATATAATCCTTTGAAGACCTTATTAACTACATATATCCTTCCATAGATTTAAGAGTGATAAGTAGTACTTTATTGAACCATTCTAATTTGAAAATCTTTTGTCATAGACAACTACAAGCTATCTATGACGACGATGAAGATGAGGATGATGAAGATGAAGATGGTGATGATGACGATGGTGATGACAATGATGATGAAGATGGCGATGACGATGATTATGAACGAGATGGGAAAACATATTACCCTAGATTTGGTTGAGAGCTAGATAGGAAGACCTTGAGATAGCAGGAGATAGAAATGAAACCTAACATCTTTCCATTGGTTTTCTTAGGAGACAATAAGTAATAACTTGAACTAATTATTGGGCCTAGCAATGTGGATTGACATCTTACCCTTGGTCTAGTTGGAAGTCAATGTGGAAGAGCTTGAGCTAGTTGGGGATATAAATGTGAACTAATCATTTTTCCTTTGTATGGCTAGTAGTTACCAAAGAAGGATTTCATCCAATTGGATATTTCAAGGTGGATTAATGAGGTAAAACTAAAGCCTCAATTTAAGTATGGAGGAATAATTTATGGTGCATTTCTTGAGATCAATTGGAGCCAATAAGAATAGGGGCTATCCAATATAATGTTGACCTTGTTAATGGACACAACTAGCAAGGTGGAGAGAATTAATGTAGGGTGTGATTACTTGAGATCGATTATAGGAAACACATAAAAGAAATGATATCATGATGATGACCTTGGATATGGTTGGGAACATAAATATGAAATTCTCTAGAATATTGAAGAAATGGCCAATATTTGTACGATGAAGACTAAACCAAGGTTGAAGTTTTCTCAAGGGGCAGGGGAATGCAATAGGGTGAAAACGTGAAGGTGGGTAACACTTTCGTGAGAAATCAGTGCAAAATCGTCTTAGCGGAAGTTATTCGGCCGAATAAAAATATTAATCGGCCGAATAAAAATAATTGTTCGGCCGAATAATTGAAATTATTCGGCCGAATAATTTTGAAGTTATTCGGCCGAATAACCACAAACAGTTCTCCGTCCCGTTTAACGGAGACTCTTGAAATTTGTGCAAACGGTTGCCGGACGGAAAAAAATTTCGGGCAATAGTTTATTCGGCCGAACAATTGTTCGGCCGAATAATTGTTCGGCGGAATAATTGTTCGGCCGCATAATTGTTCGGGCCGAATATTTATTCGGCCGAGTAATTGTTCGGCCGAATATATATTCGGCCGAATAATTATTCGGCCGAATAATTATTCTGCATAAAAAGACAGCATCGGCTGCCATTTGTCATTCCCTGTTGGAATTATTTGGACCCCGCATGGGCCCGCTGTAGTCCTCTGCCACCCTGCCGACGCCCCAATCTGCTGCTCGCCACCCCGCTGCTCGCCGCGCTGCTTGTGTTTCACGGCTGGCTATTTTTCCGCGACTCGCGTCTGCTCTATTGCTGCTGTCGTTCGTCTTTTCTTACGTTTCTTCGGGGTGTGATCTGCCCTTGCTCTGTTCGTTTTTAGCAGCGAGTTTGTTGGTTGGCATTTCTGCTGTCGATTGTCGGTTTTCACGTTTCGTCGGGTTGTGATTTCTGCTAGTTGCTGCTCGTTGGTGGTAGCGTGACGGTTGGTCTGTGTTCGTTGTCAGGTGTGTGTTGGTGGGTGGCTGCTTTGAAGGTGTTGCGGTTTTAGCTGAACGGTTGAAGGTGCGTTTTCGCCTTTGTTTTTACTTAATATTTCTGTTTGTTAATGTTATAGGGCTTATGTAATGACGTTAGTTGTTGTTTGTGAAGAAAATAGGTGTTGTTTTGAGCGTTGCTGGGTTGAATAGAGGCGGCGTTGGGATCGACGATTCTTCACTGCATTTTTATATACAGGTATGCATCGTCGTAAACTTTGTTTTTATGTTGTTGGCAGTATTAGAATTCAAAAAATCTGTAGTGCTTTTTAATATTGGAAGGTTAAATGTTTTAAAATGCAGTTTTTATTTTAGATAATCAGTTTTCTGTCCATGAACTCTGTTCATGAACAGTTCAGTTCGTGAACTCTGTTCATGAACAGTTCAGTTCGTGAACTCTGTTCATGAACAGTTCAGTTCGTGAACTCTGTTCATGAACAGTTCAGTTCGTGAACTGAGTTCATGAACAGAGTTCTGTTCGTGGACTGAGTTCATGAACAGAGTTCTGTTCGTGGACTGAGTTCATGAACAGAGTTCTGTTCTTGAACTCTGTTCATGAACAGAGTTCTGTTCTTGAACTCTGTTCATGAACAGAGTTCTGTTCTTGAACTCTGTTCATGAACAGAACTCTGTTCATGAACAGAATACCATTACTTATAGGTTAGATATGAATATGAATAATATAATAGTACTAGCTATGATTAGTTAATGATCTTTAGCTGTAATAATGTTGTTATCATTGTTCAAAGGGTATTGGTTCTCTGATTGACGTAAGCTTTTAGATAATTGAGATGAACTAACCCCATTAAAGTAGGCGGTCATTTCGATTCAATCTAATCACATGCATTCAACAATGAATCTTAACCTCCTACTTGGAATTGGGTATCTGTATAATATTATGGAAACTATGAACTTACTACTACTCCATCAACCATGAATGTTCAATGCTATCATAGAAGTTCTGTTCATGAACAGAGTTCTGTTCAGGATATGCTATGATATGCATGAAATTATTGCTTCTTTATATATATGGATATTTAAACCTTAATCCCTGACGAGTTTCATATTAAGTTTTCCAAATTCTCAATAAAGTGATGATAAAGGATATATTAAACAACTTTATAAATGATCAACATGTGGTGTGACGATGTTAATTCAGGTACAAGAATGTCAATTGAGTTCATGAACTCTGTTCATGAACTTTGTTCATGAACAGAGTTAACTTAGAAAGTCACTTAAAAATTCAATATTGTAAGTTATTAAGTATTTTTTTTATAAAAATTAAGGAATGTTTGTTTATTGAGATATAGAATGAAAATATAAGTGATAGTTTAAAAATTAGGAAGGTGATTGAACTATTACAATATGGGATGATTATTGATGTCATGTTTATGCTGCAATATTGTTCTTAGAGTTAGGAGAGTAACTTACAAAAGAAAGTAAGTTATAATATTTTAGGTGGCTCTACATTTTTTACGCAGATCTTAAGAGATATGTTTTTAATTTTGTAGAATGAACATGTACAACATCAATGTTTGTAAATTGTTTTATCAAAGATCTTAACTAGAAGTTTCTTAATAAGGGTATATTTATGTTATACTATTTGAGGAAGCTTTGCATTTTGTATGCAGATTTTTAATAGATATGTTTTGAGTTTGTAGAGTTAACATGTACAACTTCAATGTGTGTAAATTGTATTATCATAAATATAAGTTAGAATTCTTTTAATAAGAATACATATATATGTTTAGTGATATGTTTGTTTGTTGACATATATAATTCAAACATATTTGTTGGATTAAAAGTTTTTAAGGTTATTATACTATTTCAATTAATTGTGTTTTATAATGAAATGATTATTAGATATGTTCTTTATGTTGCAATATTAGGTAGGGTAAGGAATTTTAGTTAATTAATTAGAGTTAGGAGGGGGACTTAAATTTTGTTGGAGTTTTTAATCAAATGTTGGCTTGATGCTTGTAGTGGTAGTTATGTACATTTTCAATATGTTAATGTTTGTGTAAATTTAGAAGTTATATCAAATGGAAAGAGAGTCTGCGAAGGGAAAGCGTAGGAGGTCATCACAATCTTCAGGAATTGGTGTTCCAATTGGTAGTCGAAGGTTGTCGAATTCACCGCAGGGTTCAGGTTTATTGCATGGGTCCCAGTCGTTTGATCACCAACAAGTTCGAGGGGGTACAAATGATTCTCCTTTGTCTTCTGTGGGAGAGCGTCGATCCCAACGTTCTGTTGGTATGAACATTAATGTTTAATAATGTATAATTTGTATTTTTTGTGTGTTGAATTTATGGAAAAAGTTAATTTTTGACTATGGCTATATTTGAAGCAGAGCGATGTTCAGAAGATGTGCGTAATTCGATGGAGCGAGGGGAAGATCAAGATAGGAATATAGATGATGGAATAGGTGTGGGTGGAGAGCAGGGTCCTGAAGTTCCTCCTAGAGCTAGGACGACATATGTTCCACTAGCTGAGGGGTGTACACCCATATCAACGTATCCGTCTGATTTACCTGATGAGCTTCCATGGCGAGGTGTTGTGCAACAAACTATTCTTGAAAGTTGTAAATCCCACTATGACAGGTTGAACAATGATCTTTGTTCTTTGGATCTCCCTCCAGAGAGTCGACAAAGTCTAGAGGTTGTTTTGGCATCTTTGCAAAAATTCATTGATGCATACGATGAACTTGGACCAACTACAAATAGTTTTGTTCATTTGATGCGGATGCGAAAGGAGCAAGTTATGGGTCCAGATAAGTGGGAGGTTGTGAAGGAGAGAGTCAGTAGAGAACAAGCCAATTCAATGTTCAATTTCAAAGAAGGCCTTAAGCGAAAAATGTTGAAAGTGCAATATTTCAAGCATCCTCAAATTGCACATTTCATATATGATCGATTTCTTGCAGCTTATGGTCGATTGCCTTGGAACGATGAGGTTCCTAATTATTTTGCTAGATTTTTTTATGCGGAGTTTTTTCTAGGTATGAAGCCTAACTATACTGATGTTCCCTCTGACTTTTATGGAGCTGGAAATGGTAGAATATATAATCGAAAAGGTGCTCTTAGAGACCCTGCCACTATACAACCTCCACCTGAGATACCTCGTCCACCAAGGGTTGTGGCTTTAAGATCAGAGATGGAGACAACATCTCAACTAGGGACAATTGGAAGGGAATCAGTAGGTGATGGTTTAGCTTCAGCTCTTGTAGGAGTAGAAGTTGGTTTGGGGCGAGAGAAGGCTCGCGCTATTCTTCGTCAGAGTTTTGTCTACAAGACGAATGACGAGGTAGATGCATTGAGCATTGATGATCTCAGGGCTTATGCTAAGTTTTGTCGAGATATAGCTTCAGATGTGTTATCTAATGACACATCGAGCATGGGAGAGGTTTGTTGATTATGCTATGATAATCTATTTGATTTTTTATTAATCATTTTGAATTGAATATTTTGCTACATGGGAATAAGTATATTAAGCAAATGTATTTTGTTTGTAGTTTACGAGAATGTTAAATGCAAATAATTTTCGAGTCTCCAGTAGTCAAAATCAAGAGCATCCTAGTCAAAATGAAGAGCGCTCAGGAGAGGTATTTTAATTATAATATTTATGATTGAACATGATATTTTTTTTGTTTACTTGAATTTTAATAAATATCAATGTATCTTATTGTTAATTTGACTTATCTATGCAGGTTTCATTAGATTCCAACTTTTTAGATGGTTTACCATCTCTTGTGAGCTAATGATTTTAATTTTTTTGTTTTGGTTTTAAGTTAATTTGCTTAATTTATTATTTGTATCTACTATGTTTTATTTACTAACAAAATTTAAATTTTAGGAAAGAGACCACTTGGAAATTGGGGGCGAAGATGTGGGGTCTTTAATGAATGCCGATATTGGCACTGAGGTAATTTTGTCGAACTAGAAATGATTTTTGACATAAGTTTAATGTTTTATATTTTTTTGATTTATTTGAAAATTGTTTTTGTACATGTTGCAGCTTGGCTCTTTTAGATCTTTTGGAGCCAAAGGAAAGTCTCTAGGGGAAAAAAGTGGTGGACATGCATCCAAAGAATTTGATGTACGATTTTTTTAATAATTGAATTGTTTTGTAGATGAGTTTAATATCTTAATATTTTGAATTTAGTTTAAAATTGTTTAAATAATTTATGATCTAAATTTATAATTTGTTTTTCTGTGTGTTGTAGGTGGAGTTGAGTCCCAGGGAAGGTCCTAGTGGAAAATAGTGGAAATATATTGGTCGAGATGGATAGTGGTTCAGACTTTATAGTTTTTGTTGATATCTATATATTGGTGTTGTTTTGAACATGGAGGGTATTTATTTTTTGATTATATATATATGTACATTGAATTCACAAGTTCATCAACTCTTTTTTGGATTATATACATGAGTACATGTCCATTATTTCTCATTTGGTAAATGTTTAGAATATGTTTTGCATGAGTTTTGATAATATTTATAATATGTTTTGCATGAATGTTTGAAATGTTTTTATAGGTGCAATCCAAGGTTAGGAAATGTTGAATGATGACAATGAATGTTATGAAGTTAGAAAATGGGAAGTGTTAGGAATGTTTGAAATGTTATTTCAAGTTGGGAAATGTTGAATGTTGAGAATGAATGTGATGGTAAGAATCAATGTTGGAAAAAAATGAATGGGAGGTGTTAGAGAAAAAGAAATGTTGGGAAAGAATGAATGGGAGGTGTTATGGAAGAATGAATGTTTTCAATTTGTTATGTTGAGAATAAGTGTTATTATAATATGTTTTGCATGAATGTTTAAAATGTCTTGATAGGTGCAACCCAAGGGTAGGAATGAATGGGAGGTGTTGGAAATGTTTTTAAAATGATAATCTAAGTTAGGAAATATTCAATGTTGAAAATGAATGTTATGGTAAGAATTAATGTTGGGAAAAATTAATGGATTTTTAATTAATTTAATTTTTATTTTCAATGTTCAGGTACATTTGATGAAGGCTGAAATCATGGCAAATGGGGGTAACGGTTTTTTGTTTTTTAATCATAAGCGAAGATTCCAGGATTGTGAAGTTTGTGCTAAATTAGAGCAATGATTTTAAACAACAATTTGATGAATTTTCATTGATTTGTTGTAAATAATCATTTCTCTAATTTAGCATAAGCTTCACAATCCTGGAATCCTTGCTTGTGATTAAAAATCAAATGATCGTTATCTCCATTTGCCATGATTTCAGTTATGTGAATTTGCACAAGCGATATTTTAAATTAAAGATTTGGGACGGAGAACTTGGTTACAATTTTAAGACATCTATTTAAGATCATATTTATGGTGAAGTATGTATTAAAGAAACATGTTCGATGGATTAATATACTACAAAATTTAATAGGTCTTTTTGTATTTTTTCGTTAGTATTAATCAACCAAAAGTAAAAATTCGGGGCGGAGTGGGCATAGCCACATCCGTTATCTCATCCCTTAGTGGTCTAATAGACATATGGGGACCCGAATAAAGTACTTTTGAATTTTTAAATTATATTTGAATTCATTTTTAAGCATGTTAAAGTACAACCATTTAAGCTTAGTTGTCATTCAAGAAAATATTCATAAAATCTCAATGAAAAAATATATTGGGCACAACAATTTTGATAATTGGACAAAAAATATATTGCACACAACAATTGACATGGACAAAAATATAGATCAATTTATTTTTGATATATAGTTAAAAACATCGTAATGGAATACCATCTTCAACTATCCGTTCATGGTCACATATGGATAGTTTCCATTTTTTGGTTTTCAATTGTTTTTTTTATGGAACTTGTATCAATTTTATTCGAGATACACATACTAAATGACTATATTGACAACATATAACATCAGGCTCATAATCCTGAAAGTATACATAATTTTTAGTCATATGCGTCTGCTGAAAAAAGTAGCCTTTTAAAATGATGGATCCTCTTTCGTATGTAAATCCGTTGTCGTTGTAGTCCTCCAATAATTTCATTTTTCCTTCGGTGCATCGCATCAAATAATATTTGACATTTTCGTTGTTGTCTATAGGTGCAATCACAGCGAAAACATCTCCTGTGCAAGTTATGATTGGTGTTAGCGTATTTAAATGAATTGAATTGACCACTTATGGCGAAGGATTAGAATGAACAATTGATTAAAAAGTCAAAAACAAGTTTATTACCTTCTCTTACGAGATCTGAAATTCTATCGCCATCAGATGATATTGCTATTTCTTCTGATTCTAATTCTTCAACACTTGCCAGTGGCATTTTTCCTTTTGGATTAATCTCTGTGTGTCTCCAAGCTTTTACGTAGTTGTTTGTTATGTTTTCACAAACTTCTGTAGATTCGACATTTTCAATGCAAATATGACAAAAGCATGATTGCTTTCTACTGTCAAATGCAAACACGTTGTGAAATGATTTTGTTTGAATAGAGTGAAGATCTCTAGTTCCATGTATGGTGCTAGCGTCATATGGTATTGATCTATTTATATCTTGGACCCCAACAAGCCAAAAAAACCTACACAATAAATAGTGTACATGTGTACTTAAATGTTAGTATATACATTTTTTTTAATTTTAAGAAATAATATAAATTAAAAAAATAGTGGACATACCTGCGCACGTCTTTTGATTGTTGATTATAATCATGGCTTAGATTTAATTGACACCATTGGACAACCTCTGCAGCTGAATGAAACCGTGCTGAAGAATAGTTCATTTGCCATCTTCGAAGTGCTCTTTTCACGCATGCTCCTGCACCATCATGCTCACCTTTTCCATGCCCAGTTTCAAAGAAATTCCAGCGATGTTTGATGTTCAGCGCTTTATGAAGTCGACATAACCAAAAAAATGATCGTGAAGATTTAAATTGACCCGCACATCCATCAGACCATATCCAATGCTCTTTGAATTTGACTTCGCGTTTTTTCAGTGAGTCATAGAAAATATTTTCTATACAATGTTGGACAAAATGTGTGTCGTGTGTACGATCATCGCTGATATAGAAGTGATATTCTTTAATCACATCTCGATTGTCACATGTGCTTTCAATGCCATCGATATCCTGTTGAGAATGTCTATATACAACATGGACAAATATCGAAACTTGGTCAGAGTGATAGTATTCACTCTGTATTTCGTTTTGTGCAGCAAATGTATAGTTTTCAGCAAAATCAACCACCGACAAAATTGTTCCGGGTGGAAAAATTTCACGAGACTGTTTGAATTGAAGATCTTGCCATCGTGCTCTATGTGAATGTTGGGTGTATTTATAAATTTCGTTTTCAAATTTTTTGAGAAAATCTGTGACGCATATCTTGTCTTCTAGCAAATCAATTCTTTTGGAACGTGAATCACTAGAACTTGTAGTATAGTTGATGTATTCGTATCTCTTCCAATCAACATTTACATTTGACAACGATTGATCATTATCGATAGGGTATTTATTGTGGAATAACACCAAATTTCCACAATGATGACAATGTTTTCCATTGACACATTTCTTTGAATAAAATACTTCATCGTGATTTCTCTCACATAAAATTTGAGATATGAATTCACGTATCGTCGGCGGAGGTGGTGAATTTGTCCAAAACATTTTACCAAATTCAAGAAACGTGTCATAATATAACTGAAATTGCACATGATAACGGCAACAACATGTATCACGTATAGTTATAGGTCGAACATACCATGGTTTTTGTTGCACAAATGTAGTGATTGATATATTAATTCCACGATGATCTTCCTTGAATTTATTGAACAATTGTACTTGTGTCATGTCCATTATATGTTTTGGTTGGCTTTCATATACATTTCGTGATATTCTTTTGCGTATCACATCTCTTGCATTTGGTGAAACTCGAGCATGTTCCAACCAATATTCTCGTACAATATCTTTAACCCCTGCTCCTAATCTATCTTTGTAAGGTTGTCTACAAATAATTGCCCAACAAGCAAGTTCATTATTTTCATCTATTTGCATTCTGAATTTGCTATGTTTGTATAATGTTTTTCTTGATGTTCCAACTGCTTTTGCTAGTTCTGTTGTCAAACGCTTTTGTTTAGTACTAGCTGAAAGAATTGCTGTATGAATTGCTTTACGTGCAGCACTGATATCTTTCTTCCTGGATTTTCCAAATTTTTTTATTGCATCGCCTATATTTTCCATCACATTTTGTTTCAATTTCGACTCTTTTGTTACTTTGTGAATACCCAATAACGATGTAGCACCTTCTAATTTCTTGGACACTAATAAACATCTCAAAATTTGTGCTTGTCCTGCTATTGAGTAATCTTTGAGAACTTCATCATAAAATTTTGTAGCACGATATCGTGCAACATGTACTGGTAGTTTTTCTCCATATTTGTCGCAATCAATGTCTTCTAACATTTCATCATCAATAGTAAAAGTACCTATACATCAAATTAAATTAAATTTAACATATATCAAAAAATAAAATTCATTATAAAAAAATGAATTTGGAAAATATATGATATATACATACCAGGTTCAATTTCTGGATTTTGAACTTGATCTTCAATATTGATTTCATCGACATTAGCATGTAAATCACTATTTACATCTTCTACAATGTTCTTTTCAACTTCAATTTGTTCTTCTTGTACTCTATTTTCAATTTCCATTTCTTCAACATTGTCATGTAAATCTGTATTTATATCTTCAATAGTTCTCTCTTCCGTTTCAGCAACCCTTTGTTTTTTGGCAATATATCTGAGTTTTTGTTTCTCTCTATTATCATCATCATCACGTTTACGATCAGCTTTTCTTTTACGATTTCTCTTATTGCCCATGGTTGTTTAATCTATAGACGATAAATTAAAGAATCATGTTACTTTATAGTAAAAACAAATAAATTAAGATTTAAAAACATTTACGGAATTTATAAAAACATGAACTGAAAACAACTATTTGAAAAAAACCTCTTTCAATTAAATAAAAAGTGCAAAGCTACTTTGAAAAAAAAACATCCTTGCAAAGAACCTCCTTGCAAACATGTCTAAGAAAAGAAATATTTTGAAAAAACTCCTTGCAAATATCCCTTAAAAAAAACACTTTCAATGTGTTTTGGAAAAAAGAAGAAGAAACATACTTTGTAAAAATCTTTTTTTCAAAAAAATGTTTTCTTTGCAAATATACAACAAGAAAATAAATATTTGGAAAAAACTTCTTGCATTTATATGCCTTAGAAAAAAAATTTCTTCAATGTGCCTTTGGAAAAAAGAAGAAACATACCTTGTAAAAACCTCCTTTTGCAAAAAATGTCTTCTTTGTAAAAATGCAATAAAAAAGAGATATGTTGGAAAAACTCCTTCAATGTGCCTTTTGTAAAAAAGAAGAAGACATAGTTTGTAAAAACCTCCTTTTGCAAAAAATGTCTTCTTTGTAAAAATGCAATAAGAAAAAAGATAGTTTGGAAAAACTCCTTGCAAATATGCCTTGGAAAAAAAAACTCCTTCAATGTGCCTTTTGTAAAGAAGAAGAAGAAACATAGCTTGTAAAAACCTCATTTTGCAAAAAATGTCTTCTTTGTAAAAATGCAACAAGAAAAGAGATAGTTTGGAAAAACTTCTTGTAAATATGCCTTAGAAAAAAAAACTCCTTCAATGTGCCTTTTGTAGAGAAGAAGAAGAAACATACCTTGTAAAAATCTCCTTTTGCAAAAATTATATCCTCCTTCCGAAATTAGTTTGACAAAAAAATGCGAAGTTCAAACATGCGAAAATAATGAATTAACTTTATGTTTATTTATATGAGTATAAATTTTTATTTTTATTTTTTTTCCGGCCGACGAAAATTTTTTTCCGTTTAGTTATTCGGCCGAATAACCTTCGCTATAAGTTACGGCGCCGTTACGGAAAACAGTTATTCGGCCGAATAATTATTCGGCCGAATAATTATTCGGCCGAATAATTAATTCGGCCGAATAATCTCTGAAACATGACCGATTCAGATCTCTGCAAAATTTTCAGGTTTCTCCATTTTCGGAAGGAGAAAACCACCTCTTACACAACAAAACGAATGTCGGACTTCATACCAGTAGATTCATTATTGAATCTACTTTACGAGGGTATAAATTTTGTTGTATATAGATAAGAACTGATATTTTTTAAGTTTTATATTTGTAACATGTGTCGAGTTATGATTCAGCTCTTTAAAAAAACAGCGAAAAGAAAAATCCATAACTTTGTAAATACAACACCAAAAAAATCGAAGAAAATGTGGGTCGATTCATTGACGTGTCTACTTCAAAAGGGTGGTCTTAGATTTTTTGATTTTATAGCGGGTTGAGAGAAAAGTGGTGCAACAAAAAGGTTGTTGAAAATCGACTGAGTTTCCCCATGGATCGACTTTAAAAAAATATAATAATTAGTATAGAGGTCCATTGGATGCAAACTTATAGTCACGCGTTAGTACATTGTGTGTAGATTGTCGTAGCATTTTCAGTTTTTGCAAAACACAAGTCTAACAACGATTTTAGTGGTGCAACAAATCATAACTCTTTTGTAGTCTTTTCATTTTATAAGAACACACTGTCAAACATTTGCGAGATCGACATATCAAATCTTAATAAAAAAAATTGAAAAAATTATGAGTAGAAAGCTAACATAATTCTACAAAAGTTTTCTTTTTACGGCAAAGTGAAATTTTAAATAAAAATATCACTTTTTTTCGCCCGAAGTTGGAAGACATGAAAAAAACAGAATTATTTTCTCACGAGACCCCCCAAAATAGACACCCATCTTCATTTTTTCACCCAATACTCCATTTTGGTAGCCTAATATTGTACATAGATTAATGTGTATATATTATATAAATAATTTTCCTAGGTGTCAATTCACACAAACATGTTAAAAGGAACTTTATAATGTATATGATATGCATACTAATTAAGTTGTCACATGACCATGTAAAGATTTCTAGTGGGAGCTCAATTTGAAGAGATGTGGATACCATCCCAAGTAAGAATACCATCCCATTAGGTAACATTACTTAGGCACTAATGGTCTCGTCGAATTACATTGTACATGTATATATTTCTAAAATACATAGGTATTTTATTTATGATGTAACATTTTATTTCCTTTCCTATTTGGAAAACAAATTTTATCGTGCACAAGTACACATGGAGACCCACACACTAAAAAAATGGATTGGTTAAGTTAAGACCCTCAAATCAATATTTAATAGTTGACTTCGCTATTTCAAGGATTTATTGACTTTATTAATTTTAAATAATTATGAAACTATTATTAAAAAATTGGAAAAAATATTTCCGCACAAGAACTAACTATTATATACAAGTGTACAAATATTATTTTCAATAAATTCCATCATTTTAATGCTAATACGCATCCTTAATGCAAACATATGCATTATGCTTTAGAGAAAAAAAAAAGATATCAATGTTACAATAAAATGGATTTCTTTTAGTTATACCCATTTTCCTTAAATAGAAATTACATATTCCTGAATCTTTTTCGATTTCCTATGTTTCATATTTTTACACTATATTTCAATAAGTTGTGCATGTACCTTTCAAATTCGTCCTAGTCAACATATTGTTGTTTTTTCTTATTTCCATTGCAACTACTAGCGCATGCAAACGGTGGTCGAGTTTCCCAATAGATATTTGGGAGCACTTCAATTGCATGCATGTAGTAGAAGTAGTATAGGATGGGGCATTGCATGATATCTCGGGGACAAGGGAGGAATGATCAAGGAAATCATTATGGAAGGAATATCTAGGCAAGCAACACAATCAAAGTAACAGTTGTAAATTTTAGGGTGATAATCAGTTAACAAGTTGGGTGTAGGTGCCTTTGATAGAGAGGAAGGAAATAGTGCATAGACTAGGCACCATGGTTGACAGTGAGAGTAGGAGCCTTAGTAAACTTTGTTACATGGAAATCATTTTGAACTAAAAGAAGGTGAATTCAATGGTGGATACTAGTTCCTTTCATAACTTCCTCAAGAAATAGATAATAGGGGAATGAGGTTTAGAGAAAGTCTATGTGAAGCTTTACTCAATGTGGTGAACTCTAAGGTAGAAGTCGTTTTAGGGATCACAACCAAGGTTTATGTGTAGTTAGGTAAGTGTAAAGGGTGAGAAAACTTCATGGATATGAAGCTACATAACTTTGAATTCATCCTTGAAAAATACTTTGTAAGAGGGGAAAATAAAATCCTCATGTCTATTAAGGAATATTTAGTGATCTTTGAAAAGAAGAATCCTTGTTTTGTGCACATAATAATAAGACAACCAAATGGAAGAGTCCAGTTGGACTCTAAAATAAGTTTCAATAATGCTTCAATCCTAAATTTAGAGTTTCCTTAAATCCCATTCATAATTCTCTTACTTCATTATCACTAATATATACAAGATTTAAATAACAACTATCATAATCAATCTCTACTTCAATTCTTTCTTTTTGTTTTTACAAAATTCAAGTATGACTCTTATATTTTTTGTTAAAAGCTTTTTACATCCTTTTTCACATAGTGCTTTTTACATCCTTTTTCACAGATTAAAAACCTTGATCTCTCAAATGAACAGCACAGAAATAAATTGAAAACCCAAGTAATATTTATTATTAACATGTTTTAGGAAAAATAATAAAAATATTATATAAGAAAATCATTTTCAAACAACATCTATAGGAAATAAATTAGATATAATAATAATTTTATTTTAAAACTTATAAAACAATATCAACGACCAAGATCATTTCCTCGAGAAATCGATGGATATGATCATTTATTCGAAAAGGTGGGGGCTTGTTAGGTCATTCTCGGTTCCAGGTTGGTGATTTCTCGTGGATTCCAAGCACCTGGAGCCCCCACCATACCCTTGCACTCACTTTGAGTAAGCACGGTGAGAAGGGTGTATATAAACCCATATTATCTCAACTATGCTGCCAATGTGGGATAAATCCCAACGACAAATTAATCACCATTGTCGATCACTTGATCGGACGGTTGCTGAGACTCCGCCTGCAACTCTTTTTTATCCATTGTGATTCGAAATCGATTCTCAGGTCTGCTTGTTGATTTGATTTTGAGCTCTGTAATTAGGTTTACATTGTCTTAGCTCTGATTGCATCATCCGCATTCAATCTCTGATATTTCTTTTGAATCGATTCCTCCCGATTATGGACAGGTCTTTAACGTGCTTATATTTGGGGGTTCCTTCAACTTTGCAGCATTCGCGATGGGTGAGACAGTGTAGTTCATCCTGAGCTGCAGCAAGCTCTCTGCACGACTCCACATTCACTCCATCATAACCACGATCCAAGGACGCAGCAAATCCATCGCATTTTGCATACCCTGTTCATCGCACCATTCAATTTTCCTTACACATACACCACAATACTTCTGCTTGGTAGACTTAGAACCTTTGCAACAGCTTCGACCTTCAACACCTCCAGGCCTCAATGCTCTGGCCACTAATTCATAAAATGGTTTTTCAAATAGATCCTGAGCAGGAACTACTGGATCAGAAGAGTCTATAACAATTGCATTGCTGAAGATCCCAGTGTTCCCGTGTTCTAGAAACTCGTGCAACATATTATTTAGTACATACAATCTTCTAACTACTCCACAAATCTAGCTACACTCTTAGCAAATAAAAATAAAATATCTATCCATTAGAACTCTTGACAATTAACATCCTTCAAACTTGCCACCTATCTGAAGATCATTTTCATCAAAATGAATCACAACCATACCAAAAAGCCACAAAATGCAGTTTGAATGCAAATAGCAGAAGAATCCTGTCTTGTAGACTCTTGTTGTGCAGATCCTGCAATATGTTCAACAACAGCCAGACCACTGGTAGAAGGTGCATTTGATTCTGTAGAAGCATTTGGAACAGAAACAATGTCATCCTGATCTTTCACATTTTCCAAACCTATAGAGGTTCCATTTTTCCCAATCAAATGCTTTGGCTGTTGCTGTAACTTTGGCTCATCAGTGAATTTATTCTTCTGCCACAGACAATGCATAGAATGTCATCTTATTATATTATTACCGAGGGTAATGTGTTAGACACATCCAGATATCAGTAACAAAACATAAAAAAATGAGGATCCCTGCTAGCACTAATTGTCAGTTTAAAGATTAAACACTGGAATTCATGTCCACTTAATTTTGCACGAAAATTATTCTTTTTTGCTTGACCAAATTGATACACAAATTACCAACTTCAATGGTGCTCAGTAATTAGCTTGTAAATGTCAGACTTGCATAGGTATCATAAGCACAACAGTAACAAGATTGTATACCATCAAGAAGGTCAAAACAAAATGTTCAAAGTCAATTTGTTTAAATTGTATAATCAACTATAACATAGTTATGTTACTCTTAAGCATGTGCCTAATTATCAAAAATACTTTGGGTTACTAACTACCATGAATATACTCAAGCAATAGCCTCTAAAGGTGAAATGCAACATCATCACAATATTTTGGCATTGATGTTATCATTTATGTTACCTAAAACTCAGAATATCTGAAGTTTTCTAAATGATAATTTTCAATAACACACATATAAAGACCCACCTACAAGGAAAAAGAAAAAGGCAATTTGCCTAAAAAAATCCCTTTATTTAGGAAAGTGCATGTCTATGGATTGAGAAACGTCACTTGAAAGGCTTCGTGGAGCTTCTTTCAAGCTTCTGGTGAGTTGCAATTTTTAAAATGTTTTAGAGTCTATAACAATTGCATTGCTGAAGATCCTTGTCTTTGTGGTGGACTTATAGATTGTGGTGGTTTGCTCTCACAACCTAAGGGAAGACGAATTCCTTGGTAAGTAGCTGAGTTCATGTGTTCACAACCTAAGGGAAGACGAATTCCTTGGTAAGTAGCTGAGTTCATGTGTTTGGATGCATTATGCCCTATTTACACCATGAGGTAGGCATGCCATTTTGATTTTGAATACTTGTAAACATTGTTATTTTGCAGTTAATAAAGAAACCAAGACCGAATGAGAATCAACACCTAAAGGCATTATGATATTAGGAGAGGAGAAAGGTAAGGGGGTCCAAGGGAATGTCTATTATGCCTAATTTTTCTAAACAAATTGTCATTACATTAATCTTCACTCCAATATCCATCCTAGTATATAGTCTACTTGGATACATGAGAAGGGGATGTAACCATCTCCTAGATTTAGGAAACTACCTCCTACATTATGGGAAATTTATCCCTCGCATGATTGGAACTAAAAGAAGTTGGATTAGGAATATCTTGCCACCTTTCACTCATTACAAGAGAGGAAATTTGAATAGGAGGGGGAGAGCTAGTTTTGAGGGGCATCGATAAGAGAAGAGGGGAGTTTTTACCTTGGAAAAAGAGGTTGTTATAATACTAGGGGGATAAAAAACCATGGAAAGAGTCCATTATAACCTTGTGAACAACCCTTGAACTGAGAGAATGATTGTTGAATAAAGAATGAATAAGTCTCCTTGTGTTATGTGGGGCAGGTATTGTGAGTGTGAAATAACAGGTATGGTTAAAGAACTCAACAATGGGATACTTGGTTAACTTTTCTTTACTTCTGAGATGGAGATACTGACATCGGAATTATGCAACGTCTTCTTTACCATGGTGATATCATATCATAGCTAGGGGGTGGGATCTATAGCGGACTACCTACAGTTGGGTGGAAAATTGTTGTGTCTTAATCAATTGCTTGGTATTCAACTATTAGAAAGGATATGTACTCCATTGCTGATAAATTTCTCATCATGTCATGGGTATAATTATATGTTGCTTATGGTTGAATACATGATAACTTTTCTATAGAAATGATGAATAAATGGGATAATGTTTGTAATAAATCAGTTTCCAAAGAAAAAATTATATGAGCTAACTATTTAGCAAAAGAACCATACCTAACATTAGGATTTTCTAATTTTACTATGATTGAAAAGTTTTATATTGTTAATTTAGAAGGAATACCTGCAACACAAAACTTGTTTATATAAATCATTTGTAGGATCAAGATTAGATTTGGAATATGGTTAGACTCTCTACATTGTGTACATGTTTACAGAGTGCATAACAAAATTTATTACAGTACTTCTCTCATCACATAACTCAACTTTCTACAAGGAAAGTGAGTTTAATGTCGAAGGCCATTGCTTCAAATTTTACCAATGACCATTTGCAACCTGTTGACATGAGTTTTCTTGTTAGTAGTCACATAGATATATCAACCTGTGTATTCCTTAAGCGAAAATGGCTTGTATTTTTTTAATGGAATGATAGTTTTGTATTGTTATTCTAGTATAATATTGTCAAAAGATTCATAGGAATATACAAACAAAATTAGGCTACATACATCTAGTGACAGGAAAATAGACCCAAGCCAATACCAAATGGGTCATTGGCAGATTGTTTCCTTTGAGCACATCTATAGAGAACTGATTAAAGGTGTTGATGAGAAAAATGGGGATGTGGGATCCAATTTTATGCACATGAAACGGGAGAATGGGGTACAGAGGAAGCCACAGAGGCTAAAGATGAACACAATGAGACAGAGGAGGAAATCCCAGAGTCTAAAGACAAAAATCACAACAAGGAGCAAAGTCTTGAAGACAGAATTGCTGAAAATATGACTGAACATAATGAGAGCCAGGAGAAGATCACAGAGTCTAAAGATAAAGAGAACAACCATGAGCAAAGCCTTGAAGACAAAAATGCTAGAAACCAGACTGAAATTGAACATGGATTGGATCATCCTCTTCCCACTGGTGGAGAGGACATGGAAAGGAATTCTACAACTTAAGTCTGTTGAGGTAACCAAAATGGTTCTTGAACGCTAGATCGTCATGAGGATGAGAAGACTGAAGGAACGAGAGACAGGGGAGCAAAAAGGGAAGCCCTTGATGATTACATTTGTTGGGTCCATGAAATGCCCCTTTTTGGCCATCATTATTTCATCATTTTTCCCTAATTACATCCTATTTCCACAAGCCATATATATTCCTTTCCTTGTTGTAAGAAAATCTCCCTACAGATAGGTAGATATCCCCTTGGGATTAGAAAAGGCCCCTAGTTGCCTACCCAAGACAGAGATGAAACAAATAGACACTATAGTCCTCCTAGATCTAGCTCACACATCAGCTAACAAGTTATGGACATACAAAGCAAGTAGATGGCATACCTTACTTTGATGGTTGTCCTGTTGCTCCTAAGTTGCTACAGCTCCAGCCTTTGATTATGGACTTATGAACCTGTTCACAAAGGAAACACAACACCTTCTCCAACGCAATATATGTATAAGCAAAGATCTAACTATATAAATAGAGACAATTTCATGCATTCATCATTAAAGACATGAAAATGAGAGGAATAGGCTAAGTTATATTAATGATAAGAAAGACAAAAGAAGCTGATTACAATGTTATACCTTGATGTCCAAAGTAGTAGCACCTCCTTCCAAGCTCTCCAACATCACCCTTGCAAGACTCATAGGATCATAGGTTTAATGTTTCCAAGATCACCCCCCATAGCTCATGGATGGCTCTCTTTAAGTAGGATTTGGGAGGCCAATCACTAAGAGGAGTTTATGGATCTAAATGAATAATATGTAGATCAAAGATCTAAATCATGCCAAGGAGGGAAAGTGAGATGGGATTCGAAGGGGTACCTCATCCCAAGAAAATCTCCATGAGATCCAAGATCCAAAATAAAAGGGATAAGCCTAAACCAAGACTACCGCTTCCTTATAACTAAGCAAAGCGCGGTAGTACCACTCCCCCATAGGCATGCAGAACGTGGTAGTTTGACACTACTGCTCCCCCATAGGCATGCAGGGCGCGGTAGTTCCAGAAGGCTTAATTTTTGGAGGTGGTTAATGTGGGTTTCGACCCCTTGTTTGTTGAATTTTCTAACAAGTGTGACTAGGGAAGGTACCAACATTAGAATGAAGGGTCCTAACACCCTTAGGAGGCATAAACATCATGTTTTCCATGGTGGTAAAACATGTATATTCTCACTTACACATGGTGTGGCAATTGGAGGTATAACAGATGCCCCCTAAGGTGTGAGGTCAGAAGGAATCTGATGGCCGAAACACTTTACAAATAATAAGTCTGCAAGGATATATGAAGGAGAGTTGGAGAAGAGCTGCAAGCAAATATCGACAATATGTCTAACGACCTCGAGGCGGGCATACCCATGCTCGGAACAACTGACTGAAAGCATAGTTGCCGACCAATACATTGCAAATCCATGATAATACTGACTTAACAATGACTGGAGACAAATCATGGCTACTAGACTACAAGCGTAGATCCATGAAAAGACAATGACACATCCACGACCAATACAAAAGTGGATCTGTGTGACAGTACATCAATGACGTCACCAACATAATATATATGTGGGAACCTACTCAAAAAATCTCCATCGCAACCTGGATGTGCTAAAAAGACTTCAGAACTATCCAGAGTCTTCTACTCGATCCCAAATCGATACGAATCTAACCATGTGATTACAAGGTGTTGAAGTCGAACATGGTAGAAACCACTTGATTACCGATCAATGATTGAAACCGTTAACAAGTGCGAGGGAAATCACCAATGATGAAAATGACTCCCAAGGTATCATAGTACATCTCGACGAAATGTGAATAGATGAGTTAATGTCGAACATCCGCGAGATCATTTGATCAGAGGTCAATGATGAAAACCTACTGTCGAATGCGAGGAAACCTGCCATTGAGGCATGCAGGTACCAAGGTACTAAGGTTGGTTTCTAAGACTAATTCCTGGATAATGTGTTGAAGTCGACAGGAATAGACTCGTCGAAGGAGGGCCATAATGGATCCCACATCATCGACACGAAACTGACATAGGAAAGTGATATGAAGTAACGAATCAGATGAGTATGGACTGACACAGGGATGTAAAGGCTGACAATATTGCAAAGTATGACTAAGGTAAACTTCCCTTGAACATGGACGGCACGACAATAATGACTCGGCAGCATTGACTCAACGAGGCAGAGACCAAGACATAATGCAACGATGACTGAGGCATTCTTCAGATGATTTGAAGGAGTGGGACAACTCATAGAATTGGCATGACTCAGAGATAAGTAGATTACCCAACTGTATGACGAGACGCAAAAAGGTGCCATGTTCAAGGGCGACACAAGCTACCATGAAGCTTTCTAAAAGAAACTTAACTTATTCCCCCCCAACCCCCATCATGTTTGATGAGTACCTCTTTGTTTTTTAACGAGCTTGAGGAGGATAACAGATGCTCGATATAGCTCATCCTTTGGACGAGTCCAATCCCACATGTTTTACGAACCTGAGAAAGGAGGGGTTCGGTCCCAAAAGGGTTCTTCGATGTTTGATTTTACAAGTCCAAGGAAGAAAAACTCGGCAGTTTTTCATGTTTAGAGAGTCTGAAAAGAACTAAAGAAGACTCCAACGGTCCTTTTTCGTAAAGTTAGCCTCATCGCCCGAAAAAGGGTAAAACCACGCGGGAGAGGACTCTTCCAGTCATGATTGGCCGGAGTATACCTTTCTCGTAAATAGTCTAGACGGGCCGAAAAAGGGGTAACCTATCACCGAATAGAAGACCTTTCAAATACTTTTACAAGTGTGAAAGAGTCAAGATCACTTGGCAATCTTTTCAATTTTAGGGAGTCTGAAAAGAGCTTAACTATGGACTCCAATGGTCTTTTTCGTAATTTTTAATTATTCTGGTCCAAAAAGAGAATAAAATACAACCAGGATAATACTTTCCTCATTGTTTAACGAGCATGAGTAAAGCCGACCGAACTCGACACCATTTACTTGAGTTTGACAAGCACGACACGGGTGTAAAAGCACTTGGAATCTTTTTCAAGTTTTAATCCAGAGCACGAAAAAGATAAAGTAGGCTCAAACCACTTTTCATGTTTTAAGGAGAGCACAAAAAAAGTGAAAAGTAAGCTCAAACACCATCTTACTGTTTTTAACGAGCTCGAAGATAGGTTGGAAGAATGCTCATGATGTCTGCTTCATTTTTTAACGAGCTTGTAACAGAAAATGAACTATGCTCAGAATAATTTTCATGGTTTAATGAGCTCGAAACCTAAAAAGGAAAGTATGCTCGAAAATGTTCCCAATGGTGAACTTCTTCCCATCATGAAATCCAAAGGTTGGTACATGCGCCCAGCATGATTGCTAGAAGTAAGTGACTTAGCTCCAACATGGTGTGGAGAGGCGATCGAGTTGACTTCAACGTAACTTCCAGAGGTTGAAGACATGCCCCCAAGCTTCATTTCATTCTCCTAAAGTATAGGCAGGTGAAAAGAAGGTTCAGGTACTAAGTCTACGAGGAGACTCGACTCAAAGGGAAAGGATATGTTTCATTTTTTAACGAGCTTGACACAGGAGTAGAACTTTGCTCAGAATACTGGTTTCATTTTTTAATGAGCTTGAAGCCAAAGGTAAACTCTGCTCACGACTAAGGCCCATTGATGGGTTCCCTCCCAACATGATGACCAGAAGTTGGTAAATGACCCCAGCATGATTGCTAACGGCTAAACATGCCCCCCAAGCTTCGTTTCGTTTGACTACTCTTCTTCCTTACCCAAAAATCCTGGCTACTAATCCAAATGTGTTCACCAGGGGGGTTAGGGAGAACCGGGACCAAGTGACCCAGGCAGATGAAATGAAGGTTTAAATCCTAACTCTAGCGAGAGACTCGAACAAATGGAAGGGAGATCTATTTCATTTTTACACAAGCTTGAAATAGATAATAACAATGCTTGAAAGGGTCCTTTTTATTTTTTAATGAGCTTAAAACAGAAAGAAATTATGCTCGAAGGTAGTTTTATTTTTACGCAAGCTTGAAAACGAAAGTAAACTATGCTTGGGATTGATTTCATTTTTACACAAGCTCGAAACAACGGTAAACTGTGCTTGAGGATCGGTTTCATTTTTTAACGAGCTTGAAACAAAGAATAAACTATGCTCGTAGGTAGTTTCATTTTTACGCAAGCTTGAAACCGAACGTAAACTATGCTTGAAATGATGGTTGGTTTCATTTTTACACAAGCTTAAAACCAAAAGTAAACTATGCTTGAAATGATGATTTCATTTTTTAACGAGCTTGACACCGGAATAGAACTTTGCTCCAAGCGTCCCCCCCCCTAGGGGGAAGAAACCACTAAAACATGTGGAACATTTAGGGAATTCTGGTGACTAGGAGTCATGCGATGAGTGGGTGTCACAAAGGAAAGCTGATCGATGGTCACAATATTCCCATGATGGGGAAAATACATCACTCGAAAGAGTGAGGACACTACAGCCTTCATTGCATAGACGTAATCACATCCAAGGAGTAGATTAAAATCTAAGTGACCTTGGACAACCATGACATCAATACAGACAGTTTTCCCTCCCAAAGTGATAGGTAACTGAGGAAGGGACCCTAAAGGTCCAGTAGGCCTTCTATTGAAAGCCAGTATCTGGTTAGTGACGGGCACAAGCCGAGGAGAACCTAAGGCTTGCCAAGCAGTTGAGGATAGAATACTAACAGAAGCTCCTTCATCAACTATCGTACAAAAGATTTCTTTATCGGAAACTCCTACAGATATTTGAAAAGGAACACTCGAGGGAAGACGAGATTCTGTTAAACCATTCCAATCAAAGGAAATAACCTCAGTGCTTGGAGGGGGTTTCGTGGAAACGGACAAGGTTTCCCCTTGCCGAGGACATTCTGAACTAATAAGGAAAACATTAGTGGTTTCCAATTCACTCTCAATTGGAAGATAAGAATGAGACGAAGATTGTGTCAAGATGACTGCTTCAGTCTGGACTTTCTTTAATGAAAGAGTGGGGTTGAGTGGGGATGACAGCGACTCGATCACTTCACTCTCGGGAGGGAGAGTGGGATCAATTGCAGATGAAACTGAATTGATCACTTGGTCAACCAGTGGGGGGTCAAGGGACAACTTACTATCATCTGTTGGAGGTACCAGTTGAGAACTAGTAATATCCTCCAACCACCGCGAAGCTTCATCCATGCTTGGACAAAGGAAAGTACGGTGCATACCCTTGCATATCAAACAGGGATATAGGACTTTACCCTTCCGACCCTTCACCAAGGGGTCACTGGTTGAGGGAGTGTCATCGACATGATGGTCAGAGGTCGACAATACAAGTGGTTTGGGGTTTTTAGACCACACTTCTGATACACGGGAAAGACCGAGGAAATCCTTGAGAAAGTGATCACCCTTACAAAGTTTGCAAGAGAACTTGGGCTTACGGGGTGTTTTTGTAGAATGAATGCCATTAGGGGCAACCGGTTTACGCTTGGTCTCTTCTTTATCCTTCTTCTTCTTAACTTTCCTTTTCTTCTTCTTCTTATCCACCTGATTACTAACACTATTGCTTTGATCAGGCGAGGAAGAAGGAACGGAAGAAGATTCATCCGACGAAGAAGGGGAAGGATTAGTTTGGGATTGACTCTTTCGTGGTGGAGAGTTAACATTCGAAACATTGGGCGCAATCGGAATTACCGGATTGAATAACCATACCAGTAATCCTATGGTTAATCCAGGAAGATTTAACGTGGCAATAAAGGGAGGACCAATATCTCCAACTGGAGGAAAAGTAAAAGGTACCCCTTGAAAAGGGATCTCCGGAATTGTAGTCCCAGAAGGAGAATGGGTGCATGGAGGTGGATTCTCCATGAAACAAAACTAAGTGATGTGGACGAAGTCTTGTTAAAAAGAACTCAAAAACCCTCAGGCAACCGAGCGTGCGAAAGGGGGGCTAGGAAAAGACAAGGCTCACAGGCCAAAAGAGCAAGCTCAAAAAACTATACTGAGGCCGCTGCCACAGTAAGCGAGTTGTACAACAAAACGGCCAGAATGCCAACAAGCAGCCCTACAAAGAAAAAGACCCTCTAAAAGATAGCAAGAAAAACCCCCTAACTAAGAGCTGGAGACCTCAACAAGCTGTATCCTTCGCAAGGTGATGAAATCCAAGTCGAACAATACAACGTGAGAGACCAATATGAGAAGGATATCCCTCTACCGAAAGGGATCCTGGGTAAAAGAGCCCTAGTAGAAAAGTCACTAAGCTACCTCGTTCATGACACGTTGGAAAAGGTTTTGGGCACTTCTGCCTTCCGAGGAAGACAATGATCGATGTTGCCTTAGGGCTAAGTGGAGTGCGGCATTCCACAGAGTCCGTCCGGTTCTCAATCTCGTGGCCGTTTAACCCCTGAAAGTTAAAAACAGTCAGGAGGCCCCTCCACAAACTGGCTGTGACCATGTCAATAAATACTAGAGGATTTTAGTTCCCTAGAGGACAACAACTATGTCTCAAATGAAAATGACAAGGGGGAATTATTTTGATGCCTATCCCCGGTGTCCTACCTAACTACCAAATTCTTTTGATTTCCTCAAGTGAAGTTAATGTTGGTTTAGTTAGGGAGATTAATTTTAGTGGTTGTATTACTCAATCGGGTAAATGGACGTGAAACTTGGTGGTGTTGTGACGACTCAAACCATGCAAATGAAGATGAATCGAAATGAGCCTTTCTCTTCAATGAACACTAGCTAAAGTAAGGAAGAATTCTTTCCGTTCCCAATATGCACAACCCAATGCACATGCAATTTTATTTCTTTTCAAAATGATAGAAAGAAGTAAAATATGTACCCAAAACTAACCCAAAGCAATAAAAAAGTTCTTTATATGAACACCAAATGTAATAATTATAATATGTTTCCTATGTCTTTACACTTGAAAAAGACACATCTAATCTATGGAAAGGAGGACTCCACAAACGCTTCCAATCGAATGCAAGACAAAGAGAAGCACCTAATAATATTGTCTAAACTCAAATGCACATAAATATGAAACAAGCATTTCTTCTTCTCATGAATGTAATACCAAGAATGTCAAATGATTAAATTAAGGCAAGAAGGATACCTTTGTGTTTCAATTTCATGAATATGGTAAAAGAATGACAAAATCAAGCTTCTCTTTGAACTAAAAAAAAAATGGAAACAAGGGATCGATCTATTCCAATGACCAATAAATAGCTAAAGATGCAAAGGAAACAAAGTGCAAAACCCAAGAAAATGACTTCAAAAGACAAGGATGTCCCAAGTTTTTCAAAGCCAATCTAATCAATCCAAATGATGCCAAACCAAACAAACCTTTGGAATATCACACTAAAGAGATTTCTAAAAAAAAAAAAAATGAATCCAATCACAATCCGATGGTGAGAAGAAGTTCTAAAAACCAATGCAAGCTATTGGGGCTTGAAAAGAATGACAATTCTACCCAACAAGCAAACAAAGCACTAGTCTGACTCAAGAAACCAAACAAAGGCTTTGGTCTTCCAAAAGATGCAAAGAGTTTCTAAAACAAGCTAAAAATGAATTGTATCAGTCCAAATTGGTCATGTAATGGTCACAAAATCACTGATCAAGAGACTCTAAATCAGAAAAATTGAAAACATACACAAGAGATCAAGTTAACCCAAGGGGATTTCAACTTTCCAAGATAGAACCTAGTCTTCCAAACAAAGAAAAAGGGGCACAAATCTTCCCAAATGAGGTTTGGAAGGGTTCAAAGTTATGTTATAGAGATCCTAAAGTGACTGGGAAGGTACACTTGACTCCCAGAACTAAAAAATGGCTTGGAGGACTCAAAATTGACCAAATGGCCTCAAAGATGCCAATGAAGGACTAGAGACAAAAATGTGGATGAAAAGGACTCAAAAGAGACTCAAATCTCTTCAAAAATGTGTAAAAAAGAAGCCAATGGACTATATGGAGGCACCCCAAGAGTTTGGAAGCAAAAAACCCAAGGGAACCCCTCCAAATAAGCTCAAAAATGACCAAAAAATGATAGTGCCGCCCCCTAGAACATTGTGGGGGAGCGGTAGTTGGACAGTACCGCACCCTAGAACACTGTGGGGGAGCGGTAGTTTGAACAGTACCGCGCCCTAGAACACTATGGGGGAGCGATAGTCTCCTGTAGGATTAAAAAATCAAAGTTTGGCCAAGATCCGAGCAAGGATAAGGTCCTAAGTTTAAAATGGTCCTCAATGATGATCAAAGAGGATCTAAGGTGATGAGAAACAACACTTAGAAGAGGATTTGATGATCTAAACAAGCAAGCAAAGGTGAAACTAGGGAAGAAACGCTCCCTAGTGAAGTCGCCAGTTTCTGTTGTAAGAAAATCTCCCTACGGATAGGTAGATATCCCCTTGGGATTAGAAAAGGCCCCTAGTTGCCTACCCAAGACAGAGATGAAACAAATAGACACTATAGTCCTCCTAGATCTAGCTCACACATCAGCTAACAAGCTATGGAAATACAAAGCAAGTAGATGGCATACCTTACTTTGATGGTTGTCCTGCTGCCATGGATAATTTTAGGGGCGAAATTTCGCCCATGGGCGAAATTAGAGCGTTCAAAATTTTGGTTGGGCGAATTTTATATGTAGAGTATATAGAAGGGTTTTATTTCATTTAGCCCCAAATTTATTTATTTTTAAATATATATTAATTTGTTAGCCCGGTCGTGTTTGTTGGGGAGTGAAACGAAATTTATTTTAGCCCTCTGAAATTTGAGGTCGATCCTCCAATTTGCCCCGATTTTTGGTGAAATTTGAGCCCAATTCTCCCATTCGCCCCGAGTTGTTGTGAAATTCGAGCTTGGCCATCCCATTCGCCCTGAGTTTCTGTGAAATTCGAACTTGATCCTCCCATTCACCTCGTGTTTTTAGAAGGGTTATTATCTGGAGACCAAATTTCATGGATTTTCCCCCATTTCATGGAATGATGCTTTTTTGAGAGTCCTTTCACTCACATTTCATGGAAGACGGTTATAGGATTTCTTTCATCCGTATTTAAGATACTTGGTAGTTGGCAACAAGGGATGGAGTGATTTTTCATCTTGGTTCTCTTATTCTTCTTTGCCATCTCAAATCTGGTAAGTTTACTCAGCATCAAGCAACTCTTGCACAGTGTCGAGGGAGTCAATGACCCACTAAGGTAATAATTCCTGCTTAAATTGCATTCTCTCGTAAGGAATTTTCAGTGCTCAAGGGTATGAGATTAGCGGAAAATTTAGATTATGAGATCATTAATGGTTGTTATCATTATTGTCCAAATGACTTGTAACAAAGGACGCCTTAGCACTCATGTTGCTAGCATGTTCCTTCTTGGTTTTTTTATTATTTTGAGATGTTTATGTAATTTTATCTTCATTTATGTTGTGGCTAGTTTATGACTCTTCATATTCTTGCATTTCTTCCTGGTTTGTAGTCTCATAAACTTCTTTGTGTTCTTGCACAAATAAATCCTTTTGTTTCAAGTTTTGAAATTCCTAATTTCTCCTCATAGTATGAAGAAAAAATATTCTCTCGGATGTTTCAGCATCTTAGGCCACAACCTAATATTTTCCTTTCCTTATCTTCTCTTAACGTTTTGTAAAGTATCCCACCGAAGTGGAGCATGGGATTGCATCTTGGCCATTGCAAATTTTACCCTTCACTTTTATCCTCCTAAATGTTTTCCATATTAAAATATCTCTCTAATTCGTGTACCATATCTATGAATAAATAATGGTTCAAATCTCTGTTAAATTCAGAAACTTCTACTCTAATTTTAGTCTTGTTTCCATGATCTCAATCAATTTCTCCATGGGGTCTATAATACCCGATTGATCTTGTAATGTCTCTTGTTTCTCAGATTCGTGCTGCAACTTGGCCTCATGGGTTCTAAGCTCAACAATTCCTCTCTAGGAATCTTTCTATACCCTATACATGTCCCACCTCTTTTTCCCCAATTCATTTTGAATCCCCTCTAGGGCATTTTTGTTGCACTGATAACATTATGATGCATATAATATCTTCTCTTCTTGGCTCATCTTTCTCTTAACAACTTTACTTGATTCCTGCCAACTACTTACACACAAGAGCAGACACAATCTTACTATGGATTATGCCTTCTTATTTGTGGGTAGTTTTCTCTCTAATAATCAACAGGTAATGATAGAGAAGGTAATTCGAATTTAGAACTAAAAATCTACAGAATGGATTGGGAGAAAACACATTCTGCAAGTATTATTGTATGGGACTTTGCTTTTCTATAGGTAATGACTTTGTTTTCTCTCTAAGAATCAACGGGTAATAACAAAGAATGTAATTAGAATTTAGAACTAAAAATATACAGAACGCATTGGGAGCAAACACACTCCTCAAGTGTTATTGTATGGGACTTTGATTTTCACAACCTTTCTCAAGTGTTAGTGCACAAAGCATCTTTGCTCACACAATTCAATTGTCTCTTTTAATACATACATGTACATGTGTAAAAATGATTTGTGATACAGGACTTGATCATTTAGATGGCACATCTCCCTCTAGTTAACACAAAGCATCCTAGCTTTCAAAATTCCATTTTCTGTTTTTCTAACTTTTATACGTGTGTAAAATGAATCTGTTATTTCTGTAGAATGATATATGCAGATGCAAGGAATTAATAAGAAATTGACTAGTTTCACTTCTGTAGGTGATAGGGATTTGTGAAGATGGAGATTTATTTCAAGTTGAGAGTTGGATGATTCAAAATTAGGAGAAGACTATACAATGTATATTAAGTTTTCTTTTTTTACTAGTTTCCTCTTATCCTCATATGGCTAGCGTGCCCTTCTCCAATTTGGAAATGTTATGATTAATATAGTTAACTAAGAAGCTAGGAGTGGGAAACAAAAGCACAAACACAGGTGGACTTGAGTCTTGAATCCTAGGGCACTGCTGGGGTTAATAACAGTTCCCTGCTTTCACCAACCGGACAAGTTCTCATTGATCATCATTAAATTTTGGAGACATTGATTCTTTGGTTGACTCTAATTAGCTGCATGAATGAAAAATGATCACGATTTTTATGCCTGGAAACTAGTTTTTATGTAGAAGCATGGGTTCTAAACATTGTTTAACAAAAACGTATAGGAATGGGACATAAAAATTTAAGTTTTGTATGAAGAATATAAGTTGGTTAAAGGAACACTCAAGATGTAAAATCTATGTTGCACATCTATAATTTGAATTTTTAAGATTCACAATGGCTATTCAAATAGGGTTAATATTAAAAGATTGGTTGCAAATGCCAAATTATTTTAGTGAGTTGGATGATACTGTTTTTTTATTTGAGCTAATTTTTTTATATATTCCCAAGAGAGGACATGATGAAGTTGAGTATTCTTATTATAGGGGTTAGCCTTTCTATAATTTAGCTTGTTTATTGCTCTAGGTCTAATTTTGGGGGTTAGTCTGTCTATAATATTAGATTTCTTATTTCTCACTTGGAAGGTAGAAATTGAGTATAAATTCATTGCAGGATTATTATTAGGTTCTTCCAAAAATCTCACCCTAGAACACATAGCTTGTGTTTACCTCATACATCCTTATCATGATTTTTTTCGTCAAGAACACATCCATTCAATTTTATTATGTCTAATTCAACATCAAATTGACTCGATTGCAAAGTAAGAATCCCATGCCTACTTTGTACGTAATTGGGTACACTAGCCACTATGTAGACTCCCAATTAGCATGGTTTCTATAAGCAAATCTCACCACCAAAGGGAGTTGAAAATCGTACATGTTTTCCTCTATGTTGAAATGCCTACAATACTTTTAAACATCAACTTTTATCTTGGAGATTATTATGGTTTCCTAGTGCAGGACATTGAAAATAAGGACTTCATCACAAATGCATTTATGGCATATGGATAAGGTCCTTCTTGTAGTAGGGTGCAGCCCTCATAATAGGACTTCTTTCAAAAAAATTGTTGGTTTGATATCAAAACTTGATGGAACTGTCGGCATGATTGGGTAGTCCTGTTGGAAAGGGAGATGATAGAACCCCAACGTGTACCAAAACTCAATGTCTTTATTCTGAATAGCATGGTCCCTGATAGACACAATATTATTACAAATTTTATAACACTGGTATCAAAATATATTATCCAATAATAGTGGTATCAAAATAACAGTTTTAAAATCATATCCATTATTATTGCAAGTATTATAACCAGTGGTATCAATACAAAACTCAAATTCATAGGAATAAATCTCAAACTTGTGGTCTAAGTCTAGGGAAGTCGTTATTACACCTTTGAGGAAGTCCATCCCTAGTATTAGTTTTTAAATTATGAAGCAGTATATGCATTGTGGAATCATTGATATTGACAAACCCATCTACAGGTAATCCCCCTTTGATCATCCCATCTTGAGTACCGAACCCCCCATGGTCAGCAACAACTAATCGATCTGGAAATAACCCAATTCCAACCAATTGAGGAATGTTTTTCATGCCCAAACATCTCCTTTTCATGCTGCTAAGTTGTCTATTGTGAAGCATTTGGTCAATCAAGACAGGGTTCTTCATAACTCTAGTTAAAAATGAAATCATTTGTTGGGGCCTTTGCTTGGTCACTTGGAGCCGCTACTCATATTTAAGTTAATACTTGTCTACATACAAATTTCACTGTGAAGTTCAGTTTCAAACATTCTAGAAATGTTGGAAAAAGGAATTTTTAGTTTTCAAGCTTGATTTCAAAAAGCAAGAAAATTATCAGCTTATGTGAATAAAATGACATATAGAACCTTTCATAGGATTGCATAAGCCTACTCACCTGTTAGACAATAAAACTAGAGTATCATCACCTTTTCTTTGGTTAACATATTTCCCACCTACCCATTCCTCACTTATGTTATATGGGGTGACCCATATCTGTTGAACGCAAATTCTTTGTCACAATGTCGTCTTTTATGAAATATGAATAATTACATGAACCCCTATAATTTCAGTTTCGATTTACCAAAAAAAAAAGAGACGATCAATCTACTATGCAAACTTCCACGTTTTAGATATTGTATATGACATCCTTATGCCCATGCATCCAAAATTTGTGACTAGTGTCATGTGAATGGGTTGATTCTGGAAGGGATTTAAATAGGAGCAACACATAAAATGGCTATTAAGCAATTTTAGAAGAAAATTTCACTGCAATGATATGTCTGGCAAAGAGATAAAAATTGAAGTCATCCAAATCCAAACCTGGATGTTAGTTAAGGCCCCTTGGAGCTGGGGAGGATCGTCATGGTCATGCAAGTTTGCAACAATGGCCCAGGAACAATTTATATCCCATTGGATTGCCAATATATGTTTTCTTTGATGGATTGATCACATGAAAATCAGATGGCTAATAGAGGCTTAGCTCCTTCTCTATTTGGGCTATGTTAGTTAAGGCCCATTGGAGCTGGGGATGATCATCATGGTCATTCAAGATTGCAACAATGGCGCAGGAACAAGTTTATATCCCATTGGATTGCCAATATTTGTTTTCTTTGATGGATTGATCACATGAAAATCAGATGGCTAATAGAGGCTTAGCTGCATCCTTCTCTATTTGGGCTATGTGTTTCTCTTCTTTGCAAGAACTTTTTCTTGGAGTTGGTCCATTCTTCACTTTTTGCTTGTCCATTTTGACCTGAACAAAGGAGTTGTCTATGCCATCAATATCCATGTCCATATAGAAAGTAATATAACATCCATGGATGACTCATCAATCATGACACCCATTCTATTCTCAATCAATAAAGTTCCATGAAGTTCATCTATGGATTTGATTTGGTCAACATTATCATATTTGGTACCTTTAACAATCAAAATCCCACTTAGTCCAACCTATGTGCAAAAGAAAATGGCTAATTGGTGTATTTAATGATCTCAAAAAAGTTGGTATAAAATTTCTGAGTTACAAGCTGCCCCATTGTACCTGTATTAAAGACTGATAGGCCCATGCAATAGCCAAAACTCAAATAAGGATTAAGACATTTATCCCTCCTCTTAACTAGAATTTATCTTTAGGTCTGATTTTGGGATTTGAGAACGTGATGTAGATAGCTTAATACAAGGTACTTCTTGCTATGAAACTCAGCTAAAATTGGGTCTTCCTTGCTAGGATCTTTTATTTGACAACAAAAAGAATGTATAGATTGCCTGTATCAAATTCAAAAATAAATTGGACTGATATACTATTTATAGAACATGATGAAACAATATGTACATTCAGCTGAAGTTGTACATGGAAAGATCGTTCTCACAGCAGGTACAATCCTCATTATAGGAATTATTTCAAAAAATATTGTCAGCTTGAGACCGAAACTTGATGACACTATTGGCCTGATTGGGTAGTCTTCTTGGCAAGGGAGATGATGGAATCCCAATGTGTACCAAAGCACAATGTCTTTATTCTCAATAGGGAAGTCCCTGATAGAGATAATATTATCACAAGTTTTATAACTGTGGTATTAAAATATATTATGATATTATCCAATAACAATGGTATCAAAATAACAGTTTTAAAATCATGTCCATATTATCACAAGTTTTATAACCTCTGGTATGCATACAAAATTCAAAGTTGTAGGCATAGATCCCAGACTTGTGGTCTAAGTCCAGTGAAGTTTTTATTAAATCCTTTTAGGTCTAGTCCTAGTCTCATATTTTAACTCATGAGGCAGTATATCCAAATTCTTATGATGAGCTGATGCATCGCCCCACCCAATGGCTATAGAATGCACATTGCTTCTAATAGTGCAGTAAGTGTATCTTTGGTCAATGAATGGAAATTAAAAAAATGCAAAAATATTTCAAAGATTTGCATTGGTGTCAAATAAAAAAGAAATTAATTATTTTGTTATCAATATGGGGACATCTTGTGAGTCCAATTTTTTCTCTTCTTCTTTTGGAATTGAATGCAAAATGACACTTTTGTTTAGATGTATGATAGTGATTGGAAAGTTTATTTTTCAATGTGTTCCCATTTTGCATTTCTAGTAACAAAAGCATATAATTCAGTTTGCTTGCTTATTTGCTTGAGAAATATGGGTTGATGGTTGTACATTCTGCTATGTTCTATTTCTAGACAGCCTTCCCTCTTGAAATCAGTCTTAATATTTAGGGAGAGTTATCAACATAGATCCGAAAGCACAACAGTTGGAAATGCTCCTTAGGAATCAACATAATAAGTTCCAATTAATACTCACATGTAATGAATCCATCAAACAAATTTCAAGAAATCAAGGCCTAAAGTGATCAAAATAAATATATAAGTATTCACTATTTCTGCCCAGCAAGTAATCTTCTCTTTGTTGTTTGTAAAATGTTGGACATAATTCCGAGAAAGTGCCTTATAGCTGTTGTTATAAAGGCCCTACACGTTGGCTATGGTCTTCAATTAATTAGTGGTTGTTTTCCACAAACAATTAAATTATTTCCAACCCTTGCTTTAGAAAATTGAGGTGGAAATCTATACAAAATATTATGCTTACTAAAATAGGAATTAGTTCAACACCATAAATGTTTGCAGATCTAAGTAAAATCCTTAGGTTCTAGTATGAAGAAATAATAATGCAAACTACTAGACACATGATAACATTTCTAGTAACACAAACCTATATTTTAGTTTTCTCGCTTATTTTCTTGAGAAATATGGGCTAGTGATTATACATTCTGTTATGTTCTATTTATGGACATGCCCCCCTCTTGAAAACGGTCTTAATATTTAGGGAGAGTACTCAACATAGGTCTGAAATAATAGTAGCTGGACATGCTCCTCATGAATCAGCTTAATAAGTTCCAAGTATACTCACATGTAATGAATCTATCAAACAAAATTCCATGCAATCAAGGCCTAAAGTGATCAAAATAAATATCTAAGTATTCACTATTTCTGCCCAGGAAGTAATCTTCTCTTTGTTGTTTGTAAATGTTGGATGTAATTCTAAGAAAGTGCCTTATAGCTGTTATAAACGCCCTAATTGTTGGGTATGGTATTCAATTAATTAGTGGCTGTTTTCTAGAAACAATTAAATCATTTTCAACACTTGCTTCAGAAAATTGAGGTGGCAGTCTATTCAAAATATTATGCTTGCTAAAATAATAATTCTTTCTACACCATAATTGTTTGCAAGTCTGAGTAAAATCCTTAGGTTCTAGTATGAAGAAATAATAATGCAAACTACTAGACATAGGATAGAATTCAACATCATCTAATTTTTTGTGCTTCAACTTCTTCCTACTTCATAATACAGATAGTTGGGCATGCAACCATAGATTCCATAAGCAACCAACAACTCAAATTGAATTTCCATTTTCTTTTTGAAAAATATATGTTGTATGTTTAAAACTCAACAACAAATCACATGCTTGTTAATTTGAATATTCATTGTTTTTCACTTTCTTGAAAATGAATCATCAAATCCTCAAAAAATGTATGAAAAATACCTCCCTCAAAATGCATGGGGTTAATGCAAGGTATGTTCACTCAAACAATTAGATTATTAGAAGTTGGGATTAAGCTTGCATAAGTTGAAATCTATTTCTATGGCTTGTAGAAATCTATCTATTTGGAAGAAGATGACAATGGCTTCATATATAATCAGTCATTTTATCATCCGCTTTAACATTTAGCATATTCCTTTGTGTTTTCTTAGTAATGTTTTTCATTTAAGAATTTGAACAGAAAATTGAAGCATACATATAGTTTATGCAACCTATGTTTATGTCTTGTATCTTGATTGCTAGAAAGTATGTTGTGTGCTCACTAGCTTTGTTATATTCTATGTTATCTCCTGTGCCTTCTAGGATTAAATAATGTGTCCAACTAAAAGGTTAGATAATCATGCTTGAACATAAGGGTTTTCACACTATCAAATTTGACTTGTGATTCATAGTAAATAATTTGCAAAGAGAGGCTTTTTGATGTATTGATGAGGAGGATGCTTTCTGAATTCATATTTTTATAAGAAAAAGTAGTGATGAGAAAATCTTGGGTACCAACTCTACCCTAGGGACCAAAAGTAGTTTGCACAGGTGACATTTGTTGTCTTTTACAATTTTTGGTTGCATTTCCAAGATACCATTATGAGTCGTTACCACCCATTTTTAACCATGGCATACATATCTGAAGTCTTAATTTGGATTATGTTTCCTCATGCTTGGGCATTTTTTGTTCACACCATTTGATCATTAGAAGTTGAAGAAGTTGTTAGTTAATATATTCATATAGAAAGTGTGATATGCCAAACAACATTTGACATATTAAATTAGATCATAAATTATTTTTCTCTATGCAAGTTGGCTTCAAAACGAACATGTTTGGCTTCGAGTGTTCCTATGCACCAAATGTGTTATATTAGGCGATACCTGTGATATTCAAATCCATTGTTGTATTGGGGGAGTTGTTCAATATCACCACTGGTCTTTGAATATATTTTAGTTTTATTAACATTTATTTAACAATTGAATATATTTTAGTTTTATTAACGTTTATTTAAAAATTTGATTGTTTTCATCTTTTTTATAATTCAACCTGCGACAATATTAATATTTTATTTTTAGAAAATGATCTCTTTGTTGTTCATATTCTGTCATCCCTTACAAATTAAGGAGTACACACCCTCGGGGCAGGGAGCTACCATCGAAAATGCTCCTTCAAAGGAAGCTTTTCCTCCACCACCTCTAAGGGTTATTATATGGTACTCACTGCTAAGCCCAGGCACTTGACAATAGCTATTAGAACATCCATTTAAATTGTTATCCTTTCTTTGTTTTGATGATTTATTCTAATAAATCCCATCAATATATTCATTCCAGACTCTTCTTGGCATTGCTATTGGCAAAAAGTAGAATAAAGTAGTTGCAATGTACAACATATTTACAATAATTTGCTAGGTAGTTCTCCCAACCATGTTTAATCTCAGGAAGTTCGGTGGGCCTATTACTTGTTTTACTTGATCGTTCTGTTGAAACTTACTGACATCCAACACCTTGTGCTGTGCTCTTTAAGATATCCACAGTTTAAACTCCTTTAGGTAGACTGTACCAATGACTAGGAATATGTTTTCTGTGCATTAAATTTCACTAAGAGTTCCATGCAGATGTTTTAATTCACTGTCAATGCTGGAGTGTCTGCATAATACCTTTGATACAGGGTTTGTTTCAGCATGTTTGCAACTTGTTCTTTAAATCTAAGTGTCTTTATACAGGGATGCTTTATTGAATATTCCGTACTTTGCCAAAATGTAAATATTTCATCTCTCTTATAGTACTGGGATTCTCACAATGCCATAGTATAAACTCTCAAATGGTAGCTTGAAGAGTTCTCTAGGTTATAGATCACCATGAGAGAAAGGATTTGATGGAGAGTTAGCATGATTTCTTTCACTTCCATAAATTCTAGTGTTTGATAAATGCTAGATAATAGCATAAGTGTCATTCCCCCTTGCCTAGGGAAAGTTTTGAAGTGCCTAGCGCATCTTTATCATCATTGGACGAATTTTGAAGTGTCTAGGGCAAGTAATGAAGTGCCTGGGAAAATATGGAAGTGGACGTGGGTGTTTTTATCTTCATTGCGAGAATTTTCAAGTGCCTAGGGAAAATATTGAAGTGTATGGGCATTTTTATCATCCTTGGGAGAATTTTGAAGTGGTGGAGGCAAGTATTGAAGTGCATGGGGCATTTCTATCATCATTGGGTCAATTTAGAAGTGCATGGGGCAAGTATTGAAGTGCCTGGGGGCAATTTTGAAGTGCTTGGGAAAAATATTGAAGTATTTAGGCCATTTTTATCATCTTTCCGAGAATTTTGAAGTGCTCGGGGCAAGTATTGAAGTGCCTGGGGTTTTTTTCTTGTCAATGGGTGAATTTTGAAGTACATGGGGCGTTCTTCTTTTCAATGGGTGAATTTTGAAGTGCGTGGGACATTTTTCTCATCACTAGGTGAATTTAGAAGTGCATGGGGTTGTTGTTTATCAATGTAAGGATGCTTTTATAGTATTGGGACGTTTTAAAACAGTGATGGCCAAAGTTATCACATGCCGAGGCAAATTTGTGTGTACTGGGGCATTTTTGTGATTGCCTGGGTGATTATATCATTGTTGGGTGTTTTTCTCCCTTTCCTAGGGCAAGTATTGAAGTGCCTAGGGCATCTTTATCATCATTGGACGAATTTTGAAGTGTCCAGGGCATGTAATGAAGTGCCTGGGAAAACATTGAAGTGGACTGGGGCGTTTTTATCTTCGTTGCGAGAATTTTCAAGTGCCTGGGGAAATATTGAAGTGTATGGGCTTTTTTATCATCGTTGGTAGAATTTTGAAGTGGTCGAGGAAAGTATTGAACTGCATGGGATGTTTCTGTCATCATTGGGTCAATTTAGAAGTGCATGGGGCAAGTATTGAAGTGCCTGGGGGCAATTTTGAAGTGCTTGGGGAAAATATTGAAGTGCTTAGGGCATTTTTATCATCTTTAAGAGAATTTTGAAGTGCCCGGGGCAAGTATTGAAGTGCTTGGGGCGTTTTTCTTGTCAATGGGTGAATTTTGAAGTGCATGGGGCGTGTTTCTCATCACCGGGTGAATTTAGAAATGCATGGGGTTGTTGTTTATCAATGTAAGGATGCTTTTATAGTGTTGGGACGTTTTAAAACAGTGATGGCCAAATTGATCACATGCCGAGGCAAATTTGTGTGTATTGGGGCATTTTTGTGATTGTCTGGGTGATTATATCATTGTCGGGTGTTTTTCTCCCTTGCCTAGGGCAAGTATTGAAGTTCCTAGGGCATCTTTATCATCATTGGACGAATTTTGAAGTGTCTAGGGCATGTAATGAAGTGCATGGGAAAACATGGAAGTGGATGGGGGCGTTTTTATCTTCGTTGCGAGAATTTTCAAGTGCATGGGGAAATATTGAAGTGTATGAGCGTTTTTATCATCGTTGGGCGAATTTTGAAGTGGTCGAGGCAAGTATTGAAGTGCATGGGATGTTTCTATCATCATTGGGTCAATTTAGAAGTGCATGGGGCAAGTATTGAAGTGCCTGGGGGGATTTTGAAGTGCTTGGAGAAAATATTGAACTGCTTGGGGCATTTTTATCATCTTTCCGAGAATTTTGAAGTGCCCGGGGCAACTATTGAAGTCCCTAGGGCCTTTTTCTTGTCAATGGGTGAATTTTGAAGTTCATGGGGCGTTTTTCTTGTCAATGGGTGAATTTTGAAGTGCATGTGGTGTTTTTCTCATCACTGGGTGAATTTAGAAGTGCATGGGGTTGTTGTTTATCAATGTAAGGATGCTTTTATAGTGTTGGGACGTTTTAAAACAGTGATGGCCAAAGTTATCACATGCTCAGGCAAATTTGTTTGTATTGGGGTATTTTTTGTGATTGCCTAGGTGATTATATCATTGTCGGGTGTTTTTCTCCCTTGCCTAGGGTAAGTATTGAAGTGCCTAGGGCATCTTTATGATCATTGGATGAATTTTGAAGTGTCTAGGGCATGTAATGAAGTGCTTGGGAAAACATGGAAGTGGACAGGGGCTTTTTTATCTTCATTGCAAGAATTTTCAAGTGCCTGGGAGAATATTGAAGTGTATGAGCGTTTTTATCATCGTTGGGAGAATTTTGAAGTGGACGA
This sequence comes from Larix kaempferi, assembly GCA_027924585.1. Classification (NCBI taxonomy): domain Eukaryota; kingdom Viridiplantae; phylum Streptophyta; class Pinopsida; order Pinales; family Pinaceae; genus Larix; species Larix kaempferi. The sequence goes on along the minus strand of BSBM01000234.1, from coordinate 304,355 downwards.
GGCAAGTATTGAAGTGCATGGGGCGTTTCTATCATCATTAGGTCAATTTAGAAGTGCGCATGGGGCAATAAATTGACCTAATGATGATAGAAACGCCCCATGCACTTCAATACTTGCCTCGTCCACTTCAAAATTCTCCCAACGATGATAAAAACGCACATACACTTCAATATTCCCCCAGGCACTTGAAAATTCTTGCAATGAAGATAAAAAAGCCCCCATCCACTTCCATGTTTGCCCAAGCACTTCATTACATGCCCTAGACACTTCAAAATTCATCCAATGATCATAAAGATGCCCTAGGCACTTCAATACTTACCCTAGGCAAGGGAGAAAAACACCAGACAATGATATAATCACCTAGGCAATCACAAAAATACCCCAATACAAACAAATTTGCCTCAGCATGTGATAACTTTGGCCATCACTGTTTTAAAACGTCCCAACACTATAAAAGCATCCTTACATTGATAAACAACAACCCCATGCACTTCTAAATTAACCCAGTGATGAGAAAAACACCACATGCACTTCAAAATTCACCCATTAACAAGAAAAACGCCCCATGAACTTCAAAATTCACCCATTGACAAGAAAAAGGCCCTAGGGACTTCAATACTTGCCCCGGGCACTTCAAAATTCTCAGAAAGATGATAAAAATGCCCTAAGCAGTTCAATATTTTCTCCAAGCACTTCAAAATCCCCCCAGGCACTTCAATACTTGCCCCATGCACTTCTAAATTGACCCAATGATGATAGAAACATCCCATGCACTTCAATACTTGCCTCGACCACTTCAAAATTCGCCCAACGATGATAAAAACGCTCATACACTTCAATATTTCCCCATGCACTTGAAAATTCTCGCAACGAAGATAAAAACGCCCCCATCCACTTCCATGTTTTCCCAAGCACTTCATTACATGCCCTAGACACTTCAAAATTCGTCCAATGATGATAAAGATGCCCTAGGAACTTCAATACTTGCCCTAGGCAAGGGAGAAAAACACCCGACAATGATATAATCACCCAGACAATCACAAAAATGCCCCAATACACACAAATTTGCCTCGGCATGTGATCAATTTGGCCATCACTGTTTTAAAACGTCCCAACACTATAAAAGCATCCTTACATTGATAAACAACAACCCCATGCATTTCTAAATTCACCCAGTGATGAGAAACACGCCCCATGCACTTCAAAATTCACCCATTGACAAGAAAAACGCCCCAAGCACTTCAATACTTGCCCCGGGCACTTCAAAATTCTCTTAAAGATGATAAAAATGCCCTAAGCACTTCAATATTTTCCCCAAGCACTTCAAAATTGCCCCCAGGCACTTCAATACTTGCCCCATGCACTTCTAAATTGACCCAATGATGATAGAAACATCCCATGCAGTTCAATACTTTCCTCGACCACTTCAAAATTCTACCAACGATGATAAAAAAGCCCATACACTTCAATATTTCCCCAGGCACTTGAAAATTCTCGCAACGAAGATAAAAACACCCCAGTCCACTTCAATGTTTTCCCAGGCACTTCATTACATGCCCTGGACACTTCAAAATTCGTCCAATGATGACAAAGATGCCCTAGGCACTTCAATACTTGCCCTAGGAAAGGGAGAAAAACACCCAACAATGATATAATCACCCAGGCAATCACAAAAATGCCCCAGTACACACAAATTTGCCTCGGCATGTGATAACTTTGGCCATCACTGTTTTAAAACGTCCCAATACTATAAAAGCATCCTTACATTGATAAACAACAACTCCATGCACTTCTAAATTCACCTAGTGATGAGAAAAACATCCCACGCACTTCAAAATTCACCCATTGACAAGAAGAACGCCCCATGTACTTCAAAATTCACCCATTGACAAGAAAAAAACCCCAGGCACTTCAATACTTGCCCCGAGAACTTCAAAATTCTCGGAAAGATGATAAAAATGGCCTAAATACTTCAATATTTTCCCCAAGCACTTCAAAATTGCCCCCAGGCACTTCAATACTTGCCCCATGCACTTCTAAATTGACCCAATGATGATAGAAATGCCCCATGCACTTCAATACTTGCCTCCACCACTTCAAAATTCTCCCAACGATGATAAAAATGCCCATACACTTCAATATTTTCCCTAGGCACTTGAAAATTCTCGCAATGAAGATAAAAACGCCCACGTCCACTTCCATATTTTCCCAGGCACTTCATTACTTGCCCTAGACACTTCAAAATTCGTCCAATGATGATAAAGATGCGCTAGGCACTTCAATACTTTCCCTAGGCAAGGGAGAATGACACTTATGCTATTATTTAGCATTTATCAAACACTAGAATTTATGGAAGTGAAAGAAATCATGCTAACTCTCCATCAAATCCTTTCTCTCATGGTGATCTATAACCTAGAGAACTCTTCAAGCTACCATTTGAGAGTTTATACTATGTCATTGTGAGAATCCCAGTACTATAAGAGAGATGAAATATTTACATTTTGGAAAAGTACGGAATATTCAATAAAGCATCCCTGTATAAAGACACTTAGATTTAAAGAACAAGTTGCAAACATGCTGAAACAAACCCTGTATCAAAGGTATTATGCAGACACTCAAGCATTGACAGTGAATTAAAACATCTGCATGGAACTCCTAGTGAAATTTAATGCACATAAAACATATTCCTAGTCATTGGTACAGTCTACCTAAAGGAGTTTAAACTGTGGATATCTTAAAGAGCACAGCACAAGGTGTTGGATGTCAGTAAGTTTCAACAGAACGATCAAGTAAAACAAGTAATAGGCCCACCGAACTTCCTGAGATTAAACATGGTTGGGAGAACTACCTAGCAAATTATTGTAAATATGTTGTACATTGCAACTACTTTATTCTACTTTTTGCCAATAGCAATGCCAAGAAGAGTCTGGAATGAATATATTGATGGGATTTATTAGAATAAATCATCAAAACAAAGAAAGGATAACAATTTAAACGGATGTTCTAATAGCTATTGTCAAGTGCATGGGGTTAGCAGTGAGTACCATATAATAACCCTTAGAGGTGGTGGAGGAAAAGCTTCCTTTGAAGGAGCATTTTCGATGGTAGCTCCCTGCTCCGAGGGTGTGTACTCCTTAATTTGTAAGGGATGACAGAATATGAACAACAAAGAGATCATTTTCTAAAAATAAAATATTAATATTGTCGCAGGTTGAATTATAAAAAAGATGAAAACAATCAAATTGTTAAATAAACGTTAATAAAACTAAAATATATTCAATTGTTAAATAAATGTTAATAAAACTAAAATATATTCAAAGACCAGTGGTGATATTGAACAACTCCCCCAATACAACAATGGATTTGAATATCACAGGTATCGCCTAATATAACACATTTGGTGCATAGGAACACTCGAAGCCAAACATGTTCGTTTTGAAGCCAACCTGCATAGAGAAAAATAATTTATGATCTAATTTAATATGTCAAATGTTGTTTGGCATATCACACTTTCTATATGAATATATTAACTAACAACAACTTCAACTTCTAATGATCAAATGGTGTGAACAAAAAATGCCCAAGCATGAGGAAACATAACCCAAATTAAGACTTCAGATATGTATGCCATGGTTAAAAATGGGTGGTAACGACTCATAATGGTATCTTGGAAATGCAACCAAAAATTGTAAAAGACAACAAATGTCACCTGTGCAAACTATTTTTGGTCCCTAGGGTAGAGTTGGTACCCAAGATTTTCTCATCACTACTTTTTCTTATAAAAATATGAATTCAGAAAGCATCCTCCTCATCAATACATCAAAAAGCCTCTCTTTGCAAATTATTTACTATGAATCACAAGTCAAATTTGATAGTGTGAAAACCCTTATGTTCAAGCATGATTATCTAACCTTTTAGTTGGACACATTTTTTAATCCTAGAAGGCACAGGAGATAACATAGAATATAACAAAGCTAGTGAGCACACAACATACTTTCTAGCAATCAAGATACAAGACATAAACATAGGTTGCATAAACTATATGTATGCTTCAATTCTCTGTTCAAATTCTTAAATGAAAAACATTACTAAGAAAACACAAAGGAATATGCTAAATGTTAAAGCGGATGATAAAATGACTGATTACATATGAAGCCATTGTCATCTTCTTCCAAATAGATAGATTTCTACAAGCCATAGAAATAGATTTCAACTTATGCAAGCTTAATCCCAACTTCTAATAATCTAATTGTTTGAGTGAACATACCTTGCATTAACCCCATGCATTTTGAGGTATTTTTCATACATTTTTTGAGGATTTGATGATTCATTTTCAAGAAAGTGAAAAACAATGAATATTCAAATTAACAAGCATGTGATTTGTTGTTGAGTTTTAAACATACAACATATATTTTTCAAAAAGAAAATGGAAATTCAATTTGAGTTGTTGGTTGCTTATGGAATCTATGGTTGCATGCCCAACTATCTGTATTATGAAGTAGGAAGAAGTTGAAGCACAAAAAATTAGATGATGTTGAATTCTATCCTATGTCTAGTAGTTTGCATTATTATTTCTTCATACTAGAACCTAAGGATTTTACTCAGACTTGCAAACAATTATGGTGTAGAAAGAATTATTATTTTAGCAAGCATAATATTTTGAATAGACTGCCACCTCAATTTTCTGAAGCAAGTGTTGAAAATGATTTAATTGTTTCTAGAAAACAGCCACTAATTAATTGAATACCATACCCAACAATTAGGGCGTTTATAACAGCTATAAGGCACTTTCTTAGAATTACATCCAACATTTACAAACAACAAAGAGAAGATTACTTCCTGGGCAGAAATAGTGAATACTTAGATATTTATTTTGATCACTTTAGGCCTTGATTGCATGGAATTTTGTTTGATAGATTCATTACATGTGAGTATACTTGGAACTTATTAAGCTGATTCATGAGGAGCATTTCCAGCTACTATTATTTCAGACCTATGTTGAGTACTCTCCCTAAATATTAAGACCGTTTTCAAGAGGGGGAGCATGTCCATAAATAGAACATAACAGAATGTATAATCACTAGCCCATATTTCTCAAGAAAATAAGCGAGAAAACTAAAATATAGGTTTGTGTTACTAGAAATGTTATCATGTGTCTAGTAGTTTGCATTATTATTTCTTCATACTAGAACCTAAGGGTTTTACTTAGATCTGCAAACATTTATGGTGTTGAACTAATTCCTATTTTAGTAAGCATAATATTTTGTATAGATTTCCACCTCAATTTTCTAAAGCAAGGGTTGGAAATAATTTAATTGTTTGTGGAAAACAACCACTAATTAATTGAAGACCATAGCCAACGTGTAGGGCCTTTATAACAACAGCTATAAGGCACTTTCTCGGAATTATGTCCAACATTTTACAAACAACAAAGAGAAGATTACTTGCTGGGCAGAAATAGTGAATACTTATATATTTATTTTGATCACTTTAGGCCTTGATTTCTTGAAATTTGTTTGATGGATTCATTACATGTGAGTATTAATTGGAACTTATTATGTTGATTCCTAAGGAGCATTTCCAACTGTTGTGCTTTCGGATCTATGTTGATAACTCTCCCTAAATATTAAGACTGATTTCAAGAGGGAAGGCTGTCTAGAAATAGAACATAGCAGAATGTACAACCATCAACCCATATTTCTCAAGCAAATAAGCAAGCAAACTGAATTATATGCTTTTGTTACTAGAAATGCAAAATGGGAACACAAATTGAAAAATAAACTTTCCAATCACTATCATACATCTAAACAAAAGTGTCATTTTGCATTCAATTCCAAAAGAAGAAGAGAAAAAATTGGACTCACAAGATGTCCCCATATTGATAACAAAATAATTAATTTCTTTTTTATTTGACACCAATGCAAATCTTTGAAATATTTTTGCATTTTTTTAATTTCCATTCATTGACCAAAGATACACTTACTGCACTATTAGAAGCAATGTGCATTCTACAGCCATTGGGTGGGGCGATGCATCAGCTCATCATAAGAATTTGGATATACGGCCTCATGAGTTAAAATATGAGACTAGGACTAGACCTAAAAGGATGTAATAAAAACTTCACTGGACTTAGACCACAAGTCTGGGATCTATGCCTACAACTTTGAATTTTGTATGCATACCAGAGGTTATAAAACTTGTGATAATATGGACATGATTTTAAAACTGTTATTTTGATACCATTGTTATTGGATAATATCATAATATATTTTAATACCACAGTTATAAAACTTGTGATAATATTATCTCTATCAGGGACTTCCCTATTGAGAATAAAGACATTGTGCTTTGGTACACATTGGGATTCCATCATCTCCCTTGCCAAGAAGACTACCCAATCAGGCCAATAGTGTCATCAAGTTTCGGTCTCAAGCTGACAATATTTTTTGAAATAAATCCTATAATGAGGATTGTACCTGATGTGAGAACGATCTTTCCATGTACAACTTCAGCTGAATGTACATATTGTTTCATCATGTTCTATAAATAGTATATCAGTCCAATTTATTTTTGAATTTGATACAGGCAATCTATACATTCTTTTTGTTGTCAAATAAAAGATCCTAGCAAGGAAGACCCAATTTTAGCTGAGTTTCATAGCAAGAAGTACCTTGTATTAAGCTATCTACATCACGTTCTCAAATCCCAAAATCAGACCTAAAGATAAATTCTAGTTAAGAGGGATAAATGTCTTAATCCTTATTTGAGTTTTGGCTATTGCATGGGCCTATCAGTCTTTAATACAGGTACAATGGGGCAGCTTGTAACTCAGAAATTTTATACCAACTTTTTTGAGATCATTAAATACACCAATTGGCCATTTTCTTTTGCACATAGGTTGGACTAAGTGGGATTTTGATTGTTAAAGGTACCAAATATGATAATGTTGACCAAATCAAATCCATAGATGAACTTCATGGAACTTTATTGATTGAGAATAGAATGGGTGTCATGATTGATGAGTCATCCATGGACGTTATATTACTTTCTATATGGACATGGATATTGATGGCATAGACAACTCCTTTGTTCAGGTCAAAATGGACAAGCAAAAAGTGAAGAATGGACCAACTCCAAGAAAAAGTTCTTGCAAAGAAGAGAAACACATAGCCCAAATAGAGAAGGATGCAGCTAAGCCTCTATTAGCCATCTGATTTTCATGTGATCAATCCATCAAAGAAAACAAATATTGGCAATCCAATGGGATACAAACTTGTTCCTGGGCCATTGTTGCAAACTTGCATGACCATGATGATCATCCCCAGCTCCAAGGGGCCTTAACTAACATAGCCCAAATAGAGAAGGAGCTAAGCCTCTATTAGCCATCTGATTTTCATGTGATCAATCCATCAAAGAAAACATATATTGGCAATCCAATGGGATATAAACTTGTTCCTGGGCCATTGTTGCAAACTTGCATGACCATGGCGATCCTCCCCAGCTCCAAGGGGCCTTAACTAACATCCAGGTTTGGATTTGGTTGACTTCAATTTTTATCTCTTTGCCAGACATATCATTGCAGTGAAATTTTCTTCTAAAATTGCTTAATAGCCATTTTATGTGTTGCTCCTATTTAAATCCCTTCCAGAATCAACCCATTCACATGACACTAGTCACAAATTTTGGATGCATGGGCATAAGTATGTCATATACAATATCTAAAACGTGGAAATTTGCATAGTAGATTGATCGTCTCTTTTTTTTTTGGTAAATCGAAACTGAAATTATAGGGGTTCATGTAATTATTCATATTTCATAAAAGACGACATTGTGACAAAGAATTTGCGTTCAACAGATATGGGTCACCCCATATAACATAAGTGAGGAATGGGTAGGTGGGAAATATGTTAACCAAAGAAAAGGTGATGATACTCTAGTTTTATTGTCTAACAGGTGAGTAGGCTTATGCAATCCTATGAAAGGTTCTATATGTCATTTTATTCACATAAGATGATAATTTTCTTGCTTTCTGAAATCGAGCTTGAAAACTAAAAATTCCTTTTTTCAACATTTCTAGAATGTTTGAAACTGAACTTCACAGTGAAATTTGTATGTAGACAAGTATTAACTTAAATATAAGTAGCGGCCCCAAGTGACCAAGCAAAGGCCCCAACAAATGATTTCATTTTTAACTAGAGTTATGAAGAACCCTGTCTTGATTGACCAAATGCTTCACAATAGACAACTTAGCAGCATGAAAAGGAGATGTTTGGGCATGAAAAAAATTCCTCAATTGGTTGGAATTGGGTTATTTCCAGATCGATTAGTTGTTGCTGACCATGGGGGGTTCGGTACTCAAGATGGGATGATCAAAGAGGGATTACCTGCAGATGGGTTTGTCAATATCAATGATTCCACAATGCATATACTGCTTCATAATTTAAAAACTAATACTAGGGATGGACTTCCTCAAAGGTGTAATAACGACTTCCCTAGACTTAGACCACAAGTTTGAGATTTATTCCTATGAATCTGAGTTTTGTATTGATACCACTGGTTATAATACTTGCAATAATAATGGATATGATTTTAAAACTGTTATTTTGATACCACTATTATTGGACATTATATTTTGATACCAGTGTTATAAAATTTGTAATAATATTGTGTCTATCAGGGACCATGCTATTCAGAATAAAGACATTGAGTTTTGGTACACGTTGGGGTTCTATCATCTCCCTTTCCAACAGGACTACCCAATCATGCCGACAGTTCCATCAAGTTTTGATATCAAACCAACAATTTTTTTGAAAGAAGTCCTATTATGAGGGATGCACCCTACTACAAGAAGGACCTTATCCATATGCCATAAATGCATTTGTGATGAAGTCCTTATTTTCAATGTCCTGCACTAGGAAACCATAATAATCTCCAAGATAAAAGTTGATGTTTAAAAGTATTGTAGGCATTTCAACATAGAGGAAAACATGTACGATTTTCAACTCCCTTTGGTGGTGAGATTTGCTTATAGAAACCATGCTAATTGGGAGTCTACATAGTGGCTAGTGTACCCAATTACGTACAAAGTAGGCATGGGATTCTTACTTTGCAATCAAGTCAATTTGATGTTGAATTAGACATAATAAAATTGAATGGATGTGTTCTTGACGAAAAAAATCATGATAAGGATGTATGAGGTAAACACAAGCTATGTGTTATAGGGTGAGATTTTTGGAAGAACCTAATAATAATCCTGCAATAAATTTATACTCAATTTCTACCTTCCAAGTGAGAAATAAGAAATCTAATATTATAGACAGACTAACCCCCAAAATTAGACCTAGAGCAATAAACAAGCTAAATTATAGAAAGGCTAACCCCTATAATAAGAATACTCAACTTCATCATGTCCTCTCTTGGGAATATATAAAAAAATTAGCTCAAATAAAAAAATAGTATCATCCAACTCACTAAAATAATTTGGCATTTGCAACCAATCTTTTAATATTAACCCTATTTGAATAGCCATTGTGAATCTTAAAAATTCAAATTATAGATGTGCAACATAGATTTTACATCTTGAGTGTTCCTTTAACCAACTTATATTCTTCATACAAAACTTAAATTTTTATGTCCCATTCCTATACGTTTTTGTTAAACAATGTTTAGAACCCATGCTTCTACATAAAAACTAGTTTCCAGGCATAAAAATTGTGATCATTTTTCATTCATGCAGCTAATTAGAGTCAACCAAAGAATCAATGTCTCCAAAATTTAATGATGATCAATGAGAACTTGTCTGGTTGGTGAAAGCAGGGAACTGTTATTAACCCCAGCAGTGCCCTAGGATTCAAGACTCAAGTCCACCTGTGTTTGTGCTTTTGTTTCCCACTCCTAGCTTCTTAGTTAACTATATTAATCATAGCATTTCCAAATTGGAGAAGGGCACGCTAGCCATATGAGGATAAGAGGAAACTAGTAAAAAAAAGAAAACTTAATATACATTGTATAGTCTTCTCCTAATTCTGAATCATCCAACTCTCAACTTGAAATAAATCTCCATCTTCACAAATCCCTATCACCTACAGAAGTGAAACGAGTCAATTTCTTATTAATTCCTTGCATCTGCATATATCATTCTATAGAAATAACAAATTCATTTTACACACGTATAAAAGTTAGAAAAACAGAAAATGGAATTTTGAAAGCTAGGATGCTTTGTGTTAACTAGAGGGAGATGTGCCATCTAAATGATCAAGTCCTGTATCACAAATCATTTTTACACATGTACATGTATGTATTAAAAGAGACAATTGAATTGTGTGAGCAAAGATGCTTTGTGCGCTAACACTTGAGAAAGGTTGTGAAAATCAAAGTCCCATACAATAACACTTGAGGAGTGTGTTTGCTCCCAATGCGTTCTGTATATTTTTAGTTCTAAATTCTAATTACATTCTCTGTTATTACCCGTTGATTCTTAGAGAGAAAACAAAGTCATTACCTATAGAAAAGCAAAGTCCCATACAATAATACTTGCAGAATGTGTTTTCTCCCAATCCATTCTGTAGATTTTTAGTTCTAAATTCGAATTACCTTCTCTATCATTACCTGTTGATTATTAGAGAGAAAACTACCCACAAATACGAAGGCATAATCCATAGTAAGATTGTGTCTGCTCTTGTGTGTAAGTAGTTGGCAGGAATCAAGTAAAGTTGTTAAGAGAAAGATGAGCCAAGAAGAGAAGATATTATATGCATCATAATGTTATCAGTGCAACAAAAATGCCCTAGAGGGGATTCAAAATGAATTGGGGAAAAAGAGGTGGGACATGTATAGGGTATAGAAAGATTCCTAGAGAGGAATTGTTGAGCTTAGAACCCATGAGGCCAAGTTGCAGCACGAATCTGAGAAACAAGAGACATTACAAGATCAATCGGGTATTATAGACCCCATGGAGAAATTGATTGAGATCATGGAAACAAGATTAAAATTAGAGTAGAAGTTTCTAAATTTAACAGAGATTTGAACCATTATTTATTCATAGATATGGTACACGAATTAGAGAGATATTTTAATATGGAAAACATTTAGGAGGATAAAAGTGAAGGGTAAAATTTGCAATGGCCAAGATGCAATCCCATGCTCCACTTCGGTGGGATACTTTACAAAACGTTAAGAGAAGACAAGGAAAGGAAAATATTAGGTTGTAGCCTAAGATGCTGAAACATCCGAGAGAAAATATTTTTTCTTCATACTATGCGGAGAAATTAGGAATTTCAAAACTTGAAACAAAAGGATTTATTTGTGCAAGAACACAGAGAAGTTTATGAGACTACAAACCAGGAAGAAATGCAAGAATATGAAGAGTCATAAACTAGACATCTCAATGGACTAAACTAGAGCCACAACATAAATGAAGATAAAATTACATAAACATCTCAAAATAATAAAAAAACCAAGAAGGAACATGCTAGCAACATGAGTGCTAAGGCGTCCTTTGTTACAAGTCATTTGGACAATAATGATAACAACCATTAATGATCTCATAATCTAAATTTTCCGCTAATCTCGTACCCTTGAGCACTGAAAATTCCTTACGAGAGAATGCAATTTAAGCAGGAATTATTACCTTAGTGGGTCATTGACTCCCTCGACACTGTGCAAGAGTTGCTTGATGCTGAGTAAACTTACCAGATTTGAGATGGCAAAGAAGAATAAGAGAACCAAGATGAAAAATCACTCCATCCCTTGTTGCCAACTACCAAGTATCTTAAATACGGATGAAAGAAATCCTATAACCGTCTTCCATGAAATGTGAGTGAAACGACTCTCAAAAAAGCATCATTCCATGAAACGGGGGAAAATCCATGAAATTTGGTCTCCAGATAATAACCCTTCTAAAAAAACGGGGTGAATGGGAGGATCAAGTTCAAATTTCACAGAAACTCAGGGCGAATGGGATGGCCAAGCTCGAATTTCACAACAACTCGGGGCGAATGGGAGAATTGGGCTCAAATTTCACCAAAAATCGAGGCAAATTGGAGGATCGACCTCAAATTTCAGAGGGCTAAAATAAATTTCGTTTCACTCCCCAACAAACACGACCGGGCTAACAAATTAATATATATTTAAAAATAAATAAATTTGGGGCTAAATGAAATAAAACCCTTCTATATACTCTACATATAAAATTCGCCCAACCAAAATTTTGAACGCTCTAATTTCGCCCATGGGCGAAATTTCGCCCCTAAAATTATCCATGCACTGGACTACCTCCTATTATGGGTATGCCAAATATAGGGGTCACACCCCCTCTCATTACCACAACCTAGATCCCAGGAATTCCTAGTACTATTCTTAACCCTAGTGTAACCCATGTTGCACTTGGAAACGCTGCCCCATACCAAACCACAGCAGTTGGAGGACACATACCTTCAATACTTAGCATACCCTTAGGGGCTACTGGACCACAACATAATGCCACCATGAATAGTTATGTCCCAGCCACTACGCCACACCCATCTGCTAGTTTACCTTACATGGCAAGTCTAAACTTACTAGACTTAGACAGGCTAACCAACGATCCCATCAGGCACAACCCTACATGGCCACCCATGCCTACAAAGCTCCCCTCGGACATACCCAAGTTTGAAGGAAAACCTAGGGAGGACCCTCAAAACCACATAATGTCTTTTCACCTATGGTGTTCATCGAACTCCATAGTGGACGACTCCATTCGTCTAAGACTATTGCAACGAACGTTCACTGGCTCTGCAACCAAGTGGTACATCGAACAACCACATGGGACCCACCATACTTTCACGTCTCTCGCCTCCACTTTGCTTCAGTTTTTTTAGCTACTTGTACGTTACGATGCAGGAGTTGAAATACTGTTGTCTTGTAGACAAAACACAGCTACCCACATCACGGACCACATCCATGAGTGGCGCAAGCGTCGTAGTATCTGTAAGATTAAACTGGATGACCGTATATTTTTGGACTGGTTCCTTAAATCACTCCTACCCCTCATAGCAAAAGACGTCGCTTCCGAATGACCCCAGTCGGAGGAAGAAGCTATCCTAAAAGCTCAGCAATTCGACCTAATTTATGCTCAATCAGGCTATCTCTACACCATCATACCAGATGCCTCACGAGGCGATTCTTCACGCAGTGACGCACCGGGGGCATCACATGCCGCTAATGGTATTATTGGACAGGTCACACCGCACATTAAACCTTTTAGTATGGTGAGCACCATAAATGCCCCAGACCTCTCTAGGGCTACATCTAATTCTGGAACGACAACTTCGTACACTCCAACGAATCAGACCCATCACACTCATGGACCCTCTTGTCCACAACATTGCTATGGGCAAGCGCCATCGGCATATGTACCACCCACATACTATAACCAACTGGCTACCCAGAACCCAATTCAGTTCCCGCCACAACCAATGTATTACCCACAGCAAGCTGCAGCAGCTAACCCAACACCTCCAATAGCTCAGGGTTACCAACAACCCCAGCAGGTAACTGGACCACCTCCAGCCCCACCAGCTTATTATCCACCGCAACCTGCTCCCGCACCTGCGGCAAATCAAAATCCTCCCACTGCTCAAGGGCAAGTGTACACACAACACAATCAGCCCCAACATCAAAACAACCAATGCAACCAGGGTGGACAACAAAACCGTGGAAGAGGACGTAACCGCGGCAACAACCAACAACATCATCAAGTTCCACCACCTACCAATCCACAAAATAACAACAATGCTGCCCCTCCCAACCAGAATCCGGATCCTCATCCCAAGTAGCCTAAAAATAATAACCTCAGAACAAACCATCCTTGTTCTATTTGCGGGGTCTATGGCCACTACACACATGCTTGCCCACATTTGGAGCGAGCTCGGCAACTCTGGACTGATGATGCCCATCGTCAAGGGAAAGCGACTCCTCAAGCACCACCGAACCCCCCACCCCCTCAGCAGCAACCTTTGGTGCTGCAAAACCCCCTACCAACCCAAGGCATAGTGAACACTCAGCCGTTGGCTCCCCCTCAAGGCAACAAGCCACCACAACAACATATCACTTATGCCGCTCCTGATCAACCCATGTTCAATTCAGGTACCCACCACTTGTTAATGATGTCATCCGCCGATATGTACCAAGTGATCAAGAACTAAGGAGATGTCTTAATCAACATAATGAACCCTAAGGAAAGTATTCACTGATATGTTGTCTGTAAATTAAACCCTAATGATCTCTTTACACTTGCATTATTTGTTTTTGGGTAATATTGAAATTACATCACTAGTACATGAATGCATTTTTCCCGTGGAACTTCGTTGATTTTCCAACACTTGTTCGTTGCTATAGCGATGTACATGACTCCACTTTTTCATGGCACAACTTTCGTCACTGTAGCGACTCCTTAAAACGTTCATCACTATAGCAACAGGAAAGAGACAGCACGTGGCGTCTGTGGAAATCGTTTAAAAAGCCAAACAGTGTTGCTATAGCAACGATACCCCGTCGTTGTAGTGATGCCACACACATCATGTTGTGTCGCTATAGAGACGAAATCTCAATGTTAAAAAACAAATAGTCTTTGAAGCAACGCTAAGCCATCGCTATAGCGACTATAAGTCGCCGCTATAGAGACTATAAGCTGTCGCTGTAGAGACTATAAGTCGTCGCTGTAACAATTATAAGTCGTCGATGCAGCGACAAATGCACTTATTTTAAAAACCAAAATCATGCCGCTCTAGCGACGATACGTTGTCACTGTACCACTCAATATAATGTTAATTCAATGACGAGTTGTTGTCGTTATAGCAACAGTCGCTTGGGGGAATTTCCGACGGCCTTTCTATACAAGCGACGAAAATTCTGTCGTTTGTATAGCAAGACCGTCGGAAACTCCCCCAAGCGGCCGTCACTATAGTGACGACAACTCCGAGAACATTCCGACAGACTTGCTATACAAGAGATGGAACATTCCGTCGCTTGTATAGCAAGTCCGTCGGAAATCTATACGAGCGGGCGTCGCTAGAGCGATGGATTTTTTTTTTTAAAATCATCCATTCACAACATTATAGAGACACAACATCCACCCATTCAATTTCTTTCCAAATAAGTGGTAAATGAGAACATAATAGATTTCCAGACAGATACGGGGGCAATGATTAACCATGGTCTGCCCTGTCCATGGAAGGACCAACTAAAGTTGCACCATGTGGATCCATATAAGAGAAAGGTATGAGATTCCATACCTCATCTGATAGTTGTGCCGAATAAGCAAACAATGCACTATAATATTGAGATTTAAAATCAGTCACATCCATCAATCAACACCTAAGCCTTGATGTCTAGGTTGACTCAATCCCTAGGGATAATTTATTACACCTCTCTCACTAAGATGGATAAATCATTTAGTATTTTGAATGGAGGAAGGACAATTAGAAAGGTTGGTTGGAGGTTGATTAGCGTAGTACACGACTATGCTACCAAAGGAAAACAAGGAGAGATGCCTCAAGAAATATTTTCATTGGCACGAAGACATCAAGATCAACAAGGGACTTCACAATCTCCTCCTATTAAAGTAAAAGGTAAAATAAGAACAATGAACTAATAGGAGGATATCTAAGTATATGACAAGGAATGATTGAATAAAAATGGTGGAGGCATTTTTAGTATTGTTTGTTTTCAATTATCACCATTGTAGGCGAGAGAACTAGGGGTGGGTACAAGGAAAGTTATAACCAACCTCTTTTTACATTCTCTCATCACGAGTCGCCGGTTTTTCTCAACGACATATGGTATCAGGGTGCACCAACTATAAATCCCACTTGTGTCATCTCAAAGATGGGCCAACTATCACACATAGAGAAGAAATTTTTAAAAAGAAATCCTTGACCACAAAGAAAAGGATCAAACATTTCAACTTTCAAGCTACCAAAATTTAGTACGAGCTGAGTGCAATGGGATCTACAACATCGATGCCATCTCTTTTTTTTAAGTCACATTCTCCTTTCTCTCTGTAAACATTATTTGAATCCCATTTTTGGGAAGGAAAAGATAATAGGCCCCATATTGAGATTACGGAGTTCTTTCTGGTGCCTCCTATTGTAATATAAAGAACAATTGTTAATGCTCATGTGTAATCAGGACCAAGGAAAATTTCCACTAGATGAAGCAATAAAATAGCATGCATGTTATTATTGTAGTTTCTTTCCATCCTTGTGTCTTCCATCTTGTTAATTGAATCCATGGGTCTATGCACATCTTTCCCATTTGATTTTTTGTTTGTTATGAATGTATTTTAGAGTGGTTTTATGTCTAATTCTCTTCTTCATTATATATTCATGATCTTACATGTATATTCTAGTTATGAACTTGTGATTAAGGCACCCTAATAACATTAGTCATGTTTGATATTTGGTTGTTTTACACTGTGTTTATACCCTTTCACATTCAAAATGACATTTAAAGCCTCCCCAAAGCAACATAAATCAACTATGCACACCATAGTTTTCGTAAGATAAATCCAGTTAACTGAGCTTCATTGATAATAAAGATCATCTTGGGGTGACAAACCGGAGCATCTACCTTAGAAATACTAAGGGTACCCCCCCTTTGTCCTAAGGATTGAATCGATGGCCTAGAGTGGCATAGGAAAGTGCATTCCCACACAACTCTCCCTAGCCTTGCAACCCTTCCTATAGATTCCTTTCCTCCATTCTCCCCTTCATTTGGTGTATCCCTGATTTAGAGCTACATACTTAATTGAGAGAGAGAGAAGCGAGAGACATGGACTAATTCACTCGGTGGGAAAGGGGTACAACCCGAGGAACAACACCTCCAATTGAGGGATCACCCTGAGAGCCTCCACTGAAATATCCCCATGCTCCAAACTTATATATGATCTCCTCAACAATTTACATAGGAGGCTTTGCATCTTTAACTTGTTTTAAATTCACCAATATATTTAACCCTTGAACACCACATTGAATAGGAGATATAAGCATCTTATCGAATAGTCCAGTGTTCCTAGCTAACCATAGACCCCAAGCAAGAATCAAAGGTAAGGCTTTATATTTTTTACAATTCTATTTTCACACCAACCCCTTAGTCCTTCTTTAATGGTGTCCCTTATCCAAACATCTCTTAATCCATAGAGTTTCTCAACCTCCTTTCATACATGTTTTGAGAATGACATTGCGATGGCAATTTGTTTCTCCACTTTCTTTACACAATATACGCCACCATGGACCTTATATTATCCCATCTTTATGATGTATTGTACTGTACATTATAAAATCAAATTTATTATTAAAATCAATAAATTAATTAAACATGACATTAATAACTTAATCAATACCATAGAGGAAAACTTAATTAATACCCAAATATTAGTTTGTATATTAATGGTAGCTGGAACCGATGATGATGATGCAAGTTCAAAATCTAACAATGTTGTACTTCACCAAGCTTCCCAATAAAATTTCCCTATACAACCTGTGTTTTCTTGTAATATTTCATAGTTGGACATCATGTACTTTATCAAGATTCCTAATGAGCTTTGTGCTGAGTTATAACATTTCATAGATTGCTCCATGAACATTAGGTGCAAAACAAATTTGCCCAAATAAATACTCCTCTGGTGTAGCATCTACACTCATTGACTTAGATATTGAGCATAACCACTCCTTAACACAACAATTTACTAATCAAAACCATACTTTAACTAGGTTCAATTTCAAAAACTTATTTTGACTAATGTCAAATTCAAAAAATCAATCACAAAACTTGTCGAAATGTCAAAACCTTGCCAATATTCTCCTACTCTTTTGAAAGAATTACAATGTGTTACATAGAATATAGTTGGTTTCCAGACTTTTGCCAAGTTTCTGGAATTCAAACTACTGTGTTGATTAGATAGAACCGGCTATGCCAAGTTTCAGCCAACCCAAACTATGGTAATTAGATAGTCCAAGGAAACGGCTGGGTCCTTTCTTTCTGTACATATAATTGTAACCTAGAATTTTTATTGCATTCCTAGAGATGCAGAGTACCAATATTCTCTCTGCACGTTGATTATCTCATATCCATTTTTTCATTATCAACCCAGTTTCCTTATTAAATATAGATGCAATGCCCTTAACATTACCGCAATGTGGCTGAAGTGGTCCCAGTGAAGTTTGGTCCCCATCGGGTCTCATGGTTGAACCCACTACAGGACATGAGGTGTATGTATAACCAACAATATCCCCTAGTATGGAAAAATAGAAATATGCCTGAAATTAGAAGTCCTATGTGTGCCATTTGAGACTCTGCTATGACTATAAAAATACCATACGATACCTTTGAACTGTGGTATTTACCAATCTTCTCTTTGCGTACTGGTCATTTCATATCCATCTGTTCGCTTTCAACTCAGTTTCCTTATTAGATATAGATATAAAAAGACCTTAATCTTGCATTTGGCATTTAAACCAAGAGATTTAGGCAAATCAGCCTCATATCTTGCATTATGGTAGAGTTAACCTTGGACTATCATAAGAGAAGGTTATATAAACTGAAGTTAACCCTTCAAGGTGCATATATAACCAACAATATCCCCTAACAAGGAAAAAATAAAAATAAGCCTGAAATCAGAAGTCCTATGCATGCCATTTGAGGCTCTGCTATCAACTATAAAATTACCATACCATACCATGCATTGTGGCATTTACCACCAATCTTCTCTCTACATACTAGCTATTTAATATCCATTTACCACAAATCTTCTCTCTGCATACTAGTTATCTCATATCCTTTTTTTTTCTAACCTAGTTTCCTTATTAGATATAGACACAAATCCCTTAACATTGCATTGTGGCATTTAAACCAAGAGATTTGGGCAGATCAGCTTCATATCTTGCATTTATGGTAGATTTAACCTTGGGTGATCATAACAGAAGGTTATATAAACTGAAGTTAATTCTTCAATGAAATTTTGATTAATGAATATTGAAAAATAATACAAAATTGAGATTACACAGATCCAAAGAACGATACACTTTAGAATTCTTTGTCAAGGACCGAAAAATGAACAAAAAACCTCAATCTCTGAGGAAACAGTTAGAGCATGGGGAATGATGTAGAGAACAACAAAAGAAATATTCCAACTCCTCATGCAAGCAAACAATGAAGCACTTCTAGAAGGATTAACAGTCCCAGAGTCATTCAATGATTTTCTTGTTGACATGGAGGCCAATCCATATGATGCGAAGATATTTGCTTTGAAGATGAAAGAAATGGTATGTCTTGCCTGAATTCCAAATTCAGTACTTATCACATGGAAATGCACAGAGAATTTTATAATGCAATGGAGATCAATTATGTGAAAGGCTGCTTTATTGCCTCATTTATTTGAATGTTGAACCCATTGAATTTAAATACTGGTTGACACGATGATGACACCTTCAATTAAAACTCATTTCTTTTCATCTGAATGATGAGGATCCTTAAAGTAGGTTAACAGTCGACGAATTGGACTAAACACTGAAGAAGTATTACAAATTTCAGTTAGGGAGTGCTATATGAAATCTTGGATCTTATACACTATAAAGACATCTAAGATACTTGCTTCTTTTTCTCCTTAGAATCCTTGGTGAATAATTTTCTAAATTTTGAACTACTATGTTATTTCGAAATGTCCCTAGAAACAAAACGATACACCATTGTCTTATTAACTTATTGTATGATCATGTAGCAATCATGGTTGTTAGTATTTATCAAAATGAATCCAATTCAAAAAATAAAATCATGTCAAAACATGATTACAGGGATAATGATCAGGGATCTTGATCTGCAATGTCACTTAAAAGGTCAGACAACATCAAATACAGCTTTGTATCTACTATCCTCCGTCTAGCCGTGTCCAATTCAAATGGAGAAAGCCTACCAACAGCCAACATGCAACTACTGCAATCTAGTGTCATAAAGATGAATTAGTCTATCTACAACAATATTATCTGTAGCAGTTGATAATCTTAGTCTATGTTCTACATTTCCATCCATGAAGGCCTCGCTGCATGCTAAACAAACTGGGATACTATTCAAACCACTTACATTTAAAATAAATATATCATTCAATGTCTAGGTCCTAAGAGAGATACTACCTGACGTCTAGAATATCTTCCTGGACTGGTTTATCTTCCAACAGTCTCCCATTTTGATCTTTTTAGGTAAGTTGGATAATATTTTACCTATAAGATAGATCCAACACAAAAGGACTACCGTCCTCAGCAATTCTATAGTTGCATATTTTCCATGTGATGATAAAGAGGTTATTGGTCTATCTCATGTACAAGTTACATTGTTCCATGACAAAATGTTTGTTTTGCCTCGAAATATATTTGTGGATATAAAATACGACTGAGGGATAGTTCTTGACCTTAACATGAGTATGCCATTGCCTCTTTTTGGACCTTGTAATCATGTCTACAAGATATTTTTTCTGCTATAGACTGCACAGCTAGGAATCATAACTCATGAGCTATAAAATGCTAAATTAATTGTTGTTTCCATTCTCATTGCATAATAGGTGTAGCAAACAGGAAAGACAAAATTAATGTATTTGGATTTGGATCTTTTGAGGTACTTTTCTCATCATTTCATCGCCACCTTTTCTTCTTACGTGATTAACTTCTCAATATATTGTTTCATCTCTTCTATTCTTTCAGGGCTTGCACTTTTTATATTCAGTTTTGTTAGTTGATCATGCTCAGTCAAAGATTCACCCGTTTCTCTCATTTTCATACATGTCTAGCTCATGTAATTGTGTTATCCCATGTAGATGGGAATTTTCTCTGTAGATTTGACATAGACAGGACAACAAAAGATAATTATGGTTTGGACATTTTCAAATCTTGTTTATGAGTTCTTGATTGAAGATGACTAGCCTTATTTCATAGTATGTAGTTTTTTAATCCCTTTGACTATTGTGCATGTTATGTGGCATGCTTACTAATACCTTTTTCTAATACAATTTCAACTTGAAGTATGGTCTCTGGTGTAGTCAAAGATATGGCCTTAGATGAAGCCATGTGACTACAAAATTTAAGTGAGCACTCTATTTGCTATGTTTAGAATAGAAAAATCACCCTTTTCTCTCTTTTTCCCCTTTCTGTGTTTTCTACCATTTTAAGTAGTTTAATCTTTATTATGACGAATTTGCATTTCACAAATTCTGTGATGTGCTCAACATTCTGTTGCTTGAAGAGTTGTAATTAAAAACATCTGTAGATTCCTGTTTCTAAGCAATCTTGACGTTTTTCTTGAAGCAATAGTTGCAAATCCATGTTGAAATACAAATGATAGCCTCAACTTTTACAACCATCAAGAGGCAACTAATCTAAAATATGAGTAATTATGGGCACATTTGGGGGACTGTCAGTTACTTAAACAACCCTAAATATCCCCAATTCTTAATTCTAGGTGTGATTCCTGAGCATAGTTTTGTGTGGAGCAGCATTGTGGTTGGTTCTGAGCAATTTTTGGGACCTTTCCACCCATTTAACAACAGTGGTCAAGATAATTAAATACCAAATCTGGGCATGTTCACAGCCCTAATTCAAGCATTCTAGGAAGTGAAATGGGCATGGAAAATGACCTTAAGTTGGCCCAGTATTGCAATCAAATATTATCAGCACATTGAGCCTTATATTCATCCTGGTTTAGCAACGTTTGGAGAATGATAATATTGGAGGGGATTATCTTGACACTCTATTTTTTCCTTGGGAATTGGCACTGGTCTCCATGGTCCTCCCATCATGTATACTACAAATAAAGACTTCAAGTTTTGATACGGATAGCTCTTCAAATTTGTAACGACATCTACACATTTGAATTTTTTTTGTTATTTAGAATTGGCTTTGATCAAAGGAACAATGCTTAAATTTGTTTTTTTGCTAAATTTCTTCTAGCTAACATTATAGTCTAAAATGCAGTAGTTAACCTATAAATCATAAATGATCTTTCTACAATAGACTATAAGCATCATCATCTAGGTACATATAGGGCTTGGTGCTCTTGATTTTATCAAATGCAAGGTCAGAAAATTCATTTTCAAAGACCAGAACGGATGCTTGTGACAACTTTTTTAGAACTTTTTTAGATGAACAGAGGACGATTATGAAGAATATCAAACATATGGAACATAGATACAGCTTCACTTACCTCATAAACGAAAATGTCACTTCCATTGGGCCCTTGTAAGTTACCCTGAATGTGATCTTGAGGAAATGCATCAGCCTTGGATGCAGCTGCTTTCCTGAGCTCGTTTCCACCAATCCAATCTATATTTTCAACTTTCTTGTTGCCTGAACTTGGATCATCTTCCACAACATCAATGGTGCAAAAATTATCCTCTAATCTACCCCACTCAATCAGGTCTGCTCCAATCCATGCACCCTTTCCTTCAGTGCTCTTTATGTCATCAGGCCACTGGAAAGAATTCTTAACCATTTCAACTACCTAGGTACATATAACCTGCATCTCCTTGGAAGAAACTTCCTCATTTTGAGGAAGCATTTTCTGGCACAAAGAGTCAAAATTTTCAATAAGTCTGTCATTACAAAATAAAGAGGCAGACAAATTTATATTGAAAAATTGAAAAAAAGAGTACGTCAAGTCATAAGGCTAAAGGGAAGTTGGTCTATGCAAATTACCTTTCGGTAAATATGTTGACTCTCTACCTATTGTGGCACAAGCTCAAATGTTAGCATTTATAGCTTTTAGGAAGGGAATCTCCTTGTAATTTTGTTGTTAGATTAATGTAACTCTTTGTTCCATTATGAAACTCTTTATTCCATGATGTAATATGTGACACATGTCTCAAAGGAAAAGAGTGATATAACTTCAGAAAAAGAACAACCAAGCAAATAAAATACATAGATCTTGAAGATGTCATGGAGGCAAATTTGAAAAATGAAAAAAGTTAATACAAGTTAGGAAATAATGTCTAAACAGTTAATACATGAAGTTTTTTTTTATGATCTAATTTTTGGGTTTATTGGATCGCTGAGGCAGCCACATGCATGAGCTTTTGGGAGCTTTCTGAAGTTTGATTTTTGGGCATAAGTTTGGCTTCTACAGCAGTACATTATCAACAATAGTACAATATCTCTGTTTTCTCTAGCAACAGACAGTGTACTATCTTCTGAAGCTCAAGGTTTGTACTCGCTTAGTATGCTACAATGATTTCATTGATGTGTTGGCATACAGTGATATGATGATTGCTCAGTGATGTGCTCAGTAAGGTCTACACAGTGATATACTTGTCAGTGATATGATGACGTACAGTGATGTATGCAAAAATACCCTAATTCAACTTGTTTCTAAACTTGCTAAAGCAGAAAAAAATGTGAGATAATTGGTAACCCCAAATAAAAGGCCTCACAAAGGGAAATTCCAAGTAATTTTTAGAAAGTGACAAATTAGGTCAAAATAGGGCATCTTGTTCTAACACTAAGGTCACTAGCATAGTAGAATACAAGGAGAATGGACCTAACACCTAACATGATATGTTGGATGTTGGAACTAGAGTTGTATTGCCATGTTTTTGTGCAATGTAACATGGATAGGGTTTTCAAACCCTAAGAATGCTATCACCTCAACTTCTATTTTATCTAAACTTAACTCTTCCAGAGATTTTACCCATTGTGTTTGGAAATATCAATCCAAATCCATCCTTCACTATTTTCTTTATAGAACCCATTTACCATTCCATTCTAATTGGAGTTTTTCTATTAATGCGACCATAGACAAAATATTGTGCTATGGATTCTTTGGCCTTCCCTATGTCACCTCTCTTTCACATTTGTGAAGAACTGTGATCACTAAGGTTACTAATATCGTGTTCTAACACTAAGGCCATTTCCCTAGTAGAACACATGGAGAGCGGAGCTAACACCTAACATGATTTTGGATGTCAACACTAGAGAAGACCTCCAATTGCAATGATATATAGAATAAGGAGATATTCCTTCTCATACCATCAATATCACACTCTTTTATTTGTAATTGGCTTCATGGAGGAATTCACTATGGTTCATAAAAACACCCCTGGGAGTATATATGAAATCTAGGGAGGACAACTTGGCTTGAGCTTGATCCTTCTCAGTGGTTTCCTTATGGATGATTAACTGTAAGTAAGAATATACATCGACTTTAAGGATTTTTCATTCCAATATTTGTCATTGGAAGCTTACTAACAAGCTTAGCTTTTGATTACTCTCTTCTACACATGACTCAAATTTCAAATCAGAAAAAGTGCATACCAAATCCAAATCCAGAATTGGATAGCACCAACAAAAACATTTTCAAGATTTTAAGACTTAACATAGTTTCTCAACTTGGCGTAGGTCTTAGAGGCTAGGATGGTGTGCAATGTAACGTGCAAATAATTAATGCGTTGATGCATAACGGGAGTTGTAATATAATTACAAATGTGTGGAATATTTTGAGCACAAAATGATTCTAGCCTCTAAGTCCAATTGACATCGAGAAAGTGATTTGCAATAACCTTGGAGTGTTGAAAAAAGAATATGAAAACAATAAATATACCTAATTATGATGCTTAATTGATTGTTTTGGAGTGATGCTTACTGCATACTATAAAATATACATAAAATGAGGAAGTAAATAATATAAATAAAACGAAAAAGCAAAGTAGTTACATAACCTGCCCCTTGAATGACATAGAAGATAGAATCCTATCAAATGCACTTTGCAGATCAATTGTGACCAAGATCGAATACTCTCCAGCACTGTAAAAATATCTAACCTGAGAAACATCCACCACAAAATTATCTTCATATCATACTTTCAAGTCACCATTTAGGACTTTCACAAACGTCATGTTAATATAATTAAATATTCAAGAATATTTTTCTTTACAACTAGCTAGAGTACTTATATCTAATGAATGATATCTAGAGTCAGCAATGCAGAAACCATACCTCAATATCCTGCAATATCCTTCAAGTCCATCATGTCCCAAAAACAATGAGCTACAATAAACATGTAAGTACTAAAAACAATAACAGTAATAACAGTAGCAATCTATATATAATAGTAGCAATATATATTAGAAGTGAACCAATTATAAACTCAACATCAGATGTTGGGGAAGACCTCCCTTATGCTCGGACTTCAACCTCTTAGCATTAGGTTAGTTGCATGAGACTCAACTAGACCAACATACATGTGAAAGGAGAGAACCCTGAACTGGAAAAGACCCTAAAATAGATCATCCAACCCTCACAAATAAAAAATAATAGCAGCACAATAGTACGACCAACACACAATAAAAACGACAGCAAAGTACCCCAAAAAATTCATATAAGGTAATGTTGTGGTGGATGGCACCTAAGGAGGTCTGTTAAGGTCAACACAAGGGTGGACAACAATCCTAAGGGGTCACGCTGGTCATCAACAAGCTGTAGGTCAACAATTAAGGGTTTTATAGCTCAACGCTACCATGCAAGGGTCAATCATGAGTCACCACAAGGATAAACATCACATACAAGTAAACATGCAAGTCAACATATCATAATAAGGCAACACGACGTCATACTAGGATCATGCACATCAAGTCATTTTCAAGGTAGGTTACTCGGCCTTCTCAACTGTATGTGGTCACATGTCTCATGTGTCTCATGCAATGAGAGGAAGCTCATAATCATCATCCCAGGATAAGGAAGGTCATGTGGTCATCTCATCTTCCTCAGGTTAACTCAACAAGGGGTGGCCAACCCCTTAACGATAACCATATTCCTCGGAAGATGTCACACATATTCAAAAATAAGCTATGCAACAAAGTGAACAAACATTTCGCATATAAATTTCAAAAATCACAAACATAGTTATATTAATTGTTCTAATCAGCATAGTATTATCAAATATAGAGCTACAGAAATCATTTAAGTACTGAAACAAAAACAGTAATAACAGTAAACCAATTATAAATGATATGGTCATCTCATATTCCGCAGGTTAACTCAGGAAGGGGTGGCCAGTCCCTTGAAGATAACTATAGTCATCTAAAGATGTCACACATATTCAGAAATATGATCTAAGCAATAACATACACATTTGAAAGCTCAATTCTAAAATATCACCATGCACCGACTAGATCAAGAAACTTGTAACAAAACTGAAAATAGTTCATGCCTTCACTCAGTCAAATACAAATCTTAAATGTTTACAACTACATTTTTTTTATGTTTTGTGTGTGGATATGCATCCCCGTACCATACTTCTGGTACGTCGATTAGCAGGGGGTGGAGGTGGATGGAGAGGGGCATCATCTACAAAAACCAAGACAATTATATAGATATAAATGCGAAGTTATTATTGAGATACGTATTTCATTATTTCCAATATCATTACAATGATCTTTACCTGCTGTCGGACTAGCTGAGTCAACTGGAGTGTTCATTGGTTCTGCCATTTGTTCCTCTCTCAGTTGAGCATGAGAAGCTACATGCTCTGCCATTCATAGAAAATTATTAATTAGTAAGCGTCATAAATTATGTATTTAAAATCATATTGAATACATATGTTTTATAGCATACATACCTAAATGGCTAAGAAGCTCCCCACCATCGCGTGGTACCGGTTCGGTACCGCTACCCTCACTGCTTTTGTTGGTCTCACCTTAAAATCAAAAAATTACATTCATTTTTCGATGTAATCATTCATGATTAGATTACGCAAGTACATTATAATGATGGCCTTATTGATTTTATTTACCTCTGCATGAATCAATGGGGAAATTGGGGTTTTCCCCAAGCTTTTTCGATGTTCCAACACATGCTGAAAACGGTACTTGAAGCCGAGCTTCAAGTCTTGATCAGTGGCTTCCTCTTGAAAATCATTTCCATGCAATGCATAACACCATGTAAAGTGCTTGTTATAAATCAATTAATTGTTCGCTATGGTTAGAAAAATCAATTAATTATTGGCTACAAATAATGATCGTTTGATTCTTACAATTCGTGCCCTTAGCTTCTGATATCCACCCTGGCCCAGTTTCTGTTGCCCATGTTTTTCTACTCTTTCCTTTGTTGCTTTAGAGGTGTCGAGGAGACTATGAAAGGTTGCAAATATGTTAGATATCGCAACTTAAATATATTTAAAAGTTTAAAAAAAATTGAACATTGTTCATTGAAAATATGATATGTGCCATACCTTCTTGAACCGATTGGCCTAGTCTTTCCTTATTTTCTCAATGCCTTCTCCTTTGCATCCTCGATGAGCACCTTCCACTCCTTCTCTGGAACCATCAAAGGACGCTCATACTTGTGTTTAATTTGTAGATTGTACCTATAATCTGCCCTGACATATTTCAAATTTAACCCAGCTGCTGCGGTGACACCTTTTTTGTTGAAGGTTTCACCAAACAAGTTGACCATGTGGTTCATCAAATCATCTTTCAATTTGTCATTTTGGGCATTCCACCATGTACGAATGGTGGGCCCAAAAATCTCCAACACCTTATCATGCAAGTTCTTATAAAAAACATTATTTCCTGCAAAAAAATATGATCATTAATTAAAACTAATTTGAGTTGTGTGGCTTTGAATTACATGAAAAAAAAACACATAATAAATTAAATAATACCTACAATATTCGGTATCTTGATTGGAACATAGTCACTGTTCACCAAGAAGCTAACGTGCAATGATCCCTTTCTAACCACACGTATTGCGCCAAGATAGAAACTATCACATTCGATGCCACTGTCCTCTGTAGCCTCCTGTGGAGTAGTGGTGGTTGAAGGGCCTTGTTGACCTCCAACATCCGGTAAGGTTGTGGCATCTAAAGTGCATTGTTGTATAGGAGATGAAAATAGCCTCATTGGTACGGTAGATTGATGATGTGTTGAACCATCTCTACTACCAATACCGTCCTCTGCAACCTGTTCTTGATACACGAGTGTTGGCCCCAAAAAATTTTAAAGAATAAAACTTCAATTGATTAGATCATATCAAAAAAAGAGAACTAAAATAACATAAATGAATATATGTAGTTCGTAAAAACTTTCAAAGATTTCACTTACCCCGTATTTTACTATATTTTTCCTCAATTCATCAATTTGTGCTTGTATTTATTCAGTCATTGGTTCAATTAAAATCAGACTAAGAAGGTCTTGATTGCACTTTTTCAAAGCATTTTTCACAGTATCCATGGGCTTGGTTGAATAATATATCTCTTCCTCAACGAACACATCATCACCTTGATGTGGTGCACTCTACGAACGTCAATAAAAAAATCACGTAAAAAATATATAATGCATATAATAACAAAAATAAGTACTATAATCATGTTTATGTACTATTACGCTATCATTTACTAGATGTGACAGCATTGGTGCCTTCCCATGGTCACCCTGCCACAATACAATAAGCAAGGCATATTCATATCGATAAGTAAAAATTGAACCATGTATAATAAACGTGATTAATATAAAAAAAAATTATTGTTACTATGACAATCAATTTTACCTGTCCAGAAGCTATAGGTATTCTCTGAGTACCGGCCCCCTGCCACAATACAATAAGAATGATATCATATTGAAATATTGAGCTCAATAGCATAAAAAATGTCAAATGTTAACAGATGTAATATAATCATGAATTGTGGTTACTATTACATTGATGCTATTAGGTACTATTAAACTAACATTTACCTCATGCGTCACCATTGGTGACTTTCCACGGTCAGCTTGTGGCATATGGCCACGATCACCCTGCCACAATATAAGAATTAAGACATATTAAAAATTAAAATTACATATATAACAATGTCTCTTAAACATGATTAATGAAAAGCATGACATATAATTAACCATGTGTATATTATAAAAAACATGACATAAATAAACTTGATGCAAGAGAAAAATAATAAGTCATTGATCAAAGGTTGAGTTAAATGTTGTATAAGAAAATTACCCCCATAATAGCAACCTCCGCATCTATTTGATTCAAACCGTAATTGATCAACAACTCTTCACCTGCAGCTATTGATTTTCTTGCACATACGAATACACGATTTCCTTCACGCCCCTCAAATAGGCAATTGGGTAGCTTATGTGTTGACCCTAGTCGTGTGCTATTTATAAACCCTACAATATTTCTTGAAGATTTTAGCCTTCCATCAATATACACAGTTGCTCCTTTGTTCAGACTGTTGTCCAGTAGTTGACAATAATTTGCTGCCACTCCGTATGTACGCATACTTCGTGTATATCGGACCAACAACAAACAGTCATTGTATTTGTAGCATGGACTGACATACTCCATCAATTCACTTTCAATGCCATATGACACCTTTATGCCATCCATGGAAAATAGCCCCAGTCCATGTAAAGAGGATGGAGCAATGCGATAAGTCCTCCCATTGAGGAAGAAATCAGTGTCCACTTGGGGTAGCTCCTTGGGTAGCCATTGTTTGACAAGATGTCTATACCTGAGGGGAAAATCAATGTCACCTGTGCACTCATTATCATAACCACATGATTCTCCTTTAGAAACAAAAAGTTCCATGCATCTACGAAATTTTCTCCTTACCTTTTCACCTCTAGTTGATCTTGACCTATTAGATTTTGTATTAGACGTCTCGCTTTCAACCTTTTCTAGTCTATCTTCCTCACTTGAGGAAGATAGATCCGACAAGTACCTATTTGGTGGTACCTACAATCATTAAAATGAGACAACATGTTGTAGTTGAATTTTCAATACTGAAAACATCATTCATGGCTCATGGTTTCTAGCAAGCATGTTATAAAGAAAGATGATCCAAACTTGTATGATAGATATAGGGCAAACCAAATTATTAAATTTTTTATCTTTGTCCCTTGTGGACATGTGGCATGATTTAGTTCCTCTAGGAAGATTCCCTCCTTCATCTAGTTATCAAATTAACCCCTCAAGTCCACCTAGTTTCATCACATACCTATTGTTTTATGCAAATGAGCTATGAATTATTACAATTATCCAGATTTGGTTTTGTGGATATTAATATAATCGTTAGTTATTTTATAGAGCTAATTATGTCATCAATTGCATACATTGCGCAAACCCTAAATCACATGCCTCTTCTTCAAACTCTAGGAATTTGGGCTCTGCTTCCAGCTCCATCAAGCCTTGACAACTTTATACTTGTCATCATTTTTTCTTTTGCTCCTAAATTTATTTATTTTGCACTATTGATTGGCTAGTTACGTATCCCCTCTGTTGTTTTATGCTTTCTTCTTTTGATAGAACGGGATGAGGAGATGCTTTCACACCCCCACTCTCTTATTTTTGTGCTAGATGTAATTTTTCAATCCCATCGACCTACTTTTGCATCATACATTGGACATTAATATAATTATCTTATCTTGTGTTAGGGGGATGGGAATGATCTATGCCAAGGATGTCAAACATTGGCATACCATAATGGATATGTTTGCATTCACAATGTTGGTGTTATCTTTCCTTGTTCTTTTCTCACCTCTACAATTCATCAACAAAAGTTGGAAGAAAGCATCTCTAATAAAGCCATTTGATCTCCTAAATGCACAAGTTTCCAGGTTTTAACATTTCCCTCATTCCATAAACCGTTTATTCTTAGATAAATTAAGAATATGGGTCTTCTTTAATACATAGAAGTAGTTGGCGAAGCTTCATACACCTGAAATTTGTGATCAACTATATAATAACCAATAGTTTGTGGACAATTGTTTATATTCATTCGTTCTTATCCAAATCCCTAATCCCTCACTCCAAATCCCTAATCCCCCTCCTCAAAATCCCTAATCCCTCACTTTCCTAACACTCATGCATTGAAAACGAAAACAAAAAACCTCTCATTTCATTGTCAGTGGTGGAGGGAGAAACAATCCAACAGTGAAGGGAGAAACAATCCAGCAGTGAAGAGATTTTGGTGCTTTTAACTCGCTGCAAATTTGTGGACAACAATAGACAATGAAGGAGAAATAGTCCATTAGTGAAAGCTGAAACTGTTGGCTGCTTATATTGTTCTTGAGATTTTCTAGAAAGACCCAGGTTCTGCGCGGTTTAGGGAACCAACAAAACCCCCTTTTCATCGGCCCTTTCGGAAACAGTCTGTGAGAAAAATGAGGTCTCACCCGAGGCGAAGATAATGGGGTGGTTACGGAATCAAGTTTCCACAACCCGGTGATGAGTGCTTAACAGACTAACGAGCAACGCACTGCAGGACTCGCGCTGCGGACTGGGGACTGCGCGAAGTTGACTTTCTCCGCGATTAACACTTATACGATAGTGCATCCAAGGACTGCGTGGCTCGGGATGGTTCTTCAACAACAGGACAACGCCACAGAGACTGTGCTTCCTCTTCAACACTTATGCAACTTGACAGACTTTTTCCTAGTGTAAGTTATGCATTAGAAAACACCTTAGACTAAACCTTACAAACTTATACACTATAACAAACAATGATGTAACTGTGCACTTCAGGTGCTGCGCCAAGTGTTTACCCAATTAATTTATGCCTTCATTTGACTGCGAAATACTTGTGCATTCAACATTCATCCATATATATGTTCAACACTTAACATATTATTCCCAACATTTATCCTTGTGGCGAATACATATAAAAGCAAGAAATCATAAACTCATAACATGAACCTTAACTATTCACATAATCAAATACACAAATATAAATGCATACAATAAATCACATAACACAAAATTTAATGTGGTTCACCCCCAGGATGGGAGCTACGTCCACAGGAACTGTTGTTATATTATTTATGGGAAGGGTACAATAGTTCCAGCCTGTGCACTCAGCTGCAGACTCTCTTCTCTCTCAGTAGGTCTCTGCGCACACAGCTTGCAGAGCCTTTACAATCTTCTCTCAACAGAGATCACTCTTCTACAATATTCAAAATGAGACTAATGAAGATTCAACAACCAACAACCCTTTCCCTTACAAAATTTCCCTTTATATAGAGATCGTTCCCGTAGGTCACATCTATTGCAATGCATAGGCCAAAAACCCTTAGGTTACAAAATGGTGCAGTTACCTACCGACTCAGCCTGTCGTAGTCGAAAACTAATTCACACGCTTCTGGCCATTCTGCTAGACCACTCGCAGCTCTCACGCCCTTCTGACATGCACAGTCTTCACAAAATGGTTATACTGCATCGTGGCGTGTCGCTTTCCGCCCCTCTGGCTTTCCTGTCGCTATCGGCTTCGTGGCTTAGCTTCTAACCCTTTTCCACCACTCTCTGGACAGGTCGCTTTCATCTGCCTTCTTGCTGCTCCATACCCATTCCCGGGAATGCTGGAGTTTATTACCCAAACAGGTTGCTTTCACAGCTCGACCTTCATTTATACTCTTTACCAAAAATAGGTGCCCTGATGGCACTGCGCGGTGCTACCACTTCGCGGAACTGGTGCTCAATTGCGCGGTTGCTACCCTGCCGATACTACGCTGCGCTCAACTTCGCAGCTCCTCAAAACTGTCTCGCCAAAACTGCCTTCGTCTGAGCTACGTTGTAACTTAGCAGCTCCAAAACTGTCTTGCACAATAATGCCTTACTTGGGCCAGGCCCAATAGAAACAGTGCAACAGTGAAAAGATTTCAGTTTCTTGCTGCAAATTTTCAAATGATAATGATCAAGTTTACTGTTATGTGTTTTCTAATCATCGTATGATTGTTTAATGAATCAATGTTGAATGAGAATTTTGAATTTAATAATAAATATCATGATTATGATGATTTTGTTGTTACTTGCTGAAAAAAAATATTAAGAACATTGTTATTTAGAGAAATTCCAGTTTTGTTTTAAAAAAAAAATATGTTTTTATAAAAAAGATCATATAAATATAATTTTATATGTATAACCCTGACAAACCCAAGTCCCTTGTTTAAAAAAGTGTCATCCTTGTCCCCGCACCCCTCCCCTCCCCTCTCACCAAACCCAAGCACCCTAGCAACTTAGTATCAAAGAAATCAAACCTATCTGGAACTTAATTCTGAGGCCCAGATCAGATAAGGGATGCTTATTTGGTGGAAGAGAATTATCAAGTGGGTTATCACCATTTTGTGAGGCTGTGGGAACTAGTAAGCAACTTGTTGTTATTAGAAGAGTATAGAAGAAATCCGTAATTGAATAGTTAGAACAGCGAGCTATAGATATTTACAGTTCAACCCCTTTGATATGCAGATGCAAACCCAAACTGCACAAATTTGAGCCAGATTGCAAAGGATCAAAAACTAAATATAGGCCTTTTAAATCCCTTTTCAAATAATTTTCCACAAAAGATGCAATGAAGCAATTGAGTGTCCTCAGAACCTCTATGGGATAGGTGACAAGTCGTGAATATACTCAAAGGGAATTTATTAATCATTTTAATATGGTAATTCAACAGCAGGGAATGACAAAAAAAGGAAAAGTGGCCATGAAAACCTGTCTAGACACGTTCCCTCATCATCGGTCCCTTGAACATTGCCACTTTTTGAGCAAGAGTTGAACCTTGGATGATTTGACAACTACCTTGAAGGAAATGGCAAATGATAAGTCAAAGGCCTTGATGAACTTAAAAGTCAATTTTATAAGGCCACATGGGGATTTGTTCATCCCAAAACACTGCAGTATATAACGAAGTTTTACAAGTGAAATCATCAAGAAGTTTCAACAACAAGGGGCTTATCGTAGTCATAACCAAACATGAGGACCCAAAATTCCTAGCTGTCGGCACCCATTCACACTACTGAATGTGTTATATAAATCCTAGCTAATGCTCTAGCATTGCACATAAAAAAGACTAGTAGAATTCAAAAAAGGATAATTCAAGCAAAGTATTCCACTTCCGAACAAGCTTCCATCTATAATATTGCACAGGTAATCCTTCACATCACCTCACCAATCATTTACATTCAGTGAGAAACACTAGTTCATTCCCTTGATAATTTTGAGTTGCACACAAAACGATTAGGCAAGAATTTGCTACAACATATGGTAATTCATGAGCATCTTTCTCTTCTTAAAAATATTCAAATTTTTATGGTCTTGACATGTGACAAAGAGGGGTTCTTTGTAAATTTATTATAAAATATTGTAAAGTGACATAGTTTGCAAGTTTTCTAGAGGGTGTCGAGTCATTAGGTTTTAGAATGGAGATGAGTGTCAATTTAATATATAATCATTAACCAACTCCACTATTGCTAATAGCATTAGATAGAGCTTTAAATATCTTGAGCATGAGTCACCTTTAGGATAGATTCGAAGTTCTATTCTTAGAAACTGTTGGCGGGGAATACTACCCTATAATGAGGAAATGGACATTATCAACTTAAGGGGGTGATAGGTAAGCATACTAATTGCATTACAGAGATGTTTATGAATGGAAATAGGTTATAGGTCTTGAGGACATACCTTGTGAATGAAGTTTGATCCTAGCTCTTGTCCAATCTTGCGTTCGATCCTCGATCCAATCTCCCGTTCAATAAACCTGCAACACAAAGACCTTTCTCAGCGTATCTTGGCCAGTATAATAATGATGGAATTGACAAGTAATTCAAACATCAAGCATTAACCAACATTGATCCAAACAAATACATAGTCTAATAAGCACTTGATTTGGGACGAGAAAGATGCTTCAACCTTTTATTGTCAAAAAACATGTGAATGATACAAAGTATACCTGACTTTAAAGCATGCTCATGTAACCTGATCCTAGGCTCCTGCTCCTCTCTGACTTCAGAATTCCTCCAGCATAACCTCCTTCAATACAAGATTATCATATAGAAGAGTCTCTCAATGGCTCTAATGTCTAAAATGTCTCTATGTCTATGTGTCCAACCCCTTTATTCAATCCTCCTTGTATTTATAGAACAAGGGAGGCAGTTCAGGTCGAGAGTTGGTTGCAGGGGAAGTTAGGGAAGTTGGGAAACCAACTGCAACTAATCCCCATTCGTCAAATTAATTATTTTTTTATCATATTTTAAGGTGTGCGCTACTATTTCATAGTGGAGTAGCGCCCAGGGCGTGACTACAGCATTAAATACTAGCGTTTGTCACTTTTTAAATGTTGTGCACTAGTCTATTGAAGAGGAGTAGCGCCCATGGGGAGGTGTGCGCTACTATTGTACACTGGAGTAGAGCACATGCGCTAGTTTATTGAGGTAGTGTAGCGCCCATGTCTCAAAATGATGTTTTTTAGGGTTTTGCCAGCTTGCAAGGAGGGGAATCAGGCCAAGGTGTCATCTAAGGTCATCATGCTCTTCAATCCAAGTTGTCCTTTTGTGTGAGCTACAGCTCAAGGTGATCATGGACGGAGAAGTGCATATTTGACCTATAACAGATGCCCCCTAATGTGTGAGGTCAGAGGGAAGCGATGGCCGAAATACATTATCATCCGAAGCCAGAGGAGGAGCAAGGAACCATGAAAGCAAGTCACAAGAACACCTGAAACAAAGATCAAGGTCAGCGAGCAATTACAATCTTGACATCATATAGATGTTCAGTGTGATACAAATATGATCTCTGATACATAACAAGGAGATGTATATAAAGCATGGCCACTTGGAATACAAGCGTGTATCCATGTCAAAGTGAGAGATCATAGCCATAACAACAAACTAGATCTATGTCTCATGGACAGCCAAATATGAGTGAGGCTCAGTCTTGCGCAACTTGGGTGATAACATAATGAGGTGATGTCATCAACATCCCAAGGTCTTCATCCAAAACAACTCAAGGTACAAACCCTAACCATGTGAATAGATGAGCTGACAGTCGAACATGGGGGGTATCGTTTGATTACCGGTCATTGATGTATACCGTTAACAAACGCGAGCGATTCCACCGATAATGATGATGGGGCCCAAGGTACCTAGTACGATCCAACAAGTGTGAATAAGTGGACTTGGAGTCGAACACTTGAGGATCCTGTCGAATAAGAGACATTGATGTATTCTCATCATTCAACAACGAGGAAAATTGCCACTGGTGACTGCAATCTCCAAGGTACTAACCGAAACTCTAAACTTCATTCCCAGAGTAAAATGAGTTGATGTCAATGGGAAGAAGTCCGTTGGAAGGGAGGCCTTAAGGCATACTCCATCATCCAACACGAGGGACACTCAACTAGTATAAGCTAATATGGAGTAATACATGTAACAAGACTAACACTAGGATGGCCGACACATGAAGTCAAGATAAGCTG
Source organism: Larix kaempferi (assembly GCA_027924585.1). Taxonomy (NCBI): domain Eukaryota; kingdom Viridiplantae; phylum Streptophyta; class Pinopsida; order Pinales; family Pinaceae; genus Larix; species Larix kaempferi. The sequence continues at coordinate 268,103 of BSBM01000234.1, read as the reverse complement.
CAGAATGGACGACACAAGGTATATCCTTGAACAGTGAGCACGACACAAAGTGACTTAGGCAGTTTTCAACATAATGGGGGAAATGATATAAGCCTGTAATGTAGTAGACATTAACAGACCCTCCATATGATTGGAAGAATAACCAACCGGGGGAGTAAACAACTCGGAGATCAAGTTCACCCTAAGGTCGAAAACTAAACCCAACCGACATGATAGACTCAAGTAGGTGCTATGTTCAAGGATAGAACTGACTGAACTGCCTTTGACACTGAAGATATGACACATCTTTCCCATCCCTTATTCTTTTTAGATAAAAGAATACCTTTCTTGTTGTTTTAATGAGTCCAAGAAAGAATGAAAACTCAATAGATCCAACCATGTAAAATTTTAACGAGCCCATGGAAGGAAGACTCAGGACCTTCTTCATTGTTTACAGAGTTCGAAGAAGAGATAGAAGATTACTCTATATTATTGATCTCTGGATTTTAATATCGAGCCGAGATCTGTTCCTGCTCGCCGGTGTTTTCAATTTTAAGGAGTATGGAAAACTTAAACAATAACTCCATATACCTGCTCGTGGATTTTAGTATCGAGCCCAAGCAGGTTAATGCTCGCCAGTGTTTTCCTATTTATAGAGTCTGAAAAACTTAAACAATCCTCTTTACACCTATCCGTGGATTTTATATCGAGCTCGAATTGGTCTGTGCTCGGCGGTGTTTTCTTGTTTATAGAGTTGAAAAACTTAAACAGTCCTCTATTAACCATCTCATGGATTTCACATCGAGCCCGAGTAGGTGAATGCTCGCTTGGTGTTTTCATGTTTAGAGAGCCTGAAAACCCTAAAGAAAGGCTCCAAAAGGTCCTTTTTCGTACAGTTAGTCTCCTCCACCGAAAAAGTATAAAACAATGGAAGAAGAACTCTTCTAGTGCATACAAAAGTATACCTAGAGTATACCTTTTCCGTAAGTTATCCACTAAGGCCCGGAAAAAGGGTAATTCTATACCTAAGTGGATGTCGCTTCAAATCCTTTAACGAGTCTGAAATGACAACTATACTTGGCAATCTTGTCATATTTAAAGAGTCTAACAAGAGCTTAGAGAGAACTCCATAATAATCTTTTTCGTAAAATTTTAACGAGCCCAAAAAAGTAAACTCGTGACCTCCTTACTATTTTTAACGAGCTCAAAGGAGAGATGGAAGAATGCTCATAGCCTCCTTACTGTTTTTAACGAGCTCAAAGAAGAGGTGGAAGAATGCTTATAACCTACTTACTATTTTTAACGAGCTCGAAGTAGAGGTAGAAGAATGCTCGAAACCTACTTACTGTTTTTAATGAGCTCGAAGTAGAGGTAGAAGAATGCTGGAAACCTACTTACTGTTTTTAACGAGCTCGAAGTAGAGGTAGAAGAATGCTCGAAGACTCCTCAAGTAAGGTCGATGCCTGGGATCTCATGATGAGGCCAAGCAAAGATGTCACGGAAATCATTAAAAATATTGGTGTACGGAATGATTTCATCAAGATAACAGTCTGTTCCAATAAAGATATGTTATGTGACCCCAAGTTCAATGGGAATGTTGACAGGGATGGTTCTCACTGTACTCGTCCTACTCCCTTCGGAAAAAATAGCTTGTGAAGTGGAAAGGACAGAGGACCAATCAGCATTCTCACTGGGTCTCGAAGGGAACTCACCTCTCTCTATCAGGTTTAGAACAGGAAGTAGATAGGTCCTAGGGTGTAAATGTTCCCAAGGTTGTCTCAGTCCTATCATGGCTTCAAAAAATGTTTCGTCAGAAGGAAAAACTGTTTCCAAACCATCAGGAGAGAGGGTAGAGTCTGTTGACCGTGCAAAAGCAGGGTCCATATCTGACTCGGTAGAGACCAAAGGAGTCGGGATATGTTCTGTTGCAGGTTGTTGTGAATCCTCATGAGTTATCTCTACAACAACTATAGGCACAGTTGGTTCCCGTTCAGTAGGAAGGATCCACGGATCAGTCCTAAGACCAACCGTGAAAGTTTCAGTAGAAGTACCTACATCAGAACGCATAAAAAGAACAGGGGAGGGTAGGTCGAAAGTGCCTATTAACAACCCGTAAATCCCTGCTCCTAAACTCTCGCTTACCGGGGTGGTTTGATCAACTAAGGGAATGGTGGACTCCAAAGAAGTCTGGTTGTTTCTCTGAGTGAAAGAAAGTTGATCGACTGTAACGACCTTACCTTCAAAAGGAAACATAACAACTCAAAAAACTTCCGATGCAATAGCTCGCATGGCATACGTCCAACTCCTACCTAATAACATGTTGTAATCAAGCAGAGCGTCCAGAACTTCTACTTCTACAGCAACTGTCTTACCGGCCAAAGTGACATCAAACGATGGCAAAACTCCATGTGGACGGAAAGTCCTACCATCAAATGCAGTAAGCAGTGTGTTAGAAGGGGCTAACTCGGGGGAACCCAAAGCTTTCCAACAGGAAATTGACATTACGCACGTAGCCATGCCCTCATCTACGACAGCTTGTCTGATGGTCATTGGGCAATGGATGACTTCTATCTGAAGGGAAATGTGGTACGGCAACCGGTATTTGATATCATCCATATCAAATCGCGTAGACATGTTAGATGATTCCATACTTCCAATAGCTGCCAAAAGTGCATTTCGTTGTAAAGGACAACTTTGCAAGACTTCTAAGGTAGACATAGCACAAGGGGTCTGGGCTAGATCTTCAACCACGTTGTAGTTGGAAGCGGCCCGAGTGTTGGGATTGTGCGATGCCCGTTTCAAGACACCTTTAGGGATCTTGGGTAGTGGGTCCACAGGTATGTGGAGTGGAGTGGAAGGTTCTAGAATCTCCTTATCCTTCTTCTGTGCATCCGGGGTGTAATTCCTGGCTCTTGTTTGTAAGAGTGCATCCGAGTTAACCATGTTAATAAAGGTTTGATCAACCGAAGCATGTGTAGTGCCCCCAGTATTGGAGGTGCCAGAAGCTGAACCCTGCCTCTTAGGAAATGGATCTTTAAGTACGGCAGGTTTCTTTTCTTGAAGCAACTTCTGGGCTTCTTCGAGTAGAGGGCATTGGTGAGTAAGGTGATCCTGCTTGCAAAGCTTACAAGGGAACTTAACCTTCTTCTTCTCTTCGTTACCCTCCTCGGTATTTTCTTTATTCTTGGGCTTTAGTTGGTTCCCCTCTCCTTTCTTTCCCTTCTTTTTGTTATTGGGCTGCCGAGGGCCCTTTTGATTGTTTTGAACCTAGTTTACAGATTCAAGAGTAGAAGGAGAGGTTGTGACGGGAGTAACTTCTGCAGTCGATTGTTTGACGGATAAGGCATGAACCTGCTTGGTCAATGCTTCGAAAGCTGCAGAATCAACTGAACCCACTATGCCGTTAGCATGCGGTCCAGGTTTAGGTCTATTCAGATCAGTATTTGATCGCGGTGCATCAGGTATGATTTCATAAAGCAACCCAAATTGTGCATAAACAAGGTCTAGCTGCTGGGTTCGTAAAATGGCTTCTTCCTCGGTAGACACTCCAGAAGTAGCTACTTCCTTAGAAATATAAGGAATGAGTGATTTCAAATACCACTCAAGCAAGAATTCTGGAGGTATGTTGGCTTTAATGAGCCTCTTCCGTCTCCGCCACTCCTGAATGTGATCAGATAAGTGTGTGGCTTTATTTTGTCTAAATGTAGACAAAAGATATGTTCCAGCATCACACCGAACAAGAAGATGGAAGTGGTTCAAAAAAACAGTCGCGAGATCTCGAAAATTAAAGAATGTGGCTGCAGGTAACTCAATGTACCATTTCGCTGCAGCACCGGTTAAGGTCCTTTGGAACAGTCTCAACCCGATGGAATCTTCATTTAATGAGTTCGAGGAACACCATAAATGGAAAGTAGTGACATGGTCACCAGGGTCCTCGCCAGTTTTGCCTTCGAATTTTGGAATGTCCCAAGGTAACTTGGTAGGAACTAGTGGCCATGTGGCATTGTGATACACCGGATCATTTGTCAACTTGGAAAGGTCTGGAAAGTTTAGAGTTGCCAGAAAAGGTAAACGAGGTCTGCAAGACAACATTTAATAAGATGGGGTCATAAAGGGGGAACCACCCATAGTATGACCCGTGAACTGCTGGTAGGGGTTGCCCCCGGCCATCTGCTGGTAGGGGTTGCCCCTAGCCATCTGCTGGTAGGGGTTTCCCCCAGCCATTTGTTGGTAGGGGTTGCCCCCTGTCATTTGTTGTTGTGTGAAAGTATTATTGAAATTCCCCCACCCATATGAAAGTGGGTTAGTGCTCTGTGGGTTCGTCCACTATGGTTGGGTGTTAGCCCCGCCATATTGCTAGTTACAAATGTTACCCCCTCCTCCCGAGAATAAAGAGAAAGGGACGTTTCCTGCAGGTATATTACCTTGATTCAAGTTGGGACCTGCGAAGGTATTAAAACCAGTAGTAGCTGACGTAGACGGTGCAGTCATGGTATTCATGACAGGCACAATTGCAAAAGCATTTGGCCCTACAGTAGGTGTGGGAATCCAAGTACTGGGTATGTGATACAACGGTTGCTTCACAGGAGGTGGAACTAGATTAGTTATACTGCTAGCTCCAAAAGTGGGTGTAGAGGTAGATGCCATAGTTGTTGAACTCGGCATGCCTAACGTGCCAGCATTAAAGCTAAAGGACGGAGCGGAAATAGAGGTTGTCTGTGCCGAATTCGGTATAGCAGTAAGAGGAGGATTCACAGTATTTGTGTTCATACCTATGGTGGGAGTCCATGGGACTCCCTGCTCGCCTCCTATATTAGTCATAAAATTCCCAAGTGTGAAATGATATGCACTATAATCAGGTTGCTGGAAACCAGCGGGTATCAGCAGCGGATTTCTAAGATTAGTCAAAGGAGGATTAAAAGGAGTAGTAAATTCACCAGAAGTGAGATCCTCAATTTCAACTGTATTAAAAGCTTGCTGATCTAGAGTGCCAGGTTGTGGTTCCTCAGGAATATCTATTTCAGGTCTTTCTGTTGCAGGTTGTAGTTCTTCAGGAAACTCTATTTTAGGTTGTAGTTCTTCAGGAATTTCTATTTCACCAGTGGTTTCCAAAGGAACACTGGAGTCTACCCTCTGTCGTCTAGCTGGCGGTAGTGGTTCTATTCTAAGTGGGGGAAGGTTTTGAAACCTTCTCGACTTATGAAGTTCTTGGTCTTCCACGATTGTATATATATAAAAAAAATACAAACTAAGCAAAAAATACTAGTGGCCACTAAGACTAGGGGGCAAACAACACACCACTAAAAAAGTCCTAAGTATTCAAACCAGTCAAACAAGATGCCTTCTAGAGAAGAGTCTGGGATGATGAGGGCCCAGAACAGGTCAACGAAGGATGAAGAACAGTTACCCGGGGTCCACAATACAATGACTAGGGGTGCAAGCGCTGGAATCACCCAACCACCCTCCCAAAGACTTGCAAGGGATTTCCTTCCACGTCTGTCGTAGGTACAACATATATACCCTCCGTTGTCACCTGTGTATGAACCTATGGTTAGATACTAAGGATACCACAACACCGAAAACTCTTGGGGGAACAGTCTTTGGTCGAATCAGAAGGCGTGGGCAGAGTAACTGAGCCTAAAACTCAAAAGAGTCCCCAAACGCGATCCAATCCTGGTATATGCTCGAAACAGAAAGTAGGAGGAGTATTCCCAACAATCTGATTTCACAAGACCAACTGCATAAATCCCTGGCAAGCTTTGAATGAGGTGGGTTTACCTGTGATAGTCGAACTACGATTTTTGCGTAATGTGTGATCTTGGGTGGTTTAAGGTGATTTAAACCCAAGATCCTAACCAAGACTAGTTAGTGTTGTGTATCCCTAAAAAATAAAATTGTTGCTATTTAATTTTATTAAAGATTTTTAGGGTTACTTTTTACTCAAGAGGTAGTGCGTTGTGTGGCGTGGTTGCAACAGAAAAACAAAGTGCATAAATTATAACTTTCAAAAACTTTTTATTTTTTCATTTAATGTTCTTTCCAAATTAAAAACTGAGCAAATCTAAGCAAAATTTCTTTTTTGTTTTCTTTTAAAATTCTGAACAAAATAAACTACGCTATTTTGCAAAAGATATAAGCCTCACTATTCTTAAGCTACCAAAATTTTTGCTTTTTCTGTTATTATGAACGAAAAAGAACTTTAAAGTAGGAAGCAAATAAGACTTATCAAAGATGTGTAAGTATGGCAAAATGGCTCCTAAGCTCACAGCTGTCAAAACAATGGTTCGACAAAGACTTGTCCTACAAGTTTTTTCAAAGGAACAAGCTCTCACACTTGGAAACAAAGCGGGAAGAAAACAAAGAGGAAAGATGCTCAAAGCTGGAAATCAAACTCAAGAGGAATGTTCCAAAGCACCAAACCCTAGCAAGACCACTAAGCCAAGCAATCGGTATGCAAGCGAACTAACAACCACCTTACTAACACAAAGGCTGAAAAATGAAGCAAACAAAAACACTCCAAACTCACTTGATACTGGAAAAGACAATGAAGTTAGGAAATGTTGGGACTCAAAAAATTTTGGAAGACACCCCAAAGGCTCCAAGAATGGATCAAACCCTAAAACAAAGGATGAGATACCTAAAGAGCAAGCAAGTGTTGCCACAAACAGCAAATGAAAATCATACAGGTTTGTAGGTCAGCAACACACTATCAGGGTAAAGATAAGCAACTGTGTTCACTAAGGAACAATGCCTAGTCTCCAAGAAGAGTAAAAAAAATGAACCAAACACTTCAAAAGTAAACAGGTGACCTAAAGATGACCAAAAGGACTCAAAGAAGGGTACTGAGACTCAAAGAAGAGTTACAGACCTCAAAGACCAGTCAAGAAGGCCCAAAGCAAAGTCAGAAAACCTACCCAAAAAGGCAGAAAACTCAACCAAACAACCAACAGAAGGCTACAGGAATGTGCCCTACTGTGTAGTAGGGAAACTAGCGCATCTGGAGAGGTGGGCGCTACTGTATAGAGACAGACTAGCGCATGGGCGCTACTGTATGTATAGCATGGTAGCGCACAGGTCTTAAAGAGTTAAAAAATAACTTTGTAGAGGTGTAACAGGATTGAGTCAAGCAAAGGGAAGCAAGCAGGGACTACCTATAATGCTTCTCAGAAGATTGAAAGGGATTAGAGGTACTGGAAAGACAATCAAGAAGGGTTTCCTAGAGCAGAAAAAACAACCTCCCTAATGGAGTTTCCAATCAGTTGGCGGGAAATACTACCCTATAATGAGGAAATGGACATTATCAACTTAAGGGGGTGACAGGTAAGCATACTAATTGCATTACAGAGATGTTTATGAATGGAAATAGGTTATAGGTCTTGAGGACATACCTTGTGAATGAAGTTTGATCCTAGCTCTTGTCCAATCTTGCGTTCAATCCTCGATCCAATCTCCTGTTCAATAAACCTGGCACACAAAGACCTTTCTCAGCGTATCTTGGCCAATATAATAATGATGGAATTGACAAGTAATTCAAACATCAAGCATTAACCAACATTGATCCAAACAAATACATAGTCTAATAAGCACTTGATTTGGGACGAGAAAGATGCTTCAACCTTTTATTGTCAAAAAACATGTGAATGATACAAAGTATACCTTACTTTGCAGCATTCTCATGTAACCTGATCCTAGGCTCCTGCTCCTCTCTGACTTCAGAATTCCTCTAGCATAACCTCCTTCAATACAAGCTTCTCATATAGAAGAGTCTCTCAATGGCTCTTATGTCTAAAATGTCTCTATGTCTATGTGTCCAACCCCTCTCTTCAATCCTCCTTGTATTTATAGAACAAGGGAGGCAGTTCAGGTCAAGGGGTGGTTGTAGGGGAAGTTAGGGAAGTTGGGAAACCAACTGCAACTAATCCCCATTCGTCAAATTATTTTTTTTTTATCATATTTTAAGGTGTGCGCTACTATTTCACAATGGAGTAGCTCCTAGGGCGTGACTACAGCATTAAATACTAGCGTTTGTCACTTTTTAAATGTTGTGCGCTAGTCTATTGAAGAGGAGTAGCACCCATGAGGAGGTGTGCGCTACTATTGTACACTGGAGTAGAGCACATGCGCTAGTTTATTGAGGTAGAGTAGCGCCCATGTCTCAAAATGATGTTTTTTAGGGTTTTTCTAGCTTGCAAGGAGGTGAATCAGGCCAAGGTGTCATCTAAGGTCATCATGCTCTTCAATCCAAGTTGTCCTTTTGTGTGATCTACAGCTCAAGGTGATCACAGACGGAGAAGTGCAGATTTGACCTATAACAGAAACAGTTAGCAAGAATTTAGCAATTTGTTAGTGTGTTGGAAATAATGCATGCTATGCATATATTGTAATCTAGAAGGAAAGAAGATGTTCGATTCATTTAGATTTCAGTTTAGGAGGAAGGCTAAGCATTATTAAAAAGCCAAGCCTGTAACACATAGTAGAGGTAGTTCAGATTGTAGATGCATGTACAAATATTTCTTTCATAAATGGAAAAAGGAAGTAGTTATGCCATTAATGATCTTGATGATGTCCTGATGAATGTATGAATGCATGACAATATGATGGCGTTATAGAGTGGATTTGTAATTAAATAAATATGTGAAGAAATGCAGGGTTTGTTCCTATGTATGAAATCAAATCGACAAAATGAATGCATCCTGTGTGAATGCAGAATCAATGATTGGGTAGAACTTCTTGAGAAGTTCCAATTATGGAATACTGTCGGTGTATGGTTGGGTAGAAATTCATTGAGAAGTTCCAATTATGGAATACTGTCGGTGTATGGTTGGGTAGAAATTCATTGAGAAGTTCCAATCGTTGGCTTTGTAAAAAAAATATGGAACTGAATCCTACTTTAGTACAAAGCCATCGAAGTTTATGTCTCCTAGATAAACCCTGCCTTAGTTGCAGTTAGAAAAGAAAGAATGTTGCTCTTGTTTGTCTGAATGGAATCATTATGTAAGGGTTTCGATATATTCTCGTTCAAGTGAATGGATTGTAGTTGAAGATGTGGGAGGCATTGTTAAAATTAGTAGAGGAATAATGTTTTAGGAAAAACGCAGTTGAACAGAGAAAATATTTTGCAACCTATTTATATTTATGAAATTATTAGTTATTCATGTAGCTAAGTGGTATTCCTAGAGAGCTATTTGGTTTCTGTAGAAGACATATAATTCTAGTAATGTTTATATAATAGAGGTATTGCTAGTGTGAGAGATTGAAGCATGGCATGTGTGAAACCAATGCATCTTTTGAAAATATAGAAAAGGGATATGATGATTTGGGCATATTGTTTGATTAACCATTGCAGGAACCACGCTATAGAAGGCATAGGGCATTCACTCTAAATTTATTGTATCATTATAAACATCAAACCCTGGAGGGCATTCACTCTACATTTATTGTGGTTTGTGTCTTGAAAGCGGAGGGAATTAATGGAATATTTGCAATGGGACAATTTATTACCAATAAACTAAAATCCATGGCTCAGATGGCCTTACCGAAGACATTGTCTCGCCCCTATTTGTCTCCGTCCATCTATTGGCTGCGTCGGTCTCCTCTAGAATGTAATGGTCGTCTCCTTTGGGAGCACCGATCTCCTCTGCTCCTCACACGCTGTGCTCTTGAAATGCGTCAAACCGTCTCCTTTGGGCGCAACGAACTCCTCTGCTCCTCACACGCTGTTCTCTTGAAATGCCTCAAACTCACTCTATTCTAGATGCTCTCAGCTCTTGAAATGCCTCAAACTCACTCTGTTCTAGATGCTCTTAACTCTCTCAATCAGTCTCCCTCTACCGTGGCTCTTGGCATGCGCTCTCGACCAATAGTGCTTTGAAGGGTGATTTCATTTGCATCAACTATCAAGGCATGTTATTATTTACGAGAGAATAATGGTTTAGACCAAGGATGTGTTGGCGTATGTCTAAACGGTTGGGCATTTGCATGTTTCGATATTATTATTATTGATGGATGGAAATACATATGCCCAACTAACTATTTAAACTTCCCACAATGATATTTATAGATAACTTATTCCCACAATGATATTTATAGATAACTTATTTATATGTAATGTTTGGGCTTACCTTTTTATGTAGATAGACGGGAGAGCACGTTACATTAGTATCCTCTTTAATTTAATACATGGTTTTCTTTTTGAAGGTGCTTTCCAATTTTATCTTCCAATAGTTTAGTTAAGAAAGAACATATTTTCCCATGTTAATTATGTTTTATGGGTACATTACCTACCTAATAATAGCTTCACATATTTTCTCCATGTTAATTATATCCTATGAGTACATTACCTACCTAATTATAGTCTCACTTTTATTGGAAGGAATCTCAAGCTATAAGAAGAGAACTAGATATTGGGATATTCTTAATAAATTTAAGAGCATAAGCTATAATGATGCTTCCCTAGATTTCATAAATATTGTTTATAGTAAAATAGTCAACATACACTCAGCTGGCTCCACCTCCATCACCCAACAACAAACAATTTTCCCAACATTACCTCCCACTAAAACCATTAACCATTATCATAATAATTGAACCTAGTTAGTAGGAGGAGTTGTGTGTGTGTGTGTGTTTTAAGGAAAAACATATAGGATCCCTCATCCTCTATAAGATACCCAGATAGAAGGTGGATCAACCATAAAAAATATTAATTGTTGGTAACCTCAAAGGAAATCAATAAAATTTGAACATGTCACATATATTCTCCCTATTAAAAATACCTTGGATAGATGGCTCAACTTATTGAGATAACCCTGGGTCTTCTTATATATATATATATATATATATATATATATATATATATATATATATTCATTTTGATCCCATCTTTTCATTATTCATAATTTTTTATTCCATCCATTGTTTTTTTAGTATTTATCCCAAACCCTAGCTTGATGGATGGAGAACTTTTCATGATATATTTACTTTGTGCTCAACATGTCTTTCTCTTTAGTGAGGGTATTGAAATTTTTCATTCTCATTTACATTTTATTTTATCTATATTTTTTAGATTATATTTATTTTAGTTTGAATTTAATAATCATTTTGGTGGTTTAATTCTTATAACGAGCCAATGGACCACGATGATAAAAACCATATCTACTACTCTCATACCATCCAAGGTCGTTAAATATCAATGGATTGATGTTATCTTCGTAGCCATGATCACATTTCTATAGAGAAATTCCGTACCCTTATGGCCTATCATGATATTGTTGTGCTTCTAAGTTGTTTCAACCTCATGGATACTCCTAATAATGATTTATTAGCACAAACGAGTGTCCATGGATACTTCAAGCATGGATTATAGGTGTTGCCTAGGAATTACAATTAATAATGGCTCTTAGTCATTTTCTCCTTTTGTTGTTGTTGGGGGCATATCTTCATAAGGCTCTCAATAACACCATCTTACCACATTCTGACTGTTGCTTTATCATATAGGATTAAAATTGTTTCTATAGAAAAAAAAATGGAATTAATATTATAATTATTAAAGTTATTAAAAAATAAAAAATAAACAATCAAAATAAGTGAAAACAAAGGATCACCTACATAATAATAAACATTCAACTCTCAAGTGATGAAGAAAAGCTTATGCAACTACTCTAATTGGTTGTATTGACAAAATGATATCCTATGAAATAAAAAAAGGAATCTTTACTTATATAAAAAAAATTCTTTAATTTAAACATAATTTATTAATATAACTGATAAATTTTTTTTTATATAAAATCATTTAAAATATGATATCAAATATGTGAAAAAACAAATATTATTATAAAAACAATGAATATACATACAAAATAGCTCATTTACATATTAGAGTTTAATATTGAATTCAAATGGTGTTGTTGCAGGTTATATAACATTATCTCTTAGAAAAGATTTACTTTCAAAGATGGAAAATTTATAAAATTACAAACATTGTTTTCTTAAAAAAAAAAAAAACTAAAAAATGTTTATCTACATTTTTTAATAAAACTTAGAGTTATGAAATTAAAAATATACATTATTTCCTCAATATAAATATAAAATATATATCATGTAATAACTTAAAGTGGCCTCTAATCTAAATGAAGCTTCATATTTGAGAATGTGAACCGTTTCTAAGTCAATGGCTTCCCATTATAGTGGCTAATCCTAAGAAAGTTTGCAAACAATTTCTCGCTCCCAAATGTGTTCTTCTTATGCGAGTCCCCTTTCCTATTTCTCTATTTAAAGTTTTAGTATGTGAATTGTCCTCTACAAAGATGCTTCATAGGAAATAATTAGGCTTTAGTATTTGGTTTTACTCTTCATATGTTAGAATGCCTTTTATTTCGGTAACTATGTAACTAATCAACTTCATAGGCTTTATTGTTTGGTTTTACAAAGAGTGCCTTTTATTTTGGTAACTATGTCACTAATCAACTTCAATTTTAATCTAAAGACATGGAGTATATCATGGGTCCTCTTCTCTATTTCTCTATTTAAAGTTTTAGCATGTGAATTGTCTTCTACAAAGATGCTTCATAGGAAATAATTAGGCTTTAGTATTTGGTTTTACTCTTCATATGTTAGTATGCCTTTTATTTCGGTAACTATGTAACTAATCAACTTCATAAGCTTTATTGTTTGGTTTTAGAAAGAGTACCTTTTATTTTGGTAACTATGTCACTAATTAACTTCAATTTGAATCTAAAGACATGGAGTATATCATGGGTCCTCTTTGGTTGGGAATATATAATGCATAAGCTACCTCACCCCTTTTTGTTAAGTTAATATTAGTGAGTAAAATCTTGTTAATGCCTTATTGCTAAAAAGCTATTTGTAATAAAAATTTACTTTATCTTTATTGTTAGTGTATTTCTTATTGATGTTGGTATGCAAATTGTTTCATGTTATTTCCTACTCTAAGTAGGTAAGTTGTCTTTTAGGAAAATGAACATGTTTAACATTTCTTGTTTTTCCTGACTATGCAAGGAAATTGAATTTGCTTAATGGCTCAATATTTATGTAATTGAAGTTCATAGCCATATAAAACTTTCAAAAAATAATTTTGTGATAAAGTGATATGTAGTATTATAATCCCGTTTTTCCTTCATATACATCCAATATATAATCCTTTGAAGACCTTATTAACTACATATATCCTTCCATAGATTTAAGAGTGATAAGTAGTACTTTATTGAACCATTCTAATTTGAAAATCTTTTGTCATAGACAACTACAAGCTATCTATGACGACGATGAAGATGAGGATGATGAAGATGAAGATGGTGATGATGATGATGGTGATGACAATGATGATGAAGATGGCGATGACGATGATTATGAATGAGATGGGAAAACATATTACCCTAGATTTGGTTGAGAGCTAGAAAGGAAGACCTTGAGATAGCAGGAGATAGAAATGAAACCTAACATCTTTCCATTGGTTTTCTTAGGAGACAATAAGTAATAACTTGAACTAATTATTGGGCCTAGCAATGTGGATTGACATCTTACCCTTGGTCTAGTTGGAAGTCAATGTGGAAGAGCTTGAGCTAGTTGGGGATATAAATGTGAACTAATAATTTTTCCTTTGTATGGCTAGTAGTTACCAAAGAAGGATTTCATCCAATTGGATATTTCAAGGTGGATTAATGAGGTAAAACTAAAGCCTCAATTTAAGTATGGAGGAATAATTTATGGTGCATTTCTTGAGATCAATTGGAGCCAATAAGAATAGGGGCTATCCAATATAATGTTGACCTTGTTAATGGACACAACTAGCAAGGTGGAGAGAATTAATGTAGGGTGTGATCACTTGAGATCGATTATAGGAAACACATAAAAGAAATGATATCATGATGATGACCTTGGATATGGTTGGGAACATAAATATGAAATTCTCTAGAATATTGAAGAAATGGCCAATATTTGTACGATGAAGACTAAACCAAGGGTGAAGTTTTCTTAAGGGGCAGGGGAATGCAATACTCCATTTTGTTAGATTTTAAGAATTTACTTCAATATGATCTAGGATCTTAACTGAGAGAACAACATGTACAGCATATCTACAGCATATCAATCATGGAGACAATAATGCAAGCACACAAGAGACACAAAGATTTACTTGGGGAAAACCATAAAGGTGAAAAACCCCAATAACTTCCTCAGAGATAGATAGAGCAATGATACAACCAACCAATAGAGATATCCATAACCTAGCAACAATCCTCCTCCTCCATAAGTGCGCCTCTCCTCCTTGAGAGCATGTGTGAGAAGTGAGTGAGCAAATAGAGTGCCTCCCGCACTCTATTTATACTTGACTTGACTTGCCTTTTTACCTAACTCATGTCGGCTCTAACTTAACCACATAACATAATGCTGAGTGGGCCGACCCCCAATAGGGTGGTCTAATAACCCTTTGACCCACATGACTTATACAGGGCCGACCCCAAACAAGGTGGTCTAATAACCCATCAAGTATAAGTTACGACACTTACAATATAAATGACGACACTTCCTTATAGAGGAATAATACCATCTCTATAGGAATACAATATACATATATGTGAAATACATTCCGAAGTTACATATACATCAACACTCCCTCTTAACTAGGAAGGTATTTCTCAGCATAGTTCTTCTAGCACAAGTCATCTTCTCTGGATCATCGTCACTAGATAATCGTCATCGAGTCATCATCATCGTCACTGCTGCTGCTATCTCAATCAATCTCTGAATCTACTCGTCATAGGAAGTTCTACAGAGCCAGTCCTTTTTCATACTGGATGTAGGCCCACCACCTGCAGGTCTTCGTCATCACTGGCCATACTGTGGAATCCTCAGGACTTATTACGTGCGTCACAAAACCTCGAAAGAGCATCCCAGGATATTATGGGTACACAACTCCAACCTGTAGGATCTCCCAGGGCGCTATTATATGTGACCCCACCACAAAACCTCGAAAGAGCATCTTAGGATGTTACGGGTACACAACTCCGACCTAAGATCTCCCAGGGCACAAATTACATGTGGTCCACCACAAAACCTAGCAAGAGCATCTCAGGATGTTACGGGTACACAACTCCGACCTGAGATCTCCTAGGGCACAAATTACATGTGGTCATGGCAAAACCTCGCAAGAGCATCTCAGGATGTTACGGGTACACAACTCCGACCTGAAATCTCCCAGGGCCCAAATTACATGCCATAGGACAAAACCTCGCAAGAGCATCTCAGGATGTTACGGGTACACAACTCCGACCTGAGATCTCCCAGGGCACAAATTACATGTCCTCCCAGAGCAATGTCTCGAAAGAGCATCCCAGGCTGTTACGGGTACACAACTCCGACCTATAGGATCTCCCAGACATGCTCAACTGCACAACCTGATCCACGGCCACAGAGTACCAACCTGATACTCACCATACATCATCCTGATGTACTCATGATCGTCCTGATCATAATCACTGCAACGTCCTGATGCAAGTCATCTGGAGCAACATCCTGAAGCTCGTCATCTATGATCATCCTGATCATCACTGCAACATCCTGCTGCATGTCGTCTGGAGCAACATCCTGAAGCTCGTCATCTATGATCATCCTGATCATCACTGCAACATCCTGCTGCATGATCTACCTGATCATCAATGCATCTTCCTGATGCATACCAAGTATCATACATGATCCTCCTGATCATCAATGTATCCACCTGATACAAATATATGATACATATCATCATACATGATCCTCCTGATCATCAATGCATCTACCTGATGCATACCAAGTATCTACCTGATACATATCATCATACATGATCCTCCTGATCATCAATGCATCTACCTGATGCATACCAAGTATCTATCTGATACATATCATCATACATGATCCTCCTGATCATCAATGTATCCACCTGATACAAATACAAATACATGATACATATCACCATACATGATCCACCTGATCATCAATGCATCTACCTGATGCATATCATCATACATGATCCTCCTGATCATCAATGCATCTACCTGATGCATACCAAGTATCTATCTGATACATATCATCATACATGATCCTCCTGATCATCAATGTATCCACCTGATACAAATACAAATACATGATACATATCACCATACATGATCCACCTGATCATACAATGTATCCACCTGATACATATACAGATACATGGTCCCAACATCCAACATGATGCATAAACAATACATACACATGATCCAACTGATCATATCCAGCATCCAACTGATCATATCCTGCAGAAACTAGAACATCATCCTGATGCTCATCATCCAGCGCTTACATCCACAGCCATGTGAAGGATCCTCCTTCCAACATGCTTGGAATGGCTTCAGCAAATGTGTCCGTCACTTCTTCCTCGAAGTGTCCTCGATCTGAATAACGCCAAGCCTCTCTCTGAAGTACTCGAACTTCACCCTGGCTAGTGGCTTCGTCAGCACATCTGCAACCTGCTCGTCCGTCGCAACATACAGGAGCTTCACAGCTCCTCTCTGCACCATATCCCTGATATAGTGATATTTGATCTCTATGTGTTTCGACCTGTCATGAAACACTGGGTTCTCGGACAGCTTCACACAACTCTGGTTATCACAGAAGATACCAGTAGCCTCCAACGGGAGATCAAATAACTCAGACAGCAGCTTCCGTAGCCATACTGCCTCACAACTAGCTGAACAGGCTGCAACATACTCTGCCTCAGCTGTACTCAGTGCTACGCAGGACTGCTTCCTGCTAAACCAAGAGATCACACCTGATCCCATACTGAAGCAACACCCAGATGTGTTCTTCCTATCTGCAGCACTGCCAGCCCAATCTGAATCAACATAACCCTGCAGGTTAAACTTTTGATTCGCCTCATATCTGAGCCCATAATCCACTGTACCCTTCAGGTACCTCAGAACATGCTTTACAGCAACCAGGTGAACACTCCTCGGATCCGTCAGGAACTGGCTCAATGTGTTCATAGCAAAGCAAATATCTGGTCTCGTGTTCGTCAGGTACATCAAGGACCCAATAATCTGACGATACATAGAAACATCAACTGGCTCAGATGAAGTATCACATAGAAGCTTTAGATTCAATGCCATAGGTGTGGCCATAGCCTTGCAGTCCATCATCCCGAACCTCTTCAGGATCTCTATTGCATACTTCCCTTGTCCAAGGAAGATTCCATCTGCACTCTGCCACACCTCCATGCCAAAAAAAAATAGTGCATTATTCCCAAGTTCTTCATCTCGAACTCGGTAGTAAGCTTCCGCTGCACGTCGGCAATCAATCTATCTTCACCTGTAACAAACAGGTTATCCGCATACAAAAGTAGTATCACTGGATTTCCTTCCTCAACCTTGTAGTAAAGGTTGGAATCCGCTTTACTCTTGGTAAAGTCCAAACTGGATAGAAAGCTGTCTATCCTACCATACCAAGTTCTGCACATATGTGTGACTACACCATGCTGTCTTGAAATTCATCTGGTGCATCTTCTATTTCATCACTTTTATATTTCTCAATGTTGCCATCTGCAACATGCTTGATCTGATAATTCCATTTGGAAGTCATAGCAAACTTCCCTTCATGTCTTGGGATTACATCCCAAACATCATTCTTCATGATCGACGGATCATGGCATTTCATTTCTTCATCCCAGATCCTGGGAACTTCAATATCTTCAATATCTTCAATATATATCTTTGTTGCTGGAACAAATGTTGTAGTTCTTCTTTTGTAGGAGATGGCATACGATCTTTCCTACACAACAAGTTAAATTGCATGATTAGAAAACATCTCATAGTTTTCAGAACAAATTCTTACACATAAAGAAATATGCCATACAGTCATGCAATTATCTTAGCCAATGCTTCAATACAACATTTATCCATATTCCGTAACTTTCTAGATGCCTTCCAATCTCTACCAGAACATTGTTAAGAGTGTGCACAACTCCCAACATGTCAGCAAAGAGGTTTCATTCTAGATAAGTAGCAATGGAATGTTGTACAGTGCCATAGGCCACTTACCCATGCATATTAGGAGTATACTGCTAATCAATGCAATTATTCTAATATGCATAATACACAACCTAATTCTAGGAACATCAGTATATACATTTATTGAACAGTATTATTTAAGAAATGACAATTCAAATACTTATCTTTGTTTGTTCGTTGGGTGGACTCCCTCTGAGTCTTTGCTTCCTTGCAGGAGCTGCTGGAGTCCTAATCTGAAGTAGCTTCTTCTACACCTTTCTATTGTGGGATGTAGAGAGATGGTCAACTCCCTCTGAATATTTGCATCCTTGCATAAACCACTAGAGTGTACTCCCTCTTGATCTTTGCTTCCTGGATTACCTGTTATTGAGCTCATATTCATCCTTGGTCCCTATGCATGCTTATTAGTATCATGAATGTATTATCCTTGTGATCTCATATAAAATCATACATTCATTAGTATACTATTAAAACACAATAATCTCAAGCATGTATAGTCATGATCATTTCAAACAGAAAATAATAAGCATTAGCATTCAAGGTTTATGTAGAATTCTTAAGGTTAGTCAAATCATAAGAAACATAACATGTCTAAACCTGTAATTACTCAAACCTATGACTCTTCAGGTTAGTTGAATCATCAATCAAGATAAGAGATATATTATGCATAAGACCTGTGATTATTCCAACCTATACCTTCATGATTCTTCTGGTTAGTCATATCATCAATTAAGGTAAGAAACATAATATGCATACAACCATGATTATTCAAACCTATGACTTCATGAATAATCATTATCAACAACAGTATAAGATCCTAACACAAGGTAGGATTCTATCTTGATATAGGAAAAACATACCTGGATTAGCATGCTAGCTATTTATGTCTAACATACTCACATGATGTCTTCTTGTTCTTCTTCAATGACTTGTGCTAGTAACCTGTATATCTCATAGGTTAACTATTACAAAACCAAGTTATACATACCTCGTAGATGGATCTTCTATGAGATCCATGACAATGGATGAATCTTTGTCCTCATGTTATCATGATCATATGTTCTTGGACCAGAACATGATTTGTCTTTCTTGGTGTACCTTTCATGTTAGTAGACAACATAAACCTCATACAACACCATAATGCATTAGTACAATCATAAGTGTCAACACCTTAACCAATGAATATCTTCTATCATGCATTCATACCTTTGTTAAGGTGATACGACAAATCTAAAATCAAAATTGTACTAACCATAATAACATGAAGACAAACATACCATAAACTTAATCATGGACAAATATCGAAACATACCTTGATGAGTCATACCTATCGAGATCGCTTGTAATCTTCTTATGTAAGGCCTTAGCCTCATCTCCCTCTGAAACAGGAACTTCTTCACTCATGCAGATGATCAATCCATCTTCTTCTAGGGTTAACCCAATCCACTTGATTTGCAAGAACTGGACCTAGAGCTGGATATGGGTTTGTCAGAGAAACCCCAAAAATTCAAACTTTGAATTTCATACTTCCGAAAGGATAGAAATATGCGCCTTGATGAGCTGATCAAACTGGTATATTCAGAATTTGAAAACTGCAAAGTTTCACTCCTCAATTTTGCCTTTGAAACTTCCGGATTCACTAGACGTGACCCTGAACTGGGGTTTGATGAAGCCCACTCTTCAACCCAATCAAAATGTTTGATCCAAAGCTCTAAGCTTCTATTTTTCTGAGGAGCTTCCAGCCGTGGTCACAGATTTCAAAAATTCCCATTTTTACAGAAGCCCTAATTTTCCATTTTTCTGATCAAAGTCCCGAACTAGGGTCTGATCAAACCCGGCCTTCTACCCAGCCAAAAATTCTGATCTTGGTCTCTAAATTTCTATTTTGATGAGTATCATCCATCCGTGTTCTCCGATTACAAAAATTCCAACTTTCTTCAAAGCCCTAAATTCCGGAAGCCATGAATGAAGGTACCAAAAAATAATTCTGTTTTGACAGAAATATGTACCTGATTGTTTCTGGTGTAACTCCGAAATTTTTGATCCACAGGGTCTGAAAAAGTTTTCTGAGATAGACTGACCTGTTAGCTTTCCATCCTGACAGGTCTGACCTCAATTGGATGTTCTGAGAGAGAGTTATGCCAAATGTCGCAACGTGACCTGTTTTGGGAAAATACAGGAGAGCGAACTTGTACGGCGTGCCACGTGTCACTGTTTGACCTTCGGCCTCTGAAAAAGTTTTCTGAGATAGCTCGTCCTGTTAT
Source organism: Larix kaempferi (assembly GCA_027924585.1). Lineage (NCBI taxonomy): Eukaryota > Viridiplantae > Streptophyta > Pinopsida > Pinales > Pinaceae > Larix > Larix kaempferi. The sequence goes on along the minus strand of BSBM01000234.1, from coordinate 247,822 downwards.
CTTTCCATCCTGACAGGTCTGACCTCAATTGGATTCTCTGAGAGAGAGATATGCCAAGTGTCGCAACGTGACCTGTTTATGGGATAATACAGGAGAGCGAACTTGTACGGCGTGACACGTGTCACTATTTGACCTTCGGCCTCTGAAAAAGTTTTCTGAGATAGCTCTGCCTGTGTACTACCTGTCACTTTTCACGAAATTTCATTTGGAGTTTCCTAGCCCAAGTTATGACCTTTTTCCCAAGGTCACCTGATTTTGACTCAGATCTGGAAGAGGCAGAAACCCTATATTGTACAGATCATAAATCACAAAGTACAACGAATTAGAGGTTGTCCTTTGGACACAAGGTACCTGGAGATTTTAGCTTCGACCTGTAACAATTTCAGATCCGAAAAATTCGCCAAAACGGATTTATAGCGAAAGTGCTACGATGACTGGTTTTTGCTATATCAAGCCCTAGCATCGTAAATGCAACAAGTGTCATACATGCCATATCATGCCTTCTTTCAGGATAGCTCTGATACCATGTTAGATTTTAAGAATTTACTTCAATATGATCTAGGATCTTAACTGAGAGAACAACATGTACAGCATATCTACAGCATATCAATCATGGAGACAATAATGCAAGCACACAAGAGACACAAAGATTTACTTGGGGAAAACCATAAAGGTGAAAAACCCCAATAACTTCCTCAGAAATAGATAGAGCAATGATACAACCAACCAATAGAGATAGCCATAACCTAGCAGCAATCCTCCTCCTCCATAAGTGCGCCTCTCCTCCTTGAGAGCATGTGTGAGAAGTGAGTGAGCAAATAGAGTGCCTCCCGCACTCTATTTATACTTGACTTGACTTGCCTTTTTACCTAACTCATGTCGGCTCTAACTTAACCACATAACATAATGCTGAGTGGGCCGACCCTTAATAGGGTGGTCTAATAACCCTTTGACCCACATGACTTATACAGGGCCGACCCCAAACAAGGTGGTCTAATAACCCATCAAGTATAAGTTACGACACTTACAATATAAATGACGACACTTCCTTATAGAGGAATAATACCATCTCTATAGGAATACAATATACATATATGTGAAATACATTCCGAAGTTACATATACATCAACACATTTTGGTAGCCTAATATTGTACATAGATTAATGTGTATATATTATATAAATAATTTTCCTAGGTGTCAATTCACACAAACATGTTAAAAGGAACTTTATAATGTATATGATATGCATACTAATTAAGCTGTCACATGACCATGTAAAGATTTCTAGTGGGAGCTCAATTTGAAGAGATGTGGATACCATCCCAAGTAAGAATACCGTCCCATTAGGTAACATTACTTAGGCACTAATGGTCTCGTCGAATTACATTGTACATGTATATATTTCTAAAATACATAGGTATTTTATTTATGATGTAACATTTTATTTCCTTTCCTATTTGGAAAACAAATTTTATCGTGCACAAGTACACATGGAGACCCACATACTAAAAAAATGGATTGGTTAAGTTAAGACCCTCAAATCAGTATTTAATAGTTGACTTCGCTATTTCAAGGATTTATTGACTTTATTAATTTTAAATAATTATAAAACTATTATTAAAAAATCGGAAAAAATATTTCCGCACAAGAACTAACTATTATATACAAGTGTACAAATATTATTTTCAATAAATTCCATCATTTTAATGCTAATACGCATCCTTAATGCAAACATATGCATTATGCTTTAGAGAAAAAAAAAGATATCAATGTTACAATAAAATGGATTTCTTTTAGTTATACCCATTTTCCTTAAATAGAAATTACATATTCCTGAATCTTTTTCGATTTCCTATGTTTCATATTTTTACACTATATTTCAATAAGTTGTGCATGTACCTTTCAAATTCATCCTAGTCAACATATTGTTGTTTTTTCTTATTTCCATTGCAACTACTAGCGCATGCAAACGGTGGTCGAGTTTCCCAATAGACATTTGGGAGCACTTCAATTGCATGCATGTAGTAGAAGTAGTATAGGATGGGGCATTGCATGATATCTCGGGGACAAGGGAGGAATGATCAAGGAAATCATTATGGAAGGAATATCTAGGCAAGCAACACAATCAAAGTAACAGTTGTAAATTTTAGGGTGATAATCAGTTAACAAGTTGGGTGTAGGTGCCTTTGATAGAAAGGAAGGAAATAGTGCATAGACTAGGCACCATGGTTGACAGTTAGAGTAGGAGCCTTAGTAAACTTTGTTACATGGAAATCATTTTGAACTAAAATAAGGTGAATTCAATGGTGGATACTAGTTCCTTTCATAACTTCCTCAAGAAATAGATAATAGGGGAATGAGGTTTAGAGAAATTCTATGTGAAGCTTTACTCAATGTGGTGAACTCTAAGGTAGAAGTCGTTTTAGGGATCACAACCAAGGAATATTTAGTGATCTTTGAAAAGAAGAATCCTTGTTTTGTGCACATAATAATAAGACAACCAAATGGAAGAGTCCAGTTGGACTCTGAAATAAGTTTCAATAATGCTTCAATCCTAAATTTAGAGTTTCCTTAAATCCCATTCATAATTCTCTTACTTCATTATCACTAATATATACAAGATTTAAATAACAACTATCATAATCAATCTCTACTTCAATTCTTTCTTTTTGTTTTTACAAAATTCAAGTATGACTCTTATATTTTTTGTTAAAAGCTTTTTACATCCTTTTTCACATAGTGCTTTGATGTTAGTTTTATAAAAAAAATATTATCATAAAAATACTTTAAAATTATTAATTTTGTATTTTTAAATATAAATTAAAATTAAAATCAAAGTTGACTTTAAAAGGAAAACCAAATATGTTAAGTTAAAACAAACTAGATAATGTTCTATTTCCCAAACTATATTCAAATTTCTAAAATCTAAATATATTAAAATAATTTTCTCAAATTTTAAAATTTTCACAAATTAAAAACCTTGATCTCTCAAATGAACAGCACAAAAATAAATTGAAAACCCAAGTAATATTTATTATTAACATGTTTTAGGTAAAATAATAAAAAATATTATATAAGAAAATCATTTTCAAACAACATCTATAGGAAATAAATTAGATATAATAATAATTTTATTTTAAAACTTATAAAACAATATCAACGACCGAGATCATCTCCTCGAGAAATCGATGGATATGATCATTTATTCGAAAAGGTGGGGGCTTGATAGGTCATTCTCGGCTCCAGGTTGGTGATTTCTCGTAGATTCCAATCACCTGGAGCCCCCAACATACCCTTGCACTCACATTGAGTAAGCACGGTGAGAAGGGTGTATATAAACCCATATTATCTCAACTATGCTGCCAATGTGGGATAAATCCCAAAGACAAATTAATCACCATTGTCGATCGCTTGATCGGACGGTTGCTGAGACTCCACCTGCAACTCTTAATTTTTATCCATTATGATTCGAAATCGATTCTCAGGTCTGCTTGTTGATTTGATTTTGAGCTCTGTAATTAGGTTTACATTGTCTTAGCTCTGATTGCATCATCCGCATTCAATCTCTGATATTTCTTTTGAATCGATTCATCCCGATTATGGACAGGTCTTTAACTATTAGAAAGGATATGTACTCCATTGCTGATAAATTTCTCATCATGTCATGGGTATAATTATATGTTGCTTATGGTTGAATACATGATAACTTTTCTATAGAAATGATGAATAAATGGGATAATGTTTGTAATAAATCAGTTTCCAAAGAAAAAATTATATGAGCTAACTATTTAGCAAAAGAACCATACCTAATATTAGGATTTTCTAATTTTACTATGATTGAAAAGTTTTATATTGTTAATTTAGAAGGAATACCTGCAACACAAAACTTGTTTATATAAATCATTTGTAGGATCAAGATTAGATGTGGAATATGGTTAGACTCTCTACATCGTGTACATGTTTACGGAGTGCATAACAAAATTTATTACAGTACTTCTCTCATCACATAACTCAACTTTCTACAAGGAAAGTGAGTTTAATGTCGAAGGCCATTGCTTCAAATTTTACCAATGACCATTTGCAACCTGTTGACATGAGTTTTCTTGTTAGTAGTCACATAGATATATCAACCTGTGTATTCCTTAAGCGAAAATGGCTTGTATTTTTTTAATGGAATGATAGTTTTGTATTGTTATTCTAGTATAATATTGTCAAAAGATTCATAGGAATATACAAACAAAATTAGGCTACATACATCTAGTGACAGGAAAATAGACCCAAGCCAATACCAAATGGGTCATTGGCAGATTGTTTCCTTTGAGCACATCTATAGAGAACTGATTAAAGGTGTTGATGAGAAAAATGGGGATGTGGGATCCAATTTTATGCACATGAAACGGGAGAATGGGGTACAGAGGAAGCCACAGAGGCTAAAGATGAACACAATGAGACAGAGGAGGAAATCCCAGAGTCTAAAGACAAAAGGCACAACAAGGAGCAAAGTCTTGAAGACAGAATTGCTGAAAATATGACTGAACATAATGAGAGCTAGGAGAAGATCACAGAGTCTAAAGATAAAGAGAACAACCATGAGCAAAGCCTTGAAGACAAAAATACTAGAAACTAGACTGAAATTGAACATGGATTGGATCATCCTCTTCCCACTGGTGGAGAGGACATGGAAAGGAATTCTACAACTTAAGTCCGTTGAGGTGACCAAAATGGTTCTTGAACGCTAGATCGTCACGAGGATGAGACGACTGAAGAAACGAGAGACAGGGGAGCAAAAAGGGAAGCCCTTGATGATTACATTTGTTGGGTCCAAGAAATGCCCCTTTTTGGCCATCATTATTTCATCATTTTTTCCTAATTACATCCTATTTCCACAAGCCATATATATTCCTTTCCTTGTTGTAAGAAAATCTCCCTACAAATAGGTAGATATCCCCTTGGGATTAGAAAAGGCCCCTAGTTGCCTACCCAAGACAGAGATGAAACAAACAGACACTATAGTCCTCCTAGATCTAGCTCACACATCAGCTAACAAGCTATGGAAATACAAAGCAAGTAGATGGCATACCTTACTTTGATGGTTGTCCTGCTGCTCCTAAGTTGCTACAGCTCCAACCTTTGATTATGGACTTATGAACCTGTTCACAAAGGAAACACAACACCTTCTCCAACGCAATATATGTATAAACAAAGATCTAACTATATAAATAGAGACAATTTCATGCGTTCATCATTAAAGACATGAAAATGAGAGGAATAGGCTAAGTTATATTAATGATAAGAAAGCCAAAAGAAGCTGATTACAATGTTATACCTTGATGTCCAAAGTAGTAGCACCTCCTTCCAAGCTCTCCAACATCACCCTTGCAAGACTCATAGGATCATAGGTTTAATGTTTCCAAGATCACCCCCCATAGCTCATGGATGGCTCTCTTTAAGTAGGATTTGGGAGGCCAACCACTAAGAGGAGTTTATGGATCTAAGTGAATAATATGTGGATCAAAGATCTAAATCATGCCAAGGAGGGAAAGTGAGATGGGATTCGAAGGGGTACCTCATCCCAAGAAAATCTCCATGAGATCCAAGATCCAAAATAAAAGGGATAAGCCTAAACCAAGACTACTGCTCCCTTATAAATAAGCAAAGCGCGGTAGTACCACTCCCCCATAGGCATGCAGAACGTGGTAGTTTGACACTACCGGTCCCCCATAGGCATGCAGGGCGCGGTAGTTCCAGAAGGATTAATTTTTGGAGGTGGTTAATGTGGGTTTCGACCCCTTGTTTGTTGGATTTTCTTCCAAGTGTGACTAGGGAAGGTACCAACATTAGAATGAAGGGTCCTAACACCCTTAGGAGGCATAAACATCATGTTTTCCATGGTGGTAAAACATGTATATTCTCACTTACACATGGTGTGGCAATTGGAGGTATAACAGATAATATGTGGATCAAAGATCAATGTATTAGCAATTTGGAAGGCGACCTGTCTGTCACAGCTATACTCTGTTACAACTCACGTGGAGAGATGCGCTGTCCCTTGAAAATATGAAGAATCGAGCTAAAAGAGTAACAATTGGCGCCACGTATAATTTCTTCCAAGTCATGGTAGCTGATACACCTGTGCTTTGAGCTTTGACTAAATGAAACCACACAAGTTAGCATAATTCAAAGGCTAGGATCCTGAACTATAACAATCTTAGGCATAAAATGAATAAAGAAATAATGAATTATACCGGTCGATATTATTGGTTGATCTTAAAGACAAAAAGCACAACAAGGAGCAAAGTCTTGAAGACAGAATTGCTGAAAATATGACTGAACATAATGAGAGCCGGGAGAAGATCACAGAGTCTAAAGATAAAGAGAACAACCATGAGCAAAGCCTTGAAGACAAAAATGCTAGAAACCAGACTGAAATTGAACATGGATTGGATCATCCTCTTCCCACTGGTGGAGAGGACATGGAAAGGAATTCTACAACTTAAGTCTGTTGAGGTAACCAAAATGGTTCTTGAACGCTAGATCGTCATGAGGATGAGAAGGCTGAAGAAACGAGAGACAGGGGAGCAAAAAGGGAAGCCATTGATGATTACATTTGTTGGGTCCAAAAAATGCCCCTTTTTGGCCATCATTATTTCATCATTTTTCCCTAATTACATCCTATTTCCACAAGCCATATATATTCCTTTCCTCCAGATCAACCAATAATATCGACAGGTATAATTCATTATTTCTTTATTCATTTTATGCCTAAGATTGTTATAGTTCAGGATCCTAGCCTTTGAATTATGCTAACTTGTGTGGTTTCATTTAGTCAAAGCTCAAAGCACAGGTGTATCAGCTACCATGCCTTGGAATAAATTATACATGGCGCCAGCTGTTACTCTTTTAGCTCGATTCTTCATATTTTCAAGGGACAACGCATCTCTCCACGTGAGCTGTAACAGAGTATAGCTGTGACAGACAGGTCGCCTTCCAAATTGCTAATCCGTTGATCTATTGCTTGCCAGCATAACAACATCTTTTATGATTGAACAACCTTATTAAATGCGGCTGTAACAATTAGCTGTGACTCTGCAGCATGTCGATCATAGATCTTCATTGCTGCACAAGATTAGTGGATCATGAACTACATTTTGTATGTATAAATATGGGAAGGCTTTCCATGCCTGGTTGGTTAATCATCAATTGTTGTACGGGCTATAATAGAGATTGAGACTGTGAATTTCTATCTTTTAATGAAGAGCAGAGTTACTTCCATTTATGTGTCTTAATTCGTGGTGATTCACAGCGTCTCTGTTAGAAGGCTAGGGCCCGCCTTCTCACAAATATTGTCGATTTAGTTAGATAGTTAGATTTATGCATTTCCTGTTGTGTGTTGTGGAATTGCATTAGGTGTATTTCTGATAGTTGCAATAGTGAGTTTATGATTGCATTCTTTATTGGTAGTTTATCTCCTACATATGAATAGTTGTAACTGCGTGGTGTGACAGTCGACTGTGTAGGTTAGTTTGATTATGCATGTGTGTTCAATAGCTGTGATAGCCGAGCTCAGTTCCAATCCCCTTCAGTCATTTATGCTTTCGAGGATTTTCCTTGATTATCAGTTAGAGTTCCAGCTTATGTTTTAATTCTGGTTGTTGTTGTATCTTCATTTGAATTCACAGATTAGATAGATTATGATTGAGTTACAGTAGTTGGTGTATGGATCATTTTGGTAAAGATTAAATATGGTAGTATGATAATTATAGGATTTAACTTCTTGCAAAAGTAATCTAGTTTATTTTCATTCTTAAATCTGTAACTGCTAGGTTGATTTATGTAGGAAGGTAGCTACACTTTAATTTCCTAGATGTATGAGTTAGATTAGTTTTCTTATGGAATGATTTTGGCTGAGCAGATAGGTAGGATTATTATCTTCATTTATTCAATCAACTGCTAAAGATGTTTATGCATAGATTGTGCTCATTGCCATTGAAATAAAATAGCTCCATGGGTTTGACAATTTATATTGAGCATCCTGTGTGTTAGTTTTAATTAATTAGCATATAGGGTGACCAACATTTTGGCGCCATTGCCGGGGATGGTAATAGATAGACATAATTAGTAGTTGCTTTTATTTGATTTCATTTTAGTTTAATCATTCACAGCATGCATGAATACAATAAAAACAAATCGGGAACCCCCTTTGAATACTAACATTGCAGGTGGAAGAGGTCAAGGTCGTAATACAGGTCAGGGAAGACACACATACATTGATGAAATAATTGCTAGAGATGATTCTTCCACTAGAACACAGTGGACATCTACAGGTAGAGGAAATTCTGTTCCTCCCAATCTTGAGAATTCATCATCAACAGTGGAGAATACAACGGGACCTTCAACTCATGTTGTAGAAAGTAAACCTCCAGAAGATAAGGGAAGCGTTGTGGGTGTACCAGATAGAGAGGAGATTTATAATATCAGTGGAACTAGAGTTACTAAAGAAGTGTCGTTGGAGACTCTCCGAATAGTAGAGGAAGAGAGGAGGTGAGAAGAAGAGAGGAGGAAAGAAGCAGAAGCAAAGGCAGAGGAAGAACGAATAAAGGAATCCATTAATTTATGGACTAAACTCATGGCTAATAGAAAACAGGAAGGTGAGAATGAGCATCGGGAGAATCGGGAAGAAGAAGTGGAAGATAACCATCTCGGTAACACCGTGGCCACATTAGAATTCCCTATACTCCGAACACCTGGAGAAGCTCCTATGAAAAACATCTCACCATCAGTTCTCCCGAATTTCCGTGGTAAATCTTCTGAGGACCCTAATGAGTTTCTTTTTGAGTTTGATATTCTATGTTGGAGTTATGATTACACCTCCAGTGCTCAGAAGCTGAAACTGGTTCATGAGTCTATGTCGTGAGACCATTACCACTTGGGACCAAATGAAAAACACCTTCCTCTCTAAATATCAGGAATATTGTAGAACCAGGGATAGAAAGGAGGAGTTGTTTAAAATGGTTCAGAAGGAAGAAGAGAGCTTGGAGGACTTTGTGGAAAGATTGCTATACAATTTACAAAGGTCTGGACACACTGAGATTGGAAAATATGTACTTAAGATTATTTTGCTACGAGGAATTAGAGAATATTGCCTTGATATGTTGAATCTGTTGGGGAAAGGGGACATCTCAAAAGAACCCTTCGAGAAGATTGTTGAATTATGTCGAAGGTACTCAAGGGGATCCTCTAGAACTAACAAATGAGACAAGGATCGAGATCAGGATGTCTTCACTAGGACACAGAAGTCAGCTAGTGGAGGAGCCACTTAAGCAGAGATAGGCAACTTGCTGGAGAATTTTAAAACTGATATGATGAGCTCCATTTCCTCAGAGTTAGATGTATTAAGATCAAAACAAAGGCAAGTTGTAGAAGACCTTACACTTGGTGTATTCTGTCCCAAATGTAGGAAAAAACATCCACTGAAGGAGTGCCCATTGGACAAAGCAGAGATGTGTAGGATATGTGAGTTGGAGCATGACACTAAGGGATGCCCCTCACTACCCAAGGTCAAGGAAGTTTTGCAGGCATCTACTTCAAATGTGGAACATGCTTACTTCATTGCACAGAAGAAACCATGGCAGCCTCGCAATCAAGGTATGAATCAAGACCCATCATTTTTTCTGAATAATATGAATGGTATGAACAATATGAATAATATGAATACACAATTCCCTTCACATTATTCCAGTAACCATTGGCATCCATCTCAGAACCCAATGCAAAATCCTAATTCTTGGACACCATGGTCACAACAGCCAAACAATCAAGCTCCTTGGAATTCCAACTGGAGAAATTCTTACCAAGGAAATAACTTTCCCCATTACCAGACTCAGTATCAACTATATCCTCCTCAACAGTATTAGCACCAACATTATCAGCAACCACAGCTCCCATTTCAAAACAATGTCGCACCTGTCAATGCACCACTTTGACCACAGCTGCCTGCACAACCTAACTCGAACCCAAACAATAAAGCAGTCCATCAATTTGAGACTGCTAACATGCCTGCGTATTCCATCACCCAGATTCCCTGCAATGATATACAATTATGATCAGGGAGGGTAGTGGAACCCATTATCACTGAGGATGTTTCATCCCCAGTGATTGAAACCGGAGTGAATGAACACTATGAGAATATGGTCAATTCAGCAAGCCCCATCATTGAGGATGTTGATACTCCTACCAAAACAGTAGCTGAAACTCAGAGAATAGCACATGATGTATCAAATCCTACACAGTTGATGAGAGAACCGCCATACCTTGAATGATTGGCTCTGCAGAAAATAGTGGAATAACCTCGATTCGATCTCTTAGGAGAATTGAAAATTTTGTATGTTAAAATTCCACTGTTACAAGCCCTCCATGACGTGCCCATTTATGCTAAGACTGTCAGGGATTTGTGTATCAAGAAACCAGGAAGAAAGCCTAGGGATCCTCCCACTGTCCACGTGTTGGGAAAGCTTTCCGAATTGATAATGGGGAAGACCCCTATGGCAAAATACGATGACCCTGGCAATCCTACTGTGACAGTTCACATAGGAAACACACAAATCCACAACGTCTTGGTAGACTCAGGCGCGGCTATTAACGTTATGACCATAGAAACTGTGAAGAAACTTGGACTCACTAACCTTCGACCGACCCCTGCTATTTTGGAACTTGCTGACAGATCAACAATCAAGCCTAAGGGGATCCTATATGACCTCGTGATCTTAGTTGACTCATGGGAATACCCTACGGATTTCTTGGTGTTATAGTCGAAATATCAGTTGGGGGGACACCCACTAATCCTGGCAAGACCGTGGTTGGCCACAGTAGATTCCTGTATCAGCTATCGGTCAGGATCTATGACTATTTCAGACGGGACTGAGATCAAGAGCCTAACCTTGTACCCTCCAGCTCGACCAAGCACAGAAGCTGAAACTTCACTTTGGGCAGATTTGGAGGAGGAAGAAGGTGTTCAGCCGTTATTAACAATAGGGAGAGCCTTAACATTTAAAGATGAAACAGAGGACGATGCCATTAACAGTTTCATCAGCGAGCCCACGTCTGTCAACAAGCATGTTTACCAGATTCTTAACAGTACGTTAGATGAAGCAGAACAGGAAAATATTACAGAAGAAACTCTAGTCAATGATGCCAGTATAATTCCAGTACATCAGAATTTGAAAAGTGTACCAGTGGAAATTGAGCCAGGGAAAACGTTGAATGTCAATTCAAACCTTGTGCCTGGTGAGCTGGAATAGCTAGTCATCTTGTTGAAACAACGTAGAGGAGCTTTCGCTTGGGAGTATACAGACATGAAAGGGATTCCTTCTAATCTGTGTACCCATCACATTTATATTAAGAGCGACTCCAGTCCTGTGTGTCAACCACAACGAAGGATGAACCCGAACCTAAGAGACATTGTGAAAGAAGAGATCCAAAACTTTTGGAAGCAGGATTTATATACCTGGTTTCAGACAGTGATTGGGTTTCTCCACTCGTGATTGTGCCAAAGAAGAATGGGAAATGGAGGGTCTACGTGGAATACAGAGAATTGAACAAGGCAATGCAGAAGGACCACTTCCCCTTACCTTTTATCGATCAGGTCCTTGATACCTTGTCTGGGAAGAAGTATTTTTCCTTTCTGGATGGTTTTAATGGCTACAACCAAATCCAAATTGCTCCAGAAGACCAGGACAAAACCACTTTCACTTGTCCCTGGGGGGCTTTTGCATACCAGGTACTTCCTTTTGGGTTGTGCAATGCACCAGCCACATTTCAGAGAGCAGTGATTGGAATATTTTCGGAGATGGTAAATGATTGCATGGAGATTTTTATGGATGACTTTACTCCATATGGTGATAATTATGAAGAAGCACTGAAAATTTTAGAAAAGGTCTTGAAACGCTGTGAACAAAGCCAGCTCTCTTTAATCACTGAAAGTGCCATATGATGATGAGCGAGGGCATAGTGCTGGGGCACTTCATCTCTTCTGATGGTATCCAGGTAGATCCATCCAAAATCAAGGTGATTGAAAATATACCAACTCCTAGAACACAAAAGGATGTACGTAGCTTCTTGGGGCATGCTGGCTATTACAGAAGGTTCATAGAAAAAATTTCCAAACTAGCTTCTCCTTTGTTCGCTCTATTGATGAAGGATGCATAGTTTGTCTGGAATGAAGCATGCCAAACAACGTTTACTGAGCTAAAGAAAAGGCTATCTCCAACACCCATCTTACGAGGGCCCAACTGGGCTCTGCCTTTTCATATTTCTTCAGATGCTTCAGACACTACCATTGGAGTAGTTTTGGGACAGCAGGAAGGTAGTGCTCCTTATGCAATTTATTACATTAGCAAGAACTAATTTCCTAGTGAACTAAACTATACTGTCACAGAAAAGGAATTTCTTGCCATTGTTTATGCCATCAACAAATTTAGACATTATATTACTGGATGTTCTACTTTCATGCACACTGATAATTCTACTATCAAATATTTAATGAATAAACCAATCACGAATGCTAGAGTTACTAGATGGCTGTTACTATTACAGGAATTTGATATCACAATTATTGATAGACCAGGGAAGGAAAATGTTGTTGCAGATTTTTTATCTCAACTTACTAACAGTGATGACAATTTACCAGTCGAAGATTCCTTCCCTGATGAACATTTGTTTGCAGCATCAGCTCATTCCCCATGGTATGCAGATATTGATAACTCTTTGGCTGCAGGTAAGCTCCCAGCACATCTATCAAAGAGAGAAAAAAGAAATATCATACAATAGAGTGCTAGGTACTGCTAGATTGATGGCCATCTTTTCTACACAGGGCTTGATTTAGAGATCAGAATATGTGTTAGAGAAGATGAGATATTTAGTATTCTTAAAGCTTGCCATGATGAGCCCTGTGGGGGACATTTTGCTGACAAAAGGACAGGTCATAAAGTCTTGAGAATGGGTTATTTATGGCCCACATTGTTCAGGGATGCAAAGAAGTATGTTAAGGCATGTGATAGGTGCCAAAGGATGGGCCAACCCAATATATTAGATGAAATGCCTTTACAGCCATAGCTTGTGGTTGAACCATTTGACAGATGGGCTCTAGATTTTGTAGGGCCTATCAACCCTCCCTCAAAAAAGAAAGTTCACATATTGGTTTGCACAGATTACATGACCAAATGGGTAGAAGCTCTAGCCTTGGTTAAGGCTAATGATCAGGCTGTGATTGATTTCTTGTATGAAGAAATTTTTACTCAGTTTGGAGTACCCAAGGAAATCGTCATAGATGGTGGACCGCAGTTTGTGTCTCACAAGCTGGAAGCGCTATTACAGAAATTTCATATTCAACACAGAATAACCTCGCCATACCATCCACAGGCCAATGGCCAAGTGGAGAGTTCAAACAAGGTTATTGAGGCTATTTTGTCAAAGACAGTGAAAAGCCATCGTAAAGATTGGGCTGAGAGACTTCCAAAGGAACTATGGGCCTATCGCACTACATGGCGTAACACCATTGGTTTTTACCCATATGAGTTAGTGTATGGTAAGAATGTTGTTTTCCCAATTGAATTTGAAATTAGAACTTTGAAAACAACTGTAGAAGCAAATCTGGATTTATCAGAAGTTTAGAGGAACCAATTGAATCAACTTAATGAATTGGATGAAAAGCACACAGCAGCAGTAAATCATACAACTTTAATCCAACAGCAGTGCTCTAAGTGGCATGACAAATTCATAAAGAAGAAATTCTTCCAGGAAGGAGACTGGGCTCTGTTATATGATTCACAATTTAAGAGGGATTTCAAAGGCAAGCTACGCACTCATTGGTTGGGACCTTATCAAATAGATCGTGTATTTGACAATGGAACAGTTCGGTTGATCACCATTGATGAAAACAAGACACCATTATTCGCAAATGTTCATCGGCTGCGACTGTATCACAAACCAATCTCAAGGGATGCTTTCATTTCACAGGTTGCAGCAGATCCAGATTATCAGTTAACGCCAGGGCAGGGAGTTTTCTCAACCCCTGTGAATTTTTAAGAACTGCAACTTCCACATCATTTGTACATAAATAATTTATTTTTCATTCTATATTTTATCTATTTTTAATTTTGCACTTGATCGGTTTGTTTTGAATATTTGTGTGTAAGGATTAATCAAAGGAACAACAGTCGTGTTGGGCTAGACGATTGCAGGCACCTTACATTGTTTCCTGATTTAATAAAGCTCTTTGAAGAAGATGGATGATTTGTTAGTTTTTCAGCAGCTAGCTGAAAGTCCGCCTATTACTCATTTTTACACAACTGCAATTCCTTACCTTGCTCATTCTTCCTATTTCCGCGGCTGTAACTCTGCCATTTTCCATTCACTTCTTTTTTTTTAGCAGCTGCAACACCACTATTCTTTCCTATTTCACTAAGTCTAGCAGCTGTGACTCCGCTATTTCCACTTCATTTTCGCTCTTTGCCAGTAGCTGCGACTCCGCCATTTTTTCCTATTCTGCTAAGTTCAGTATCTGCGACTCCGCTATTCTTCATTCATTTTACTTTTTCTCCGTACAACTATGACTCCGCTAGAATTTCTTCATGCCCACTGCAACTCCACTAGTTGTCCTTTTTTCGAATTAATGCCGGTAATAATGACTCAATCTGGCGTCAATTTGAATGCTCGCTCCATGGATCCAATCACAGTCCGCCAAGAAGACAACATTAGGTGTCTCGGGCATCTGTCAGCTGAATGGCGATGGCCAAATCACCTTGGCACATGTGCATTTATGCTTGTTTTATTGGGAGGTGGGCTATAATGATAACTCATAGCTGAATGCATAATGCAAAAGGTATGGATTCAGACTTTTACATGATTAAGTGTGAAATTGAATATGGTAATAATGATTATGCATTGTCTTTTAGTCCCTGTCAGCAAGGCCATACCATTTAACCACCAGGGTACCCCAATTAAGCCAACTTTCCATAACTGTCTCATTTCACCGGGATTTCATAGCTGTGCCGACTTTCCGAAAATACCCGATTTTAAACTCCAACGATTCCTTGCATGTTCATATGCTGCAACTCCCACGTCAGGACTATTACTTGCTGTATTCGTCACCTAGATTTTGAAGAAAGGCTGATATGGGCAACCCAGTCCGGCATGAACCCGTGAATATGGAAGCCTTGCGTGCTAATGCAGAAGTTCTTAACATTTTCATAGCAGCAAGTTGGATAGAATATTTTGAACGTTTGAATGGTTTCCACACAGAAACCGCATTACAATTCGCCCTCAACCTGACTAATACTCACTCTGAGGTCAGGGGATTGCGCGTGGATGTTACAGAAGAAATCATAGTAGAAGTTACTGGCTTACCCCCGGTTGGAAAGAAGCTATTTGGATGGAAAGCACATAATGCGACGGTTGTAAGAGAATTTCTTGCAGTCGGGGAGAATGTTCGTCCAAAGTGTTGTGGGTTAGAATTGGCATCATTACCACGACCCTGGAATCAAGTGGCATCCTTTGTGAAGAAATATATTTCTTGTGAAGGAAGGTACCAAACTGTTTCCTTCTCTGAACTTCCTTTATTGTCTCACTTACGCCATGGTAATTTAGTAAATATACCATTCTATCTTTTTAAAGCTTTGCAAACCATGGATGGATATGCAATAACAGCCCAACACCCAGTTTCCTCCCTTACCAATCATGGCCTAGTTAAATTGTTAGTCTTAAGGGCCCTTGCAAATCACAATTTAACCTGGGAGCAATTTCTTACGGGGGTCTAGCCATTTAGAGGACCTGTATTAGAAGTGGGGGGTATTGGAGAAGGTGAAGATGACCGACGTTCCTCACATCCAGTTGGGGGGGAGGTTGGAGCATTAGGAAACCAGAATGAGGACAAAGATGAGGTAAATATGAGGGATGCTGCAACAACAACAAAACTTGTTATTGAAGAAATGGTGATGGAAGCCATGGCACGGGAGGAAGTGACATTAGAAGCTACAACTGCAGAAGCATAAATTCAGGAAGAAGAAGCTAAAACTGGAGCAGTTGTTAAAGCTACGACAGTAGAAGCTGCAACTGCGGAAGCAGAAATTTAGGAGGAAGAGTATCAGGAAGAAGCAACAGGAGAAGGAAATGTGAAGGTTTTGGATGTTGTGTCCTCTCCTGAGATAAGGGGGAAGGAGGAGAAGACTGAAGAAAAGACCCCTGTGTCAAAGAAACGAAGAAAAAATCCAGGGGACAAGGGTCATACATCCATTACAGCAAAGAAAAGAAAAACCAGAGTTGTCACAGCATCAGTAGCATCATGCAGTGGAGACCGACCAGTTGAAATGGTGAAGAAAAGGAGGATTCGATCCATGGCAGCAACAGAGAGATCATGTGCAGTTGGGGTTAATAGTGAAGTACCCTCAGCAGAGATAGTAGGAGCAATCAGAGCAAATATTGAGTTACCTATGGTAGAAATAGCACCTGTAATAGGGGTAGATATAGAAATTCTCATTCTGAACCCCAAGTCACCTGCTGTTACACAGGAAGCTTCCATAGAAGAACCTCAAATTGAAAACCTCTTGTTTGAAAATGAATTATTAAAGGAGGAGGTGTAGACATTGCGAAATGAGTTGGAAAGATTGAAGGGAGTAGTTGGAAAACAAGCAGAGAAGAATTTGAACACATTGTTAGATGCTGCAAATTTATTAGAAAATTCATCTCTTACATTAGAAAATGAGGAGCAAGGAGAGATTGTTTGCCCGGAATGTGGAGACATATTCTTTGCAGAAGGACGCAGCGTTATGGTGTTTGGAGTTGTATCA
The DNA here is from genome assembly GCA_027924585.1 of Larix kaempferi. Taxonomy (NCBI): domain Eukaryota; kingdom Viridiplantae; phylum Streptophyta; class Pinopsida; order Pinales; family Pinaceae; genus Larix; species Larix kaempferi. The sequence continues at coordinate 230,980 of BSBM01000234.1, read as the reverse complement.
CAAAAGCATGCATAGATAGAGCAGGAGGAAGAAAAAACACCAGAGACAGAATTGAGGGGGGGGAATGAGCCAAAAATTGAAGTGATCCCTGATTTGAATATAGGAGATGAAACAGTGCAGTCCCAGCCATCAGGGGATACCAAACTTCTTCAGGACCAATCTCATCAATCAAAGGGATTTGAGATAACCCAGAAACAATATCAGTAGTTCGAATAAATTGAAAGGCAGGGGGCTGTTACACAAGAACCAACACCCTTGGAAATATATAGTGAGGCTGCAACTCAGACAACAATATTTGATATCAAGGATCAAGAAGAGAACACTGTTACACAAGAACCAGTGTTTTCAAAATCATTTGTTGAAGTTGCAACACAAACTGAGATGGCTGAGGTCGAAATGGAAAGAAAGGATGTTGTCACACAAGAACTAGCATTCCTAAGAACATTTGCTGAGACTGTAACACAAACTGAGATGGCTGAGATTGAAATGGAAAGAAAGGATGTTGTTACATAAGAACCAGCATCCCCAAAATCAATTGCTGAGACTGCATCACAGGCACAAACCATTGCAACACCAATGGAGCATGAAACTGTTACACTGCCAAAGAAAAATGAGGAAGTCAGTACAGCGGGGGACAAGGTAGGAATACATCTTTCTCAGGAAGTCATTTATCTAGACTCTGATGATGAAAAGGATGTGGAGAACAGAAGAATTCAATGGTTAGAGAAAAAGATTCTCTGGCTAAACCTTGAGTTGGATAAATGGCACAAATATATTGATCAGTACAGAACAGGAATGATCTATCTCCATGAACATAGAAATACCATCAGGGAGTTGAGAGAAAAGTGGGCCGAGGAGTTATTCTTCCAGAAAATACGGTGGGAAAAACTTCAAGAAAAATTGGAAGAATTGAAGAAACTTAAGTCCCTCCAACAAGAAAAAGACAAAATGTATACTCTTTCCCTAGAATTACTGAGTTGCAGGGCTCCATCCCCCTCTTACCCTATCTTTCTCCACGAGCAAACAACTTTATTTCAATTGAGGGCTCTGAAGGAAGGGAGATCATTTGATCTAGCAACAACTACCTAGTTTTTAGAAACTTTTCTGAAAAGTGATTTTGAGGATCAACATTTGTTATGTGAATTGTATTTACATGATAGGGCTTGTTATATTGACTCTCCATCCAATCCCTTGCCTTGTTTGGGGAATGTTCAGCTGAGGGCATTTGCCTCTTTTGTCATCAACCATGTAAAATGGCGAGATGCTTTCCAAACCGTCGCCAAGAATGAGGAGAATTATATTCTCTGGATTAGGGGTGAACCTCGGAATCCACAAGAACTCATAGCAAATCATGCTGGATCTCTCAGGGTTCCTGAAATTGCCCAATACTTTGAAAATTTACTATGGAAAATCGTCATTACCTGTGTCTCGATGATTCTCAATATGCAGCAATCTGCTCTGGAGGGTAGTAAATACAGATGGCTAAATTCTTCTTCATCTCTAAAGGAAGGGGACCCATACTGCTTTGAGAATTTCAGGCAAGCCTTGACAAGGGTTCCTAGATATGTGCAGTGCATGGAAAAATGTGGACCTTGGTGGATTGGATTAAGATTCAGATTCCCTCTCATATGGCTGCCTATGAGTCCTTACAGGAACAACTATGCTTCGACTGAAGAAGAAGAGAAGCTGTGTTGGGAGAAATGGACAGCCTGCTATGGGTTTGTGCCTCGAGAGGAAACACCAGAATTTTCCTACAATCTCACCAATCTTCACAGATTCAACTCAGACTCAGATTCGGACTAGTGGAGATTATTGCATGAGGACATGCAATCGGATAGTTGGGGGGGGATGTTGGGTCCAAGAAATGCCCCTTTTTGTCCATCCTTATTTCATCATTTTTCCCTAATTACATCCTATTTCCACAAGCCATATATATGCCTTTCCTCCAGATCAACCAATAATATCGACAAGTATAATTCATTATTTCTTTATGCATTTTATGCCTAAGATTGTTATAGTTCAGGATCCTAGCCTTTGAATTATGCTAACTTGTGTGGTTTCATTTAGTCAAAGCTCAAAGCATAGGTGTATCAGCTACCATGCGTTGGAATAAATTATACGTGGCGCCAGTTGTTACTCTTTTAGCTTGATTCCTCATATTTTCAAGGGACAACACATTGCTCCATGTGAGCTGTAATAGGTAGCTATAACAGATCGCTGTAATAGAGTATAGCTGCGACAGACAGGTCGCCTTCGAGATTGCTAATTCGTTGATCTATTGCTCGCCAACATAACAACATCTTTTATGATTGAACAACCTCATTCAATGTGGCTGTAACAGTTAGCTGTGACTCTGCAACATGTCGATCATAGATCTTCATTGCTGCACGAGATTAGTGGATCACGAATTGCATTTTGTATGTATAAATATGGGAAGGCTTTCCATGCCTAGTTGGTTAATCATCAATTGTTGTACGGGCTGTAACAGAGATTGATACTATGAATTTCCATCTTTTAATGAAGAGGAGAGTTACTTCCATTTCTGTGTCTTAATTCATGGTGATTAACGGCGTATCTGTTAGAAGGCCAGGGCCCGCCTTCTCACAGAGATTTCCAATTTAGTTAGATAGTTATATTTATTCATTTCCTGTTGTGTGTTGTGGATTTGCATTAGGTGTATTTCTAATAGCTGCAACAGTGAGTTTATGATTGCATTTTTTATTGGTAGTTTATCTCCTGCATATGAATAGTTGTAACTGCGTGGTGTGACAGTCGACTGTGTAGGTTAGTTTGATTATGCATGTGTGTTCAATAGTTGTGACAGCCGAGCTCAGTTCCAATCCCCTTCAGTCATTTATGCTTTCGAGGATTTTCCTTGATTATCAATTAGAGTTCCAGCTTATGTTTTAATTCTGGTTGTTGTTGTATTTTCATTTGAATTCATAGATTAGATAGATTATGATTGAGTTACAGTAGTTGCTGGATGGATCATTTTGGTAAAGATTAAATATGGTAGTCTCAAAATTATAGGATTTAACTTCTTGCAAAATTAATCTAGTTTATTTTCATTCTTAAATCTGTAACTGCTAGGTTGATTTCTGTAGGAAGGTAGCTACACTTTAATTTCCTAGATGTATGAGTTAGATTAGTTTTATTATGGAATGAGTTTGGCTGAGAAGATAGGTAGGATTATTATCTTCATTTATTCAATCAACTGCTAAATATGTTTATGCATAGATTTTTCTCATTTCCATTGAAATAAAAGACCTCCCTGGGTTTGACAATTTATATTGAGCATCTTGTGTGTTAGTTTTAATTAATTAGCATATAGGGTGACCAACAACATTAACGTTGCGTTTGAATTTGAGGAGGAAGAGGATGATGATGATAGTGATTTGGATCAGGTGCAAGAAGAGAGTGATGTGGAGAAAATGCTTGTTATTGGAAACAAAATTCTAGCCTCAATCTCTGGTCAAATTACAAAGAATTAGAAGTGCAAAATCCTATTGCGGCATAGGCTGGATGTTAATTGCTCGTTCTTGCTGGAGCCGGTTTGATGTTTGTGAAGAGAGGAGCTCATTCCTATAGACATCTATCAGAGTGTCGAGCATGGAAGCCATCAGCCATTGAGCATAAGTACACATAGGAGACTTAGCTGAATTACACATAGGAGACTCAACAGAAGTACACACAGGAAGCCGAATTACACGCAGGAGACTCAGGAACTGTCGAATCAATTAAATAAATGGTGTTGATTGACTCATTCAATGGGATTTATCCCACATTGGCAGTGCGGTGGAGTTGTTATGTGTTTATAAATCCCATCCCCAATAATGCTAATAAATTCATAGTGCAGAAGGTATGGTGGGGGTTTTTGGGTGCTTGGACTCCATGAGAAGTCACCAACTTGGAGCCCGGGACGACCTGTCAGGCCCCTTACCTTTTTGGAAAACATGACAACATTCGTCGATCTACCGAGGAGATGATCTTGGCCGTTGGATTATATTGACACGATGGTCATATGGAGTGATCGTGGGCTTAGGTGCGTTAGTTATTTATCTTAGTAGTAAGATTGCCATCTTTTTGGAGTTTTTGGCATAAATGCCAAATCTAGAGGATCACCAAAATTAGTAAAATCCATGCTAAAACATAATTAGTAAAATCGATGCTAAAACAAAATTAAAAAATGATGGAACAAAATTAATGCTAATCTTCACTACTTTGTAAATTTAAAACTAAAATTCATGGAGACCTCAAGCTAGACATAGTTTCTTCATCAAATCTTCAAGGATTGAATTTATCATTTTCTAGGTAAGCAAAAAGCACAAGTTAATTTATCATAAATAAAATGTACAATACACTAGCCAAGTTTTGGGTCAATGACTCCTACAAACATATATCCGGGTCTAATATTCAATGGTTAACCCCTTCAATTGAATCAGAGTAACCAATAACAACTATATATGATCAATCAATCCTATAATATGACTTGATTGCTTGAGATCTTCTATAAATATTTTAACATATGTTGTACCTCCTCACTAAGGATGTAAAAAATCACATGTATATTATTTTTTCACTCCTTTTTGATATCCTTCCACCAAGTGAAATTGTGTGGGTCTAGTGGAAGCTCTAATAAAACTACCTATCAAATTGCAACATGATAGGTCGTATGATCTATGCACCTTTCTAAATATTTGATTCATGCAATCTCTTCACCCAACTTGAGGGATTGGTAGTGATAATTACCTACACATGATGTCTTATCTCTATGGGTATGACTATATCCATATGATCATCTTCTTCAATCGAGGGTGGGATTGTAATGTCTTTCAATTCCCTGGTTTCTACTTCCATTTTATTAATTTCTCTAGGAGTAATAGGAAAGTGATTTCAATCTCGAGGTTTGCTTGAGATCTTCTATAAATATTTTAACATATGTTGTACCTCCTCACCGAGGATGTAAAAAATCACATGTATATTATTTTTCACTCCTTTTTTATATCCTTCCACCAAGTGAAATTGTGTGGGTCTAGTGGAAGCTCTAATAAAACTACCTATCAAATTGCAGCATGATAGGTCATATGATCTATGCACCTTTCTAAATCCGAGTTATTTGATTCATGCAATCTCTTCACCCACCTTGAGGGATTGGTAGTGATAATTACCTACACATGATGTCTTATCTCTATGGGTATGACTATATCCATATGATCATCTTCTTCAATCGAGGGTGGGATTGTAATGTCTTTCAATTCCCCGGTTTCTACTTCCATTTTATTAATTTCTCTAGGAGTAATAGGAAAGTGATTCCAATCTCGAGGTTTGCTAGTTTCCTCTCTTTTCCCTGGAGAGATGGAAGCCTTGGGGTATGCATCTTGCAAACTCTCTATCACTTTATATACTCTACACTACATACTTGGCGAGAACGTTTTCTACCTTACAACTTGAACCCTATATAATATTTATTCACTAAATTTTATGTCTCAATCAAAATTGATAAAAATATTTACAATAACAATGAAAATCTTTCCTTAAAAAATTAGAACATTCTTCACTAGTGTTTTCATTGTAGATATGTGACCAAATTCTTATATCATGAGCATTCATATCTAGTATTATCAACATAGCCTACACTAGTTGTTTACTTAACAATTGTGTAACAAGTTGTTTGTTGTTGCCATGTTATGCTTGAACATCAAGTGAAATTGTTGCAAGTATGTCATCCACTTCAATCATCTAATACTTATTTGTACCTTGATCCTCAAAAGAACAATTTTCAAAGGCTTATTGTCATTATCACTAAAATATCCTTCCCAAGGTATAGTTCTTCTATTGACACACTACTCAAGCAATGGTGTGTATCTTACTGTCATATACCAAATATTGGCGTAGTACATGTTGCATGTCTCGTAGTGTCATGCAATTGGAAGGTAAAATTGGCTAGAACAATTCTCATGTCATACTTTAATGCAACTATTTTGTTCTCAAAAGGCTATTATAAATTAGGTAGAGTAGGAATTATGTAAATATGGTTTGAATATCAATGAAAATGACAATATTTTAATGCATTTATTCAACTTGTATGAGGTATTTCATTTTGAATAAAAATGCACTAAGAAATATACAAGTGAGTATCCTAGGTTGCAAGCCTAAAGAAAGGTCACTAAGTTTTCACTTTCACATTATATGGTCAAGTGAGACACACCTACAAACTCATGATATATTTGGAGTTTACTGTCCCTAAAAATTGGGTGTTGAGTAAACAATTAACATTAAATATTTTAATTATTTTGAAGTATTTTTATTTAATAAAAAAAAATTGTTTAATTTAAGATTTTAACTTTTAAATGATTATTATTTTTTTGGATTAAAATAATATTAATTTATGATTCAATATTTAATTTTCAAAAACAAAACATACAAGATGGTTTAATATATAATTTTTAAAAACAAGACATACATTATGATTTACACAAAACATACGTATGGTGTTTTATGCTCAAATTGTTAGTGTCAGTCATGTTTGAGTCTGGAAACCCTCCCACACTGCCAATGCATGCGTCTAGTCTAAGCATGCCAAATTTAAGTCCAAACAAGCAAAATTTTTAAAAAATTCAACGTTGGCCCCGTGCAGTACATGATCAAGCACGCCATTTAGGTTAGCATGATAACTATGCATTGCCTTACTGAGCTTCTCTTTGTTTGGAGAATAATTTAATATTCTTTACTTAACAGGGCCAACCACGTGAAGGTGGAAGCTCTTATGGTCCCCCCCCCTCACATCACTCTCAATTCCCCATAACCCGACAAAATCTATGTAAAAAAAAATAATTGTGTTATAACATATGACAACATACAGGAAAATGTAAAAAACACTAAGAAATAGTTAATTTATACGTACCAATAAAATTCAATAATTCTATCGCAATATTAAATCAAAATATATAGAGTAGATATCAGTTATGATCATCATCGTCATCAATGTCAATTACGATCATCATGTCATCGTCGATATCATCCTCATGGACATTGTCGATGATGAATTAAATGATGATGATGAAAATGATGAAAATGATGATGATGATGGTGATGATGATGATGATGATGATGAAGATGACGATGATGATGATGGTGGTGATGAGGATGACGACAACGATGATGATGAAGAAGAAGATGATGATGTTGATGAGGATCAATAGGGTGATGACGTTGATGACGATGATCATGATGAAGATGGTGATGACGACGACGACGATGATGATGATGATGATGCTAGTGTTCGTGATGATGAAGATGATGATGGTGGTGGTGGTGATGAATATGGTGATGACGAGGATGATGATGATGATGATGATGATGATGATGTTGATGAGGAAGAGGGTGATGACGTTGATGACGACGATCATGATGAAGATGGTGATGACGATGACGACGACGATGATGATGATGTTGATGAGGAAGAGGGTGACGATGCTGATGATGAAGATCATGACGAAGATGTTGATGATTATGAAGATGATGAAGATGACAATGATGATGAGGATGATGAAGATGATGATGATGAGGATGAGGATGATGATGAAGATGATGATGATGATGATGATGATGTTGATGAGGAAGAGGGTGATGACGTTGATGATGAGGATCATGATGAAGATGTTGATGATTATGAAGATGATGAAGATGATGATGATGGTGGTGGTGGTGGTGGTGATGATGATGATGATGATGATGATGATTATGATGATGATGATGATGATGATGATGATGATGATGATGATGGTGGTGGTGGTGGTGGTGGTGATGATGATGATGATGATGATGATGATGATGATGATGATGACGATGATGATGAGGATGATGATGAAGATGATGATGATGATGAAGATGGTGATGACGATGATGATAATGTTGTTGCTGCTGCTAATGATGATGATGATGATGATGATGATGACGATGTCCTTCATGTACCAATGACGGTGATGGTGGCCGTGATGATGAAGATGATGATGGCGATGATGATGATGAAGATGGTGATGACGACGACGATGATAATGATGATGAAGAAGAAGATGATGATGATGATTTTGATGAGGAAGAGGGTGATGACGTTGATGACGATTATCATGATGAATATGGTGATGATGATGACAATGATGATGATGATGATGTTGATGAGGAATATGGTGACAATGCTAATGATGAGGATGATGACGAAGATGTTGATGATTATGAAGATGATGAAGATGACGATGATGATGAGGATGATGAGGATGATGATGATTATGATGATGATGATGATGATGACGACGAAGATGATGATGATGGTGATGAGGATGATGAAGATGATGATGATGATGGTGGTGGTGGTGAAGATGATGATCATGATGAAGATGATGATGATGATGAAGATTGTGATGATGGTGATGGCGATGATGATGATAATGATGGTTTAAACATTACTAAATAGTCTTAAACATAATAGATTATGCAAAAAGATGTTCTCACATACCTCCTAGATTCCAACATTGCTACAATGTCATTCGGATTCTTCTTCATCTAACTCAACATCTGTATCGTCATCTGGTTCAGAATCACTATCGTTGAAAAGATCGCTCATATTAGGATCATGATCAATGTCATTTTTTATAGATATTCATCATCAATATCATCAATGTCAATTTCATGTTCTGCTACATCATTTGGATGATCAAATTCTTGATTGGATTCTTCATCTGACACATCTACATCGGCGGCCAACTGCTCCTGATCTGCATCACCTTCTTCTTCAACATTGTCTTCTTCCTGTACATTATACTTGATCGGTCTTCCTCTTTTATCGTATCTAATAATGTATGACCAACCTGCTTTACCTGGAACCTCTGAGTAAAAGACCTGCTCACATTGACTTGGAAGAACATAAGGCTCTGTACCTGGTTCAAGTGCCCTTATATTAGCCATGGTAAATACATTGACATGCTCAATAACAGTTCTTTCGGGATCACGTTCAGTCATTCGTAGCCTTTACCATTTGACCTCAAACAGAACTACTTTAAAGGAATTAAAGTAACACTCAAGTATATCTTCCAAATAACCATAGTACCTATTTTCAGATACTTCTAGATGCCTGTCACTTCTAGAGGAAATATTAGTGACTTGAAAAACTGTAGTTATCCCACAATCAAATGTTTTCCTCTTGTCATCCAACTTTTTGATGCGAAATTTACGACCATTGAACCACATAGCATTGTGATGTATCAGCTGCATCATGCCCAACTCGGTAAATAAATATATAAGAAGACATAAATGAGAGAAATATCTTGATACAATGGGAAACAAAGAAAAAAATGAGCAGGGTAAATATACTTACCTTTTTATCTTTTAAACCGCATGCTAAATCAATTTCCCTTTGCGTAATTTCTTCGGGATATTCTTCTCGATGATGATGCACTATTTTAATCATTTTACTTACCCCTTCCCATGATAAGGTACCATAGTATTCTGTACATCGTTCAATCCATTCCTCCATCCAATCAAGATTTTTTGCAATGTATAAATGTATTGCATCCCACACGCGACCAACTATATGAAAAAATAACAATTAAGAATTGTAAATTAGCTATCATTAAAGGCAATTAAGTTTACCTTAAAATACTGATGGAATAATAAAAACTACATAAATTGAGAAATTAATTGTATAATAAATTAAATGTACACTATTCAATTACCTTTCACTTCCCTCATTCTACCTTTCCCAAACAGGACCTCCCCTTCAAATTTGTTGATGGAGTCGACATGCCAAATGTGAGGCAGATTGATATTTTTTGCTAAATTTGGAAGATACTGACTAATGTACACCATGGATTGATATAGCATATATACCTGCACCATAGAAACCTCAGGACGTGCTCTTTGTCTAACAAAATCCTTCAATGACTTCAAATTCCTTTCCACCATCCACATTGACCTTGAGTTTACAGGTCCACACAATTCAATCTCCTCAACTTGGTGTATGAGCTAGTGTTCTTGTGCATTGAAAAATGTTGGAGGTAAATACTTCTGCATTTCACACATTAGACGGGGAATTTATCTCTTCCAATACCTAATATATTCTTTATGGATTTATTTAGATGAAAGCCACCTACAAAAGATGGAAGAAAATAACAATGATCAACCAGATTGAGGCATATATAATAAATTTCCAAGCTGTAAAACACAATATGTCAATAAGCAATGCAACAAAAAGAACGAACATTTTCATGCATATAAAATTGTTACTTACCTCATGTATTTACCAAGATCATATATAACTTATTTTATGTTGTCGTCAAAGCTATCTGGAAGAGCCAGAGGTAAAACGTACTGTAGCAAAAAGCAAATCATTATCTAATGTTTCCAAATAGGAGAGAACAATTACTAAAAAGATTTACTTAATTGAAATTATATACATAAATAATTACCTTAATGAATATATTCCAGTCATGAGTTTTAACACCGCCAAAATCACCTTTTTTGGTTAAGATATTTTGTATGTTCGACGAAAACCCCGTCGGAAACCTTATTTTCTGAATGACCTCTTTTATAGCATTGCTTTGTTGCTCCGTCAATAACCATGGAAGACTAATATTTCGGTACCCATTTCTGACATTGGAAATAATTACACTTTGCAATGTGTGATTGGATTCTGCAATGTCACTACAAATGTTTCCAATTTTATATTTGTCAGGCCTTCCATCTAATGTCTACCATATCATTTCTATTACATTCTTCCTGATATGCATTGTATCGAACAAATGAGCTATTTGTAGGTGCTCGTAGTAAGGCAACCTACTGAATTGTATGGGATAACTCTTCATTCATCGCGGAAGCCCATTCATGCCTTAAATACATTCATTAAACATAAACGAAAACACATTAAGAATAATTCATGACACTCATGGTAGAGAAAATTCAGTAAAAATATAAAAATCACAATATTACGTGAACATATTATATGCTACATATACAATTTGCATACCTCGACGATTTCTGTTATATTCCAACTTCCATAGGTGAGGTGTCATTCTTCGTGGTTTCTTTCCATTCTCTTCTTTACCATTGAATTTTGTCTTTTCAATAGTTCGGTACCTATGGTTCTTAGGGAGGAAGTGCTTGTACTCATCGAACACCTCCTTTGCTAAACTTCTTGAACGACGAGATTTTATCCTAGGACCACATACTAGACATGTAAATTTTTCCTTTGTTTGAAGACCTACTAGATATATGTATTAATGTTATAGCATCAAAAGGTTATTAATTAAAAAAAATGCATGTTTTTTACCTTAAAAACATATAATTTTAACGACATGCAACATAAAGTTACATACCACAAAAATGTGTTAACCCGAGAGCATCATGAATTGTCCATGCAAGTATTCCATGGAACTGAAATTTTTTCTTCCCTATTGGTCTGGAGATGTTATACATAGTGATTCCATCCCATAACTTCAATAACTCATCGATAAGAGGCTCAATATATACATTCATATCTTTAACTTGGTACTTACCTAATTGATCAATAAAAATACAATATTTCTATTTAGTTATCCCTCCCAATATATAAAAGGTGTTCTCATGCAGCAATTAAACAAATAACTCAATGAAATAATATAATTACTTTAAAAAAAATACCTAGAATAATCATTGCCAACATTGTGTGCTCTCTCTTAATCGTCATCCAAGGAGGTAGGTTATTGTTTATGACGAAAATAGGCCACACTGAGTAAGTAGAATGAAGCTCATCAAATGGATTGAAACCATCAGCTGCCAATGAAAGTCTAACATTATGAGGTTTATCTTTAAAAAATGGCCATTTTTCTTCGATGTTATTTAATGCAGAACCATCTACAGGCATTCGAATAACACCATCTTCACTTCTGTTCTTCGCATGGTAATCCATAAACTGTGCTATACTTTGGAACCTGAATAGTCGTTGGAAATGTGGAATTATGGGAATATAACAAAGAACTTTGCGAGGGACCTCTTTTGTTACTTGATCAGTTTGATATCTACTAATTTCACATTGTGGGCATTTGTTTTCTGATGCATACTGTCCATAGTATATAATATGATCATTAGGACATGCATCAATAGATTGATACTCCACTCCAATTTCTTTCATAATCAAGAATACCTCTCGACTTGTGCGTGGTAAATTATTTGATGGTGGTAATAGAAATTCACCCAACAATCTGCAACATTAACAAAAAATGAAATGTAAACAATATATGTCATAAATATTTCATATCCCTAATTTACGAATTAATTAACACTAAAAATAGAGGAAAATAGTCAACTTTACATACCTTAGGAGCTGTGTGAAACAAGTGTTTGATAAACCATTCGAAACCTTCAAGTTCACCAACAACAATATAGAAGATATAATATTGGTTGTTGATCCTTCATAAAGAGGTTCTTGGGACTTCTCGAGTAGAGGAACATCATGAATATCATGGAGGTTTTCCTCATCCAATGGAGCAAATGTGTCTTGGAGCAATCTATTTATCTCATCTTCACCATTAGTATCAATAAATTCATCTTCATCCATAGGATCATTAAGAACTCGATCTTCAATAGCATGATCTCCATGCTCGTCGCCTTGTAAAGTAGTATTTATACTATTATGTGGAAAATAGCTCTCTCGCAGTCGACATCTTGGGGGCATTGTGTTTATATTTACAAACAATGCAATAACATTAGTGTATAATATACAACACATATATTTAAAATGATAAAAAAAATTGTGAATACATTATCAATATTATTACAAGAATTACATTATGTAATGAATAACGTCTTACCAAGGGATGATATTCATACCCCCCTTCAGCATGCCCCTTCTTCTCACAATGTTTTTCAGCTGTTGTTCTTAAAATTCTTCTCGTTTGCAAACCTCTACAATCATTGCAAGGGCAATAACACTTTCCATCACCCTTCGCCTCCAATGTTGCCTTAATCTCAGCATACCTCCTATTGTTTTCTTCCCACATATATTTATTTGACATTCTGATAGCCTATAAGAACAAAAAAAACTCATTAATCAATAAATAACGTACTAAATTGAATAGAGTATATATATATATTAACGGAGACCGAAACTTAAAGGAGATGATTAGAGGATTACCTAATCGTGTGTAGAGGATTACCTACGTAATTCCCTTGGATTACTACATGCTGTTCCAATAAGTATTGGCGTATGGTGGGTAATGGCTATTCACTCTACATAACATGAATTTATATATTGCCTTTAAAAAGTGGCTAAGGAATTGTGTTAATGATGTCACAGGTTAGGAGTTTACATATTACTTCAATGCATGTGTTGGTATATTAAGAGATATGGTGTTTCCTTATAAAGTAATGAATTGCTATATAAATGTCCAAGCGGGTTAGTATGTTGGGTTGTAAGTGTATTTGTGAAAGGAATTGTTACACCATTTTTCCAACTGGTAATACCCATAGGATAATGAGTGGTTAATTGGTTCCCTACGTTGGTTTATAATTATTAATTGCAATAAAGTCTACATTATGGTGTCAATGGATCTAATGTAGAAGAAATTGAGGGGTTGGTAATATTGTTCATGTTCGTTATACTAGATTATAAAAGGTTTCAACACATTGACATGATATTGTCAAATGGGATTATGAATATAGATGTAGACCCTCAAAGTTTGAAAGGATTGTCAAATGGGATTATGAATATAGATGATAAAGTCGATATTGTCAAATGACTATCAAAGTTTGAAAGGATACACCATTGTGGTCTCATTGGTTATCTATGAGGGGGCTAGTTAAATCTAATTAGATAGTGTACTTGAAATCTATGATGATGGTCATGATATTAACATTCCAATTTCAGTACTAAAATTGGAAATGATATTAATACATGGTTTATTCTAGGATTTTCTTGAAGTCATAACAATTTATGAATCCAAAAGATGCATAATCCAAAATTTCATTGAAATAGTTAATTTTAAATCTATCTTGCTTGGAGATCTCCTTGCTATTATTGTTTATTCACCTAGATAGAACCAAAGGCTACCAATAAAAAACATAGAAGGAGCAAAAAAAAAACATTTTAATACAAACCACCATTTAAAAAATTACATTTTAACAGAAATGAAAATTTAAAAATTTACATTTTAACACAAATGACAATTTATAAAATTACATTTTGACACAAAAATCCCAAACTATATAAAAATTTTCTCCATTGCATTGAAGCCCTAGTTGGAACACAAAGGGCGCAACCACAAAAAAAGACTAGTGCATTGTAGTCAAACTAACCTGGAAAACGAAGGAGATCAAAAATTCGATGCGTCAAACCAACGCCTTTATAGATCAATGAGGGTCGTGGTTCCGACGAAAATGCACAATGGTCAAATTTCAAAAAAACAAAAAGTCAATGACCATTAAAATGTAAAAAAAAATGTTCTTGCCTTGACCTTCGTCGCTATAGCGATACAACCAATGTATGTTTCTATAGAGACGGACATCTGTCGCTATAGCGACGTTATGGAGGATGCATCCCTATAGTGATGATCGTCGGGGACAAGATCATTTTTTTTCCAAAAATTTTAACTGTTTTTCCACGAAAAAATTGATTTTAACTTATTCGTGGCAAACTGTTGTGGGACTTTTGAGCCATATGTAGTAGTGCATGAAAACTAATTTATTTGCAAAATTAATAAATCGGATTTGGTAATGAAAAAACTAGAAATCTAATAGAAAGTATTCCTCAAGCCATCCTTGATTTTATGTGTACATTCCTTGGAATATGTTCTAGAAATTGAATATTGAAGATCCTCTTAGTCCTATCCAGGATTATATTTACCTATCATATCATTCATTCACCCCTGTAGCTAATCTAAGCTTCCCCCTATTAGGTGAGATTGATTTTCTTCCTCTTGAGACAACTCTAAGCCTTGTATTTTCAGGATATCGAATTGAGAGGAGAGTGAAGCTTGCTTGAGAAGTATGGAGAACAAAATAGATGCAAAGTGGCTTCACATACAAGAGGAGGGTATGTGTAGCAAGTTCTTTGGGAAGGATGTTGAAATCATGAATAAACTTGAGCAATAGAGTGTTAGAGAGAGTAATTCTTATAGACTGGCTTGATGTGTTTTCTAACCTTTTTCCGTTGACATAATGCTTTTGTGATGTTTCATATTATTTGGAGTTGCCTTTAATGATCTGAATTTTAGCTTTCTTTTTTCCCTCTTGACTATGACTCCTATTTTGAAAGGAATTTGAAAAGATTCGGTTTATGTATTGATTAAACTTTAAGACTAAGTTGTTGGTATGCTTTTAGTTTTCTCATTCATAACATGTAAATCTAATGGACTTTGTTTATAATTGTCTCTTGACCAGTGCAGTCATACAGGAACTATTATGATCATCTTAAGAGCTTATCTTTACTACTTGGATGAAAGGACATCTTTGGGTGGTTTAGAGAGAAATAACTAGTTCTTTCAGTGGTTCGCCAACTGTTGTGGCCATAATAACTTCCCCTACTTTTCTTGACTGTGTAATATAAAAGTAGGGACCCCCATACTAATTTTTGGGTTTATGAGTGTGACCTAGATTGATTTGTGAATGATGAATAATATTAACAAATTCCTATTGCTTGAATGTCCATTGATTCCTTCTTGATGATCTTCATCAATGCTATTGTTGTCCTTGAATGAGTTATTTGGATTGTTTGAATTAGTGAATTTCCTCTTCACTGATGAGTGATTTCATGGTTTGGATAGATGTTTAAGTGTTCTAAGTGTCACTTTCAAGATCCTTTATGTTATTCCCAAGTCTCTTATGCATGGTTCCCAATCACCGTCTTCCAATTTTCCTTTTTACGTTTCCTTGCCAAGTTTCAGAACTGAATAGAAATTTTCAAGCTAGGATAAGCTGCTATACTCCAATCTATGTCATCATTGAAAATTGGTATGTTATATCAATCCCATATTTCATTTTTTTAATACTGATCCATGAATCCTTTCATGATCAAACCAATTCACGTCGCAGTTTCATTCAAACTTTTTTGGAGGGTCTCATGTGCCATAAGCATTCTTCCTTTATTTCACGACGTAAGTGGTTTTACCTCATATTAATTCCCTCTCTCAACTCTTATCATATCTATATGACATTAATTTTTCACTGGTTGACTTAGAGTTGGTTTCAAAAAATGACTCGATCTTTGGCTAGCTCTCAAGCATGAGATGCACCAAGTGATCAATTGAAGTGATCACTAGTTCGGGGATCAATATTTGTCAACCAATGATGGAAGATACCAAATATGGATAATGCATAGTAATACTATATAAATAAAATAACATGGGAGCTGATGGAATTGAATTTGAGTGAAGAAGTTGCAAGAACGAGGTGTAATAGTCCCCTTTACTATAACTCAAAAACACATTGGATTTTTTTTTATAGTGCATAACCGCTATATGCATAATTGTGGAATCATTGGCTTCTACATGAACCCCCCCTCAACACACACACTTATACACACACACACACAATAGAGGGTCACTGCACACACGAGCAATAAGCATTGCACCTGGTTTTAAAATATAATCATGTTCAATGGAATTATTAACCCTTATAATCTCCTTACCAAAACGTTTATCTAAACACAATCCATCTACACAAATGGATTAACATTGGCATCCATTTACCCAACCAATGATTTGATTTAGGGAGATTAAGCACTTCTAGAGTTAAACACACATAATTTGTTCCATACCCAAAGGTTTTCAATTTTTCCCACAAATTAATTTCCCAATCAATGCTTTGTCTCCCAAGGAATACATACTTATCTCATTCAAAGAGAAATAATTGATTTCTTGCTTCAAAACATTTTGATTTTACGAAAAGAATTCATACATGAAAAAATAATTTGAGAATTCATTTGTTCTTGCAAATTGATACCCCAAATCAATTTGGCTGGGACAAATAGTCAAACACTTTGGGTGCATACTCAAGAAGGTTGTTTATAACAATTGTGGGTGGGAAATGATTACCCATTCATTTTTCTCAATAAATATATTACAGAGTAAGTGCTGGGAATAAAATCAATCACCCAAATATGCTACCATGTAAATAAGTACTTAGGTAAGGAATTCCATGATGCTGGGCATGAGTTCGTCTTCTCAAAACATTTGAATTAATCAAAATATAGGGCCAAAATAATGCAAACAACATAGTTTAGTTCACTTCTCCAAATTGGATTCAAGATATTCAAGCTATAAAAATAGGAAGAAGTTTTGGCATTGAATTGCCCAACCAAAGTGATTTGCCCAAGCCACCAAGGAATTCATTGCACACTTTCAAAGTTGGGTATAAAGTGATTCTCTAAGTATTCTTCATTATTAAAAATATAAATGATTATCATAATCAAAAGTTGGGTTTCTAATATGCCCATGTCATTCAAATTGGATACAAGATACATAACACAAGAAACTAATGGAGCTGGCATCATTCTATTTATGCCAACAAGTTACTCATACAAACCCAAGCATGCTTTTATTCTCGTAGTCAAGTCAGATTTGGTATTAGTCTTGGAAAAATAAACCTTCCAACCCACCTAATTTTACTAAAATAATTTAGCAAATGCATGCTACACCGATTTCCAATTTTACAATGGCTTGGAAACTTGGCCTGGGAACCAAAGCTTGCTATAGGAAATTTACATTTCTCATTAAGCTTGGGAACTTTCCAACTACAGGAAAATTCCAATTCCATTTGAGCTTGGAAAATTCAACATTTACAAAAAGTTCTTATAATGTTTTGAACTTTGGAATTCACCTTCAAGCAATTCCAATTTGTTCTTAAACATGGGTAAATGCAGCTACAAGCTTATAAGCCTATCCAATTAAACATTTCATTTAAATTCTAGGTTTGCAAAGTAGAACTTAAATCTTATAGTGAAGAATTCAGTTTCCCAACCATGTAATAATTCCTTCAAACACTTTAAAACACGAAATTTGTCATTCAAACCATGTAGTTCAATACATTTTCAATTTAAACTTGAGAACAAGAATTCTACATGAGTTTGTAGATTCCAAGTATGCATATGAATGAAATATTCTATCATATAAGATTATGCAAACAACTTAACCTATAGGCATTTTGTCCTTATCCCAAATCTACAAATTGAGAAAAAAATGACATGTGCTACAACCATTAACCCATTTATCATTGCATACCAGCAACACAACCACTCATAAACAAAACAATCACTTATCAATTGAATTCTATATTACAGAAGTGCAATTCTTAGACATTTAATTTTGTAGCAACATAATTCACATTCAATCAATTAACACAACATAAGAACATAAGGCTACATAATTGTAACTCCATGTTAAAAAGTTCATCACTGCAATTTATGAAATTAAACAAACACATTGCAGACTCAGCCAAACAAATTCCATACGAAGGAATTTAAACATAAAACCATTTGAATTCATTTTCATTCATCAACAACACTGAGAATCGCCATCATAATTTCCATCAAATGAAACTTCTCTGAAAAATATTGAGATGGGAAACTATATGCATGTGATGCATGCTCCTCCTAGCCATAGGAAAACTATAATCTTAATCTTTCAACACAGTTTCCACCCCCGAGCAGGAACCAAAAATTCACCAAGAGAATTCACTCAAGATTGCATTGGAATTTGATATTGGGCACTCACACAACCCATACTACAACAAGGATTTAATTAACAAAATCTCAAAACTTGGCTGCAACCAGTTCCATAATAACCAATGTAGTCCCTTCCTCATCTTCAATTCCTCAACATAGCCATGGATCCACCCTTCACAACAGTACCTCAGGCCACCATGACATTAATGCCCATAATTTCCACTGGGAAAGGTTCCAACATTATTCACCATATCATTGGTCATTGGTTGACATGTAAGACACACATCCTCTACCAAGCAATGATCATAAATGGCATACATTCATAGGTTTACATATCATATTCAAAACACTGCAGATAGCTCATACCTCCTTTTCCTTTAGAGAAAAATTTCAAAAATTTGGAAGGTGACCAAAAATGAATTGCATGGTTCAATTTTCCTCATGCATGCATTGGTTTTGTTTCATGAATCACAAAACCCAAGTGGGCTCTCCAAGAGACCCACCACCTTTAAGATTTAATACTTTCACCTAAGCACCCACTTAGGCCATGAGCAAGGTTTAAGGATTAATACAAGAGGATTTTGACTTAAACATCATAAATGTACTTTTTGGATTTTATTTAAACCATGGCCATGTGATTAACCCCTTAGGACTATTCACACCCCCCTTCACTCTCTTACTGGTGAATTCATTGGTCCCCAATACTCTTTCAATGTTACTGCCTCAGATGCAGCTAGTTGTATGTTTTTATTAATTATAATTGTTCAAGTACATATGACTATGTCTCGACCCTTTAGGCCAATTAACTTAATAATTACATTATGTACACATAAAACTGGGGGTGTTACATTCCCCTCCCCCTTAGCTTAATGTCGTCCTTGGTGTTCACATGTAAACCAAAACATGCAACATTTTACATTGCAAAATTTCAAAACAGATACGAGTACTATGCCCGCATCACTTCTTCAAGCTCCCATGTAGCTTCTTTAGGGCTGTAATAGGTCCATTGGACCTTTTACCTATCCTATGGTACTATTGCTGAGTATTCTGGTCCTCCAATCCAAAATGCATACTGGATGAACCTGGATTTCTCCCTCAGGTTCTACATGTATCAAGGAACAATCAAGTCTATGAGTAGGACCATGCACATACTTCTTCAACAATGAAACATTATGTATTTTAACATTGGGTGGTAGGGCCAACTCATAAGCTACTGGTCCCACTTTTCTTAGGACATCAAATGTCCAAAAAATACGGCTAACAACGTTTTACAGTTGCGTAGATTTAATGAACTCTTTTTTCCTCTTACTTTTATAAATACTTTGTTACCATTTCAAAATTCTTTGTCAGCATAACTCTTATGTTTGTCCTGTGCCACTTTCAAATTTTGTTTGATTTTGGCCATCTTCTCTTCCATATACTGTAGCATTTTGGGCCCAATTATCAATCTTTCCATAGGATTGTCCTAGCTCACTAGAACATTAAACCCTCTTCCATATAATGCTGCAATTTGACTCATTTTTAATGATTCCTGAAAACCATTGTTATAGGAAAAATATTCCAGGTACAGGTAGTCTTCCCACTTGGTAGGCATGTCCATCACATACATTCTAAACATGTCTTCAATAATTTGGTTATCTCTTTCATTTTTCCCATATGTCTGTGGACAGTAAGCTGTATTGAGATTTCACTTAGTTCCAATTTCTTTAATCAAACCTCTCCATAAGTTTGAAGTAAACTTGGAATCCCGGTCTGAAACAATTGCCTTGGGAATTCCATGCAACCTAGTAATCTCTTTCATATATACTTTTGAAATATTTGTTTCCTTGAAAGTGGATTAAACAGGTATAAAGTGAGTATATTTTGTTAATTTATACACCACAACCATGATGGAATCATGTTTCTTTTCCATCCCGGGTAATTTAGTAATAAAATCTATAGATACCACATCTCATTTCCATGATTATGGAATTGACAATTGGTGTAATAAACTAGCAACGTGCCTGTGCTTTTATTTCACTCTTTGACATTCAAAACACTAAACAGTGAACGTGACCACTTCTTTCTTCATGCCTAGCGAATAATACTCTTTCTTAATGGTTTTCAAAGTATTTTGGTACCCAGGGTGACCTGCAAAAGGAACATTATTCATTTCCTACAAAATTGTTTTCTTCAATTCTTTTTCAGCTAGTACACAAATTCTACCACTAAAATGAAGAATTCCATCTTCACGCAATGAATATTTAGCAAATTTTAATGGCCTATTACCTACCTGCAATGCTGCCATAACCTGCAAATAATGTTCATCAGCTTTTGATGCTTATAGCAACTCAACGAATTTTAAAATGTAAAAAAAAAATGTTCTTGCCTTGACCTTCGTCGCTATAGCGATACAACCAATGTATGTTTCTATAGAGACGGACATCCGTCGCTATAGCGACGTTATGGAGGATGCGTCGCTATAGTGATGATCGTCGGGGACAAGATCATTTTTTTCCAAAATTTTTAACTTTTTTTCCACGAAAAAATTGATTTTAACTTATTCGTGGCAAACTGTTGTGGGACTTTTGAGCCATATGTAGTAGTGCATGAAAACTAATTTATTTGCAAAATTAATAAATCGGATTTGTTAATGAAAAAACTAGAAATCTAATAGAAAGTATTCCTCAAGCCATCCTTGATTTTATGTGTACATTCCTTGGAATATGTTCTAGAAATTGAATATTGAAGATCCTCTTAGTCCTATCCAGGATTATATTTACCTATCATATCATTCATTCACCCCTGTAGCTAATCTAAGCTTTCCCCTATTAGGTGAGATTGATTTTCTTCCTCTTGAGACAACTCTAAGCCTTGTATTTTCAGGATATCGAATTGAGAGGAGAGTGAAGCTTGCTTGAGAAGTATGGAGAACCAAATAGATGCAAAGTGGCTTCACATACAAGAGGAGGGTATGTGTAGCAAGTTCTTTGGGAAGGATGTTGAAATCATGAATAAACTTGAGCAATAGAGTGTTAGAGAGAGTAATTCTTATAGACTGGCTTGATGTGTTTTCTAACCTTTTTCCGTTGACATAATGCTTTTGTGATGTTTCATATTATTTGGAGTTGCCTTTAATGATCTGAATTTTAGCTTTCTTTTTTCCCTCTTGACTATGACTCCTATTTTGAAAGGAATTTGAAAAGATTCGGTTTATGTATTGATTAAACTTTAAGACTAAGTTGTTGGTATGCTTTTAGTTTCATCATTCATAACATGTAAATCTAATGGGCTTTGTTTCTAATTGTCTCTTGACCAGTGCAGTCATACAGGAACTATTATGATCATCTGAAGAGCTTATCTTTACTACTTGGATGAAAGGACATCTTTGGGTGGTTTAGAGAGAAATAACTAGTTCTTTCAGTGGTTCGCCAACTGTTGTGGCCATAATAACTTCCCCTACTTTTCTTGACTGTGTAATATAAAAGTAGGGACCCCCATACTAATTTTTGGGTTTATGAGTGTGACATAGATTGATTTGTGAATGATGAATAATATTAACAAATTCCTATTGCTTGAATGTCCATTGATTCCTTCTTGATGATCTTCATCAATGCTATTGTTGTCCTTGAATGAGTTATTTGGATTGTTTGAATTAGTGAATTTCCTCTTCACTGATGAGTGATTTCATGGTTTGGATAGATGTTTAAGTGTTCTAAGTGTCACGTTCAAGATCCTTTATGTTACTCCCAAGTCTCTTATGCATGGTTCCCAATCACCGTCTTCCAATTTTCCTTTTTACGTTTCCTTGCCAAGTTTCAGAACTGAATAGAAATTTTCAAGCCAGGATAAGCTGCTATACTCCAATCTATGTCATCATTGAAAATTGGTATGTTATATCAATCCCATATTTCATTTTTTTTATACTGATCCATGAATCCTTTCATGATCAAACCAATTCACGTTGCAGTTTCATTCAAACTTTTTTGGAGGGTCTCATGTGCCATAAGCATTCTTCCTTTATTTCACGACGTAAGTGGTTTTACCTCATATTAATTCCCTCTCTCAACTCTTATCATATCTATATGACATTAATTTTTCACTGGTTGACTTAGAGTTGGTTTCAAAAAATGACTCGATCTTTGGCTAGCTCTCAAGCATGAGATGCACCAAGTGATCAATTGAAGTGATCACTAGTTCGGGGATCAATATTTGTCAACCAATGATGGAAGATACCAAATATGGATAATGCATAGTAATACTATATAAATAAAATAACATGGGAGCTGATGGAATTGAATTTGAGTGAAGAAGTTGCAAGAACGAGGTGTAATAGTCCCCTTTACTATAACTCAAAAACACATTGGATTTTTTTTTTATAGTGCATAACCGATATATGCATAATTGTGGAATCATTGGCTTCTACATGAACCCCCCCGCAACACACACACTTATACACACACACACACAATAGAGGGTCACTTCACACACGAGCAATAAGCATTGCACCTGGTTTTAAAATATAATCATGTTCAAGGGAATTATTAACCCTTATAATCTCCTTACCAAAACGTTTATCTAAACACAATCCATCTACACAAATGGATTAACATTGGCATCCATTTACCCAACCAATGATTTGATTTAGGGAGATTAAGCACTTCTAGAGTTAAACACACATAATTTGTTCCATACCCAAAGGTTTTCAATTTTTCCCACAAATTAATTTCCCAATCACTGCTTTGTCTCCCAAGGAATACATACTTATCTCATTCAAAGAGAAATAATTGATTTCTTGCTTCAAAACATTTTGATTTTACGAAAAGAATTCATACATGAAAAAATAATTTGAGAATTCATTTGTTCTTGCAAATTGATACCCCAAATCAATTTGGCTGGGACAAATAGTCAAACACTTTGGGTGCATACTCAAGAAGGTTGTTTATAACAATTGTGGGTGGGAAATGATTACCCATTCATTTTTCTCAATAAATATATTACAGAGTAAGTGCTGGGAATAAAATCAATCACCCAAATATGCTACCATGTAAATAAGTACTTAGGTAAGGAATTCCATGATGCTGGGCATGAGTTCGTCTTCTCAAAACATTTGAATTAATCAAAATATAGGGCCAAAATAATGCAAACAACATAGTTTAGTTCACTTCTCCAAATTGGATTCAAGATATTCAAGCTATAAAAATAGGAAGAAGTTTTGGCATTGAATTGCCCAACCAAAGTGATTTTCCCAAGCCACCAAGGAATTCATTGCACACTTTCAAAGTTGGGTATAAAGTGATTCTCTAAGTATTCTTCATTATTAAAAATATAAATGCTTATCATAATCAAAAGTTGGGTTTCTAATATGCCCATGTCATTCAAATTGGATACAAGATACATAACACAAGAAACTAATGGAGCTGGCATCATTCTATTTATGCCAACAAGTTACTCATACAAACCCAAGCATGCTTTTATTCTCGTAGTCAAGTCAGATTTGGTATTAGTCTTGGAAAAATAAACCTTCCAACCCACCTAATTTTACTAAAATAATTTAGCAAATGCATGCTACACCGATTTCCAATTTTACAATGGCTTGGAAACTTGGCCTGGGAACCAAAGCTTGCTATAGGAAATTTACATTTCTCATTAAGCTTGGGAACTTTCCAACTACAGGAAAATTCCAATTCCATTTGAGCTTGGAAAATTCAACATTTACAAAAAGTTCTTATAATGTTTTGAACTTTGGAATTCACCTTCAAGCAATTCCAATTTGTTCTTAAACATGGGTAAATGCAGCTACAAGCTTATAAGCCTATCCAATTAAACATTTCATTTAAATTCTAGGTTTGCAAAGTAGAACTTAAATCTTATAGTGAAGAATTCAGTTTCCCAACCATGTAATGATTCCTTCAAACACTTTAAACCATGAAATTTGTCATTCAAACCATGTAGTTCAATACATTTTCAATTTAAACTTGAGAACAAGAATTCTACATGAGTTTGTAGATTCCAAGTATGCATATGAATGAAATATTCTATCATATAAGATTATGCAAACAACTTAAAACTATAGGCATTTTGTCCTTATCCCAAATCTACAAATTGAGAAAAAAATGACATGTGCTACAACCATTAACCCATTTATCATTGCATACCAGCAACACAACCACTCATAAACAAAACAATCACTTATCAATTGAATTCTATATTACAGAAGTGCAATTCTTAGACATTTAATTTTGTAGCAACATAATTCACATTCAATCAATTAACAAAACATAAGAACATAAGGCTACATAATTGTAACTCCATGTTAAAAAGTTCATCACTGCAATTTATGAAATTAAACAAACACATTGCAGACTCAGCCAAACAAATTCCATACGAAGGAATTGAAACATAAAACCATTTGAATTCATTTTCATTCATCAACAACACTGAGAATCGCCATCATAATTTCCATCAAATGAAACTTCTCTGAAAAATATTGATATGGGAAACTATATGCATGTGATGCATGCTCCTCCTAGCCATAGGAAAACTATACTCTTAATCTTTCAACACAGTTTCCACCCCCGAGCAGGAACCAAAAATTCACCAAGAGAATTCACTCAAGATTACATTGGAATTTGATATTGGGCACTCACACAACCCATACTACAACAAGGATTTAATTAACAAAATCTCAAAACTTGGCTGCAACCAGTTCCATAATAACCAATGTAGTCCCTTCCTCATCTTCAATTCCTCAACATAGCCATGGATCCACCCTTCACAACAGTACCTCAGGCCACCATGACATTAATGCCCATAATTTCCACTGGGAAAGGTTCCAACATTATTCACCATATCATTGGTCATTGGTTGACATGTAAGACACACATCCTCTACCAAGCAATGATCAGAAATGGCATACATTCATAGGTTTACATATCATATTCAAAACACTGCAGATAGCTCATACCTCCTTTTCCTTTAGAGAAAAATTTCAAAAATTTGGAAGGTGACCAAAAATGAATTGCATGGTTCAATTTTCCTCATGCATGCATTGGTTTTGCTTCATGAATCACAAAACCCAAGTGGGCTCTCCAAGAGACCCACCACCTTTAAGATTTAATACTTTCACCTAAGCACCCACTTAGGCCATGAGCAAGGTTTAAGGATTAATACAAGAGGATTTTGACTTAAACATCATAAATGTACTTTTTGGATTTTATTTAAACCAAGGCCATGTGATTAACCCCTTAGGACTATTCACACCCCCCTTCACTCTCTTACTGGTGAATTCATTGGTCCCCAATACTCTTTCAATGTTACTGCCTCAGATGCAGCTAGTTGTATGTTTTTATTAATTATAATTGTTCAAGTACATATGACTATGTCTCGACCCTTTAGGCCAATTAACTTAATAATTACATTATGTACACATAAAACTGGGGGTGTTACATTCCCCTCCCCCTTAGCTTAATGTCGTCCTTGGTGTTCACATGTAAACCAAAACATGCAACATTTTACATTGCAAAATTTCAAAACAGATACGAGTACTATGCTCGCAACACTTCTTCAAGCTCCCATGTAGCTTCTTTAGGGCTGTAATAGGTCCATTGGACCTTTTACCTGTCCTATGGTACCATTGCTGAGTATTCTGGTCCTCCAATCCAAAATGCATACTGGATGAACCTAGATTTCTCCCTCGGGTTCTACCTGTATCAAGGAACAATCAAGTCTGTGAGTAGGACCATGCACATACTTCTTCAACAATGAAACATTATGTATTTTAACATTGGGTGGTAGGGCCAACTCATAAGCTACTGGTCCCACTTTTCTTAGGACATCAAATGTCCAAAAAATACGGCTAACAACCTTTTACAGTTGCGTAGATTTAATGAACTCTTTTTTCCTCTTACTTTTATAAATACTTTGTTACCATTTCAAAATTCTTTGTCAGCATAACTCTTATGTTTGTCTTGTGCCACTTTCAAATTTTGTTTGATTTTGGCCATCTTCTCTTCCATATACTGTAGCATTTTGGGCCCAATTATCAATCTTTCCATAGGATTGTCCTAGCTCACTGGAACATTAAACCCTCTTCCATACAATGCTGCAATTTGACTCATTTTTAATGATTCCTGAAAACCATTGTTATAGGAAAAATCTTCCAGGTACAGGTAGTCTTCCCACTTGGTAGGCATGTCCATCACATACATTCTGAACATGTCTTCAATAATTTGGTTATCTCTTTCATTTTTCCCATATGTCTGTGGACAGTAAGCTGTATTGAGATTTCACTTAGTTCCAATTTCTTTAATCAAACCTCTCCATAAGTTTGAAGTAAACTTGGAATCCTGGTCTGAAACAATTACCTAGTAATCTATTTCATATATACTTTTGAAATATTTGTTTCCTTGAAAGTGGATTAAACAGGTATAAAGTGAGTATATTTTGTTAATTTAGACCACAACCATGATGGAATCATGTTTCTTTTCCATCCCGGGTAATTTAGTAATAAAATCTATAGATACCACTTCTCATTTCCATGATTATGGAATTGACAATTGGTGTAATAAACTAGCAGCGTGCCTGTGCTTTTATTTCACTCGTTGACATTCAAAACACTAAACAGTGAACGTGACCACTTCTTTCTTCATGCCTAGCGAATAATACTCTTTCTTAATGGTTTTCAAAGTATTTTGGTACCCAGGGTGACCTGCAAAAGGAACATTATGCATTTCCTACAAAATTGTTTTCTTCAATTCTTTTTCAGCTAGTACACAAATTCTACCACTAAAATGAAGAATTCCATCTTCACGCAATGAATATTTAGCAAATTTTAATGGCCTATTACCTACCTGCAATGCTGCCATAACCTGCAAATAATGTTCATCAGCTTTTGATGCTTATAGCAACTCAACGAATTTTAAATCAAATTTCCAATTGCTTATGGTTGAAATTTGCATTATTTGGATTCTTTTGTTGAGTGCATTTGCCACTCGATTCTCTTTTCCATTCATGTACTTAATTTGAAAATTGAAATCACTTAAAAACTCAATCCATCCGGCTTGCCTGGCATTCAAGCTGGGCTGCTCAAATATATATTTTAAGTGGCAATGATATGTTTTTAACTCAAACCTATTACCCATAAGGTAATGCCTCCACATTCTAAGTGCACGAACTATAGCAACTAATTCCAAGTCATCAGTAGCATAATTTTTCTCATGCTATTTCAACTTCCATGATTCATAACAAATCACTTGTCCCTCCTGCATCAAGACTTCACCTAGTCCCTCTAAAGATGCATCTGTACACACTACATATTCTTTGTCCGGATCCAGAATTTTTAAAATGGGTGCACATGTGAGCAAATTTTTTAAGAGTTTGAAGCTATCTTCACATTTCTAGTTCCAGATGAACTTAACACCTTTCCTTTGCAAGGATGTAATCATATTTTCTATTCGGCATAAAATCTCAATGAACCTTCTTTAATAACCAACCCCCCCCATAAATGATCTTACCTTAGATACATTTCTCGGAGTGGTCCATTCTTGTATGGCCTTTATTTTACCTGCGTACATTGTAACTCCTTCCTCTAAAATAATGCAGTTCGAGTGTAATAACTATTGTTGATAAAATGAGCATTTACTTAACTTGGCATAAAGCTAGTTTTCTCTTAGTATTTGCAAGGTTATCTGGAGATGCTCTTCATGCTCTTCCTCAGACTTGGAATAAACCAGTATGTCATCCAGGGATACAACTATAAATTTATCCAGGAATTATTTAAACACACCATTCATTAGGAAAATGAATGTGGCTGGTGCAATATTTGTTAGTCCGAAAGGAAGAACCGTGTACTCATAATGACCATACATGGTTCTAATATCAGTTTTGGTGATGTATTTATCATTAATGCTCACCTTGTGATAACCAGACCTCAAATGAATCTTGGAAAATACTTTTTCTCCTCTCAGCTGATAAAAAAGATCATCAATTCTTGGTAATGGGTACATGTTTTTAATTGTGGCTTTGCTCAAATTCTTGTAATCCACACATAATCTCAACGTGCCATCTTTCTTTCTCACAAACAAAGAAGGAACTCCCCATGGTGA
The DNA here is from genome assembly GCA_027924585.1 of Larix kaempferi. Classification (NCBI taxonomy): domain Eukaryota; kingdom Viridiplantae; phylum Streptophyta; class Pinopsida; order Pinales; family Pinaceae; genus Larix; species Larix kaempferi. The sequence goes on along the minus strand of BSBM01000234.1, from coordinate 202,207 downwards.
AACACTGGGGCATATATAACCATTATTTAACAATTCTCCCAAATGCATTTGCAATTCTTTAAGTTGTGGGATACTCATTGTATATGGAGCTTTTGATACTAGAACAAATCCAGGGACCAAATCTATGGTAAAATCAATGTCCCATTTTGAAGGTTTATCCGAGTACATCTTGGAAGACATCCTAAAATTCTTGCAACAAAGGAAATTCATCAATGCTTGGTTCTTTTTCAATTGATAATTCCTCAACATGTATTGAATACAATTGGCACCCTTTTCTGAAGCATTTCTTCATCTATAAGGATGAAATCTATCTGATAGAAATGGGTCTTGGGACGACGTTCTCGTCCTCATCCAGGCAAGTAATTATTTTATTATGATAGTCCAGTAGTGCAAATTTTTTTTCCAGCCAATCCATTCCAATTAAAATATCATAGGAACCAAGAGAAATGATGTCCAAATCCACTTTTGTCTGGAACCCGTTTATTTCAAAACAACAATTTTTAACCATGGAAGTGATCTTCCTTTTCATCTTGGTAGCTAGATACACCATTCTATGCTTTGGTAATTTGTTGCTCATTAATTTACATCTTTAAACCAAATTAGCATTTACATAACTATAAGTAGCTCTAGAATCAATTAAAATTGAAATGGGTAAATCAACTAGTTTACCTTCGATTTCAATCATTACTTATTGGTGGTCTACTTGCCTTTTATCGAGGGTTGCATAAATTTGAGGCATGCTTTTGGATACATCCTCAATTGTAGTGGCTTCTTGCACATTATAAATGCTGGTCCCTTTTATGATTTTCTTTGGGAATTTCTTAGCATAGTGGTCACCACCACAATTCCAACATTTAATTTGATTTGGTTGCCTTGGCCCTGCATTTTCAGCTATTTTAGATTCACCTGGTAGCTCTTTGGAATAATGAGCTAGATTTCCCTAGTAATTAAGAGGCTTGGACCCCTTCTTTCTTTGATCCTACTTATCTTTAATTTTTTCTTTCCAGGTTTTATGCATATCTTGCTTTCCTTTATTCTACTCATGCATATATTTATATTTTTTGATGGTTTATTTTAATGTATGGGGTTCATCATAAGAGATTTTATCTTTATAAAATGATGGCAACCAACTCATGAATCTATGAATTTTAACTTTCTCATCATGGATGAAGTCAACATATTTAATCAATTCCATGAATCTTCTTTCATATTCCTCCATGGTCATGCTTCCCAGCTTGAGTTTAAAGAATTCTTGCATCTTTTTATCATAGTATTGTTGAGTTAAATACTCATGCTTGAAGCATCTTTGGAATCTGTCCCAAGAAATTTGTGCTTCATCAATTTATTTCACCTGTTTTAGTTATTCCCACCACTGATAGGCTTTACCTTGTAAATTAAATATGAAAATTCTTACTTCTTGGTTGTCGAAATAATTATGTAGTTGCAAATATTTCTTCATTTCCAACAACCGCATTTCAACATTTTCTTCTGTCTTTTCCCCATTGAAGGTGGGAGGTTTCAATTTCCGGAGTTCTCCTTGTAATGGATCTTCATAATATTTTCTTTTTTCAGTATTTGTCAAAGAGAGGATTTGATTTTTCTTCGAATATTTGTCTTTTGTAATGCCTTTCAGCAACTTTATCATGGGAATGCTGCCCCATTTAGCTAGAATCTCTATTTCTTGAATTATGGAGTCCCTCAAAATGACCCCTTATCAAAGATCTACATGCTTATATTTCACTAGAGATGCAAATAGGGGGGATTAATGGTTGGGGGGGTGATTAGGAGAGACAACAAGGGGGGGGTGTTGGTGGTAGGGGGAGTAGAAGAGAGATGGGAGTGGTTAGGGGTAGGGGTTTAGTGAACCAACCCGATTCACATATGAACTATCCTTAAGAATAGGACAAATGATAGTAATCCATAATGGATAAAAGAATATATATTGATAATATGAAAATAATGATAAATGATTACAATATGTGGACTTTAAAATTTTAAATATAATCCCATTGTGTCAGATACACGTCCTTTGAATTAATTAATTAATTAAATTTATATTTATTATTTATTATTATTAATATTAAAGTTATTTATGTTCATAACATTGCCTTGCTCTTTAGAAATGCTTTGTCCTCAAAGCATATTAATGAAGAAGCTTTTACATCTTTACTCTTTGCTTGTAATGTCGTCGCATCCTTCTATGTTATGACGTAGTGGATGATACGAGACAATATAAACCTCTGAGTGTTGAACAAAATTTTTGAAACGTAAAAGGATCATCCATCCTAATCCAATTCTTTGCAGAACGTTGCACTGCCATGATGAATTGTTATTATGAGGTTTATTTGCGTTCGTAGCAATATTTTTTGTTCTTTTTCAAAATTGATACTCTAATTGTTTAAGATATCTGCTTTTATGATTTGGATGTTGATAAAGAGTTCTTATTTTTTTTACTCCAACATCCTTATATGTTTGTTCAACACAAACTTATATCTATTTATTATTAAGATAGATTATTTGGTATATAAAAAATTAGTTGTAAATTTTTAAAGTATTTATGATTAGTAAGTTAGGTTAGTGATTAAGTAATAGTTAAAAAGTTAATAGAATAATAAACCATAATAATTAAAGAATTAATAAATTGATGATTATAACACATTATTATTATTATATATAAGCAAGTTAATTATTATAATGTAATAATTATAAATATATATTAGAGTGAGTTAATTATTATACCATAATTATTATTATATAAATATTATTAGAATACGTTAATTAATATACAATTTAAGTAAAAAATTAAAAAATATATTTATTATTAATATAAGCTTTTATTAATATTTTTTTAAAATTTAAATCATTTAAAAAAAACCTATAATCCAAATATTAATCCCAAATATTATTTTTTTCTACTCATTCACTTATTTACTATTTTATATATGAAATTGTCCACTAATTTATTTTTTATTCATTTATATAATATAATAATAATAGTAACTATTATAATTTATAAGGAATTATTACACGATACACAATTTTTACAGCATAGGCGTTCACCAACGAAAAGCGACTTTCCACCTCTCAAAAGATTCTTGATCTATAAATCTAACGGAATCCTGCAGCATATTTTGCCGCTTTAGCCCATGCCGACCAGATCAAGCTATGTTTTGCCGCTTTGGCCCTACAGATTTTTGTCCGTGGGTACCTCTTCATGCAGATGGGGAAATGATTTTTTTTTTTCGTTTTTCGTTTGTATAGACAGTATGGCACTGGCATTGGCATTCACGATTGATTGTATTTTAGGGCTGCTCGGCATCCCAGGTACAATCTTCGGATCCATGGCTGCAATTTCAAAATTCCTGGATCGATGCTGCCAAATCAAACGGTCGTTGCAGTCGAAGTACCCAACTGTTTTTATTTACTTCTAAACACTGCTCTGATGAATTCAACAACGTTGTGCAATTCGACAGCCAAGTGCAAACGTAATTAAAACCCTCCCGACATATTCAGTTATCAACATTTCCCACCAGCACGGCTGCTAAATTCCAGCTCACAAACACAGAAATCTTCAGATCTAGAAGCTACCGACTGATTTGGCATAGCGGACATGCGACTGGACAAGTCGGTGAAGAGTGGAGCCGAAAGCCGGGGCTTTAATGAAAAGTATTGAACATTTCTATTTACCTGTAAATAGGCTAAAAATGCTTCATTACCACGACGTGGTTTTGTAAATTCTGCAGAATCTAGCCGACGAGGAATCTAGCCGAGTGATCGAAAAGAATGCATGTATGTGAGCCATGCGTGACAGCATAAGTCCCGACCATACATGATGAACTCGTAGGCAAAGTCAATTAAATTGAGCAAATATTGCCGATGGAACCGAGCTCGTGCTTAAAATGTACCTGCCGACTAATTAACAATTTAACTTTGTCGACCTGAAGTGGTCGGTTTCTAAGAAAGTGGTCAGGTGCCGACTGCTTTGGCATAGCCGACAGCAGACTGCACAAGTCGGTGAACAGTGGTGGGCGGACAAGAACGTTAAAGCTAACTTTTGCACTCAGGTTTTGGTTACAACCGACCCAGTCAAGAACTTCTCGCACTCAGTCCCGTGCCTTGTCCCCAACCACACGTCAAAGCCACCGATTGGGATAGACAGCAGAAATAAAAGATAATCTTACATATTTATATAAGCTCGAGGATCGAACCATTGAACTAACGTACCTTAATCCATCACTACGCCATTTTTTTATTTTTGTTTTTTCTGGCTCTGTTTTCCTGTTTGGCGAATCAATGCGAGTTCGAACCATTGAACCAACTTACGTTGAGATCCATCGCCACTCGATCCCTTTGTTTTTTCTTTTCTCAGCTCTGTATTTTAGTTTCTCAAAGTTCATGAGGGATTTGTCCTTGATCAATTCTTAAAAGATAATGTGCACATTTTTAAGAAAGGCACTATATTATTGTTTATAATTCGCCAACAATCAGAAGATAATGTGGATACCTTGTTGTTAAGCCATTTTGCCAGCAAATAGTTGGACATGTCTTTATCTTATCACCAAATAACCCTTGCGTCCGTCTGAAACTGTCGAAAGGGTCGATTCCAAATATGCTTGATGACTAAGTCACATGTAAATTATGGTCGACAAAAAAATGGTCGGAACTCTGAAGTTCTGAGCATTTAGACTTTCGACCATTTTTAAATAATTAAAAATTGAATTTTTAAAATTAGTTTTCAAAATTTAGGTAAGAGTATCTATTCTTCTTACACTTAAACAGAATATTCGGCTAATTCCAACTGTTTTCGTGGATTGAAGAATCAAGGACTTATTACTGGAGCATGTAGGATTTCAAGGGTGGTGGTTTGCCTCTGTCGAGAGCCACGCTCCATTTTATTTTTATTACAGAGACACTCTATTGATTTTCGGTCATGCTTGGATGATGTTTTAGCCCTAAACTTGTTTGCTTATAATATTTTCCTTTTCACACTCTTTCTCGAAGAAAGGGCACGTCCCTTGCCTAAATGGCTGGATCGCTATTTAAATTCATACTTGTACCATCTAAATGGTCTGAACTCTACAACTAAATGGCTGGATCGCTATTTAGATGGTCGCTACGTCCAATACATGTCGGCGCACGTCGGGACTGTTTTCATGAGCCTATAATGGTCGAGCCCTCTTGGCTTAAAAATTATAAGTGATATAGCAAGCCAACAAGCAATTTTAGAGGTCGGCGGAGGTCCTGTTTCGTAGTGTTCGGATCAGACTGAGGAATAGCTAGTCATCTTGCTGAAACAACGTAGAGGAGCTTTCGCTTGGGAGTATACAGACATGAAATGGGATTCCTTCTAATCTGTGTACCCATCACATTTATATTAAGAGCGACTCCAGTCCTGTGTGTCAACCACAACGAAGGATGAACCCGAACCTAAGAGACATTGTGAAAGAAGAGATCCAAAAACTTTTGGAAGTAGGATTTATATACCTGGTTTCAGACAGTGATTGGGTTTCTCCACTCGTGATTGTGCCAAAGAAGAATGGGAAATGGAGGGTCTATGTGGACTACAGAGAATTGAACAAGGCAATGCAGAAGGACCACTTCCCCTTACCTTTTATCGATCAGGTCCTTGATACCTTGTCTGGGAAGAAGTATTTTTCCTTTCTGGATGGTTTTAATGGCTACAACCAAATCCAAATTGCTCCAGAAGACTAGGACAAAACCACTTTCACCTGTCCCTCGGGGGCTTTTGCATACCAGGTACTTCCTTTTGGGTTGTGCAACGCACCAGCCACATTTCAGAGAGCAGTGATTGGAATATTTTCGGAGATGGTAAATGATTGCATGGAGATTTTTATGGATGACTTTACTCCATATGGTGATAATTATGAAGAAGCACTGAAAATTTTAGAAAAGGTCTTGAAACGCTGTGAACAAAGCCAGCTCTCTTTAATCACTGAAAGTGCCATATGATGATGAGCGAGGGCATAGTAGCCAGATCTCTTCTGATGGTATCCAGGTAGATCCATCCAAAATCTAGGTGATTGAAAATATACCAACTCCTAGAACACAAAAGGATGTACGTAGCTTCTTGGGGCATGCTGGCTATTACAGAAGGTTCATAGAAAAATTTTCCAAACTAGCTTCTCCTTTGTTCGCTCTATTGATGAAGGATGCATAGTTTGTCTAGAATGAAGCATGCCAAACAACGTTTACTGAGCTAAAGAAAAGGCTATCTCCAGCGCCCATCTTACGAGGGCCCAACTGGGCTCTGCCTTTTCATATTTCTTCAGATGCTTCAGACACTACCATTGTAGCAGTTTTGGGACAGCAGGAAGGTAATGCTCCTTATGCAATTTATTACATTAGCAAGAACTGATTTCCTAGTGAACTAAACTATACTGTCACAGAAAAGGAATTTCTTGCCATTGTTTATGCCATCAACAAATTTAGACATTATATTACTGGATGTTCTACTTTCATGCACACTGATAATTCTACTATCAAATATTTAATGAATAAACCAATCACGAATGCTAGAGTTACTAGATGGCTGTTACTGTTACAGGAATTTGATATCACAATTATTGATAGACCAGGGAAGGAAAATGTTGTTGCAGATTTTTTATCTCAACTTACTAACAGTGATGACAATTTACCAGTCGAAGATTCCTTCCCTGATGAACATTTGTTTGCTGCATCAGCTCATTCCCCATGGTATGCAGATATTGATAACTCTTTGGCTGCAGGTAAGCTCCCAGCACATCTATCAAAGAGAGAAAAAAGAAATATCATACAATAGAGTGCTAGGTACTGCTGGATTGATGGCCATCTTTTCTACACAGGGCTTGATTTAGAGATCAGAATATGTGTTAGAGAAGATGAGATATTTAGTATTCTTAAAGCTTGCCATGATGAGCCCTGTGGGGGACATTTTGCTGACAAAAGGACAGGTCATAAAGTCTTGAGAATGGGTTATTTATGGCCCACATTGTTCAGGGACACAAAGAAGTATGTTAAGGCATGTGATAGGTGCCAAAGGATGGGCCAACCCAACATATTAGATGAAATTCCTTTACAGCCATAGCTCGTGGTTGAACCATTTGACAGATGGGCTCTAGATTTTGTAGGGCCTATCAACCCTCCCTCAAAAAAGAAAGTTCACATATTGGTTTGCACAGATTGCATGACCAAATGGGTAGAAGCTCTAGCCTTGGTTAAGGCTAGTGATCAGGCTGTGATTGATTTCCTGTATGAAGAAATTTTTACTCAGTTTGAAGTACCCAAGGAAATCGTCATAGATGGTGGACCGCAGTTTGTGTCTCACAAGCTGGAAGCGCTATTACAGAAATTTCATATTCAGCACATAATAACCTCGCCATACCATCCAAAGGCCAATGGCCAAGTGGAGAGTTCAAACAAGGTCATTGAGGCTATTTTGTCAAAGACAGTGAAAAGCCATCGTAAAGATTGGGCTGAGAGACTTCCAAAGGAACTATGGGCCTATCGCACTACATGGCGTAACACCATTGGTTTTTCTCCATATGAGTTAGTGTATGGTAAGAATGTTGTTTTCCCAATTGAATTTGAAATTAGAACTTTGAAAACAACTGTAGAAGCAAATCTGGATTTATCAGAAGTTTAGAGGAACCAATTGAATCAACTTAATGAATTGGATGAAAAGCACACAACAGCAGTAAATCATACAACTTTAATCCAACAGCAGTGCTCTAAGTGGCATGACAAATTCATAAAGAAGAAATTCTTCCAGGAAGGAGACTGGGCTCTGTTATATGATTCACAATTTAAGAGGGATTTCAAAGGCAAGCTACACACTCATTGGTTGGGACCTTATCAAATAGATCGTGTATTTGACAATGGAACAGTTCGGTTGATCACCATTGATGAAAACAAGACACCATTATTCGCAAATGTTCATCGGCTGCGACTGTATCACAAACCAATCTCAAGGGATGCTTTCATTTCACAGGTTGCAGCAGATCCAGATTACAGTTAACGCCAGGGCAGGGAGTTTTCTCAACCCCTGTGAATTTTTAAGAACTGCAACTTCCACATCATTTGTACATAAATAATTTATTTTTCATTCTGTATTTTATCTATTTTTCATTTTGCACTTGATCGGTTTGTTTTGAATATTTGTGTGTAGGGATTAATCAAAGGAACAACAGTCGTGTTGGGCTAGACGATTGCAGGCACCTTACATTGTTTCCTGATTTAATAAAGCTCTTTGAAGAAGATGGATGATTTGTTAGTTTTTCAGCAGCTAGCTGAAAGTCCGCCTATTACTCATTTTTACACAACTGCAATTCCTTACCTTGCTCATTCTTCCTATTTCCGCGGCTGTAACTCTGCCATTTTCCATTCACTTCTTTTTTTTTAGCAGCTGCAACTCCACTATTCTTTCCTATTTCGCTAAGTCTAGCAGCTGTGACTCCGCTATTTCCACTTCATTTTCGCTCTTTGCCAGCAGCTGCGACTCCGCCATTTTTTCCTATTCTGCTAAGTTCAGTATCTGCGACTCCGCTATTCTTCATTCATTTTACTTTTTCTCCGTACAGCTATGACTCCGCTAGAATTTCTTCATGCCCACTGCAACTCCACTAGTTGTCCTTTTTCTGAATTAATGCCGGTAATAATGACTCAATATGGCATCAATTTGAATGCTCGCTCCAAGGATCCAATCACAGTCCACCAAGAAGACAACATTAGGTGTCTCGGGCATCTGTCAGCTGAATGGCGATGGCCAAATCACCTTGGCACATGTGCATTTATGCTTGTTTTATTGGGAGGTGGGCTATAATGATAACTCATAGCTGAATGCATAATGCAAAAGGTATGGATTCAGACTTTTACATGATTAAGCGTGAAATTGAATATGGTAATAATGATTATGCATTGTCTTTTAGTCCCTGTCAGCAAGGCCATACCATTTAACCACCAGGGTACCCCAATTAAGCCAACTTTCCATAACTGTCTCATTTCACCGGGATTTCATAGCTGTGCCGACTTTCCGAAAATACCTGATTTTAAACTCCAACGATTCCTTGCATGTTCATATGCTGCAACTCCCACGTCCGGACTATTACTTGCTGTATTCGTCACCTAGATTTTGAAGAAAGGCTGATATGGGCAACCCAGTCCGGCATGAACCCGTGAATATGGAAGCCTTGCGTGCTAATGCAGAAGTTCTTAACATTTTCATAGCAGCAGGTTGGATAGAATATTTTGAACATTTGAATGGTTTCCACACAGAAACCGCATTACAATTCGCCCTCAACCTGACTAATACTCACTCTGAGGTCAGGGGATTGCGCGTGGATGTTACAGAATAAATCATAGTAGAAGTTACTGGCTTACCCCTGGTTGGAAAGAAGCTATTTGGATGGAAAGCACATAATGCGACGGTTGTAAGAGAATTTCTTGCAGTCGGGGAGAATGTTCGTCCAAAGTGTCGTGGGTTAGAATTGGCATCATTACCACGACCCTGGAATCAAGTGGCATCCTTTGTGAAGAAATATATTTCTTGTGAAGGAAGGTACCAAACTGTTTCCTTCTCTGAACTTCCTTTATTGTCTCACTTACGCCATGGTAATTTAGTAAATATACCATTCTATCTTTTTAAAGCTTTGCAAACCATGGATGGATATGCAATAACAGCCCAACACCCAGTTTCCTCCCTTACCAATCATGGCCTAGTTAAATTGTTAGTCTTAAGGGCCCTTGCAAATCATAATTTAACCTGGGAGCAATTTGTTATGGGGGTCTGGCCATTTAGAGGACCTGTATTAGAAGTGGGGGGTATTGGAGAAGGTGAAGAGGACCGACGTTCCTCACATCCAGTTGGGGGGGAGGTTGGAGCATTAGGAAACCAGAATGAGGACAAAGATGAGGTAAATATGAGGGATGCTGCAACAACAGCAAAACTTGTTATTGAAGAAATGGTGATGGAAGCCATGGCACGGGAGTAAGTGACATTAGAAGCTACAACTGCAGAAGCATAAATTCAGGAAGAAGAAGCTAAAACTGGAGCAATTGTTAAAGCTACGACAGTAGAAGCTGCAACTGCGGAAGCAGAAATTTAGGAGGAAGAGTATCAGGAAGAAGCAACAGGAGAAGGAAATGTGAAGGTTTTGGATGTTGTGTCCTCTCCTGAGATAAGGGGGAAGGAGGAGAAGACTAAAGAAAAGACCCCTGTGTCAAAGAAACGAAGAAAAAATCCAGGGGACAAGGGTCATACATCCACTACAGCAAAGAAAAGAAAAACCAGAGTTGTCACAACATCAGTAGCATCATGCAGTGGAGACCGACCAGTTGAAATGGTGAAGAAAAGGAGGACTCGATCCATGGCAGCAACAGAGAGATCATGTGCAGTTGGGGTTAATAGTGAAGTACCCTCAGCAGAGATAGTAGGAGCAATCAGAGCAAATATTGAGTTACCTATGGCAGAAATAGCACCTGTAATAGGGGTAGATATAGAAATTCTCATTCTGAACCCCAAGTCACTTGCTGTTACACAGGAAGCTTCCATAGAAGAACCTCAAATTGAAAACCTCTTGTTTGAAAATGAATTATTAAAGGAGGAGGTGTAGATATTGCGAAATGAGTTGGAAAGATTGAAGGGAGTAGTTGGAAAACAAGCAGAGAAGAATTTGAACACATTGTTAGATGCTGCAAATTTATTAGAAAATTCATCTCTTACATTAGAAAATGAGGAGCAAGGAGAGATTGTTTGCCCGGAATGTGGAGACATATTCTTTGCAGAAGGACGCAGCGTTATGGTGTTTGGAGTTGTATCACAAAAGCATGCATAGATAGAGCAGGAGGAAGAAAAAACACCAGAGACAGAATTGAGGGGGGGGAATGAGCCAAAAATTGAAGTGATCCTTGATTTGAATATAGGAGATGAAACAGTGCAGTCCTATCCATCAGGGGATACCAAACTTCTTCAGGACCAATATCATCAATCAAAGGGATTTGAGATAACCTAGAAACAATATCAGTAGTTCGAATAAATTGAAAGGCAGGGGGCTGTTACACAAGAACCAACACCCTTGGAAATATATAGTGAGGCTGCAACTCAGACAACAATATTTGATATCAAGGATCAAGAAGAGAACACTGTTACACAAGAACCAGTGTTTTCAAAATCATTTGTTGAAGTTGCAACACAAACTGAGATGGCTGAGGTCGAAATGGAAAGAAAGGATGTTGTCACACAAGAACTAGCAGTCCTAAGAACATTTGTTGAGACTGTAACACAAACTGAGATGGCTGAGATTGAAATGGAAAGAAAGGATGTTGTTACATAAGAACCAGCATCCCCAAAATCAATTGCTGAGACTGCATCACAGGCACAGACCATTGCAACACCAATGGAGCATGAAACTGTTACACTGCCAAAGAAAAATGAGGAAGTCAGTACAACGGGGGACAAGGTAGGAATACATCTTTCTCAGGAAGTCATTTATCTAGACTCTGATGATGAAAAGGATGTGGAGAACAGAAGAATTCAACGGTTAGAGAAAAATATTCTCTGGCTAAACCTTGAGTTGGATAAATGGCACAAATATATTGATCAGTACAGAATAGGAATGATCTATCTCCATGAACATAGAAATACCATCAGGGAGTTGAGAGAAAAGTGGGCCGAGGAGTTATTCTTCCAGAAAATCCGGTGGGAAAAACTTCAAGAAAAATTGGAAGAATTGAAGAAACATAAGTCCCTCCAACAAGAAAAAGACAAAATGTATACTCTTTCCCTAGAATTACTGAGTTGCAGGGCTCCATCCCCTTCTTACCCTATCTTTCTCCACGAGCAGACAACTTTATTTCAATTGAGGGCTCTGAAGGAAGGGAGATCATTTGATCTAGCAACAACTACCTAGTTTTTAGAAACTTTTCTGAAAAGTGATTTTGAGGATCAACATTTGTTATGTGAATTGTATTTACATGATAGGGCTTGTTATATTGATTCTCCATCCAATCCCTTGCCTTGTTTGGGGGATGTTCAGCTGAGGGCATTTGCCTCTTTTGTCATCAACCATGTAAAATGGCGAGATGCTTTCCAAACCGTCGCCAAGAATGAGGAGAATTATATTCTTTGGATTAGGGGTGAACCTCGGAATCCACAAGAACTCATAGCAAATCATGCTGGATCTCTCAGGGTTCCTGAAATTGCCCAATACTTTGAAAATTTACTATGGAAAATCCTCATTACCTGTGTCCCGATGATTCTCAATATGCAGCAATCTGCTCTGGAGGGTAGTAAATACAGATGGCTAAATTCTTCTTCATCTCTAAAGGAAGGGGACCCATACTGCTTTGAGAATTTCAGGCAAGCCTTGACAAGGGTTCCTAGATATGTGCAGTGCATGGAAAAATGTGGACCTTGGTGGATTGGATTAAGATTCAGATTCCCTCTCATATGGCTGCCTATGAGTCCTTACAGGAACAACTATGCTTTGACTGAAGAAGAAGAGAAGCTGTGTTGGGAGAAATGGACAGCCTGCTATGGGTTTGTGCCTCGAGAGGAAACACCAGAATTTTCCTACAATCTCACCAATCTTCACAGATTCAACTCAGACTCAGATTCGGACTAGTGGAGATTGTTGCATGAGGACATGCAATCGGATAGTTGGGGGGGGATGTTGGGTCCAAGAAATGCCCCTTTTTGTCCATCCTTATTTCATCATTTTTCCCTAATTACATCCTATTTCCACAAGCCATATATATGCCTTTCCTCCAGATCAACCAATAATATCGACAGGTATAATTCATTATTTCTTTATTCATTTTATGCCTAAGATTGTTATAGTTCAGGATCCTAGCCTTTGAATTATGCTAACTTGTGTGGTTTCATTTAGTCAAAGCTCAAAGCATAGGTGTATCAGCTACCATGCGTTGGAATAAATTATACGTGGCGCCAGTTGTTACTCTTTTAGCTTGATTCCTCATATTTTCAAGGGACAACACATTGCTCCATGTGAGCTGTAATAGGTAGCTATAACAAATCGCTGTAACAGAGTATAGCTGCGACAGACAGGTCGCCTTCGAGATTGCTAATTCGTTGATCTATTGCTCGCCAACATAACAACATCTTTTATGATTGAACAACCTCATTCAATGCGGCTGTAACAGTTAGCTGTGACTCTGCAGCATGTCGATCATAGATCTTCATTGCTGCACGAGATTAGTGGATCACGAACTGCATTTTGTATGTATAAATATGGGAAGGCTTTCCATGCCTAGTTGGTTAATCATCAATTGTTGTACGGGCTGTAACAGAGATTGATACTATGAATTTCCATCTTTTAATGAAGAGGAGAGTTACTTCCATTTCTGTGTCTTAATTCATGGTGGTTCACGGTGTATCTGTTAGAAGGCTAGGGCCCGCCTTCTCACAGAGATTTCCAATTTAGTTAGATAGTTATATTTATTCATTTCCTGTTGTGTGTTGTGGATTTGCATTAGGTGTATTTCTAATAGCTGCAACAGTGAGTTTATGATTGCATTTTTTTATTGGTAGTTTATCTCCTGCATATGAATAGTTGTAACTGCGTGGTGTGACAGTCGACTGTGTAGGTTAGTTTGATTATGCATGTGTGTTCAATAGTTGTGACAGCCGAGATCAGTTCCAATCCCCTTCAGTCATTTATGCTTTCGAGGATTTTCCTTGATTATCAATTAGAGTTCCAGCTTATGTTTTAATTCTGGTTGTTGTTGTATCTTCATTTGAATTCATAGATTAGATAGATTATGATTGAGTTACAGTAGTTGCTGGATGGATCATTTTGGTAAAGATTAAATATGGTAGTCTGAAAATTATAGGATTTAACTTCTTGCAAAATTAATCTAGTTTATTTTCATTCTTAAATCTGTAACTGCTAGGTTTATTTCTGTAGGAAGGTAGCTGCACTTTAATTTCCTAGATGTATGAGTTAGATTAGTTTTCTTATGGAATGAGTTTGGCTGAGAAGATAGGTAGGATTATTATCTTCATTTATTCAATCAACTGCTAAATATGTTTATGCATAGATTTTTCTCATTTCCATTGAAATAAAAGACCTCCCTGGGTTTGACAATTTATATTGAGCATCTTGTGTGTTAGTTTTAATTAATTAGCATATAGGGTGACCAACAACATTAACGTTGCGTTTGAATTTGAGGAGGAAGAGGATGATGATGATAGTGATTTGGATCAGGTGCAAGAAGAGAGTGATGTGGAGAAAATGCTTTTTATTGGAAACAAAATTCTAGCCTCAATCTCTGGTCAAATTACAAAGAATTAGAAGTGCAAAATCCTATTGCGGCATAGGCTGGATGTTGATTGCTCGTTCTTGGTGGAGCCGGTTTGATGTTTGTGAAGAGAGGAGCTCATTCCTATAGACATCTATCAGAGTGTCGAGCATGGAAGCCATCAGCCATTGAGCATAAGTACACATAGGAGACTTAGCCGAATTACACATAGGAGACTCAACAGAAGTACACACAGGAAGCCAAATTACACGCAGGAGACTCAGGAACTGTCGAATCAATTAAATAAACGGTGTTGATTGACTCATTCAATGGGATTTATCCCACATTGGCAGTGCGGTGGAGTTGTTATGTGTTTATAAATCCCATCCCCAATAATGCTAATAAATGCATAGTGCAGAAGGTATGGTGGGGGTTTCTGGGTGCTTGGACTCCATGAGAAGTCACCAACTTGGAGCCCGGGACGACCTGTCAGGCCCCTTACCTTTTTGGAAAACATGACAACATTCGTCGATCTACCGAGGAGATGATCTTGGCCGTTGGATTATATTGACACGATGGTCATATGGAGTGATCGTGGGCTTAGGTGCGTTAGTTATTTAGCTTAGTAGTAAGATTGCCATCTTTTTGGAGTTTTTGGCATAAATGCCAAATCTAGAGGATCACCAAAATTAGTAAAATCCATGCTAAAACATAATTAGTAAAATCGATGCTAAAACAAAATTAAAAAATGATGGAACAAAATTAATGCTAATCTTCACTACTTTGTAAATTTAAAACTAAAATTCATGGAGACCTCAAGCTAGACATAGTTTCTTCATCAAATCTTCAAGGATTGAATTTATCATTTTCTAGGTAAGCAAAAAGCACAAGTTAATTTATCATAAATAAAATGTACAATACACTAGCCAAGTTTTGGGTCAATGACTCCTACAAACATATATCCGGGTCTAATATTCAATGGTTAACCCCTTCAATTGAATCAGAGTAACCAATAACAACTATATATGATCAATCAATCCTATAATATGACTTGATTGCTTGAGATCTTCTATAAATATTTTAACATATGTTGTACCTCCTCACTAAGGATGTAAAAAATCACATGTATATTATTTTTTCACTCCTTTTTGATATCCTTCCACCAAGTGAAATTGTGTGGGTCTAGTGGAAGCTCTAATAAAACTACCTATCAAATTGCAACATGATAGGTCGTATGATCTATGCACCTTTCTAAATATTTGATTCATACAATCTCTTCACCCACCTTAAGGGATTGGTAGTGATAATTACCTACACATGATGTCTTATCTCTATGGGTATGACTATATCCATATGATCATCTTCTTTAATCGAGGGTGGGATTGTAATGTCTTTCAATTCCCTGGTTTCTACTTCCATTTTATTAATTTCTCTAGGAGTAATAGGAAAGTGATTTCAATCTCGAGGTTTGCTTGAGATCTTCTATAAATATTTTAACATATGTTGTACCTCCTCACCGAGGATGTAAAAAATCACATGTATATTATTTTTCACTCCTTTTTTATATCCTTCCACCAAGTGAAATTGTGTGGGTCTAGTGGAAGCTCTAATAAAACTACCTATCAAATTGCAGCATGATAGGTCATATGATCTATGCACCTTTCTAAATCCGAGTTATTTGATTCATGCAATCTCTTCACCCACCTTGAGGGATTGGTAGTGATAATTACCTACACATGATGTCTTATCTCTATGGGTATGACTATATCCATATGATCATCTTCTTCAATCGAGGGTGGGATTGTAATGTCTTTCAATTCCCCGGTTTCTACTTCCATTTTATTAATTTCTCTAGGAGTAATAGGAAAGTGATTCCAATCTCGAGGTTTGCTAGTTTCCTCTCTTTTCCCTGGAGAGATGCAAGCCTTGGGGTATGCATCTTGCAAACTCTCTATCACTTTATATACTCTACACTACATACTTGGCGAGAACGTTTTCTACCTTACAACTTGAACCCTATATAATATTTATTCACTAAATTTTATGTCTCAATCAAAATTGATAAAAATATTTACAATAACAATGAAAATCTTTCCTTAAAAAATTAGAACATTCTTCACTAGTGTTTTCATTGTAGATATGTGACCAAATTCTTATATCATGAGCATTCATATCCAGTATTATCAACATAGCCTACACTAGTTGTTTACTTAACAATTGTGTAACAAGTTGTTTGTTGTTGCCATGTTTATGCTTGAACACCAAGTGAAATTGTTGCAAGTATGTCATCCACTTCAATCATCTAATACTTATTTGTACCTTGATCCTCAAATGAACAATTTTCAAAGGCTTATTGTCATTATCACTAAAATATCCTTCCCAAGGTATAGTTCTTCTATTGACACACTAATCAAGCAATGGTGTGTATCTTACTGTCATATACCAAATATTGGCGTAGTACATGTTGGATGTCTCGTAGTGTCATGCAATTGGAAGGTAAAATTGGCTAGAACAATTCTCATGTCATACTTTAATGCAACTATTTTGTTCTCAAAAGGCTATTATAAATTAGGTAGAGTAGGAATTATGTAAATATGGTTTGAATATCAATGAAAATGACAATATTTTAATGCATTTATTCAACTTGTATGAGGTATTTCATTTTGAATAAAAATGCACTAAGAAATATACAAGTGAGTACCTTAGGTTGCAAGCCTAAAGAAAGGTCACTAAGTTTTCACTTTCACATTATATGGTCAAGTGAGACACACCTACAAACTCATGATATATTTGGAGTTTACTGTCCCTAAAAATTGGGTGTTGAGTAAACAATTAACATTAAATATTTTAATTATTTTGAAGTATTTTTATTTAATAAAAAAAAAATTGTTTCATTTAAGATTTTAACTTTTAAATGATTATTATTTTTTTGGATTAAAATAATATTAATTTATGATTCAATATTTAATTTTCAAAAACAAAACATACAAGATGGTTTAATATATAATTTTTAAAAACAAGACATACATTATGATTTACACAAAACATAGTAGATTTAAAAAACATACGTATGGTGTTTTATGCTCAAATTGTTAGTGTCAGTCATGTTTGAGTCTGGAAACCCTCCCACACTGCCAATGCATGCGTCTAGTCTAAGCATGCCAAATTTAAGTCCAAACAAGCAAAATTTTTAAAAAATTCAACGTTGGCCCCGTGCAGTACATGATCAAGCACGCCATTTAGGTTAGCATGATAACTATGCATTGCCTTACTGAGCTTCTCTTTGTTTGGAGAATAATTTAATATTCTTTACTTAACAGGGCCAACCACGTGAAGGTGGAAGCTCTTATGGTCCCCCCCCCCCCTCACATCACTCTCAATTCCCCATAACCCAACAAAATCTATGTAAAAAAAAATAATTGTGTTATAACATATGACAACATACAGAAAAATGTAAAAAACACTAAGAAATAGTTAATTTATACGTACCAATAAAATTCAATAATTCTATCGCAATATTAAATCAAAATATATAGAGTAGATATCAGTTATGATCATCATCGTCATCAATGTCAGTTACGATCATCATGTCATCGTCGATATCATCCTCATGGACATTGCCGATGATGAATTAAATGATGATGATGAAAATGATGAAAATGATGATGATGATGGTGATGATGATGATGATGATGAAGATGACGATGATGATGATGGTGGTGATGAGGATGACGACAACGATGATGATGAAGAAGAATATGATGATGTTGATGAGGATCAATAGGGTGATGACGTTGATGACGATGATCATGATGAAGATGGTGATGACGACAATGATGATGATGATGATGATGATGATGCTAGTGTTCGTGATGATGAAGATGATGATGGTGGTGGTGGTGATGAATATGGTGATGACGAGGATGATGATGATGATGATGATGTTGATGAGGAAGAGGGTGATGACGTTGATGACGACGATCATGATGAAGATGGTGATGACGATGACGACGACGATGATGATGATGTTGATGAGGAAGAGGGTGACGATGCTGATGATGAAGATCATGACGAAGATGTTGATGATTATGAAGATGACAATGATGATGAGGATGATGAAGATGATGATGATGAGGATGAGGATGATGATGAAGATGATGATGATGATGATGATGATGTTGATGAGGAAGAGGGTGATGACGTTGATGATGAGGATCATGATGAAGATGTTGATGATTATGAAGATGATGAATATGATGATGATGGTGGTGGTGGTGGTGGTGATGATGATGATGATGATGATGATGATGATTATGATGATGATGATGATGATGATGATGATGGTGGTGGTGGTGGTGGTGGTGGTGATGATGATGATGATGATGATGATGATGATGATGACGACGGCGATGATGATGATGAGGATGATGATGAAGATGATGATGATGATGAAGATGGTGATGACGATGATGATAATGTTGTTGTTGCTGCTAATGATGATGATGATGATGATGACGATGTCCTTCATGTACCAATGATGGTGATGGTGGCCGTGATGATGAAGATGATGATGGCGATGATGATGATGAAGATGGTGATGACGACGACGATGATGATGATGATGAAGAAGAAGATGATGATGATGATTTTGATGAGGAAGAGGGTGATGACGTTGATGACAATTATCATGATGAATATGGTGATGATGATGACAATGATGATGATGATGATGTTGATGAGGAATATGGTGACGATGCTGATGATGAGGATGATGACGAAGATGTTGATGATTATGAAGATGATGAAGATGACGATGATGATGAGGATGATGAGGATGATGATGATTATGATGATGATGATGATGATGATGATGAAGATGATGATGATGGTGATGAGGATGATGAATATGATGAAGATGATGATGATGATGGTGGTGGTGGTGAAGATGATGATCATGATGAAGATGATGATGATGATGAAGATTGTGATGATGGTGATGGCGATGATGATGATAATGATGGTTTAAACATTACTAAATAGTCGTAAACATAATAGATTATGCAAAAAGATGTTCTCACATACCTCCTAAATTCCAACATTGCTACAATGTCATTCGAATTCTTCTTCATCTAACTCAACATCTGTATCGTCATCTGGTTCAGAATCACTATCGTTGAAAAGATCGCTCATATTAGGATCATGATCAATGTCATTTTTTATAGATATTCATCATCAATATCATCAATGTCAATTTCATCTTCTGCTACATCATTTGGATGATCAAATTCTTGATTGGATTCTTCATCTGACACATCTACATCGGCGGCCAACTGCTCCTGATCTGCATCACCTTCTTCTTCAACATTGTCTTCTTCCTGTACATTATACTTGATCGGTCTTCCTCTTTTATCGTATCTAATAATGTATGACCAACCTACTTTACCTGGAACCTCTGAGTAAAAGACCTGCTCACATTGACTTGGAAGAACATAAGGCTCTGTACCTGGTTCAAGTGCCCTTGTATTAGCCATGGTAAATCCATTGACATGCTCAATAACAGTTCTTTTCGGATCACGTTCAGTCATTCGTAGCCTTTACCATTTGACCTCAAACAGAACTACTTTAAAGGAATTAAAGTAACACTCAAGTATATCTTCCAAATAACCATAGTACCTATTTTCAGATACTTCTAGATGCCTGTCACTTCTAGAGGAAATATTAGTGACTTGAAAAACTGTAGTTATCCCACAATCAAATGTTTTCCTCTTGTCATCCAACTTTTTGATGCGAAATTTACGACCATTGAACCACATAGCATTGTGATGTATCAGCTGCATCATGCCCAACTCGGTAAATAAATATATAAGAAGACATAAATGAGAGAAATATTTTGATACAATGGGAAACAAAGAAAAAAATGAGCAGGGTAAATATACTTGCCTTTTTATCTTTTAAACCGCATGCTAAATCAATTTCCCTTTGCATAATTTCTTCGGGATATTCTTCTCGATGATGATGCACTATTTTAATCATTTTACTTACCCCTTCCCATGATAAGGTACCATAGTATTCTGTACATCGTTCAATCCATTCCTCCATCCAATCAAGATTTTTTGCAATGTATAAATGTATTGCATCCCACACGCGACCAACTATATGAAAAAATAACAATTAAGAATTGTACATTAGCTATCATTAAAGGCAATTAAGTTTACCTTAAAATACTGATGGAATAATAAAAACTACATAAATTGAGAAATTAATTGTATAATAAATTAAATGTACACTATTCAATTACCTTTCACTTCCTTCATTCTACCTTTCCCAAACAGGACCTCCCCTTCAAATTTGTTGATGGAGTCGACATGCCAAATGTGAGGCAGATTGATATTTTTTGCTAAATTTGGAAGATACTGACTAATGTACACCATGGATTGATATAGCATATAGACCTGCACCATAGAAACCTCAGGACGTGCTCTTTGTCTAACAAAATCCTTCAATGACTTCAAATTCCTTTCCACCATCCACATTGACCTTGAGTTTACAGGTCCACACAATTCAATCTCCTCAACTTGGTGTATGAGCTAGTGTTCTTGTGCATTGAAAAATGTTGGAGGTAAATACTTCTGCATTTCACACATTAGACGAGGAATTTATCTCTTCCAATACCTAATATATTCTTTATGGATTTATTTAGATGAAAGCCACCTACAAAAGATGGAAGAAAATAACAATGATCAACCAGATTGAGGCATATATAATAAATTTCCAAGCTGTAAAACACAATATGTCAATAAGCAATGCAACAAAAAGAACGAACATTTTCATGCATATAAAATTGTTACTTACCTCATGTATTTACCAAGATCATATATAACTTATTTTATGTTGTCGTCAAAGCTATCTGGAAGAGCCAGAGGTAAAACGTACTGTAGCAAAAAGCAAATCATTATCTAATGTTTCCAAATAGGAGAGAACAATTACTAAAAAGATTTAATTAATTGAAATTATATACATAAATAATTACCTTAATGAATATATTCCAGTCATGAGTTTTAACATCGCCAAAATCACCTTTTTTGGTTAAGATATTTTGTATGTTCGACGAAAACCCCGTCGGAAACCTTATTTTCTGAATGACCTCTTTTATAGCATTGCTTTGTTGCTCCGTCAATAACCATGGAAGAATAATATTTCGGTACCCATTTCTGACATTGGAAATAATTACACTTTGCAATGTGTGATTGGATTCTGCAATGTCACTACAAATGTTTCCAATTTTATATTTGTCAGGCCTTCCATCTAATGTCTACCATATCATTTCTATTACATTCTTCCTGATATGCATTGTATCGAACAAATGAGCTATTTGTAGGTGCTCGTAGTAAGGCAACCTACTGAATTGTATGGGATAACTCTTCATTCATCGCGGAAGCCCATTCATGCCTTAAATACATTCATTAAACATAAACGAAAACACATTAAGAATAATTCATGACACTCATGGTAGAGAAAATTCAGTAAAAATATAAAAATCACAATATTACGTGAACATATTATATGCTACATATACAATTTGCATACCTCGACGATTTCTGTTATATTCCAACTTCCATAGGTGAGGTGTCATTCTTCGTGGTTTCTTTCCATTCTCTTCTTTACCATTGAATTTTGTCTTTTCAATAGTTCGGTACCTATGGTTCTTAGGGAGGAAGTGCTTGTACTCATCGAACACCTCCTTTGCTAAACTTCTTGAACGACGAGATTTTATCCTAGGACCACATACTAGACATGTAAATTTTCCCTTTGTTTGAAGACATACTAGATATATGTATTAATATTATAGCATCAAAAGGTTATTAATTAAAAAAAATGCATGTTTTTTACCTTAAAAACATATAATTTTAACAACATGCAACATAAAGTTACATACCACAAAAATGTGTTAACCCGAGAGCATCATGAATTGTCCATGCAAGTATTCCATGGAACTGAAATTGTTTCTTCCCTATTGGTCTGGAGATGTTATACATAGTGATTCCATCCCATAACTTCAATAACTCATCGATAAGAGGCTCAATATATACATTCATATCTTTAACTTGGTACTTACCTAATTGATCAATAAAAATACAATATTTCTATTTAGTTATCCCTCCCAATATATAAAAGGTGTTCTCATGCAGCAATTAAACAAATAACTCAATGAAATAATATAATTACTTTCAAAAAAATACCTAGAATAATCATTGCCAACATTGTGTGCTCTCTCTTAATCGTCATCCAAGGAGGTAGGTTATTGTTTATGACGAAAACAGGCCACACTGAGTAAGTAGAATGAAGCTCATCAAATGGATTGAAACCATCAGCTGCCAATGAAAGTCTAACATTACGAGGTTTATCTTTAAAAAATGGCCATTTTTCTTCGATGTTCTTTAATGCAGAACCATCTACAGGCATTCGAATAACACCATCTTCACTTCTGTTCTTCGCATGGTAATTCATAAACTGTGCTATACTTTGGAACCTGAATAGTCGTTGGAAATGTGGAATTATGGGAATATAACAAAGAACTTTGCGAGGGACCTCTTTTGTTACTTGATCAGTTTGATATCTACTAATTTCACATTGTGGGCATTTGTTTTCTGATGCATACTGTCCATAGTATATAATATGATCATTAGGACATGCATCAATAGATTGATACTCCACTCCAATTTCTTTCATAATCAAGAATACCTCTCGAATTGTGCGTGGTAAATTATTTGATGGTGGTAATAGAAATTCACCCAACAATCTGCAACATTAACAAAAAATGAAATGTAAACAATATATGTCATAAATATTTCATATCCCTAATTTACGAATTAATTAACACTAAAAATAGAGGAAAATAGTCAACTTTACATACCTTAGGAGCTGTGTGAAACAAGTGTTTGATAAACCATTCGAAACCTTCAAGTTCACCAACAACAATATAGAAGATATAATATTGGTTGTTGATCCTTCATAAAGAGGTTCTTGGGACTTCTTGAGTAGAGGAACATCATGAATATCATGGAGGTTTTCCTCATCCAATGGAGCAAATGTGTCTTGGAGCAATCTATTTATCTCATCTTCACCATTAGTATCAATAACTTCATCTTCATCCATAGGATCATTAAGAACTCGATCTTCAATAGCATGATCTCCATGCTCGTCGCCTTGTAAAGTAGTATTTATACTATTATGTGGAAAATAGCTCTCTGGCAGTCGACATCTTGGGGGCATTGTGTTTATATTTACAAACAATGCAATAACATTAGTGTATAATATACAACACATATATTTAAAATGATAAAAAAAATTGTGAATACATTATCAATATTATTACAAGAATTACATTATGTAATGAATAACGTCTTACCAAGGGATGATATTCATACCCCCCTTCAGCATGCCCCTTCTTCTCACAATGTTTTTCAGCTGTTGTTCTTAAAATTCTTCTCGTTTGCAAACCTCTACAATCATTGCAAGGGCAATAACACTTTCCATCACCCTTCGCCTCCAATGTTGCCTTAATCTCAGCATACCTCCTATTGTTTTCTTCCCATATATATTTATTTGACATTCTGATAGCCTATAAGAACAAAAAAAACTCATTAATCAATAAATAACGTACTAAATTGAATAGAGTATATATATATTAAAGGAGACCGAAACTTAAAGGAGATGATTAGAGGATTACCTAATCGTGTGTAGAGGATTACCTACGTAATTCCCTTGGATTACTACATGCTGTTCCAATAAGTATTGGTGTATGGTGGGTAATGGCTATTCACTCTACATAACATGAATTTATATATTGCCTTTAAAAAGGGGCTAAGGAATTGTGTTAATGATGTCACAGGTTAGGAGTTTACATATTACTTCAATGCATGTGTTGGTATATTAAGAGATATGGTGTTTCCTTATAAAGTAATGAATTGCTATATAAATGTCCAAGCGGGTTAGTATGTTGGGTTGTAAGTGTATTTGTGAAAGGAATTGTTACACCATTTTTCCAACTGGTAATACCCATAGGATAATGAGTGGTTAATTGGTTCCCTACGTTGGTTTATAATTATTAATTGCAATAAAGTCTACATTATGGTGTCAATGGATCTAATGTAGAAGAAATTGAGGGGTTGGTAATATTGTTCATGTTCGTTATACTAGATTATAAAAGGTTTCAACACATTGACATGATATTGTCAAATGGGATTATGAATATAGATGTAGACCCTCAAAGTTTGAAAGGATTGTCAAATGGGATTATGAATATAGATGATAAAGTCGATATTGTCAAATGACTATCAAAGTTTGAAAGGATACACCATTGTGGTCTCATTGGTTATCTATGAGGGGGCTAGTTAAATCTAATTAGATAGTGTACTTGAAATCTATGATGATGGTCATGATATTAACATTCCAATTTCAGTACTAAAATTGGAAATGATATTAATACATGGTTTATTCTAGGATTTTCTTGAAGTCATAACAATTTATGAATCCAAAAGATGCATAATCCAAAATTTCATTGAAATAGTTAATTTTAAATCTATCTTGCTTGGAGATCTCCTTGCTATTATTGTTTATTCACCTAGATAGAACCAAAGGCTACCAATAAAAAACATAGAAGGAGCAAAAAAAAAACATTTTAATACAAACCACCATTTAAAAAATTACATTTTAACAGAAATGAAAATTTAAAAATTTACATTTTAACACAAATGACAATTTATAAAATTACATTTTGACACAAAAATCCCAAACTATATAAAAATTTTCTCCATTGCATTGAAGCCCTAGTTGGAACACAAAGGGCGCAACCACAAAAAAAGACTAGTGCATTGTAGTCAAACTAACCTGGAAAACGAAGGAGATCAAAAATTCGATGCGTCAAACCAGCGCCTTTATAGATCAATGAGGGTCGTGGTTCCGACGAAAATGCACAATGGTCAAATTTCAAAAAAACAAAAAGTCAATGACCATTAAAATGTAAAAAAAAATGTTCTTGCCTTGACCTTCGTCGCTATAGCGATACAACCAATGTATGTTTCTATAGAGATGGACATCTGTCGCTATAGCGACGTTATGGAGGATGCGTCCCTATAGTGATGATCGTCGGGGACAAGATCATTTTTTTTTCCAAAATTTTTAACTGTTTTTCCACGAAAAAATTGATTTTAACTTATTCGTGGCAAACTGTTGTGGGACTTTTGAGCCATATGTAGTAGTGCATGAAAACTAATTTATTTGCAAAATTAATAAATCGGATTTGGTAATGAAAAAACTAGAAATCTAATAGAAAGTATTCCTCAAGCCATCCTTGATTTTATGTGTACATTCCTTGGAATATGTTCTAGAAATTGAATATTGAAGATCCTCTTAGTCCTATCCAGGATTATATTTACCTATCATATCATTCATTCACCCCTGTAGCTAATCTAAGCTTTCCCCTATTAGGTGAGATTGATTTTCTTCCTCTTGAGACAACTCTAAGCCTTGTATTTTCAGGATATCGAATTGAGAGGAGAGTGAAGCTTGCTTGAGAAGTATGGAGAACCAAATAGATGCAAAGTGGCTTCACATACAAGAGGAGGGTATGTGTAGCAAGTTCTTTGGGAAGGATGTTGAAATCATGAATAAACTTGAGCAATAGAGTGTTAGAGAGAGTAATTCTTATAGACTGGCTTGATGTGTTTTCTAACCTTTTTCCGTTGACATAATGCTTTTGTGATGTTTCATATTATTTGGAGTTGCCTTTAATGATCTGAATTTTAGCTTTCTTTTTTCCCTCTTGACTATGACTCCTATTTTGAAAGGAATTTGAAAAGATTCGGTTTATGTATTGATTAAACTTTAAGACTAAGTTGTTGGTATGCTTTTAGTTTTCTCATTCATAACATGTAAATCTAATGGACTTTGTTTCTAATTGTCTCTTGACCAGTGCAGTCATACAGGAACTATTATGATCATCTGAAGAGCTTATCTTTACTACTTGGATGAAAGGACATCTTTGGGTGGTTTAGAGAGAAATAACTAGTTCTTTCAGTGGTTCGCCAACTGTTGTGGCCATAATAACTTCCCCTACTTTTCTTGATTGTGTAATATAAAAGTAGGGACCCCCATACTAATTTTTGGGTTTATGAGTGTGACCTAGATTGATTTGTGAATGATGAATAATATTAACAAATTCCTATTGCTTGAATGTCCATTGATTCCTTCTTGATGATCTTCATCAATGCTATTGTTGTCCTTGAATGAGTTATTTGGATTGTTTGAATTAGTGAATTTCCTCTTCACTGATGAGTGATTTCATGGTTTGGATAGATGTTTAAGTGTTCTAAGTGTCACTTTCAAGATCCTTTATGTTATTCCCAAGTCTCTTATGCATGGTTCCCAATCACCGTCTTCCAATTTTCCTTTTTACATTTCCTTGCCAAGTTTCAGAACTGAATAGAAATTTTCAAGCTAGGATAAGCTGCTATACTCCAATCTATGTCATCATTGAAAATTGGTATGTTATATCAATCCCATATTTCATTTTTTTTATACTGATCCATGAATCCTTTCATGATCAAACCAATTCACGTCGCAGTTTCATTCAAACTTTTTTGGAGGGTCTCATGTGCCATAAGCATTCTTCCTTTATTTCACGACGTAAGTGGTTTTACCTCATATTAATTCCCTCTCTCAACTCTTATCATATCTATATGACATTAATTTTTCACTGGTTGACTTAGAGTTGGTTTCAAAAAATGACTCGGTCTTTGGCTAGCTCTCAAGCATGAGATGCACCAAGTGATCAATTGAAGTGATCACTAGTTCGGGGATCAATATTTGTCAACCAATGATGGAAGATACCAAATATGGATAATGCATAGTAATACTATATAAATAAAATAACATGGGAGCTGATGGAATTGAATTTGAGTGAAGAAGTTGCAAGAACGAGGTGTAATAGTCCCCTTTACTATAACTCAAAAACACATTGGATTTTTTTTTATAGTGCATAACCGCTATATGCATAATTGTGGAATCATTGGCTTCTACATGAACCCCCCCGCAACACACACACTTATACACACACACACACAATAGAGAGTCACTGCACACACGAGCAATAAGCATTGCACCTGGTTTTAAAATATAATCATGTTCAATGGAATTATTAACCCTTATAATCTCCTTACCAAAACGTTTATCTAAACACAATCCATCTACACAAATGGATTAACATTGGCATCCATTTACCCAACCAATGATTTGATTTAGGGAGATTAAGCACTTCTAGAGTTAAACACACATAATTTGTTCCATACCCAAAGGTTTTCAATTTTTCCCACAAATTAATTTCCCAATCAATGCTTTGTCTCCCAAGGAATACATACTTATCTCATTCAAAGAGAAATAATTGATTTCTTGCTTCAAAACATTTTGATTTTACGAAAAGAATTCATACATGAAAAAATAATTTGAGAATTCATTTGTTCTTGCAAATTGATACCCCAAATCAATTTGGCTGGGACAAATAGTCAAACACTTTGGGTGCATACTCAAGAAGGTTGTTTATAACAATTGTGGGTGGGAAATGATTACCCATTCATTTTTCTCAATAAATATATTACAGAGTAAGTGCTGGGAATAAAATCAATCACCCAAATATGCTACCATGTAAATAAGTACTTAGGTAAGGAATTCCATGATGCTGGGCATGAGTTCGTCTTCTCAAAACATTTGAATTAATCAAAATATAGGGCCAAAATAATGCAAACAACATAGTTTAGTTCACTTCTCCAAATTGGATTCAAGATATTCAAGCTATAAAAATAGGAAGAAGTTTTGGCATTGAATTGCCCAACCAAAGTGATTTGCCCAAGCCACCAAGGAATTCATTGCACACTTTCAAAGTTGGGTATAAAGTGATTCTCTAAGTATTCTTCATTATTAAAAATATAAATGCTTATCATAATCAAAAGTTGGGTTTCTAATATGCCCATGTCATTCAAATTGGATACAAGATACATAACACAAGAAACTAATGGAGCTGGCATCATTCTATTTATGCCAACAAGTTACTCATACAAACCCAAGCATGCTTTTATTCTCGTAGTCAAGTCAGATTTGGTATTAGTCTTGGAAAAATAAACCTTCCAACCCACCTAATTTTACTAAAATAATTTAGCAAATGCATGCTACACCGATTTCCAATTTTACAATGGCTTGGAAACTTGGCCTGGGAACCAAAGCTTGCTATAGGAAATTTACATTTCTCATTAAGCTTGGGAACTTTCCAACTACAGGAAAATTCCAATTCCATTTGAGCTTGGAAAATTCAACATTTACAAAAAGTTCTTATAATGTTTTGAACTTTGGAATTCACCTTCAAGCAATTCCAATTTGTTCTTAAACATGGGTAAATGCAGCTACAAGCTTATAAGCCTATCCAATTAAACATTTCATTTAAATTATAGGTTTGCAAAGTAGAACTTAAATCTTATAGTGAAGAATTCAGTTTCCCAACCATGTAATAATTCCTTCAAACACTTTAAACCACGAAATTTGTCATTCAAACCATGTAGTTCAATACATTTTCAATTTAAACTTGAGAACAAGAATTCTACATGAGTTTGTAGATTCCAAGTATGCATATGAATGAAATATTCTATCATATAAGATTATGCAAACAACTTAAAACTATAGGCATTTTGTCCTTATCCCAAATCTACAAATTGAGAAAAAAATGACATGTGCTACAACCATTAACCCATTTATCATTGCATACCAGCAACACAACCACTCATAAACAAAACAATCACTTATCAATTGAATTCTATATTACAGAAGTGCAATTCTTAGACATTTAATTTTGTAGCAACATAATTCACATTCAATCAATTAACAAAACATAAGAACATACGGCTACATAATTGTAACTCCATGTTAAAAAGTTCATCATTGCAATTTATGAAATTAAACAAACACATTGCAGACTCAGCCAAACAAATTCCATACGAAGGAATTTAAACATAAAACCATTTGAATTCATTTTCATTCATCAACAACACTGAGAATCGCCATCATAATTTCCATCAAATGAAACTTCTCTGAAAAATATTGAGATGGGAAACTATATGCATGTGATGCATGCTCCTCCTAGCCATAGGAAAACTATCCTCTTAATCTTTCAACACAGTTTCCACCCCCGAGCAGGAACCAAAAATTCACCAAGAGAATTCACTCAAGATTACATTGGAATTTGATATTGGGCACTCACACAACCCATACTACAACAAGGATTTAATTAACAAAATCTCAAAACTTGGCTGCAACCAGTTCCATAATAACCAATGTAGTCCCTTCCTCATCTTCAATTCCTCAACATAGCCATGGATCCACCCTTCACAACAGTACCTCAGGCCACCATGACATTAATGCCCATAATTTCCACTGGGAAAGGTTCCAACATTATTCACCATATCATTGGTCATTGGTTGACATGTAAGACACACATCCTCTACCAAGCAATGATCAGAAATGGCATACATTCATAGGTTTACATATCATATTCAAAACACTGCAGATAGCTCATACCTCCTTTTCCTTTAGAGAAAAATTTCAAAAATTTGGAAGGTGACCAAAAATGAATTGCATGGTTCAATTTTCCTCATGCATGCATTGGTTTTGTTTCATGAATCACAAAACCCAAGTGGGCTCTGCAAGAGACCCACCACCTTTAAGATTTAATACTTTCACCTAAGCACCCACTTAGGCCATGAGCAAGGTTTAAGGATTAATACAAGAGGATTTTGACTTAAACATCATAAATGTACTTTTTGGATTTTATTTAAACCAAGGCCATGTGATTAACCCCTTAGGACTATTCACACCCCCCTTCACTCTCTTACTGGTGAATTCATTGGTCCCCAATACTCTTTCAATGTTACTGCCTCAGATGCAGCTAGTTGTATGTTTTTATTAATTATAATTGTTCAAGTACATATGACTATGTCTCGACCCTTTATGCCAATTAACTTAATAATTACATTATGTACACATAAAACTGGGGATGTTACATTCCCCTCCCCCTTAGCTTAATGTCGTCCTTGGTGTTCACATGTAAACCAAAACATGCAACATTTTACATTGCAAAATTTCAAAACAGATACGAGTACTATGCCCGCATCACTTCTTCAAGCTCCCATGTAGCTTCTTTAGGGCTGTAATAGGTCCATTGGACCTTTTACCTGTCCTATGGTACTATTGCTGAGTATTCTGGTCCTCCAATCCAAAATGCATACTGGATGAACCTGGATTTCTCCCTCGGGTTCTACTTGTATCAAGGAACAATCAAGTCTGTGAGTAGGACCATGCACATACTTCTTCAACAATGAAACATTATGTATTTAAACATTGGGTGGTAGGGCCAACTCATAAGCTACTGGTCCCACTTTTCTTAGGACATCAAATGTCCAAAAAATACGGCTAACAACCTTTTACAGTTGCGTAGATTTAATGAACTCTTTTTTCCTCTTACTTTTATAAATACTTTGTTACCATTTCAAAATTCTTTGTCAGCATAACTCTTATGTTTGTCCTGTGCCACTTTCAAATTTTGTTTGATTTTGGCCATCTTCTCTTCCATATACTGTAGCATTTTGGGCCCAATTATCAATCTTTCCATAGGATTGTCCTAGCTCACTGGAACATTAAACCCTCTTCCATACAATGCTGCAATTTGACTCATTTTTAATGATTCCTGAAAACCATTGTTATAGGAAAAATCTTCCAGGTACAGGTAGTCTTCCCACTTGGTAGGCATGTCCATCACATACATTCTGAACATGTCTTCAATAATTTGGTTATCTCTTTCATTTTTCCCATATGTCTGTGGACAGTAAGCTGTATTGAGATTTCACTTAGTTCCAATTTCTTTAATCAAACCTCTCCATAAGTTTGAAATAAACTTGGAATCCCGGTCTGAAACAATTGCCTTGGGAATTCCATGCAACCTAGTAATCTCTTTCATATATACTTTTGAAATATTTGTTTCCTTGAAAGTGGATTAAACAGGTATAAAGTGAGTATATTTTGTTAATTTATACACCACAACCATGATGGAATCATGTTTCTTTTCCATCCCGGGTAATTTAGTAATAAAATCTATAGATACCACATCTCATTTCCATGATTATGGAATTGACAATTGGTGTAATAAACTAGCAGCGTGCCTGTGCTTTTATTTCACTCTTTGACATTCAAAACACTAAACAATGAACGTGACCACTTCTTTCTTCATGCCTAGCGAATAATACTCTTTCTTAATGGTTTTCAAAGTATTTTGGTACCCAGGGTGACCTGCAAAAGGAACATTATGCATTTCCTACAAAATTGTTTTCTTCAATTCTTTTTCAGCTAGTACACAAATTCGACCACTAAAATGAAGAATTCCATCTTCACGCAATGAATATTTAGCAAATTTTAATGGCCTATTACCTACCTGCAATGCTGCCATAACCTGCAAATAATGTTCATCAGCTTTTGATGCTTATAGCAACTCAACGAATTTTAAATCAAATTTCCAATTGCTTATGGTTGAAATTTGCATTATTTGGATTCTTTTGTTGAGTGCATTTGCCACTCGATTCTCTTTTCCATTCATGTACTTAATTTGAAAATTGAAATCACTTAAAAACTCAATCCATCCGGCTTGCCTGGCATTCAAGCTGGGCTGCTCAAATATATATTTTAAGTGGCGATGATATGTTTTTAACTCAAACCTATTACCCATAAGGTAATGCCTCCACATTCTAAGTGCACGAACTATAGCAACTAATTCCAAGTCATCAGTAGCATAATTTTTCTCATGCTATTTCAACTTCCATGATTCATAACAAATCACTTGTCCCTCCTGCATCAAGACTTCACCTAGTCCCTCTAAAGATGCATCTGTACACACTACATATTCTTTGTCCGGATCCAGAATTTTTAAAATGGGTGCACATGTGAGCAAATTTTTTAAGAGTTTGAAGCTATCTTCACATTTCTAGTTCCAGATGAACTTAACACCTTTCCTTTGCAAGGATGTA
Organism: Larix kaempferi; assembly: GCA_027924585.1. Lineage (NCBI taxonomy): Eukaryota > Viridiplantae > Streptophyta > Pinopsida > Pinales > Pinaceae > Larix > Larix kaempferi. The sequence continues at coordinate 169,838 of BSBM01000234.1, read as the reverse complement.
ATCATATTTTCTATTCGGCATAAAATCTCAATGAACCTTCTTTAATAACCAACCCACCCCATAAATGATCTTACCTTAGATACATTTCTCGGAGTGGTCCATTCTTGTATGGCCTTTATTTTACCTGCGTACATTGTAACTCCTTCCTCTAAAATAATGCAGTTTGAGTGTAATAACTATTGTTGATAAAATGAGCATTTACTTAACTTGGCATAAAGCTAGTTTTCTCTCAGTATTTGCAAGGTTATCTGGAGATGCTCTTCATGCTCTTCCTCAGACTTGGAATAAACCAGTTTGTCATCCAGGGATACAACTATAAATTTATCCAGGAATTATTTAAACACACCATTCATTAGGAAAATGAATGTGGCTGGTGCAATATTTGTTAGTCCGAAAGGAAGAACCGTGTACTCATAATGACCATACATGGTTCTAATATCAATTTTGGTGATGTATTTATCATTAATGCTGACCTTGTGATAACCAGACCTCAAATGAATCTTGGAAAATACTTTTTCTCCTCTCAGCTGATAAAAAAGATCATCAATTCTTGGTAATGGGTACATGTTTTTAATTGTGGCTTTGCTCAAATTCTTGTAATCCACACATAATCTCAATGTGCCATCTTTCTTTCTCACAAACAAAGAAGGAACTCCCCATGGTGAAACACTGGGGCATATATAACCATTATTTAACAATTCTCCCAAATGCATTTGCAATTCTTTAAGTTGTGGGATACTCATTGTATATGGAGCTTTTGATACTAGAACAAATCCAGGGACCAAATCTATGGTAAAATCAATGTCCCATTTTGAAGGTTTATCCGAGTACATCTTGGAAGACATCCTAAAATTCTTGCAACAAAGGAAATTCATCAATGCTTGGTTCTTTTTCAACTGATAATTCCTCAACATGTATTGAATACAATTGGCACCCTTTTCTGAAGCATTTCTTCATCTATAAGGATGAAATCTATCTGATAGAAATGGGTCTTGGGACGACGTTCTCGTCCTCATCCAGGCAAGTAATTATTTTATTATGATAGTCCAGTAGTGCAAATTTTTTTTCCAGCCAATCCATTCCAATTAAAATATCATAGGAACCAAGAGAAATGATGTCCAAATCCGCTTTTGTCTGGAACCCGTTTATTTCAAAACAACAATTTTTAACCATGGAAGTGATCTTCCTTTTCATCTTGGTAGCTAGATACACCATTCTATGCTTTGGTAATTTGTTGCTCATTAATTTACATCTTTAAACCAAATTAGCATTTACATAACTATAAGTAGCTCTAGAATCAATTAAAATTGAAATGGGTAAATCAACTAGTTTACCTTCGATTTCAATCATTACTTATTGGTGGTCTACTTGCCTTTTATCGAGGGTTGCATAAATTTGAGGCATGCTTTTGGATACATCCTCAATTGTAGTGGCTTCTTGCACATTATAAATGCTGGTCCCTTTTATGATTTTCTTTGGGAATTTCTTAGCATAGTGGTCACCACCACAATTCCAACATTTAATTTGATTTGGTTGCCTTGGCCCTGCATTTTCAGCTATTTTAGATTCACCTAGTAGCTCTTTGGAATAATGAGCTAGATTTCCCTAGTCATTAAGAGGCTTGGACCCCTTCTTTCTTTGATCCTGCTTATCTTTAATTTTTTCTTTCCACGTTTTATGCATATCTTGCTTTCCTTTATTCTACTCATGCATATATTTATATTTTTTGGTGGTTTATTTTAATGTATGGGGTTCATCATAAGAGATTTTATCTTTATAAAATGATGGCAACCAACTCAGGAATCTATGAATTTTAACTTTCTCATCATGGATGAAGTCAACATATTTAATCAATTCCATGAATCTTCTTTCATATTCCTCCATGGTCATGCTTCCCAGCTTGAGTTTAAAGAATTCTTGCATCTTTTTATCATAGTATTGTTGAGTTAAATACTCATGCTTGAAGCATCTTTGGAATCTGTCCCGAGAAATTTGTGCTTCATCAATTTATTTCACCTGTTTTAGTTATTCCCACCACTGATAGGCTTTACCTTGTAAATTAAATATGGAAATTCTTACTTCTTGGTTGTCGAAATAATTATGTAGTTGCAAATATTTCTTCATTTCCAACAGCCGCATTTCAACATTTTCTTCTGTCTTTTCCCCATTGAAGGTGGGAGGTTTCAATTTCCGGAGTTCTCCTTGTAATGGATCTTCATAATATTTTCTTTTTTTCAGTATTTGTCAAAGAGAGGATTTGATTTTTCTTCGAATATTTGTCTTTTGTAATGCCTTTCAGCAACTTTATCATGGGAATGCTGCCCCATTTAGCTAGAAGCTCTATTTCTTGAATTATGGAGTCCCTCAAAATGACCCCTTATCGATGAGTTTCTAAGTAAGTTATTGAAGATAAAAAATGTGCAAGTGTTTCCCTTCATGCATGGATAGATAAACTTTGTAAATGGTAAGACTAGTAATGTGCGTGGTGAAGATGCTTCTTCAAATGGCAATGATGTTTTCAATTCTGTTGGTTATAAAATTTTTATGACCACAGGGCATTTAAAACTCATTTCTGTCAAGTGCCAGAATTCTATTTAACTCATTGATTTAATGTTAGTTCAGAATCACGTCGTGGTGGTGAAGTCTAAAGGGAATTCATCACATCGTGGTGATGAAGCATTTTCAGACTATATGCAAGTAACGTTAGTTCTGGAAATTTATGTTTCCGTTAATAAATTCTCATCGACCATTTTGTTCAGATTCCTGACAGACTATTTGCATTTAACGTTAGTTCAGAATCACGTCGTGGTGACGAATCATGCAATTGTAAAGTTTGTCATAATAAAATTTTATTAAACATAGTCTCAGTCGTTTGAGTCATTCATGGTTATGTGACTCCATTGTAAAAAAAATTAGCTTTCAAATTATTAAAGAGATTTGCTGCAAATTGTTTAAATATTAGCTCAACTATGCTGTCAATTCCGGTGCTCTCGGCTTAATGTATGTCTGAAAACCTGTTCAAATTCAACTTGTCCATTCAACCAGTTGGTTGGCTCAGACAAAAAGTGCCAAAGCAGTCAGAGTCAGACCACTTCAGTCGATCAGCAAGATGAATTGTCCAGTAGAAATGCAGCCGACCACTCCAGTCGAAGTGAAGCCCACTTATTATTTCTTGCGTGACTGAATTGCATCTTATCAGTGCTTGAAGGCAACCTGTCGGGATTTGACCAATAATTAATATTGCTCGTAATACACCTTCAAGCGATGTGTGCACACACTTTTTTTTAATGGAACTCTGTAATCGACGAATGGAAGTTGTTTGGTTAAATTTTGTTGCAATCTTTCTTTGATTAAAATTTTGGGTCGATTACCTCTATACGACTCAAACAACAAACGTTTGAGTCGTATAGTAAACCACCTAATTGAGGATCGCCTGCCACAAGGACACACGTTTAATCCCCACTATGCTTGACATCAAATTTTTAAAGTGGAATCACATTAGCATGTTGACTCAGTCGACATAAGACATGACTCTATTGCCAAAACACTCGACGCATATATTTACCCGACACAAAATTAAAGATTGAAAATAATAAAGGCTCAACAATAATGAAGCCTCAAACAAACTTAAGAATCACCACAACTTTCAAAATACTCAATAAGACCATACATGCCTTTATCCACATTTACGAAACGCATATATACTTTAACTTTGCAAAAGTAGCATCAACCAAGATTTTTAAAGAATGTGCTTGAACCGATGAGTTTGTGCAATCTAAGCGACCCCATCCCTGAACTTTAACAACAACTTTGCAAATTAACCAATTGCTAATAGAGACTTGGAGCACCTTCCACGCTGGAAGAAGAACATAAAAAATAGTTATGCAATCAACCCAATCTTCTTTGCGGGCATGTTCTAACTCCATCATTTGCATTCAACCAGTTGAATATCTTATTAACTAAACTATTCCCGTTGGAAACGTTTCCTGTATTTCATTTCTGGACAGCAGGAACTCCAAGTCGACATCCCTTGTCATAGGTTCATTGGACGATGGTAGGTATGGGAGACGGGTCTGCTCTAAACGATGGATCTGGTCTAGAGGAGACGACTGCTCCAGACGCAGAACTTCCTTGGTCATCGACTATCTTTCATTTCTATTAACCGACAGGTTTTCCAACGACACAACATAATCGACTATTACGATATTGGGTATCGTGTAAGCACATAATGAAGTTGTAGGCGGTGTCCTGAGTTGACAGCTTCATTCAGGAGTCTCCATCAATTCGTAGTCAGTATGCTCAATGCTTAAAAAAATAATGCTTAGTCGGCATACTTGTGGTCAGTCTCTTCAAAAATTTTGAATGGAACTTTTTGATATATATGGTAATCGACGGATGAAAGTTGTTTGGTTAAATTTTGTTGCAATGTAAGCAATATATATGCAACTCCAAATGTGCTGCATTTATAGCCCAATCTATGGAGCTGGCTGCATTCCATCACGGAGTAAAGACAGAACCGCCAGACTGCCACATCCCGATTCCCGGCTGCCATAAGTGGACAGATGGGATTCGATTTGCCCGCTACAAATTTGAAGGCAATATATCGACCTCCGCCTTTGTCAAACTTTGTAATTTGCAAAAAAAAAAATTGCTATTGCTATTGTTGAACCGAACCTGTCGGGATTGTTCACTACGTCTACATCCAGTAGACGTAGTGAGCGATATCCAGTAAACTGATTACAATCCACTGATTCAAGCGACCACGTTCAAGCCATCTCAACAAAGGAATCGACTATCGACCTATCTGGTTTGAACTGCAATTTTGTTTGTGAGAAGTTCGACCAATAAGTCATCTGGTTAAGCACTCCTCATGTGCCCACCTACGTGCCCACCTACTGTCGCTTAGTAATACTCGTCGATTGTCTTGGCTGCCAACCACCGAAGTCTTCATGCTAAATGCTATGATGTTGGTTGCACGATGGTTGTTCAAATCGTTATCTCTATAGTCTGCCAACGACTTAAAAAAAAAACAACGAAGAAAGCATGCTATCGGCTATTCATAGCATATACGTGGCATATAGAGTATTTTTAAACTATTGAATGTGAGGAACCATGTACGTGGAACCGTCAAAACATGGTTCCTGTAGATAGTGTCGACAGGTCGCTATCCTCGACACTCGACAGAGTTGTGACTTATATTGGAGCCATTGACATCTTTGAAGAGTTGTGGGCAGACAAGTGTGTGAAGCTGAAGAGCATACGTGGCTTGGAGCACGCGACAAATGGTCGACCTCTGTCAACGATGTAGTCGAAAAGAATGAGGGCATGTCGACTTAGATGGTCGACCTCTGTCAAGATGTAGGCACGTTATAAGTGGAAGTACTCTGTTTAGTTTAAAAAATGCAAAGCAGATTCTGTTTGTAACCTTCGATCGTTCCAATGGCTTCTTAGAGCTGTCGGTCTTGATTTGAGCTTGAGATCACCTGAAAATTTTCTAACGCCAGCGCAGGTTCCTTTGAAGTCTTTGTAGAGTCAATGCATCAAAGCTTATTGGCATTCTTCTTTCAATTCATGCCAGTGACAATTACATATATGAGCTTTCGCTTTTACTCCTAGACTGAATAATGCTGAGAATGCTCTTATAAGAGACAAACTATTAAATCTTACAAATGGAACAAAGCGGATGTGAGGCCAATGGAAATCTTGGAATGGTGACATTGTTGATGCATTATGTGGATTCGCTGCAGGGAAAAACAAATTTTCTTGTTCATGCAAGACTTCTAGAAGTGTAGAAAAGATGTTATTTTTGTGTACAATATTAATGAATTTGATTTGAAAGTCAGGATTCGAGCAACTATCAGAAGCAGAAAATAATTTTGAAGCATTTACACTTCATCATGTCTTTGCATTAAGTGTTGTCGGGTTCTTAAACTGTGCACATTTGATATTATAAGTGGTTACTGGTGGTGTACTGCCTTCTTGCTGAATAATATCGGGCCTCGGAGATCTTGAAGTCAAAGTATTTATTAAAAATAAGTAGCTCGGAGATTTCTGGACATCAACTCCAGAGTTTTAGTGATTTAAAGAGCAGTTTCGGAGCATCCACTACAAGAAAAAGGGTATTTTAGCTTCACATTAGCACCACTATTTCTAAAGGATTTGAGAAATCCTCAATTTTCAAATTTTGGTGCAAAAGTGGTGATAATGTGGGGATACGCATGTGGTGCTAAAATTTATGGTGCAAAAGTGGTGTTTGTGAAAAAGTTGATTTTGGTGTTAAATGAATATGTGGCCTTCCATGGTGTATGGTGCAAACCACCAAAACCAATCCTAGGTGGATTGAGATTTTGTGGTGCAAAACACCAAAACCAATCCAACATGGATTGCTCCTTTCTCGTGCAAAACACCAACCAAAATTAATATTATTATTTAATATGCGCAAACTTGTATATGGTGCAAAGCACCATAAAATAATAAATAATACAAAAATAAATATAAATCATATAATATATATATATTGTGCAAGCTGGCTATATAGATATGGAGCTTTATTTATTCCACTTTTTGTTAATTTTTCCAGTTTTTATTATTTCCTCGTGATAGGTATGGGGCTTTATTTATTATTTTTTCCACTTTTTATTATTTTTTTATTATTTCCTCGTGATAGACATGTGGCTTTATATATTATTTTTTCCATTTTTATTATTTCCTCGTGATAGACATGTGGCTTTATATATTATTTTTTCCATTTTTATTATTTCCTCGTGATAAGATGTTTTAAGATTTGTTTTAATGGAATTATCAGATGCACTGACATATATTATTCTGACGATTTCTAGGTTATATATTATTCTGACGATTTCTAGGTTATAGGTAACATCGTAAAGCATTATCTCTACGGGAATAAAATCTGAATAAAAATCTCCCTTCAAATAACCATGAGATAATTTACCAATTAACCGCCCAACCTACAATGATTTTTTTAATGAAGAATAAACTTTGAAATCGTCTCTCCCATCCTCGCCATCGCTACTCTCATCGTCCATGGAACAAAACTGAAATTGAAATTAAAATCGGTAGACGAACAAGATAAGTCGAGTTCTTGCAGAAAATTAAAGTATTCACACGCCTTACTATTTCTACAGAAGCAACATGATTGTTAACAGGTTCAGCAAAGACATTATTAGTAGTTTTATAGCAACATCATCAAAATTGTATGATTAAACAGAAAATAAATTAACACTTACGAATTTGCATAAAACATAAAATGAACAACATAAAAAAAAACTCAAAACCATCATCACAATTCTATTTTAAGGGTGAATGGGATGTAAATTCCAAACCTGTATATCATCAAAACATTGAAGAATTTATTAGTAACTAAATTGCCAACTTTCATTATTAAGGCTATTTTTAACCAAGTATCAGCGTGGGCTATTTTTATTGCCGTATCAGTAACCGTGATTGTTCACTTTGACAAAGGAGGCAGATGCATGCCCGGGAAAAAGATTCGATCTACACTTTTGGCATGTTGTGGACAGAGTTGATGTACGGATTGAGACTGGCATTATAATGGGACTAGGTTTTTAAAAGCCTAACAACTAGTTAACATAAAGGTGCATAAGCATAACGGTAACAGAAAACATCTGCATAGTTGAAAATGAGCCAACTGAAAACATTTGAAGTTCACTCACATCACATCAAATTGCATACAAATTGTAGGCTTACAGTCATCAGCATTAATAACAATGTTAATTAAACGATTTGCAGAGGAAGCTGCTTCTTCCAAACCCCTAAAATTACAAAAGTAACTTCACTTCCATAGTATATCTTTATGCCAAACCCCATTGTTACTCATGTTTTTCTGCTTCTGAACGGGCCAAGGTGGAGAAGGCGCTGGTAGCACGCATAAGTCTTGGACGGCCATCCGTCTTTTTAATCAATAGTTGGCGGGACAACAAAGTGGTGGTATGCTTGCGATCGTCTTCATTAAAAAAAAATACCTGCTCCGGGACTCTAGTTCAACGCGTTATGGGACTGGCTCTCTATCTGGTTCAGATGTGGTGGAACTACGGTCTTTGGCACTCGAACCAGTTATTCCGCAACTGGAATGGAAGATCTACTAGGGAAGCCTTCACCTTGGCTCTGCCTTTGACTCTACTTATTTTCTTTAGCTAGTGCCCGCCATTCTTCGACCTCAGTATAAGCGCTTAAGGCATGAACAAAACTAGCCATCATCGAAAGCTCGTCCAGGGTGATTATCTGCTAGCGGCGAATCTATCGTATACCGCAATCTGAACGGCATACATATTAAAAGATGAATCAGCAAGAAAAGAACGCTAAAGCGAATACCTAAGCGTAGGAGGTAAGACTGCTGTTGGCATTGAACCCACAGATCGAACGCATCCATTTTAAGCCCCTGTTAGCTGCAGAGAATAGCCAGAACTGCAAAGATCCTCAGCCGTCACAAAATGCTAAGGGTGAATTCCTTCGCCATTCGCATGGCAGAGCAGAGGGCGGCTAAGGTTGTAACCCTAGCCTCCTTGTAACCCTAGCCGCGTGCACAAGGATCAAAATGAACTCTCAAAACTCGGGAGAGCGGGGAAAATGACTTGTAACCCTAGGCGCGTGCACACAGATCAAAATGAACTCTCAAAACTGGGGAGAGCGGGAAAATGAGTTTTCTTTGGCTTTTTAAATGTTTATAATCATAGTATTAATAAACTATTTTATTAACAAACAATTTTAGTAACTATTGTAATTTTTTTAGATGGATGGGAAATTAAATTTTAATAACTATTATATTTATAAAGAATTTTAGTAACTATTCTATTTAAAAAAAAAAAATTTAAATAGATGGAAAATGAAATTTCCATTTCCATTTCCCTTTTATAATAATAAACCGTTTTTTAAAGTTTCCAAAACATTTATTAACTATTTTAAAAAGCAATATAATTTTTCTAATCTTGAAAAAAAAAACTCCAAGATATAAAAAACATGGAATGGATAATTATAATTTAAGTTAAAAAACATTAAATTTTTTAATACTAAAAACTTTAATATTTTAATAAAAAAAAATGATCTAACTAATATACCTTGTAAACAATTTTTGAATGTATAGATGACCATACTTCTGTTCAATAATGACATTATTTGCATATTTTGAAGTAAGTAGATAATAAATAGTTGGACCTTAGGTGATTTGACCTCTCTTGAGGAATAAGAGATCTAGAGTCCAGATGAAACTACGTTCACTTTTCAAAAATCCATATCTAGTAAGGACTAAGAGGGATCAAAACAAAGCTAAAGTACAAATCTATCAATGCTTAAAATATGAAGATTAAGAGGGATATATTTTATTTTATATTATTATTATATATTATTATTATTATTCTCCATAAACCTAGATGCACTCATTAGTCAATGCAAGGAACATAACTAGAAATGAGGGAAGTGGATCTTCAAACAAAATCTATGTGTGCATACATAGTGGATATGTGGTAGTTCCACCGCTCTATGATAATAATATTAGATGTCATAGATTTTTTTGTAACCATTCATACAATTTCCCACCAAAATATAGTGTAGAGGAGGAAAAATGATTCACATATGAGTGTGTATGTAACCATGTATTCTACCCAAAAATGGTGGTTGGTTACTCTTATAATAGAGTTGTACCACCATGTAAATGAGCCATTGATCAATTCAAGTGTGTAATCCTAACATGCTTGAGTAAGATAATACCATGGGGTGAAATGTGTAGCCTAAATATGTGTCTACATATTTTCATGAGCCTGACATACATCTATCATCATATGGAATTGATTGATTGTGTGTTTGTAATTATAGAAAAATGGAAAACCCCCATGAAATTCACCCTAAAATTACTAATAAGGTGCCATTAAAATCAAATAAAGAGAATCCCTTGTCTTTTAGTTTGTCAGATGAGTTGCATGGAGTACATGTAGATAAGATAACTCACCTTGAAAGAATGGTGAATCCAATGGTTGATGTTTCCTCCTCCTCTACCACCATCATGAATAACAAAAACATTATCTCCAATTCATTATAGACTTTATGATGGCCTTACCTAAAATTGCTTCTTATTTCCATTTTGAATGCTAGTCCTCCACTTACTCTATAATTGCATTATCCAACAAACTTCCCACCCCAAATGTTTTAGAATGTAGATGCATATTTGAATTGAAAATATTAATATTAAAGATTCAAAATTTTCACTTTTTCCTTGTTACATTCACTGTAGTTTTACTTGTGAGAAAAATTTAAAGAATCTTTACTTAAATGGGATGGTTTTAGGATTTTCCTTGTGTTATGATCCTATGAAATTCGTATAGTTTGATTCCTCCTTGAACCATGTGCATATCCTTGCGAACCATAACTAGTTTTGACAATTGTTTAATGGCATCGATATCCCCACTCAGAGATTAGAGATACTATCAATATATCATGTCTAGTGCTTTGAGCCAACATTCACAGCCTTAGATTCTTAGAATATTCTTTTATAGCTTGCACCTCGAGTACTCTTCTCTAACCATGTCTAAGACTTTGAGACACTAAGAAATCCCTAATGATGCACATATTAGCACTCTAAGTTACACATATCATTGGGAGGTCATATATTATGCTTTTAGGTGTTAATCATGGACTTAAATTCCTAAAACAATCCTTTAGGGACTAAGGGCCGAGTTTCCTATCCCAACCATGTCTAGAGCCTTGAGACCCATACCTAGTTCAAAACCATAATAATGGCACTAATATCACTGCTTGTAGGTGAAGAATAACCCCAAGAAATCATGCACGATGGTTTTAGGTATCATGTTTGGACCTAGATGCCCATAATATTACTTTAGGGATTAAGGATTTGGTTTCCTCTCTCAACCATGTTAAGGCTTGTTAACACTTAGTTGTGGTTGCACTACTAGAGGGTTAATGTCCACAAAGATTCCATCAAGATGGTTATATTGTATGTTGATCTAGATATACACATTGATTAGAGTTCTTTCCAAAGCAATTAAAAAATTCTAGGACTGTTATTTCTAGCAGTTACTTTTTCCAAGAAACTAAGATAGGGGGGCATGTGACATTGATATTCATGCATTCATGCCTCTTGTATATAGACCCATGAGACCCTTATCATACTCCTGTTCTCACCCAAACCCTAGCTACATCCCCTTGTGTACAAGTGGTGGAAATCTATTATTGTGACAAGGCTAAAAAAAAGGAATGCAATTAAAATGCATAAACCTTGCATGAATTTGCCTATTGGGGTTGAGGTTAAATTAAATAAAGTATTACAGATGGGTGACAAAACCCTTGTTGGTAGATCTTGTGAAAAGAGAATAGGTGGATCCCATTATCGGGCTACTTTACTCACAAGTGGAAGAGGTGGGATTGATCGACATAGCCCAATTGGCACTAAATGCTACCCAGAGAAACAATTGGGTTGGGGAGGCTTAGGTAGTAAAAATATTAGACATTTCTCATTTTTAGTCTATTTGGATACCCTTCTGAAGTCATGCGTGGGGATTTGAGGAATTTTTCATGGATTTAGTTGCCTCAATGATTTCTTTAGGGCCAAAGGCATGGTCTTCTTCCCTAGGAAGTCATTCCCAAGGCCCTAGGATAGGTACATATTGCTCAAAGCCACCTAATGGCACGTATATAATCAATCATAGGCCAATGATACCCCTAGGATCCCATGTGTTTTTGGTGGAGACATTCTTATCCTTGAATGGTTGGTTGCAAGATTCCTTTAGGGCTTGAGGTTTAGGTCTCCTCCATTGACCATGACCAATGCTTGAATACCATAAGACCTAGATATATGACCATGGATACGATGCATGGTTCTTTGAGGCATTGTTCAAGGATCCATATGCCTCAATGGTTTCTCTAGGGCCAAAGGCATGGTCTTCTCTCGTAGAATGTCATTCCCAAGGTCCTCGGACACCTACATAATTCTAAAAACCACCTAATTGTGTCAATATTTGGTATCATTTGCCAATGATCCCCCGATTCCATGTGTGGTTGGTGGAGGAAACCTACTTAACCCTAGATGGCTATAAGATTCTTTTAGAGCTGGAGGTTAAAGTCTCCTCTAATGACTATGTCCAAGACCCAAGGGCCAGAAGACCTACATGCATAGTGCCATAGATACTACTACAAAGTCATGCATAGTGCTTCAAGGAAGTGTTCATGGCTTTGGATGCCTCAAAAATTTCTTTAGGGACAAAGGCATGGTCTTCTTCCTTGCAAGACCATTCCCAAGGCCTTGAGACACCTACATACTTCTTAAAAGAACCTAATTTCACTGACATCCTCAATCATAGGCCAATGATACACTCAGAATGCCAAGTGTGGTTAGTGGAAGCAACTTTCTTATCCTTGGATGGATAGAAGATTCCTTCAGGGATCGAGGTTAGGTGTTCTCTGTTGACCATGTTCTTCCTTTAGGTCCCTAAGTTCAAGTTTCCTCCATTGACCATGTTGAAGTTTCCAAGGCCACAAGACCTAGATACATAGTGCCTTGGATACCCCTACGAATTCATTTATGGCATTGTTCATGACTCTAGATGCCTAAATGATTTATTTAGGGCTAAAGGCATGGTCTTTTTCCCTATAGAACCATTTTGAAGGCCCTAAGACACATACATACTTCTCAAAACCACCTAATAGCATCAACATCCTCAATCATAGGTTAATTATACCCTAAGAAGGCCATGCATGGTTGTTATAGGAAACCTTCTTAGCCCTGGACGGCTAAATATTTCCTTTATGGCCTGATGCTCCCATGTCACCAAAAGTTGGATACATAGTGCCGCGGTTACCCCTACAAATTCATGCGTGGTGATTTGAATATTGTTTCATGGATCTTAATGCCTCAATGGTTTCTTTAGGGCCCAGGGCATGGTATTTTTCCCTAGAATGTCCTTCCCAAGGCCTTAAGACACATACAAATGTTTGAAAACCACCTAATGACACCGATATAATCAGTCATATTCCAATGAAACCCTAAGGAGGCCATGTGTGGTTGGTGTCGGAAACATTCTTAGCTTTGGATGGATAGAAAATTTATTTAGGGCCCGAGGTTTAGGTCTCTTCCATTGGCCATGTCCAAGACACCAAGGCCCCATGACCTAGATACATAGCACCATAAATATGGTGGAAAAGTTATGCATGGTGATTTGAGACATTATTCATGGATCTAGATGCCTCAATGGTTTTTTTATGGAAACATTCGTGGTCTTATTTCCTAGAGAATCGTTCCCAAATCCATGAGATACATACATTTTGCTCAAAACCACCTAAAATCATTAATATTATTAATCATGGGCCAATGATACCTCAAGAGGCCATGTGTGGTTGGTGGAGGCAATATTCCTAGCCTTGGATGGCTAAAATATTATTTTTGGTCCAAACATTCAAGTCTCTTCTCCCTACCATGTCCAAGGCCCCAAGGCCCTAAGGCATGGATGTACATTGTGCCACAAATATCTCTACGAAGTCACGCATGGTGATTAGAGGCATTGCTCCATGGATACAAGACCTCATGAGACAACTTGTTATTGGTGGAGGAAACCTTCTTAACCCTATATGGTTAGAATATTCCTTTAGGGCTTGAGTTGTAGGTCTCCTTTATTACCATGTCCATGGTCCTAAGACCACAAGACCTAGATACATAGCACAATGGATACCCATGCAAAGTCATGTGTAGTTATTTGAGGCATTGTGCATGGATTTATATGCCTCAATGGTTTCTTTAGTTCCAAAGGTATGGTTTTCATCCCTATAATTCCATTCCAAAGGCTCTAGGACACCTTCATAATTCTTAAACCACGTAATGGCACCAACATCCTGAATCATAGGCCAATGATACCTTCAATAAGCCATGTGTGATTGGTGGAGGAAACCTACTTAGTTCTCGATGCCTAGAAAATTCCTTTAGAGCCTAAGGTTTATGTCTCCTCCACTAACCATGTCCAAGTCCCTAAGGCCACAAGATCCAAATACATATCACTATAGATACACTCCAAAGTTGTGCATGGTGGTTTCAGGCAATGTTCGTGGCTTTGAATGCCTCGAAATTTTCTTTAGGGCCAAAGGCATGGTCTTATTCCCTAGAACATCATTCCAAAGGCCCTAACACACTATATACTACTCAGAACAACTTGTTGTCACCAACATCATAAATCATAGGCTAATAATACACTCAAGTGGCCATGTGTGGTTGGTGGAGACCACCTCCTTAACTTCAGATGGCCATGTGTGGTGCTTTCTAGCATTATTTATGGCTTTGTATGCCTAAATGGTTTCTTCAGGGCCAAAAGCATGGTCCCCTTCTATAGAGTGTCATTCCCAAGGCCTCGAGGCATGTGTCTAATGATAAAAATTAACTATTGGCATTAAAAACACTAATACCCTCAAGAGGCCATCTATGGTTGGTGAAGGCATCCTTCTTTGACACATATGGCTAGAAGCTTCCTTTAAAGCCCTATTTTTAAGTCTCTTTCATTGACCATGCCGAAATCCCTAAGGACACAAGACCTAGATACATAATTCCATGGATATCCCTACAAAGTCATGTGTGGTTCTTCGAGGCATTGTTCATGGATGTGGAATCCTCAATGATTTCTTTAGGGCTAAAAGCATGCTATTCCTCCCTAGAACTTCATTCCCAGCACGCTGAGACATGTACATACTCCTAAAAAAACCCTAATGTCACTAACATCCTCAATCATAGGCCAATGACCCTTGAAAGGAGATGTGTTGTTGGTGGATAGAACCTTCTTATCTCTATATGGCTAGAAGTTTCCATTAGAGGTTGAGCTTCATGCCTCATCCCATGACCATTTCCAATCCCCCAAGTCCCCAAGACTTGGATACATAGTGCCATGGTTACCCTTGCAAAGTTACGCATGTTGCTTTAAGGCATTGTTCATGGTTTTGGATGCCTTAATGGTTTCTTTAGGGTGAAATGAATGATCTTTCCCCTAGAATGTCAGTCCCAAGGCATTGAGACACATACATATTTTCAAACCCGCATATTGGAATTGTCAACCTTAATCATAGGCCAATGATAACCTCAGGAGGCCATGTTTGGTTGGTGGAGGAAACCTTCTTAGCTTGGATGGATAAAAGATTTATTTAAGGCCCAAGGTTCAAATTTATTCCACTGACCATGTCCAAGACCTCAACTACCTAGGACCTACATACAAATCTCAATGGATGCCCTTGCAAAGTCATGCATGGTGCTTTGAGGCATTGTTTAGGGCTTTAGATTGCTTAGTGGTCTATTTAGGGCCAAAGGCATGGTATTCTTCTCTATAGCATCATTCCTGAGGTCCTAAGACACCTACATACTTATCAAAAGCACATAATGGCGTTAATATCCTCAACCATATGACAATGATACCCTCAAGAGGTCATGTGTGGTTGGTTGAGGCGATCTTCTTATCCTTGGATGGCTATAAGATTCCTTCATGACTAGAGGTTCAAGTATCCTCCCTTGACCATGTCCAACTCCCCAAGTCCCCAAGAAATGTATACATAGTGGCATGAATATCCATGCAAGGTCATGCATTGTGCTATAGGCATTGTTCATCTCTCTAGATGCCCCAATTGTTTCTTTAAGGCCAAATTTTTTCCCTGTAACATCATTCCCAAGGCCCTGAGACATGTGGATACTACTCAAAAATACCTAATGGCAATGAAATAATAAATCATAGGACAATGATACCTTCAATAAGCCATGTGTTTTTAGTGGAGGGAATCTTCAGATCCTGAGATGGATGGAAGAATAATTTAGAGCTAGAGATTTAGGTCTCCTCCACTAACCATGTGTAAGGCCCCAAGGCACAATACATAGATACATAGTGCCATAGATACCCCTCTGAAGTAATTAATGTTTCTTTTAGGTAGTATTCATGGATCTAGATGCGTCAATGATTTGTTTAGGGAAAAAATAATGGTCTTCTTCCATGGAACATAATTCCCAAGGGCTCAATATATGTACATGTTACTTAAAATCACCTAATTATAACAACATCCTCAATCATAGGCCAATTATACAACTCGGAGGTTGTGTATGGTTAGTGGAGGAAAACTTCTTATCCCTAGATAGTTACAAGCTTCGTTTAGGGGCAAAGGTTAAGGTATCCTCCACTAACCATGTGTTGTTGTTGGAGGAAATGTTCTTGGTGGAGGAAAGCTTCTTAGCCCTGGACAGCTAGAAGATTCCTTTAGTGGTCGATATTTAGGTCTCCTCCATTGATCTTATCTAAGGATAAAATCCCATAAGGCCTAGATACATAGTGTCCAAATGGATTTTGATCCCTTAATGGTTTCTTTAGGGATAAAGTCATGGTCATCTTCTATGTAATATCATTACAAAGGCCTTGGGACACCTACATAAGGATCTTGCTTTACTTTTATGACTCCAATAAAGGACTTGAGATCCATCCCTCTATGCAAAAACTCTTTATTATGCCCATATCCAACTATTATGTCAAATATAAACTTTAAATGGTGTATGTTATGGTTCAAGGTCTTGGTCATTTCCCATTACCTCAATAATATTATGTTAGGGTATAATTCTTTCAATTTCTTCCCCAAATATTTACCTAGACCCATCGCTAGTACACAAAACCACATATTTCCACCCATATACCACTTTGAGAATAATGATATCTTATACATTGCATGATCTTCTAAGTGATAGTTTGAGTCATTTCTATTAGCCTGATATGCCTAAAACCGTCCTTTAGGGCCTAGTTCATGTAATTCCTCTCATGAATATGTTTAAGGTTTGCATACCTAGTGTCACTTATATGAATGCTCAGATGCCAACGATAGTGTTTGGAGTTTATGGGTGCAGTTTAAAGCTTCCCTTAAAGTTTAAGGCCCAAGTTTCCTCCTATGACATTTCACAAAAACCTAAGACTCGTGCATACTAGCAAAAAAATCATATTGGTGTTGATTTCCTTACTTAGAGGTAAATAATAACCCCAATATGCCATGTGTAGTGCTTTCATCTGTTGTATTTTTCCTTGGATGCACAAAATATTTTACTAGGGAATAAGGCCTAGGTTTCCTCTCTCAAACACGTTAAGGGCCTAAACACCCATATATAGTGCTTAAAAACAAGCTCTTACTTACAAATTAATACCCCCAATATCAAGCCAAGGATACACTTAGGAGGCCTTATGTGGTGTTTCAAGGTATACTTGTTAATCTTATATGCCCAGAGGTTTCCTCTAAGGTCCAAGGCATGGGGTTCCTTCCTGAATCATCTCTATGCCCTAAAGACTTATAGCTAGTTTTAGTTCCTCCAACTCTCCCCATTATCCCTATTATAAGGCCATGGATCTTCTCAAAAAGTAATTTGTGTTAGTGTGACAAATCATTATTATCCCTACATGCCTAGAAGTTTAATTTAGGCTAAGGCCCATGTTTCTTCTCTTAACTAGGTCAAGGGCCAATAGACCTATCACTAGTGATCAAAACCTTATAATGCAATCAATATCCACACATAGATGTTAAGAATATTCTTATGAATATATGTCTGTTGACCATATTTCTTGGTCCTAGATTCCTAAAAGATTCATTTAGGGCCCAATGAAGAGATTTCCTCCCTCGAACATCTCCAAGGATTTGAGACACATGCCTTGTGCCTTGTGCACAAAGCCTAGTAATGATATTAATATCCATTAGAAAATTTAATAATATCAATAAAAACATGCCCTATCAAATAATGAAATCTCAATTCAAATCATTTTTATTAATATTGTTTAATAGTAATAAAATTAAAAATGGTTGTATTTAATTATTTGTCAAATTTAAGAATAATGGGTATTTATTTGCTTGAATAGTCGACTTGAGCTATTTAAAAAATAATTATTTGTGAACTTGTTGTGTTTGTAGTGCAACACCTCATAAATGAATCATGTGAGCTTGTTGGTTTAAATAGTGATAAAAACAAATAATTGAATTTGCTTTGATTGTGGTTTAAAACCTTATAAATTAATCATGGGCATTTATTTGAATGAAAAAAACTTGAATTAAGATATTACAAAATAAATATTTGTGATGTTGTTGTGTTTATGGTGCAAATCATCATACTTAAATATTTTTTGTACATCTCCATGTGACAAATATGAGCTTAGCCCCACTATATGGTACTTGACAACGTGACATTTCTTTATGCTTATGATTCCTTTAGGCTAAGGCCTATGATTGTTCGTTCAACAATGTCGAGGGCCATTGGACCCTAGTGATTATAAACTTATAATAATGTGAATTCCCATACATAGAGGCTAAGAATACTCTTAGGAATATGTGTGGGGACCTTTGTGGTGTCTTTCTTGGTCCTAGATTCATAAAAGCTTCTTTTAGGGCCTTAGCTAGAGGTTTTCTCCATTGTTCATATAGATGGATCCGAGACCCATGTCTTGTATTAAAAACCTAATAATAATACTAATTTCCATAAAAAAATTTAAGGAGATAAAAATATCTCAAATGAATAATCAAAGTTAAATTCAAATAATTTGATTACTACTTTATAATAGTAATAAATTTAAAATATTTGTTTTTATTTATTTGTC
Source organism: Larix kaempferi (assembly GCA_027924585.1). Taxonomy (NCBI): domain Eukaryota; kingdom Viridiplantae; phylum Streptophyta; class Pinopsida; order Pinales; family Pinaceae; genus Larix; species Larix kaempferi. The sequence goes on along the minus strand of BSBM01000234.1, from coordinate 151,221 downwards.
AATTGTATTTATATGTTTAAATAATATAAAAAATGAATAAATGAATTGATCTATTTTCCAAATATTTTTTTTGAACTTGTTGTGCTTGTGGTGTAAATGTCATAAATGAATCACGTGAATTTATTTGCTTAAATATTCTAAATATAAATATTTGAACTTCTTGTAAGTATGGTGCAAAAATTCATAAATTAATCTTTCATCATTTATTTTAATTGATAAAAATATAAATAAATATTGAATTGGGTTATTTTAAAAATATTTATTTGTGAATTTTTTTATGGTGCAAATCCACGTAATTAAATCCTACATGTACATGTTCATGTGGAAAATAATAGCTTAGCACCACTTTATGGTACTTTCCAACGTGGCATTTCTCATAAAGGTAAAACTCAATTTCCAATAATATTAACTAATATAACACCATATTAACACCACAAAATATAAGTGATGCTAATACCATCACTTTAGCACCACAAAATATAAATGGTGATAATAATACCACTTTAACACCACATAAATGTAAGTGGTGCCAATACCACCACCTTTACACCACAAAGTATAAGTGGTGCTAACTTGTGGTGCTAAAAGATGGATTTTCTTGTTGTGATCATTTAAGCATTTGATGGCTGGTGGCAGAGTATCCAACAAGTTCGACAGGTTCCTCTTCGACCAGTCGAGGCTGGACTTTGACAAATCAACCTTGACAGGTTCTGGGTTTGACATGACCTCGACGGCTTCTGAATTCCACACATGCGCTGCAATTCGACATAAGATTCCTCACTTACATTTTGCATTCGATTTTCTTTAGCTAATGAAAATTCTACAATCCATCACTGTCGACTGCATTCTCATAAAGGTCTCACCTTCTTTCACTATTTATTTCATATAATCAGAGGCCAAGTCATTACTCTCTGTCTCATGAAATTCTTTGATGAGTTCTGGTAATAGTGGCTCCTTCCCCACGACGTGACATATGATCTTTGATGTTTTTAGTCGATGCTTAGCTTGTCCGGAACTTTTGTAAATATGACTTGATGTTATGATCATACCGTCGATATATAAATTTGGTCGAGGATGTCAAATACAAAGGAATTCTCAATAAAATAGATAAATCTAAGGATCAATATCGTGAACTTAATGCCATTTAAACAAACAGGGTATACCAAAATTATCATTTTTCTAAGCAACATGCTTAAAAAAAAAATATGCATTTTCTAAACAACATTCTTACAAAAAAACGTGAAAACAATTGCTTAAATTTTTTTTTTTAAAAATAGCTCCTTCAACTTGTCTATTACCAAGTGAGATCAATATGCATTTTCTAAACAAAATTCTTACAAAAAACGTGAAAACAATTGCTTAAACAATTTTAAAAAACAAATAGCTCCTTCAACTTGTTTATTTCCGCACTTGAATGAACATAACACTGGAAATAGTTGGAAGAAGAAGTTATTGATCTAGCAGATTGTCGTGGAATGAAGGAGTTATGTCAGACTCTAGACAACATGAAATTATTTCATTTGACGGGCGATCTTTCCATCCCCATGGTATTATTCCATTCTTTCCCATTTAGTTGGGTGGGAAAATCATTTGTGTGGAGGTTGAGGTAGTTGATGCTCCTATCGATTACAATATGATGTTAGGATGTAGTTGGACCTATGCAATGAATTCCATCATGTCCTATGTTTTTAGAGTGTTTTGTTTCTCCCATGAAGGGAATATTTTCACTATCGATCAATTACCCTTCACTTGAAATAGTCCAAACTCACCTACCAGGAGTGTCGAAGACTGCACGAGTTAAATCTAATTGCACGGGAAGCTTATGGGGAATGTTAGAAATCAACGACTGTATGATTGATTTTTGAAGTCCCTCGTTGAAAAGATATATTGATTCAGACCCTGACCAAGATATTCAAGCCCTACTCCAAATGTGCGTCATCAAATATGTAACCGTCGATGATAGACGATTCCAAATGTGCGTCATCAAATAATGTAATCGTCGATGATAGATGCATTTGATTATTGAATATTGTTGCACATCAATGATCGCCTGTCTTTTCATGCTGCAAAGTCTGGTCGACAAGATGGTATTTTTAACAAATCGATGCGAGTTATAGAGTGCTAAATGCATGACGTTTCAGATTGATTTTTGTTTTTATATTTTCCCAGTGAAAAGATAGATCGTATTAATCTATCAACCAACAAGTCTTCCTATTAGCCTCCAATGCTCCTCTAGCTATTAGCATTTTGTGAATACCAACTCGTCTTTAATATCTACATTGATCAATCTTAAGTTGACGACTATGTTGTCGACCAAGATAAAATTGAGTCTGCCCATCACTTCAAAAGTTTGTGACTCAACAGTCGACCAAAAAAGATCATCCGATAGGGTGCAGTCGACCAACACTTATCCTAACTATGAAAGATCAGTAAAAACCTTGCAGCGACAATGCAATGAAAGAATTGGGCCATGGGAAGTTGGTCGGTTGGTGGTGCAATGGTCGACTAGGTATTTGCAGTCAATGACGACATGGAGGAAGTCGACCGGTATAGTCGATGGTCGATGATACTTAGTCGAATGTTGACGACCAGTGCAAGTTGTGTCATATGGTCGAACCTCTCATTGTTGATGCCCCTCTGATATTGAATGATCGACTATTGTCCGATAGTTGATGAAGTCATAGACGGTGGCAACCAGTGGCAACAGTTAATGTGAAGAGAGTTGAGAAGTTGTCATCCTAAAGCCCATTCATTGACTTTACTTTCCTATGACCTAATGCAGTCAACTTTTTGCTTTGCTTAATTTTGTAATATATTTTAGAAAATTTTAACTTATTTCTGTAAAGTTACAAGTGTTTGCATTTGGTCGAAGCCCAATCTTGTCGATATGTTGGTCGACATATAAAATTTATGGTCGATACTTACATCTGGGTCGAGAATACCTTTTCCATATTTAAATGATTATAGTACGGTTGATACTTTATCATCGACATATTAAAAGTTATATGATAGGTATAGTTGATATTTATTGGTCGGTTCTTAAAGATATGTCGAGGTGGTCAACACATCATTTGGTCGACAAATATTTTTTTTTAAAGTCAACCAACTGTTAATGGATGTGATCGACATAACCGACTAACTGTCGACCAAAGAACCCAACCGACCACGCACAAGTTCACTGCTGACTAATTACACCATCGCTCAGTTATGTCGCCTTCTCCTGTTATCATGTTTCTCATTCTGGAGCAGTCGACCATTTCTTAGTACACATATATAACTCAACGTTGCCTACAGAATTGATATATCTCATCCACATAGAAATTTATGATCTATAATCAATTGAAGATGACTCTCGACTAATTAGTATAGACACAACTACATCGACCATATTTACAATAGAATGAATCATCGAACCGACCATAGTTTACAAAAAAAAAATACAATGCCGACAACTTTTAGTAATAATGACAATAAGGTTGACCATTTCATATCGACGAGACAAATTTAATCAACCAACTTAGAGTTCTGTCGACTGCTTGTCACCATCTATGCACCAGTTGGCAACGCCTGTTCCGAGATTGTTACAAACTTTGCTCTTTTCCTAACAGTGTTCACTTTTGCACCTCCAGGGGCAAATGCTAGTTTATGAATTTTTAATTGAAAATACTTCTTGATCTTGACATGCAAGATTAGCATTAATTGCCAATGACCACACGGACACTAATCTGCAACGGATTTTTAATGGTACAAATGCTCGTTTGGCATTCTTTGTTACAATTTGTCATTGAGTTGTGTTCCAATATTTGCATTCATTGTTACAATTTGTGATTGAGTTGTGTTCCAATCCTTGCACATGGATGGAATTTGATGGGCATATGCTCGTTATGAGGCATTTTATCCATCAAAATATAATTAAAATTTTTAACAAACAATATTAAAGAATACGCAAACAATTTGCTAGGATGTATTTTTTACTTTAATTATTTTTCCAAACTGTCATTAATTTTTATTAATAAGATTGTTAAGATATGTGTATGTCTAGATAAGTGGCCTGCAGTAGGTGGCCTGTTATTATATATGTAATAATGGACATTAAAAATTTCTCACTCGAGTGAAACTTTCTCATTTGATTGAGGGGTAGGTGGGTGAGTTTACTTCTAATGGGGATGGATTTTCTTTCATTCCATTTGTTCTCTCTTTCTTATATTGTCCTAGCATTGTCTCAATATGGGGTCATGCCATTCCTTTTAGTGCCTCTCCCTATCCTTTGTGCCATTCCTTTGGAGGATAAGTCAGTTTTCAAATTCGAAAGTGCAACTCCAAGAGAGAGGTGGGTACCATTTTAGAAGAAGAAGTCATTTTTAAACTATGTTAATGAAGGAATTAACCCAGCCACCCACCAATCATTAATGATTTATTAGCTACCGAATTTTCCAAGTATCAGCAATTTATCATAGTATTGAATCTACCAAACATCACCTATGGAATTTCAGACACACTTGATTTTTGGTTATGGGCCTCAGAAGCTAGAAGCACCTACTGAATTTAGATACTCATTTCTCTAGACAGTTTGAAAGTGCTATGGTTTGGCTACCACGGACTTGGAGCTACTAATTTTGGTAAGATGTTATTTTCAATTTTTTTATAAATTTGATAATAATCTAAAAATAAATTTTAATGAAACTATTATGTGTTTTTTCTTAAACATGAAATGGTTTTTGTTATATTGATATTGAGTTGGGTTAAACACATGTGACTGGACAAAGGCATGGAAACACGGTTTTCTTGTGGAAGGCTCCCAATCCCACTTTGTACACTTCCAATACTTCCAAGTTACAATTTATAGGTCTCGTTGCTAAAATATTTTCACGTATCTATTCACTTTTTTTTTAATGATTTATTTGATATATGTTAAAACTTAATAACATTTTATTATTCGTGTAGTCTTAGTAATTGGTTGGAGCGATTAATTTTACTCATGGGTAAAAAACATTCTAAACAAGTTTGAAGTTGAAAGTGGTTTCTTCTTATCCATTTATAGCCAAGGGAAAGTGAATGGCCCAAAGAAGAAAGCAAGAACCATGAACTCGTTGGTACAAATTTTGACCCTTCCCCACAAACACACATTGAGAATTAAATTGAATCCCATTGTTGTCAATTTGAATGGAAAAAATGTATCATATCACTCGCTCTATATTAGCAAAACTTGTGCCCAAAAAATAGTTTTTACCATAAGATTTGCATCATGGATAATACATAGACAACTCCACTTTCGTGAAAGATTTGTTGTAGCTTGGTATGTGCAAGTTCAAGTGCAATAATAGTTGAGGAATCCAAAATAGTCCATAAGTTGGAAAAACAACCTTATTAAACTTCTTTTGGTAAAGGAAGGGGAGAACATCATAGTACAATCTCAATTTCAAAGCGTTTGTTAATGAATTGCCTCTAGAAAGGGCATATTATGTTTATCTCACCTTTTAACTTAAGTCCTTTGGAATAAAATGTCATAATTTCAATTACACCATTGATGCAACATGTTATTAACCTTGAAAATTTTGGATGTTGCATTACATGTGCCTAACATTAACCTCTAGAAAGGATTCTAAGTTCCAGCTTTTGTTTGTTTCCTAACTTTATCACTCAATGTACGTATATGCATAATGCAGACACATGCTACTTTTGAGTTGTCTGTGTCACTGTAGGTTTTTTTGTTCCACCCTTCCACCCTTGATTTTTAGAATACATTATCAATGAAAAACATGGGTAAATGGGTTGATTGTTATCTTTTAATTGGAAATTAAACTCCTTAATAAAAACATATCTTTTAATTGAAAATGAAAATTTCACAATTTCAATTACACCATTGATGCAACATGTTAACCTTGCAATGCAAATTTAATATGTTACATTACATGTAAGGATTCTACATTCCAGGCTTTGTTTGTTTCTTAAGTTTATCACTTAATGTACTTCAGATGTATAATGTTGGCAAATGTTACTTTTGAGTTGTCTATGTCACTTTCAATAGGTTTTTTTTTTCCACCCTTGATTTCCAAAGCACGTTATCAACAAAAGCATGGGTAAATCAGCCTATTGTTATCTTTTAATTGGAAATTAAAGCATATCCTTTAATTGAAAATTAAATTCCTTAATAAAAGCATTATTATTAAAGAGTATTTTTTTTAATAAGATATTAGAAACAAGAGCCACGAGGTGGCAATGTCCCCGACATTACTAATAGTTCTTGTTATAAGACACTAGCTCTGGAAGGAAGAATGTAGAGGGAAAAACATGTTTGGATTCATTTTCCATTGTAAACAAGAACCTCAGTGTTTGATATTGCCAAATCTAAATATTTTAGAATTGACAATAGTGAGCTCCATTAGATTCTTAACATTTGTTTTCTTCAATCTTCCAAGTTCAAGGTGTGCTATGTCTTAATCATCCATAAGCTACATTGACTTTAAAACCTTAATATCAAGATACTAATTTATGTACTAAATTTAATTTAAAATTGATAATTATTATAATATAAATACAACATTTGCATGGTAATTTCAAAAATTTCAACTATAAAAATTTTAAATTAATTATCCCTTTAAGAATGGATTCCTCATTTTAAATAAACTATAAACCCATAACATTGCCTTAAAGGAATATTTATTTGTAATATGGTAAATTATAAGGTGGATTCTTCATTGTGAGTAGTACCCATTGTAGTGGTAATGTCCTTGTCATTGTTGAATTTTTGCAACTTATTAGTTATATATATTGTGACTTGTATCTAGATTTTCAATGTGGAAGAAGATAGTTAGTGGTGTGGTAATGTCCTTTCCATTGTTGAATTTTTGCAAACTTATTAGTTATACATATTGTGACTTGTATCTATGGAAAATATTGCTCACATGCTTAGATTAAAAAAACTAAGTAAATGAGCCTCAATGTTGATTGTATATGTACCATCACTTATCTACATTGTGTTATCAAGTTAAAAAAATCAATCTAAATTAAAATATTATTTTCAAGTTGTAATGTTGTAATCAATTTTATTCAAATAAATAAAAAAGTTATGCAAATGAGCTTCATTGTTGATTGTTACCGCACAAACACTTATTTGCCTTGTTTGGTGATTTCTTTATATGTAATCAAATTAATATCATTATATGTAAGACGATTAATTATAAATGATATTTAAATTTGATTTGATTTTATAATTATATTGTATTTTATTAAAAAAATTAATTAAATAATATTTTAGTTGTATATTTATTATATATTACCAACAAATAATAAAGCTTATAAATGAAACAATAATTGAAGAAATGACACATCACCAACCTACTATTTTCTCTCTTTTCAATGCTTCAATTGGGTAATTAAAATAATTTAGATATATCAAAATAATAAACCAAACCTCATAAAATATCCATATAAGTATGTGGTAAACCAGCATAGATCCATCTTAAACTCGTATCTATCAAGCACCTAGAGGGATCCAATTTCTTGAGGTGTATTTCTTTTTTTAAATTTAAACTCAAAAAATTTGATCTCTCTTGATTGATAGATCCGGGTTTAAGTTTTAAGTTTTTATTTTATAAACGAACATCTATTTTTTAATTACTTTTTATAATATTTTATTTTATGAACCAACATGGATTTTTTTTAAATACTTTCCAAAAAATTTACGTTAATTTTTACATTTTATTAGATGGTTATAGGACTTTTTTTAAATACCTTTTACGTTTTATTAGTCACGTTAAAAGATCTCCCCCATACTGGGTTGTAGAGCACCTCGTTTCACTAGGTGCAATAATGACAATATAAATTCTGACGATATAACGCAATGAAAAATTTACGCTAAATAAGATCCTTAAATGATCGAATGGTTTTTTTCTTAACCATGGGAACAGCAACCTCCCAAGGGTATATCCAACAGCCTGCAAGCCAGATATACCAAAAACTTGTGCCTCAGCAGGGGCCGAGACGTCCCGAGACCCTTTATCCCACGGGAGAGCCTCTATCCCAGGGGTCGCCTACCCTTCAATCCTTGTCACAACGGACCAATGAGCAACTCGAATGGTGATCAAAACGCAGTGGTACAATGACTGGCTTAATAATAACTAGATCCATATTTTCGCATCTCTTTAAAGACATAGAGGAAAATTTGGTATTGGTTTGGGAAAATCAACTATGTTCACGATAAAGGAACTTGTTGGTAATAAGGGATGGAATACGTCGGAGGGGTTTGTGCTTTATAATATATAGGCCCAACCGTTTCAACAATTATAATAGACCGTTATCCGGGCTGATCCTACCACCACTTCTCAGTTCAAATTAAAGCAACCTAGTGCAATCAAATCGATTTTCTTACTTTCAAATACCAGTTCATTAATAAATAATAAAAAAGACACAAGATCTCCATATTGACCAAAGACTTTTCTCATATTCTCTGCAAACAAGCCACAAGCCACAGTTAAAAAGCACACCCGCAGTGATAGATTCAAGCCTAATGCACTGCAAATACGATCCCATCGTATTATATCCCAAGCAATCCACATCCCACCTCCATTTTCTCAGGGCACACAGAGGATTAACCACCACAGAAATTTCAACATAGCTCATATTCGAAGAAGCCATCGGCGGCGAGACATCCATCTGCACGCAGCCATTGTTACCCCAACAATAGGGTTTTCCAGACAAGATCTGCAAGCCACCGACGAACCCATCTCCGACCATTAACCCTCGGAAGGCTATACGCAACGGAGCTCCATAAACGTTGGCGGCATCACTTCCAAAGTAGGTTAAACTAAACAATGCAATCATCAGAAGAACATATATAAAAGCTTCAATTACTTAGCAAAACCTTAACATTGCAACCGTTTATACATCTATTTTACACCATTTACATTATACATCTATTTCACACTTATTACATTATGAGTTTTACAAAGAGATCTTCACCGACCAAAATACATTTTATAAGAACTGACTTACAAAATATTGTTTCATGTTGGCTTGTGCTCTTCATCACCCAGGAACGAATGGATACTTCAGACTGAGACTAGGTATTCTGGAATCCTGCTATCATTTTATAGTTTGTCCAAAACTGCCTCTATCAAGATAATTTGTATATTTAACCCAAAATTTCAACATCTAAACCCTACAAAATGATACTTTGATGTTCATCTCCTCAATTGACATGTTCATATATATAAAGGCAACGACGGGTCTATTATTAATAAAACTAGCATCACTTAAAAAATTTAAACGCTGGAAAATGAGGGCCTTGATAACATCTTCACTCTGTCTCCAGAAGACTCTGATGCATGCATCCCTCACCTCGTATAATCCATGTCGTGTAATAAATGTTTGATATTCATCCCCCATCAAACTCTTGAATTCTTTACTCTGCTCGGCTACTAACTGCCCGGATACCATTTGCAAAGTTCGGAATATCCCCTGGTAGTGTTCTGAATAACTCGTCTGATTGCGTTCCTTGCTGATATGCATACACATATGACCCACGAATCCAATTCTTCTCTTCTTCCGTTTTCAAATTGGGAGAGGTCTTGATAATCTCCTCTGCCTTCACAAAAAGCCTTGCAAATTCATCAGCATTGAAACACTGTTGATGAATAATGAATTGCTCATCCGCATTGAGACGATGGTGATGAACAATAAATTGCTCCATTGCTTTGTCATGCAATTGTTCAAATTGTACATTTATAGACTTTAGGGCGCCCTTGAGAGAGCGCACATGAAACCACAACGCTCGCACATGGCTTCCCACTGCGTCAAGGGGATGAGGGTATCAAAATACAAAATAGTGATCTCCTCTCCTCTCTCGATATGTTTGGCGGCATGGATAAACATGGCACTTCCCACTTCCAACCTGTTCGAGTTCGGCAAGTAAGAATGGTTAATCATGGACGGCAGCAACCAAAGACCACAATACATCTGGTCTTTCTGGACGAGTCTAGCTCCACCCGCGAATGAGTGCCGATTTGTAATATCCCGAATACTGTTAACATACACTCGCAAATTTTCACTTTGTTCTTCTTGGCCGTACGCCCTAAACAGATCAATGGATGGAACATCAACACTGCTGTCGGGTGCGCAGTATTCGTCTAAACTATAAATCTGTCGGATTAAGCTCTATGGTTTCCTAGCTTCACCGACTACCGTGGTGGAAAGATTTCTTTAGGCGTCGTGTAAGTGTTAAAGACTTTATCATAAACAACTGTGATAGCATTGCTTACTAGCAAAAGCTCCCCGATCCCTGTAATTATCCACGTGGACATCACTTGCAACATGTAATTATCCACACGGCCTAATTGCATGTAACTATCCAGGCGGTCGGCTAAATTAAGAAGTGACTATCCACACGGCCTAATTGCGCATAACCATCCATGCGGCCGGCTAAGTTAAGAAGTGACTGCAAGACTCTTGCTCACTGCAACAAGTTTATTGCCCAGTCTCTGGCGCACTGCCAGAACCGACGAGGCTGAATAGCTGTCAGGGCGATCCTCCCAATAGCGTAACACAAATTTTTTAAATAGAAATTGAATTGACGGTCACTAGGTATCCTCGGAAAAAAAAATGATGCTCGCAGAATTAATACAGTTAAACCACAGATTTACCTTGTTGGATTTTTTTTCAAAAAAAGTGTATTAACTAGCTTCTACGGAGCTGACGTCAGCCCGCAGTCCCCTCCTCGGAAGGGAGAATCGAGACTGACGTCAATATCCTGCTACCAATAATTTTTTTTTAAAATATTAATTTTAAAATTTCAACAAAATATTAAAAAGTTTCAACTATAGCTTTTCTATAGCCGAAGAAAAATTTATAGATTTAAGACACATAATAATAGGAATTGAACGATCCATAGATGATCCCCTTCAAGGACATAATAAGATATATATAAAGATATTAAAAATACGATATAACATTATTATCTTATATATATATATATATATATATATATATATGAAAAAAAAACAACTATTAAAAAATACAAAAAATATTATATAAATAATTTACTATTTTAAAAATTAACCTATAATATTATCACGTTTGAAGTCATCTTATATCCGAATAAAATATTAAAAAAATATAAAATAACAAATCTTAAAAAACACAATTTTTTTTTAATAAAACTTCATTATCGAAAGGTTACTTTTTCAAACATTGTGTGAAACAGTCAAAACACCAAGATAAAAGTTAAAATGTAAAAATAAAATTAGATAGAAGGGCAGAGTTGAAATAAAATTCCAACCCTCCTCGCACATGTTATTTTTCATTCATTTATGAACTAGTTTTTCATTCATAATGAAGGCCCTTTTTTCCCCGATTTTCAAGGGCTTTTTTTTGTGTTGACCATTTTGTCATTTCTGACAAACAATCAATTAGTTGGCACTGATATCAATACTTTAGACTAGATGTTGTCTGTTTGTTTTTTATTTATTTGTTTTTTTTTTAATTATAATTTTATATTTAACAAATACATTTTAGTCTATATGAAATGACTCATTTCATATATATGTACCAATTAAAAAATAGAAATTTATATTTTAAAAATTTATAAAATATTTTTTATTCTTCAAAATATTTAATTTAATATTTAAATTTTATATAACTTTAAAAAACTTTGATTTTTTTTATAAATTAACAAATTAATAGAAAAAAAGTAATCTGGCAGGTATAACATGTTCAATTTGTAAATGTTAAAAAAAAATTAATAATTATAATTTACCAATTTCATTAAAGTTCATAATCATATTCTTCATATTTTATAATTTCAATAAATGTCATTAAATTTTGAGATAAATTATTGACTTTTTATTTAAGTAGTATACAATTACAATCATATTAATATCTTAGAGAAAAATTATTCAATATAATCAAAATTATGGATTATATTTACAAATCTTAAACTCCAATGTGATTTATTTTTGGTTTAAATCAGCTACCCATAACTAGTCCATTTGTTTAGTAACATGCTCTAATATTTAGGGATATATTACAAATTCTATATTCCCATGTGATTTTTTTTTTAAATGGAGCTAACCATAACTACCTCATTTGTTTTGTAACATGCTCTAACATTTAACATTTAGGGATATATTATGATGCTCTAATATTTATGATAACTAACTTAGGTTTAAATTTTGTTAATAGTATATAGTGTAAGCTAAAGTCTAAACAATTTGCACTCATTATCCAGTGAATTTTTGGGTCAAAATTTGGCGAAAATTGTTGAAATGGCAGTTTTTAGTTGTTGGAATTGTATAATTGGGATGCCCCAAGGTAATCGAGGGTGTTAAATCCATTACAATTGTCCGATTCCAATGAGAAAGTGCAAATTGTCTAGACTTGAGCTCACTCCATAATATAATATTGATTAATAATGGTCAAAACTCCATAACTACCCCATTTGTTTTGCAACATACTCTAACATTTAGGGATATATTATGATGCTCTAACATTTATGATAACTAACTTAGGTTTAAATTTTATTAATAATATATTGATTAATAATGATCAAATAAGAGACATGGTAGATACAAATAAAAATATTTTTTGATAATTTTAGAAAAAAGTAAATGCTCATGGAAATCCAAGGTTGCCATAAGGGAATTTAAAAAATACTAGATTTGAATTACATGCACACTAAAAAACTCCAAATATTGAATATTCATATTATTTATGATAAACCCAAGGCCAAACATTCTTCAATTATTTACTTCAAATCCTTCTAGGTCATAGTCATCACTCTAATGTCATGATGGAATAGGTTTTGTTAATTAAAGCTTTGATTGTTTTTTTTTCCAAGCCGAAAAAAATATAACTTGTTATTCATAGTGAATCAAAGTTACAACAGTTTCAATGACTAATAAATAAAAAAAATCAATCCCCCTTAGCCCCAAAAATTTCCATTTACAATAAGCCTAACAATGGATCTTATCATACTATAAAAAGCATTCTGGAATATGCCATAGCTCGCCTAACCACAAAAAGCATAAAAACATAATAACTGGCCAGTCGGTACAAAAAGAGCTGATAATTAGAACAACTTGTAGACACCCTTATCCAAAGTGTGCCCGTCTAAAAGTTCCTCAAAATGGATCATACCGTCCATAGAACGCATGACTTCCTTTGAAAGGAGATCAACATCTTGATTAAATTCTCTATAAATGTGCTTGAAAGATAAGTGTGTGAATTCACCCTTTAAGTCCAGAATTCGGTTCATCCAATGAGTAAGATGAAGAACATTTAGCTTGGACTTTCCAGAAATCCAATTTATAACCACACCTTTCGATTTGGAAATCCAAAGCAAGTCCCAAAGTGCAAGTAATTCTACCAATGTATTAGTACCATAACTAGCACCCATCGTTAACCTTAAAGAGTGACCCCTTTTTATAAAAAGAGCCATACCTGCTCCACATGCGTTATCCTTATGAGCACCATCAAAGAACCCCACAGAGCAATTTGGATCAAAAGAAGGTTGTCTAAAGATTCTGGATTTTTCTTTTTTATTTTTGAAACTATAATCCTTCAACAAAGCAATAGCCCTGTACGCCACTTGTGCAGGACAGATTGTTCTTTGATCAAAAACAGTGCAATTCCTATTTTTCCATACTTCCCAAAAAATGAAAAGAGGAAGTTATGGAAATCTAGGCTTAGTAGAAAACCAAAACATCAGTTATCAAGAAGATTTGAGTGGTGGGTCAGCTCACACTAAAACAAAGTATATCTTGACATAGGTTCCAAACATGTTTCATATGAGGGAAATAAACAAACAGATGACAAACAGATTCGGAGTCTTGTAAACAAAGAAGGCAGACCCTTAGACCAATAAAGCCTCTCCTTAATAAATTATCCCAGGTTAGAATTTTATCTTCCAAGCATAACCAAATAAAACAACATAGTTTAGTCGGAAGCTGCCAACTCCAAAGTTTTGAGAACCACCAGATATGTGGTTTTTCAACATTTACAGAAACATAATCATAATCATGCTTAGCCGTGAGCTTACCTGATGATTGTTATGGTGACTTTTTTCAAATCCTGAAATGTTTAGGCCATTTCTTTGGGTCAATGTGATAATACAATCCATTGATGTTATGTCACATTTATCATGTGAGAGATATCAAATGAATATTTCAATTTCATTTTGATACAATAGAATTATTCTTTAATTTGATTCTTGGGTACTTGGATAGCTTACCTTTTATTAACACGCATCAATCTTATTACCTAATATAATGATTTTTTATTAATGTCATTTCTATAGTGTGATTTTATAACATTTTCATTACATCAAGATAAATTGAAACATTATCACTGAATTGATAGAACCATTCAAGTAACTTGGACTAGATTAATGAAACCAAGATTAATAGAATCATTCAAGTAATTTATCGTAGGCTAATGAAATCATATAGCTGAATGCATTTAAAAAACCCTAGATTTGAATTACATCTTTTATTTACTACAAATATTTTTAGGTCACAGTCATTTGTCTAATGTCATGATCAAATAGGTTTTGTTAGGTAACGCTTTGACTATTATGGTGAATTATTTTAAATCCTTGAATGTTTAGGTTATTTCTTTGGGATAATGTGATAATACAATCCATTGATGTTATGTCCCACTACTGTGTTGTGAAATTGACTATTTATCATATAAGATATATCAAATGAATATTTCGATTTAATAGAATTATTCTTTAATTTGATTATTGGGTAGTTGGACAGCCTACCTTTTATCGACACACATCAATGTTGTTAGTATAATTATTTTTTATTAATGTCATTTCTATAGTGTGATTTTATTATATTTTCATTACATCAATATATATTGAAACATTATACTTTAATATCCCTCTTTTTTAAAGCACTTCTTACATTTACATTATTAAGTTACGAAAGAGAAAACATAATACAATATGTCATGTCCCCTCCCATCAATCTGGATCAAGGAAGGGAACATGACACTAAATCTGGGGCTTTCAAACTCTAGCCTCATCATCATTGTATGCCATCATAAAAAATAAAACACATGTGTGCAGATGCATAATCAAAATGAACACAATGGAAATAAACACTATCCACACACATATATCATACGTTTATTTGCATAATCATAACAGTCTTCAATTAAAAACATTGCATAATTGAAATACAAGAGAATACTTATCTTGAAACAAGTTGTCCTGAGCAACTGCCTATGCAACTACAGCATTCCACCCAGCTATAGGCCAGTTGTGCTCATCAATCTCTCAACACAGCTGCCACCCCTGAGATGGGAATGATTTCCACGAGGAAAATGGAACAACAACTAACACATAGCCAAGTATACATCACATCTCATCCAATCCAGTCCACAATTGGGTTTATCAGGCTGTTAAGGTAGTAGAAAGGAAGGAATTGCTAATATAGTGAGATCAACCACAGAGCTATTAGTACCTCCACAATATTTAGCTAGCTTGGCACCCACGATACCTACACACCCAACACAAGTAAGTATTCCCTTCACTGTTAGACAGTCCCTCAGGACATACCTTCCTTCTAGTGCTCTTCAAGATGTGCATAGAAAAGTAGCCAAAACCCTATCATCTTTGGTGGGGTTACACTCTTCACTAGGATTATCAAGCCAATATTGAACCCTCTTCTACTCATGGTTGTTTACACCCAAGTTCAAGCCAAATAGGGGATGCACATAACCCAAACCACAACAATATCTCCCCTCACACACATAGTAAGCACAAATGTTGGGCATGGTAAAATGTTTTAACTGTGGGATGCACAAAAATAAATTTTTAATGGGTTTTTCCGAACTGTGGCACACCAAAAACAAATTGTGAGAGGGGGAAAACAACAACTGGGGGTTACCAATCGAATTCCAACATGTGCATGGGAAACCGATTGACAAAAATAAATCTCACATACCCCCAAATCGATTTCCCTTCTTCCCTAGTTTTTCTACAACACAAAAACACCCTTTTTGGGCTAGAAATGAAGGAAAACACAGTAAATTTGTGGAGGAAAACACCCAACAAGACAAAACTACATGAGAGAGAAAGGCACATGGATGAATAATGGATTGGGAAGCAAATTCGTGGATATTTTCTTGCCCAGGAAGAAAAACACATTTTTCCAAAATGATGGCTTGCCCATACACAAAATTTGGACAACCTACCTTCCATTTCCCAAAACAATAACTACCTCAACCGCCTCTTGGAATAAATAAATGATTGGGTGGAAAAGTTAACCTGGGTAGTTGATGGTTCATGGATTCTCTCATGACACTTGTATTGACATTATTGGCTTCAAGGGTTTGAATATCTCCCTCCCTATTCCTTGTAAAAATCATTCCCCCACACACTTGTTGCATTCCATATCTAGTTGTGGGTATTTTTTATTAAAATACATTTACATCACATTTACAATTTCCATCGTGCCATGCTAGCACGCGATCCACATGCATAGATTTTTAATTGCCGATATGAGAACGATAAATCGATGGTGGGGCCTTGGCCTTGAGCTCCTCACCACGATTTTATAACGATATTACATCGTTTACATGTTTAATGCGACAGGGTCAAAATTGGAATATTACATTCCCCTCCCCCTTAAATTAGCAATGTCCTCAGTGCTCTTCAAAATTGAACAAAACTGGATTTGCCACTTTCATGGCATCCTACAGCTCCCATGTAGCCTCATCGGGACTGTAGTGCTTCCATTGCACCTTCACCTATCTGATGGCTCGGTTTCAGAGCAATGTTAACTTTATGTCTAGGATGCGCAATGGCTTGGTTTGGAACTCTCCCTCGGGTTTCACCTGGATCACATCCCAATTAATCACATGGTTAGGATCATGTCCATATTTCTTAAGCAAAGAAACATGAAAAACATTATGAGCTCTAGTGTTAGCAGGCAATGCAAGTCTATATGCAACTAGCTCTATTCTCTCAAGCACTTCAAATGGCACACAATAACTGGCTGTTAGCTTGGCACAACTACCAAGCTTCAAGGAACTCTTCCTTGGCCTCACTCTAAGGTAAATACGATCCCCCACACCGAACTCCATATGCACCTTGTGCTTATCTGCATAGCTTTTCTGTATATCTTGGGTTGCTTTTAAGTTCAGCCTTATCTTTGCAACCTCTTGTTCCATTTACTTAAGCAATTATGTCCCAAGTACAATTTTTTTCACTGGATTATCCCAAGTCACTGGTGTCCTACACATTCAGCCATACAAAGCCTCAAATGGACTTATGTCTAATGATGCTTGCTGCCCATTATTGTATGCAAACTATACCAAGTGTAGATAATCATCCCACTTGAATGGTTTGTCTATTACATACATGTGAAGCATGTCTTCAAGCACCTGATTTACTCTTTCTGTTTTCGCATCTGTTTGAGGATGGTATGTTGTGATAAAGTTCAGTTGCGTGCCCAAGTCTGCAAAAATACCTTTCCAAAAATTTGAAGTGAACTTGGTATCCCTGTCAGAAATTATTGCCTTAAGAAATCCATGCAATCTAAAAATTTCCTTCATGAACATATTTGCAATGACATCGGTTTTATATGTGGACTTAACTGGTATAAAATGTGCTTCCTTTTTTAACTTATCAACCACCAACATGATGGAATCGAATTGGCAATGGATGCAATAACTATGTTGGGTGTTGGTGTTCAACCTTCACCTACTGACATTTCATGCACTTAGAAATGTATTCAACAATGTCCTTCTTCATCCTTGGCAAAAAAAATTGTTTTCTGGCTATAGCAATTGTTTTCTAATATCTTGGGTGACCAAAATATGGAGCTTTATGGATGAAAAGATTTATGAATTTCATCCATAAAAATTATTCGCAAATCTGCCACATTTGGAATATAAATTTTGTTTTTATAAGTAAGAAATCCATCACCTTCCAACTGATACCATTCATACCTCTTTTCAAGGATCTGTTGTTGCAATTTGTCCTTTATCTACACATACATTGGCGTCTTCAACAATATGGTCAACAATCTGCTGCCTCAAATCTGATTTGTAGGTAATAAGGGTTGCCACATGCATTTCATGTACTAAGGGCTGCCACATGCATTTCATGTACTTTTCTACTGAGTGCATCAGACGCCTTATGTTCTTTCCCCTTTATGTGTTTGAACTCAAAATCAAATTCACACAAAAATTCCAACCATCTAGCTTGCCTAACATTTAATGTTGGTTGCTCAAACAAATATTTCAGACCACAATGGTCTGTCCTTAGCTCAAATTTTCTGCACATTAAGTAGTGCCTCCACATCTTTAAAGCATGCACTATGGCTGCAAGTTCTAAATCACGAGTAGCATAGTTATTCTCATGCTCCTTCAACTTTCTTGACTCATAGCATACCACATGATTGTCTTGCATAAGAAATCCTCCAATTCCTTGATTGCATGCATCAATACACACCGCAAAGTCTTTTTCTGGGTTTGTTATTTTCAAAATTGTTGCACTCGTGAGAAGCTTCTTCAACTACTGGAAGCTTTCTTCACACTTTGGTGTCCATTCAAATTTCCTTCCCTTATTCTTCAAGGAAGTAATTGGATTGGCAACCTTGGAAAATCTTTGAATGAAGCTCTTATAGTAACCAGCAAGTCCCATAAAGGATCTCACATCTGTCATGTTCCTTGGAGTTGGCCAATTCATAATAGCTTCAATCTTCTCAGGGTCCACAAATATTCCTTCCTCTGAGATAATGTGACCCAAGTAATGAATTTTATCTTTATAAAAGTCACATTTGCTCAACTTTGCATACAGTTTATGCTCCCTTAGCAATTGCAATACCATTCTCAAACATTCCTCATGCTCTTCTTCATTCTTAGAATATATAAGAATTTAATCTAGAAAAACAAGAACAAATTTGTCCAAATACTTGCTAAAAACACTATTCATGAGACACATGAATGTAGCTGGTGCATTCGTGAGACCAAATGGTACCACCACAAACTCATAGTGTCCATACCTTGTTATAAAGGTTGTCTTATGAATGTCTTCTTATTCTATTCTTAACTGATGGTAACCAGACCTCAAGTCAATCTTTGAAAATACATTTTCCCCTCTCACTTGATAAAAAAGATCATCAATTCAAGGCAATGCCGGTACTTGTTCTTCATAGTGACTTTGTTCAATTGTCTGTAGTCAATACATAACCTAATTGTTCCATCTTTCTTTTTCACAAATAGCACAGGTGCTCCCCATGGGGACACACTTGGCCTGGTATATTTATTTTCCAGCAGCTCTTATAACTACATTTTCAATTCTAGAAATTCCGGTGTACTCATAGTGTAGGGTATCTTAGACATTGGTGCTGCTCTCAACACAAGGTCAATGGTGAAATCAATGTCTCTCTTTGGAGGAAGTCTTGGAATCTCATCAGGAAACACATCATTGAATTCTTGCAACACATGACAGTCCTCCAACTTGGAAATTTCATTTTATGTTGTCTCCAAAACATGGATTGCATACAATTGACAACCCTTCCTACATAACTTCTTCAACTGCACGGCTAAAATATACCTAACACAAATCACCTTTGTAATTCCTTTTATGACCCTTGGGTTTCCTTCTTCACCTAGGCATTCAAAAGTCTTGTTGTAGCAGTCAAGTTTAACCCTATGTGATTCTAACCAATCCATTCCAATGAGAATATCATAGGAACCAAGTGGCAGAATATTAAGATTTGCATAAGTGAACAATCCATCCATCAATGGACATTTCTCTACCATTTCACTAAGTTTTTTCTTGGTTTTAGTGGCTAGTTGAACTAACCGTGATTTACTATGCTTTAATTTCTTAAAAGCACAAATCTCAACAATTTTAGGAGTGACATAACTGTGATTATATCCAGGGTAAATCAAAATAGAAACATATTGCTTAGCAATATTACCTTCAAATTCAAGCACGATTGATTGATGGTCTACCTAGAAGTCCTCTAGTGTTGCATAGATTCTAGGGATGGTCCTTGCCACTTGACCCACAGTTTCAGCTCCCTGGATGTTGTGAACTTGATTCACACTCCCATTCTGATGTGGATAGTTCCTAAGCATATGGTCCTCTCCACATCCCCAACATTGAAGTGGCTCTCTTGGATCATTTGGATCTCTTGGTTTGTCTCCCATCATTCTAGTTGGCTTAGTCACACCCTGTGGTTGTTGCCTTTGCTTATTTCTGAGATGGGGAGGTTTGAACACCTTCCTCCTTTGGTCAAACTTCTCATTTTTCTTGTTCTTCTATGCCTTATGGAAATCAGGTTTGATTTTGTTTTGATCATAAGAATACTTGGCCTTTCTCATGGCCTCTTCTAGATTTCAAGGTTCATCAAACTCAATTCTGTATTTGTATTACTAAGGTAGTCCACTTAGAGAGCGTTGAATTTTTTCCTTCTAATCTATGATATACTTGACATATCTAAGCAGCTCCAAGAATTTGTTCGCATATTCTTCCATGGTCATTTGATTTCAGGTCATGGAAATCTTTGATTTTATCATCGTAGTACCTATCAGAGAAGTACTTTTGTTTGAAGTACTTCTTGAATTGCTTCCACACAATCTTCCTTTCATTGATCCTCTTCACTTTCCTAAGATGATCTCACCATATAGATGCTCTTCCATTTAGATTGAATATGGCCACTCTTGCCTTCATATTTCCAGAGTAGTCTTGGACTTGGAAATACTTCCTGATCCAAAAAATCCAAGCTTTAACTTCTTGACCATATTTTACCTCACCATCAAATGTGGGAGGTTTGGCCTTCTTAAATTCTCCATGTGAGTTGTTCTTGTAATGCCTTTTTCTCTTATTCTTGTGAGATGAAGAGCTTGAACCTTCAATGGATTCTCCAGATTTAGATGATCCACTAGAATATTTTTCTGGAGTATATATCCTGTCTCTAGAAGCTCTTCTTGAGCTATTGGACCTCTTGCAGGAATTTCTCCTTGAACTACTCCCACTCTTTTATGGATTTGTTGAGTGATGCCCAGAGTTAATCCTCTTTTGAATGTCTATCAAACTTTGCAGCATAATTGAATTTAGCTGATTTTGTTCTTCTTGAGATTTAATCAACCTCTCATTGTCTTATTTACAACTCTGCAACTCCACCATTAGGCTCCTCATGGTGGTTGCAATGTCTGTGGGAGTCTCTTGGTTTCTTCTCCCATTGGATTTTGTCTCATCATTCTCAAGCTGTATGTTTTCTCCCATGGCATTTGTCTCAGGCTCATAGGGACCTTGTGCATCATCCATGATGATGATATTCTTGGCCCAACCAAGACCAAATGTTTTCAACCTGAACTGTACGGAATGCAAACACTTGACTCTCTCTGATATGATTATGAATCTGCAAAATGTGTCAATAAACACATTTGTTAGTTGCATTACATTCTCTGAAAAATTATATAATTATTTTAATGCATTATGGGAACAATCCATATTGACAATTTTGTCAAATCACAGAATTTTCTCACAATCAAGGATGTTTTAGGGGGACAACGGGGGTCAAGTGGGCTTTCCCCCTTGTGGCCCAAGGCGAGTGAAGGGCAGCGCCCTCATTTTTTTTTTTTTAATATTTTGATTTCATGCAATATGGCGTATAAGATCAGTGTGATTTTTCAATTTCTAGCACCTGAAATCTCCCTAGAAAATTGCTCAATTTCTCTATTTCGATGGAATTTTCAAAAGCTCACCAAACTGTTTCAGCGAACTTTTCCATTTCATGATGAAACACCCCCTTTCAGCAACTTTTCCAAATTTCGCTGAACTGTTTCGGTGGAATTTTCCATTTCACGCTGAAATGCCTTTTTCCAAATCTCGTCGAACTGTTTTGGCAGACTTTTCCATTTCGTTTCAAAACGCCCTTTTTCGACGAATTTTCCAAATCTCGCCAAATTGTTTCGGCGAACTTTTCCTTTCTTCACCGAAATTCCTTTTTGGCGACCTTTCCCATTTTCCACCGAAATATTTCGATGACTTTTTCATTTCTTCGCCGACTCCTTTGGTGACTTTTCAATTCTCCACCGACTCTTTTAATGATTTTTTCAATCTTTCCCCAAAACGTATCGGCGGACCCTTTTTATTCTTTGTCGAAACACCTTTTCGATGAATTATTCCACTCTTCGCCGAACTCTTTCGGCATCTTTTTAAAAAATTCGCCAAACCGTTGTAGCGAATTTTCAAAAACTCGTTGAAACGTCGACAAAACTCCTCAAATCTCGTTGACACATACACTTAGGAAAAAACTTAGAAAACTTATAATTTTTTTTTTCCCGATGGTTGGTGTCGAGGAGGAAGCAATTTTACCACTAGAAGTTGCATGACATAGCCCACATAGGACCAATGTTGCAACCCATGGCTCTGATACCACACTGTCATGTCCATCCCCTTGCCCATCAATATGGCTCAAGGAAGGGAACATGACACTAAATATGGGGCTTTCAAATGCTAGCCCCATCATCATTGTATGCCATCATAATAAACAAAACACATGTGAGCAGATGCATAATCAAAATGAACACAACGGAAATAAACATCATCCACAGACATCTATCATACATTTATTTGCATAATCATAACAATCTTCAATTAAAAACATTGTATAATTGAAATACAAGAGAATACTTATCTTGAAACAAGTTGTCCCAAGCAACTAGCTATGCAACTGCAACGTTCCACCCAACCATAGGCCAGTTGTGCTCATCAATCTCTCAACACAGTTGCCACCCCTGAGCTGGGCATGATTTCCACACGAAAAAGGGAACAACAACTAACACATAGCCAAGTATACATCACATCTCATCCAAGCCAGTCTACAACTGGTTTTATCAAGATGTGAAGGAAATAGAAAGGAAGGAATTGCTAAGCTAGTGAGCTCAACCACAAAGCTATTGGTAACTCCACAAGAATTAGTTAACTTGGCACCCACAATACCTACACACCTAACACAAGGAAGTATTCCCTTTACTACTCCACATTCCCTCGGGACATACCTTCCTTCTAGTGCTCTTTAGGATGTCAATAGAAAAGTAGCCAAAGTCCTATCATCTTTGGTGGGGTTACACTCTTCACTAGGTTTATCAAGCCAATTCTTAACCCTCTTCTACTCCTGGTTGCTTACACCCAAGTTCAACCCAAATAGGGGATGCACATAACCCAAACCACATCAATATCCTCCCCACACACATAGTAAGCACAAATGTTGGGTATGGAAAAATGTTTTAATTGTGGGATGCACAAAACAAGATTTCCATGGGGTTTTCCAGACCGTGGCACACCAAAAACAAATTGTGAGAGGGGAAAAGAACAACTGGGGGTTACCAATCGAATTCCAACATGTACATGGGCAACCGAGTGACAAAAACGGATGTCACAAACCCCCAAATCGATTTCCCTTCTTCCAACTAGAAATGAAGGAAAACACAGTAATTTGTGGAGGAAAACACCCAACAAGCCAAAACTGCGTGAGAGAGCAAGGCACTTAGATGAATAATGGATTGACAAGCAAATTCATGGGTATTTTCTTTCCTAGGGAGGAAAACACGTTTTTCCAAAATGATGGCTTTCCCATACACAAAATTTGGACAATCATACCTTTCATTTCCCAAAACAATAACTACCTCAACCACCTCTTGGAAGAAATAAATGATTGGGTGTAAAAGTCAACATGGGTAGTTGATGGTTCATGGGTTCTCTCATTGACACATGGATTGACACTATTGGCTTCAAGGGTTTGAATATTTCCCTCCCTATTGCTTGTAAAAATCATGCCCCCATACTCTTGTTGCATTCCATAATTAGTTGTGGGTATTTTTTATTAAAATAAATTTACATCACATTTATAATTTCCATCATGCCATGATAGCATGCAATCCACATGCCGAGATATTTAATTGTCGATATGAGAACAATAAATCGATGGTGGGGCATTAGCCTTGAGATCCTCACCACAATTTTATAACGATATTACATCATTTACATGTTGAATGCGACGGGTTCAAAATCATGCTATTACACAATAGGAGGGTATGTACAAAGGAAACCATGTCCTCATGCTCAAAGAAACATAAAAACTATAAATATATTTACATCCTCTTTCTCAGAAAAGCTGAAACAACAATAAAATTTGATTATGTATCTGGCTTCAATCACTTAGCCTCTTTGATTAACATAAAAACTTTATTTAATAATTACATGTGTACCTCATCTTTCCATAGTTGACCAAATGTAGACAAAGAATTAATCTCATTTTCAAAAACATATTTGCACAGAAGCTTCCAAAGAACATATTTGTTTAAACGCTCAGGCAGTTTCAAACACCACAAGGCGAGGATCATACCAAAGCTCCAACATCGCCCAATAGAACTACTGTTCAATGTAATCTCCCTTACAAAAAGGTTGCATGCTCAGACTAAAAAAACTCGTAACAAGACCTAGAAAAGAGCATTCATAGAAGAGGTGCTTTATTGTTTCCAACATGGGGCAAGTAAGGAAGAGTCCATCTAAGAGACCACATTTTACAAGTCGTGCCTTGGTAGGAAGGACTTAGTAAATCACTAGCCATACAAACACTTGAAGCTTGTAGCTCACTCAAATTAACCACACATTATAAAATCTCTTGATCCACCTTCTCTCTGCATCAATAGAAACCATCGTGAACTAAGAAAAGGGCTAATCTCATCTTGCTTGTGAAGAAGAAGGTACAACATCTCAGAGTCATATTGACACAAGGGGTTCCCAATAATCATTCCAAATGGGGCCAAATGTATATATTCATTTTGAAAAGGTCCCCATGTGGAATAAGGATGATAATATCCATAATAACATGTTTATCCATAGAATATAAGGAGAACTCAAGTGAAATGGATTGTCAGTCCTTCCAAGTTTGGGTACTAGCATCCCACAAATCCCCCTAATAGAATTTTTTTTTATTACTCCATCGTCATCCTTGAAACTGAGGGATGTATGAAACACATGCTCCTTGCACCTTCCAACTCCAAATCGAGCTTCTCGCCAAATCCCATCTTTCCCAAATACCGGGTATCTTCCACTACATGAGGCCAACCCGCTCCCTCCATCCTGCCCAGTTACTTCTAACAATAAAAGAACCTGAGACCTAAAAATTTATGATGGGATAAAATTATATCACATAATCCAAATGATTCCTTCAACCTACCAATGTGTTTTGTTGTGAGAAGATGATGCCTCAATAATACTTTCTAAGGAGATCTTCCTTCTAGACATTGAATCACCAATTTGGCAAGCAAAATATTACCCTCAATGGAAATAGAAATCAAGTTTAGGCCTCCTTCATCCTTGGGCATAATGCAAACATCCTAGGGTACCATAGGGATGCCCCTAGGCCCACCATACTTGGAACACAAGTACGAACACAAGAGTTGCTCCAATCTATGACGATGAGCCCTATTGGGAAGCCAACAAGAAACATAATTAAATGTGTGAGGTCGAGAGAATCCTACTTACAATAGTCAATTTTGTAGCACATGGAAGGTCTTAATATTACGATACTAACAATTAAAATTTTATGGAGAACAAAATCATGAAAGAAAACACAACAATGAGGATGGCGAAAGTGATATGCAAAATGGTAAATGAAGTAAATAGTTGAGACCTTGTACTTGAGTATAGTTTATATTCAAGTGTCTAATCTTATCACAATCATCCCCTATATAGAAATATTTTAGTGAACTTTCTCACTAGGGAGGTGAGTTTAACCATGTTTTTCTCAACATTTAAAAATAATTTATAATCAGTTTCATGTGTGTCGAGGATCTAAGTAACACTAGTTACATAGATAATAGACCATATAGAAAGGATGATGATTGCATAGAGATACTTTCATTCAGGAAAAGCAATGCTTCGAGCAAGATCTAGACTTTAGTCTCTGAGGACCTATTGTGTTTTTTGGTTGGTCCATTAAAATGAGTTTTTTTAATTCCATAAGAGGCCACTTTGACATTTTTTGGGACCACAAATGAAACAAAACTAACATAATTCAATTCAAAGGCATATAGGTAAGAAAATGTTTATTAAATTTGTTTTTACCAAAGTCAATTTTGGCTTCATAGATTATGGAAGGTATTGGTATGAATGTGGAATGTATCATACAACCACTTATTCATTGGAAATCTCCTCATGCATTTTTCACTATACAATAGATGGTTCAATGATTTAAGGTTAGGCAAGGGAGTTATGGTTTTATAAAATTGTGAAACCAAGAGATTCTACTAGTGCTCATTTTAATTCATTTTTAATTATTGGTTGGGAGTTCTTTGAGTTTTATTTTGAACATGAGATCTCATATAAGGAATTATCACAAGTGTAAAGATTCAACGATAAGGTTTCAAGGATATTTTTGGTTTTTAGAAGGAAATGAAAATGTTTGAGCTTCGTTGACTTCTCGTAACCATTGACGAGCTGAAGAAACCTTGAAATTATCAAACAACCTTTAAAATTTATTGAGTTCATTGTTAATGGAGTAACTGCAATGAGGACTTAAGAGATTAGTTTGGATGTCCTTTGTGAACTTTTCCTTTGCTACAGTGTTTCATCAAAGAGGGAGTAAAATGACTGAGTTGGGGAGCTTGATGGTTGCCTAACCTAGTAGTTTTCCTCAGGAAGGCTAAATCACTAAGTTTGGAGCTAGGGTGATGCTTAAATCAAACATACAGACTAATGCAAGACTCTCAATGGCGTTCTTGAAGTTGTAGAACAAATATTGTATAACCCTAGAACCACCCACATATGTTTTAGTAAGATTTTTTAATTATGTGGGTGGTTTATGGGATGAATCATTCCTTCAAATGCTCCTATTACACCTATTGAAAAAGGTAATAAAAACAAGTTCCGTTGAAACTAAAATGGGGCTTAACAGTTTATAAGTCATAAGGATTGACATTGAAGAAAACTATTATTAATATTAGGAAGCAAGAGAGGAAGGGTATGACATTTACTGCAATGTCTCGAGTTAAATATTTGAATGGTCTTTGATTTCAACCTCCCTTTTCATATGATTGATATGGAAAGATGGTAAAAATAGTAGGTATGCCTATGCAAAAGGTTGAAGAAGATAAACTGGGATTGATCATTATGTAATCTATTTGTTATTTATTATAAACATCCTCTTACTTTCTTATGATTCACATTTTTCATCATTCAACATTGTTAATTTATTACTATTAAACTTATTTCTCATATAACTTTTGAAGTAGCCTTCTTCATAGTGCTCTATATTTTCAACCAATTAATGATGGTGAGTAAATTT
This sequence comes from Larix kaempferi, assembly GCA_027924585.1. Taxonomy (NCBI): domain Eukaryota; kingdom Viridiplantae; phylum Streptophyta; class Pinopsida; order Pinales; family Pinaceae; genus Larix; species Larix kaempferi. The sequence continues at coordinate 123,901 of BSBM01000234.1, read as the reverse complement.
CAAATAATCATATTCATACACATGCATACTTATGATCATGTTCAAAATGTATGTGGTTGCCTAACCTAGATCTATTTAATTATGTATCCATTTGGGTCGAGAAGCATCAAATCCATCGAGGTGCAAACCCTTTGTCCACTTTTACACACTAAAAAATGGTTTGCACCTCAAGGGATTTGATCCCTCCCAATACATGGTAAATTCTAATCATACTAAGTTTGATACATATTAATAATAAAAAAGTAATTATTTCATCCAACTACCTAGAAATCAAATTAAATAACACTTTTTCACCCTTAAGAATTCAAGCACTATTATTCACATTGGAATCAACATATTATTCACATTGTAATCAAGGGATCACACGATTTGAACTTTAGTGGACAGGGAAACATTGTGCCTCCCAACCAACTTTTGTCCCTTGGGAGACAAATTAAATAACAGTTTTATTTTATCAAAATCAACTACTTTTAATGAATTTCATTTAAATTGTGGATAAAGAGCTCATGTTTATGATTCTATGTGTTTATTGTATTTAATTTTTATTTTTGTCATTTTTTTATATAAATAGGTTAGAAATAGAAAAGTGATTGAAATGGTTATACAAGATAGTTTGAAATGTGTATGATTAAATATAAAAATTAAGAAATGATTATTTTCAAATAGTAAAAGAAATGTTATTAAATAAACTTTCATAATAATGGAATAAAGAAAATATATATTAAATAGTTAAAATAAATTTATTAATTAAAATAAAATCCATGAATTTATAAATTAAAGATAATACATTGAATATGTACATGATTGATGATTACAAGGTGTTGTACATATTTATTTATTGAGTTGTTTATGAATAAATCTGTATTTTTGATAATAATAATAATTAATATTATTACAATATTTATGTTAAAGTGGATATTTAAATTATATTTGAAATCAATAAAATTATATATATATATACATAATGAAGAAAAATAATGACAAAAATATGAAATTGAATATGAACTTTATTGAAGTTGTAGAACATGTTTATTTTTTTTTAATTTTATTTAAAATAAATTATCATCAATTTTATAAAATCATTTTTTTTTAATTTAACAAAATAAAATAAAATGTTATTAATTACAACATTTTATTCTTAACTTTAAATAATTATTTTAAAAACATATTTTTATTGTTTAAGATAGTGTTAAGAGTCGTGGAATGGGAATGCCCTTATTTGATTAATTGAAATCTTGAATTGTTGATAAATTGAAGTGCCCACTACCTTGAAGAGGATTCCATACTGTGACGAGAGTTTTGAGAGTGTCATTCAAGAAAATTGCCAATTGGTTCCAACATACTAGGAAACAAATAACCACTTGATAATGGAATGCTCCTTCTCTAAGCAAGTATGGGTAAATTCTGATTAGCTTAAAACATGTTTGGTAAGGGGACTCGATAGATATAGGGTTAAGGGGATGGTCCTCAAATGAATTGGTAAATAATTATATTGATATTCTAGTTATCAAAGTATATTTGAAGAAAAAAAAGTTTCAAACAGGTAAATGTGCAGTACAAGGTTTAAGTATTTTAAGTTACTTTCATCAATCAATGGGTGAGAACAAGAGGAGAATGGTGTTAGCAGAACAGATAAATACAAATTATGCCTAATGATATTTTGACCAGGACTCCCAAGGGGATTCAAAATTATGTGGAGGAGGAGGTATCATACATATTTCAGAAGATGTATCTTTCAAGTTCCTGGCAGGTTTGAGTGAAGGCACAAATAACTTAGCAGCACTAATAGTGTTGGAGTATCGGTTGATAACTATCGCACTTCTGGGAATATAATGTGGACTAACCGCCACCCTGGATAATCGGACCTTGTGCTTGGTTTCAAATGTTTACTGACATATGTAGGTTTTGGTGTAATGATAAACCTTGCATGGTATCAAAGCTGAGGTCTCGGGTTCAATTCCCCCCCAAGCTACATTGGAGGGGGGTGTTGGAGTATCGATTGATAACCTAGAATAAATTCAAAGAATTGCTTCAAATCTAAACCTCCTCACCTTTCAACATGTGTTTTGAGAAAGAAATGAGGAAGCATGATAAGTAATTCCGATGGATACCACCAGCATAGATCCATCTTAAAAGGAGATCTACCAAGGGATGGCCAGAATTGAACTTTAGTGGGCAGAGAAACATTATCCCTCCCAACCAACTTGATTGTTCCCTAGGAGACAAATTAAATAACACTTTTATTTTATCAAAATCAACTACTTTTAATGGATTTCATTTAACTTGTGGGTAAAGGGCCCATGTTTATAATTTTATGTGTTTATTGTATTTAATTTTTATTTTTTTCATTTTAAATGAATGAGTTAGAAATAGAAAAGTGATTGAAATGGTTATACAAGATAGTTTGAAATGTGTGTGATTAAAGATCAAAATCATAAAATGATTATTTTCAAATAATAAAAGAAAGGTTATTAAATAAACTTTCATACTAATCGAATAAAGAAAATATATATGAAATAGTTAAAATAAATTTATTAATTAAAATCCATGATTTATAGATTAAAAATAATATATTGAATATGTAAATGATTGATTATTACAAGGTGTGTGCATATTTATTTATTGAGTGGTTTATAAATGTATTTTTGATAAAAATAATAATTAACATTATTACAATATTCATGTTAAAGTGGATATTTACGTATTGAAGAAAAATGGTGACAAAAATCTGAAATTGAATATGAACTTTATTGAAGTTGTAGAATATGTTTATTGATTATGTTCTATGTTGGAAATGGGTGACAACTAGTTCTCCCGGTGACTATGTAATTGTCTAACCGAGTAACTAAGTTTGGTCAGTTATGAGTAACCGTGTAAAAAATATATTTATTTCTTGTATTCTCGTAGGAGAAGTATTATGAGTTGAGAGTTGTTGTAAACATTCATGTTCTGAATAATAAGAGGACCAATACCATTGCTCCGTGGATGTTTCCCTCTCAAGGGTTTTACCACGTAAATATCTGCGTATATTTTATGTGTTTGTCGTTATTTACTTCCTTGTTTAATTGCTTCCGCTGCATATTATGTTATGTGGTTGTTTGATCCAACAAGTGGTATCAGAGCTTGGTAGGAGGCCATAGACAACGAGAATGTTGAGAGTCATTATTACCCCGCCTATCACGTGAAGAGAGCATAAAATTACAGTTTCTTTTTATGGGTCAAAAATTACCTCAGGAGGGGCGAAAATTCAATATTTTCGTGGGTCCTAGGCTTGGTGGGGCGTGAAAATTTTATGGTAAAGTGTGAAAATAATGTTTCTTTGGTAAAGCTTGGTAAAGCGTGAAAATGAATGTTTCTTGGGGTAAAGTTTGGTAAAGCGCAAACATTCTTGGGTTTATCTTAAATGATTCACGTGGAATTTAAACTATTAAATTAGTTAATCCACTATTTTGAAAACGGTTTGGTGGTTCATTTTTATTTAAGACTTTAGTCTTTTATAAAGTTTTTTGACCTGGTTTTCTTGAGAAAATGGCGAAAACGTAGAGTGTTAAGTTTGAAATTGAGAAGTTTAATGGGAGCAATAATTTCGAGTTATGGAAGGTCAAGATGCGGGATGTGATCGTGCAACAAGGAGTGGCAAAGGCACTGGCAGGGAGGACAAAGAAACCCGTGGATATATCAAATGACGACTGGGAGGAGATGGATGAAAGAGCTCTCAGTGCTATTCGGTTGTGCTTGGCCGACGATGTTTTATTTAACATCGTGTCTGAAATTACAACAGCAGGTCTCTGGACAAAATTGGAAAGCCTGTACATGACTAAATCCTTGACGAATAAAATCCTCCTGAAGCAACAGTTATTTACCTTGTGTATGAAAGAAGGTACAAAAGTTTCAGATCATTTCAATGCTTTCAATACTCTTATTTGTCAATTGGCTAGCATGGATGATAAAAATCAATCTAAAGACAAGGCTATTTTACTATTGTGCTCTCTGCCCAAGTCTTGGGCACATTTTGTAACCTCTATCAGTTTAAGTTCTACTGAGTCTATTACCTTTGATGATGTTGTGGGAGCCTTGATTTCTGAGGAATCTCGAAAGAAGTCTATTCTTGAAACCTCAACATCAGAAGTAATGGTGGCCAGAGGAAGAACAAGTGAAAGAGGACAATATTCGAGGGGCACATAAAGATCAAAGTTGAAGGGAAGAACGAGTAAATTGAAGTGTTAGTTTTACAATAAAACAGGTCACCTTAAGAAAGATTGCTGGAAACGGAAGCAAGCTTCTAAGAAGGACTCTACAAAGGAGGCAAACATAGTCGAGAAAGATTTATGTGTGATCGATGAGGTATTATCAACATCTACTGTCTCACAATACCATTATGATTGGTTAATTGATTTTGGAGCATCCCATCACATGTGTCTTCATACAAATTGGTATTCCTCATACCAATCTATAGATGACGGGGTAGTTTATATGAGAAATAATGTTTCATGTAAAACAGTTGGGATAGAGAGTATCAGAATAAAAATGTATGATGGGACTGTTAGGACTCTAACAAATGTGAGGCATGTACCTGAACTAAGGAAGAACTTGATATCAATGGGAGTTCTAGATGATGTTGGTTACAAATTTACAGTTCAAGGTGGAGTTATGAAGATATCAAAAGGTATCTTGGTTGTTATGAAGGAAAACATAGTTGGGAAGTTGTATAAACTTGAAGGGAGGGCGGAAATCGATAACGCAACAGTAGCATTGGTTGGTGTAGCAGACTTCACTCGTTTATGGCATCGGCGGTTAGGTCATATGAGCGAAAAAAGGAATGAAGGTACTTGCTGATCGAAAGTTGCTTCCTAGTTTAAAATCTGTAGATTTGAAGTTTTGTGAGCATTGTATTTATGGTAAACAAGCTAGACAAAAATTTAAATTTGGAAAACACACTAGTAAAGGTATCGTAGACTATATTCATTCTGATCTATGGGGCCCATATTCTAAAATTTCTTATGGGGGATCATCATATTTCGTCATTTTTATAGATGATTACTCGAGGAAAGTCTGGATCTATTTATTAAAGAGAAAAGCTGATGTTTTGATATATTTAAGCAATTTAGAGCTTTGGTTGAAAAGAGCACTGCCAGGTTCATTAAATGTCTTAGAACAGATAATGGAACCGAATTTACTTCTAAGGAGTTTGATAATTATTGCAAGAAGGATGGGATCGAGAGGCATAAGACCACTGTTTACACTCCGCAGCAGAACGGTGTTGCTAAACGCATGAACAAGACTCTTCTTGAAAGAGCAATGAGTATGCTCAGTAATGCAAAGTTGCAGCAAGAATTGTGGGGAGAGGCGTTGCTTACAGCATGTTACCTGGTCAACCGATCACCATCAACAACAATTGACTGCAAAATTCCAGAAGAGGTATGGACAGGTCAACCATGTGATTATTCTAACCTTAGAGTATTTGGTTGTGAAGCCTATGCACTTATTCCGAAAAATCAGTGTTCCAAACTAGATCCTAAATATGGCAAATTGATCTTTGTTGGATATGGTGATGGTGTTAAGGGATATAGATTGTGGAATCCTACTGTCCACAAAATCATCATAAACATAGATGTAATATTTGATGAACTTTCTCTCTAAAATTTAGATGTAAGTAATTATTTAAAACAGGCTAATGTACCATAGTTACAACAAATTCAGTTTGATACTCAGTCATCTACAGGGAGGAATCATGAGGATGTCCATGAGGAGGATATTTATGAGGACACTCCTCAGGAGGATGAGCAGACAAAAATAGAGGAAATACCACAACAAACTCTACGAAGATCTACACGGGACAGAATGTTTCCAAAGAGGTATGATGATTTTGTCACATCTTTTGCTTTAATTTATAATGAGGGATAACCTAACAGTTATCAGGAAGCATTAGAAGTGTCTGACAGTGACAAATGGAAACTTGCAATGAAAGAAGAAATGGATTCTTTGGCAAAGAACAAAACATGGGATCTTGTGGAACTTCCAGAGAGTAGGAAAGTGGTTGGCTGCAAATGGGTGTACAAATTGAAGGAAGGAGTTGATGACACTGTTCTGAAGTACAAGGACAGACTGGTTACAAAAGGGTTTTCCCAGAAAGCAGGTATTGACTTTCATGAGATTTTTTCACCAGTTGTGAAACTTGTTTCTATTAGAATTTTGTTAGCACTAGTTGCCTTATATATGATTTGGAGTTAGAGCAGCTAGATGTCAATTCAACTTTCTTACATGGAGGTTTAGATGAGGAAATTTTCAAGGAACAACCAAAAGGGTTCATTTAGAATCGCAACAAGAGGTTTGTTTGCAAGCTCAGAAAATCATTGTATGGCCTGAAGCAGTCTCCCAAGCAATGGTACAAGAAGTTTTATTCTTTCATGGTGAGCCAGAATTTTACGAGAAGTGAGTATGATCATTGTGTGTACTTTAAAAAGTTGGAAAATGACATGTTCATTATTTTGGTATTATATGTTGATGATATGCTTGTCGCAATCAAGAGCATGTTTGAAATGAGCAGGTTAAAGGCTCAGTTGGCTAGGACATTTGATATGAAGGATCTAGGAGCAGCAAATCAGATCTTGGGCATGCAGATACATAGAGACAGGAAAAATGGCAAGCTGTGGTTATCACAAAATAAGTATGTGGAGAAAATACTTCAGAGAATCGATATGAATAAGGTGAAACCTGTTAATATCCCTTTAGCTTCTCATTTCAAGCTTTCTTCAGGTTTGAGTCCTAATAGTGATGAAGAAAAGAAGTATATGTCTCGTGTACCATATGCTAATGCAGTAGGAAGTTTGATGTATGCGATGATAAGTACAAGACCAGATATTTCACATGTGGTTGGTGTTGTCAGTAGATACATGGAAAATCCATGAAAAGGGCATTGGGCAATAGTGAAATGGGTGCTTCGGTATCTTAGAGGCACAAGCAATTATTGTATCAGTTTTGATGGTTGCAGTGATGAAGTCTGTGGTTATGTTGATTATTATTTTGCAAGTGACTTGGACAAGAGGAGGTCCACTTCAGGTTATATCTTTACTCTTGCAGGTGGAGCTATTAGTTGGATGTCAAAGCTTCAGAATATTGTTGCTTTATCCACTACATAGGCATAATATATAGCTGCTTCACATGCTTGCAAAGAAGCAATCTGGTTAAAAGGTTTGTTGGGTGAGTTAGGAAAGGCTCAAAACACTATAAAAGTTTTCTGTGATAGTCAAAGTGCTAATCATTTAGCTAAAAATCCAGCTTATTACAATAAGACAAAACACATTCCAAGTGCTAATCATTTAGCTAAAAATCCAGCTTATTACAATAAGACAAAACACATTCCTGTAAAATAACATTTTGTTAGACATGTTGTTGATGAAGGTGGAGTGGTTCTTGAAAAGGTCCACACTCAAAAGAATAGTGCAGACATGTTCACTAAACCAGTTACTTTAAAGAAGCTACGGTGGTGCTTAGCTTCTCTAGGCTTGCAGGAAAGATGATAAATAGAGCAATGAGCAAGGTATCAGGTAAATTGTTGTCAAGGTGGAGATTGTTGGAATGGGTGACAACCAATTCTCCCGGTGACTATGTAACTATCTAACCGAGTAACTAAGTTTGGTCAGTTATGAGTAACCGTGTAAGAAATATATTTATTTCTTGTATTCTCGTAGGAAAAGTATTATGAGTTTAGAGCTGTTGTAAATCTTCATGTTCTAAATAATAAGAGGACCGATACCATTGCTCCGTGGATGTTTCCCTCTCTATGGTTTTACCACGTAAATATCTGCGTATATTTTATGTGTTTGTCATTATTTACTTTCTTGTTTAATTGCTTCCGCTGCATATTATGTTCTGTGGCTGTTTGATCCAACATTCTACAATTAGTTTGTTTTTTTCATTTAATTTTATTAAAAACAAAATGTCCCGATGATGAGCCAAGGATGGCTCGAAACGTTGACTACATTAATTCACCTACCGCAGACTCTCCACAAGATGCCATGAATTTTCACTGCGGATTCTCAACTAATTCTTATAAATTATCTTCAATTTTATAAAATCATTCTTTATTTAATTTGAAAAATAAATAAAAGAAAAGAAAATATTATTAATTGCAACATTTTATTCTTAACTTTAAATAATTATTTAGAAAACATTTTTTTAAACTTTAAGATATAACAAAATTCATGGAATGACAATGTCCTTGAGATGATTCCATACTCTCATGAGAGTTTTGAGAGTGTAATTCAAGAAAATTGCCAATTGCTTCCAACATACTAGGAAACAAATAACAACTTGATAATGGAATGCTCCTTCTCCAAGCAAGTATGGACAAATCTTGACTAGCTTAAAAAATGTTTGGTAAGAGGACTTCATAGGTATAGGGTTAAGGGGATGGTACACAAATGAATTGGTAAATAATCATATTGATATTCTAGTTATCAAAGTATATTTGAAGAAAAAAAAATTCGAGCGATTCAATGTGCAATACAAGGTTTAAGTATTTTAAGTTACTTTCATCAATCAATGGGTGACAACAAAAGGAGAATGGTGTGAGTAGAATAGATAAATAAAAATTATGCCCAAGGATATTTTGACCGAGCCTCCAAGGGGATTTAAAAGTATGTGGAGGAGGAAGTATCATACATATTTCAGAAGATGTATCTTTCAAGTTCGTGGCGGTTTTGAGTGAAGGCACATATAACTTAGCACAGCTAATAGTGTTGGAGTATTGGTTGATAATCGCCGTAGTTATGGAAATATATTGTGGACTAACTGCCACCATGAATAATCGAACCTTGTGCTTGGTTTCAAATGTTTACCAACATCTATAGGTTTTGGGTGTAACGACAAACCTTGCATGGTATCAAAGTCGAGGTCTTAGGTTCAATTCTCCCTGAGCTACATTGGAGGGAGGTGCTGGAGTATTGGTTGATAACCACGAAGAATTTCAAAGAATTGCTTCAAATCTAAACTTCCTCACCTTTCAACATGTGTTTTGAGAAAGAAATGAGGAAGCATGATGACTAATTCTAATGGATACCACCACCATAGATCCATCTTAAAAGAGGCAGCTTTGAACTTTGGTGGGTTGGGAAACATTGTCCCTCCCAACTAACTTGATTGTTCCTTCGGAGACAAATTAAATAACACTTTTATTTGATCAAAATCAACTACTTTTAATGAATTTCATTTAACTTGTGGGTAAACAGCTCATGTTTATGATTTTATGTGTTTATTGTATTTATTTTTCATTTTTTAATGAATAGGTTAGAAATAGAAAAGTGTTTAAAATAGTTATACAATATGGTATGAAATGTGTGGGATTAAATATCAAAATTAGGAAATGATTATTTTTAAATAGTAAAAAGATGTTATCAAAATTAGGAAATGATTATTTTTATATAGTAAAAAAATGTTATTAAATAAACTTTTAGTAGAAAATGATTATTTTCAAATAGTAAAAAAATGTCATTAAATAAACTTTGATACTAATGGAATAAAGAAAATATATATTAAATAGGCGTAATAAATTTATTAATTAAAATGAAATTTATGAATTTATAGATTAAAAATAATATATTGAATATGTAAATGATTGATGATTATAAAGTGTTGTGCATATTTATTTATTGAATGGTTTATAATTAAATATGTATTTTTTTATAATAATAATTAATATTATTATAATATTTATGTTAAGTTGAAGATATTTATAGCTATTATTTAGTTATATTGAAATATTGTTGTTGTACAGTTTGATTCAAATTTTGAATATCAATGGTACCTTTTTTTAGCTGAAAAAAATATTCATATTAAAGTGGATATTTAAATTATATTTGAAATCAATAAAAATTATATATACATAATGAAACAAAATAATGACAAAATTCTGAAATTGAATAAAAACTTTATTAAAATGATAGAATATGTTTATTGATTATGTTTTACAATTATTAATTACAACATTTTATTCTTAATTTTAAATAATTATTTAAAAAACATTTTTTATACTTAAAATAGAAAAAAATCATGAAATGACAATGTTCTTATTTGATAAATTGAAATATTGAATTGTTGATAAATTGAAGTGCCCATGACTTTGAAGAGCGGTGTGACGACGAGAGTTTTGGGTGTCATTTAAGAAAATTGTTTTGGGTGTCATTTAAGAAAATTGTCAACTGCTTCCAACATACTAGGGAACAAATAACCGCTTGATAATGAAGGTCCTTCTCTAAGCAAGTGTGGACAATTCCTGACTAGCTTAAAAAATGTTTGTTATGGGACTTTGATAGATACAGGGTTAAGGGGATGGTCCTCAACTCAAAAAAGGTAGATAATTATATTGATATTCTAGTTATCAAAGTATATTTGAAGGAAATTTTATTCCAGCTGTTCAGCTGTTCAATGTGCAGTACAAGATTTAAGTATTTTAAGTTATTTTTATTAGTTAGTAGATGAAAACAAGAGGAAAATGGTGTTACAAAAACAGATATATAAAAATTATGCCTGAGGATATTTTGACCAGGTCTTTTAAGAGGATCCAAAAGTATGTGGAGGAGGAGGTATCATACATATTTAAGAAGATGTATCTTTTAAATTCTTGGCAGGGAAGATTTGAAGAAGGGTACAAATAATTTAGAAGAGTTGATGGTGTTGGAGTATCTTTTAGGAACCTTCATTCTAGATAATCAAAAGTTGTGCTTGGTTTCAAATGTTTTGATGTAACAGTAAATAACAGCTGAAGTCTCTGTATCTAAATTTAAAAACTCAAGATTTTCAAAGAATTGCTTCAAATTTAAGCCTCCTCACCTTTCAACCTGTGTTTTGAGAAAGAAATAAAAAAGCAGATTAACTATCAAAACAAAGACTTCAAATGCAAAAAGGTAGAGTAAAGATTTGGTAGATATAATCCTTGTGATGAGTAATTCTCATGGATATCATTGAATAGAAATGCTTAATCTTCTGCTTCATCTCGCGCATATAGTGAATTATATCCAGCAGTCTTTTAGTAATAAATATTAACTTTTTAAAACAACGTGTTTCGTGGCATCTCCAAATTGAATTTACATTGGGTGCCCTTATAGCGTCAAGCTTGAAGTTGCAGTGATGTTCTATAAATAGTCTTTAGACTGCAAACTGGTATGAAAATGGAGCATTTCTCTTCTGCCCCCTGCCAGGGATTTGGCTTTCTGAAGAACTTTTCTGATGGAGATATGATACATCTACCACCCAACAGCCGCAAGAGCACTGGGAGGAGAAAGAGCTTGACACGCAGACAAATGAGATTGCACAACAAGCAAATGAGCTTGCCATTGAATTGACGGTGAATGTGCAAATGGACCATCACTGGAGGATGGCAGTGGCAGTTCCTGAGAATCTATAGAGGGTGCCCTTATAGGGATCTCACAGTGTCTATTTATTTGAAAAGATTGAACAAATTGGGCAAGTCATCTAATTGGTATCAGCCAGCCATGGAGGCCCCCTTGGAGGTCAGTTCAATAGTTTACACATTCGTATCCCAGTGCCGCCCATGGAAAACAGGGTTCCACTCGTACAGGGATTTTCAGAGATTTCAGCTTACAGAGACGGGCTCTGTCAGAATCTTTGATTATTAGTTTGATGTTTGTATGTTGAATTTGACTAGAAGATATGTATAGGTTGGGAAGAAGATATGTATAGGTTGGGAAGTAGTTTTTTTTTTTTTTTTTTTTTTTGTGTATTTTTGTTGTTAAGGGTTAGAAGTATATTTTCTAAACTTAAATTTTATATAGACTTAAATATTTTGTACTATTTGATTCAATATGAATATCAATAGTATGTTTTTTCTGTTGAAAAAAAAAAAGTAAATAACAAAGAAATAAAAAAATATAAATATCCTTTCAAATTAAATAAAATTTAAAATTATTACCTATATAAATCATGGCAAAAAATGGCAATCCTCCATAAACGAATAAAATATGTTAAGGCATAAAAAATATGTTGATTGAATATTAACATAGTGTAAATATTCTCCCAAGCTCATCTAATATTCTTTACATGCTTTATTCTCCTAAACCTAGCTAAAGCTTCTATGGTGTGTTCTTCTTCATGCACTGAACCACCTCTCTGCTGTAACAAAAAACATTGAATATTGTTGGCTTCCATTTTCTCTTATGCATTCAGAATACAAAATCGTTATACTTGGAATATCATTTAGGGAGCATTGAGTACAGCTCCATGCTGTGAAAAAACGGGGTTAAAGAATAAGGACCCCTGGACTCTTGAGGAGGACAAAATTCTCCTCAATTACATTCAGAAGAATGGATATGGGAGTTGGCGTGCACTTCCCGAATTACTATTATTTAAAATAGAAAAAATAGAAAATATATCTTCACTACTATTAGTGATTCGCTCTAGAATTAGAGGGCATGATGAGTGATTCGCTCTTCTTCTCGTTTAAAGGCCCCCCTCTTGATATCAGGCTTCAGATAACTTAACCAACGTAGTCCGCAGCTCTTGCCACACTGAAGAAGACCTGTATATCCACAAACAGATATCTATATATCAAATAGATATTTAGATGCTATATCTTTGATTAAATGTTTGAGAATTATTGAATAAAAAATCTTACATTAAGATGAACCTGGGCTGAAAACAGCTTATTATTATGTAAATAATTTGTTTAATTTTTTTTTCTAAAATATTAGATACATTGATTAAGATTTATTTTTAATAATAAATTAAAATGTATTTGGAAATCTGCCCTTTTTCTGGAAAGACTTTCAATCCATTATTCTAATAGCTCGATTTTCCTTAAATAACAATGATGAGTCAATTAACATTTACAAATAGCAACCAGTTACAATTCTATATAATTAAAGACTAATTAAAGAAAACTTTAAATTTATGTTCTTCTAATTTGAAACCTTCAAAGTTAGATTCTTTCAAAACTATAAATCACAAATTCCAAAAAAATAAAACAAAAATACTGAGTCAACCAACATTTATACTTATTAATTAGTTAGAATTCTATACAATTAAAAACTAGTTAAACAAAACTTTGGATTCCCTATCTGTAAATTAAATTCCTATCCTTCTTAGCTGAAACAGGTTAAAACTTAAAATCTTCCAAAACCCTAAATCACAAATTCCAACGAAACAAAACAAAACAAATGTATAAAACCCATGAATCACAAATTCCAGGCAAACTAAAACAGAGGATGACAGAAGCAAATGTAATACCAGCTCCAATAACGATACAGAGAGATACTCGACCCATACATGGATCATGGGAAATATATAGCTGTTTATCAGGTATACTTATGCATCTTATTTATTTTACCTGGTAACGACAACTTGAATCTTATAGAACAATTCGTCAAACTTGAATTTTATTTTCGAATTTCTGTATTAAATGTTTCGAACTCGGTAACTAATAGTAATTTTTCTAAACTCAAAATATACATAAATAGAAATTTACTATATACACTTATTTTCTTTTAGAATTTATATACTAAATGATCAGACTCTACCAAATTTGGTTACTCTGCTATAAATAGATTCATAAACATCCTATATTCAAAATACATAATTACAGAGATGGACTGTATACACATAAGATATGCTTTTTCAATCAGATAACTGAGTGAGAGAGGGTATATATATATATGGAGGAAGATGAGGTTTTCTTAGTTGATGATACTTGTTTTATAACATATCAATATAGATATCAAGTAACATACTTTTTTTTCTTCTGAAAATACATAGATAGATTACATACCTGCAAGCTCGAAAAGCGCACAGCAACTCCCATGCCATTCTTTTGAAGGTAATCGACGATAATTTTGTTCTCATCGAAAGTCCAGGAACCCTTCATCTTTAACCACGTTTTTTCACAACACGGAGCTGTACCCATTACCCAGGTTAGGTCTCTGAGTAGAGCTTGCAGATATTTCAACTATAATGCCATCTTAGACCTCCTGGAACCCGGAGTCCAGGAGGAGGTCTATGTATTGATCTCGTGAATGCAGGAGGAGTTGGGGGGCAACCATGTTATATAGCACGGATCTGGCTTAAAGTGCATCCAGAGTAAAACCCTAGATTACTGTATATCTCACTAAAGCTAAAGCTGCAGAACGAGAAGTTGTCAGTCCCGCTAAACATTTGTGGGACACGTTTTTAAAAGATTACTGACGTATCATTCATAACACAGTACCACGCAGCAACATCGGGATTTGCAGGCCATACGTTTTGGAGGTCTATGACTCTATGTACTGCTACTGGAGTGCTTCAACGTGGGTGATAGTGATATCTCAATGGTGGTTAGGTGGTTGGTTAGTTAGCATTGGGTAGTTGGTTAATTCGTAGAGTTTGTAATAAAGTTGGTCAGGTTTATTTTATTTACTTTACTTGGTGGTTCAATTCAGTGGGGTGTTTGGTAACTTCTTGTTTGTAATAAAATGTATGGATGAGAAACAAAGTGTCTATTTAATGATATTAAAGTTTGGTTAGAGGTGTTTGGTGATTTATGTTTCTAATAGAAAGAATGAATGATCAATGTTTTTATATGTTTTGTTTTTAATAGAAATTATAAGAGTAAATTTATAAAAGGGCTATGCGAGAATTCACAGGCATGGTATGAGTTGCACTTGGTGATGCACAGAAGCTTCATCCATTGGTTGCGCGCCTTCGCTTGGAGACTCATGGCAATGGCTGCACTGAGTCATTTTGAGCATTTTCACAACTTCTTCCTTGATAATGTCCACGCTGCCCATAAGCTCAAACAGGTTTCGCTCAAAGTCATCAAAACGAGAGTCGTAGCAAGTTAATTGCTGCGAAATGTATTGTTTATCCTCTGAAGTCGCACTTATCTCCTTGAGACCTGCGTGCGGGACGTCAAAAACCCTCCTGAGACTCAACTTGAAGTCTTCAATACCACCTCTCAGGTAGTTCATGGCTTCCTTAACTCCTGTCACGGTACCCATTTTCTGACTACCTTCTGCACCCTGCCCACAGCTATGTAATTCCTCACCGCTCTGGGTAAACAATGATAAACCTCTCAGTCGATTTGCAATACGCTGCATCTCGAGACATCCATAACCTGCCTCAACCTCCTTAATTGCCTCCCATCTGCCTACCATACTGTCTGCTCGTGAGAAAGAAGGTATTTGGACAAGACCGTCATTAAATGACACTGCCATATGCCATCGGGAGGCCATGTGCCATGAGGATGGCACCACGCGTCCCCTCCTTCCAATGCAAGATTTCCCATTTAATGCTTGGATTCGAAATGGTAAACCTTAGGATTAAAGGACTATGGGTCCTAGGGAATGGGGTGGTGTTTGTGGAACCCATGGCTATACCAAATTTCTCCCAACCTCAGCTTGACTCCTTGATTTGCCATGTGGTCTACAGTTTTATTGTTCTCTCACACGATATGGAAGTAGTTTGTCTCTTGGATGGAATCTAGAAGACCAATTTGTTGATAGATCCTTCTGCGCCAGGGAGATCCTTTGATGTATCCATTCCTCATTTTATAAATGACTTGTCTTGAGTCACCAAAGACATGTAGATTTCCTATCTTTAACTTAGAGACAATTTTCATGGCCTGAAATAGAGGGAGTCATTCAGCTGCATTATTAGTATTCTCTCTTATTCCCCAAGCATATGTATTGACTATTTTTCCTTCGGGATCATAGATGACCCCTCCCACCTGCCTCAGGCCTCAGTGCAATGTTTTTATATGTTAATGAGAATAAAATATTAATATTGTTGATATTTTCTCAAAGAAAAGGTTATATACTAGGGAAGGAGAATTATTTATAGAAGGTTATTTCTAAGTTAAATGGAGCGAGGGTGATTATATGGAAATATTAATTAATATGTTTATATGTTTTTCTTCCGAGGAAAAAAAATGTTTATATGTTTTTCTACTAATTTTAGCACAGAATAATTATTTACATTTTGATTTTATGGTTTAGATATTTTATTTGTATAATAGTGGATATAATTTTGTGATGTTTCTAGAAAAAGTAAAAAGTAATTAAAAATGTCATGAGGCCATAAAATAAAATATAAAACCAAATAAAAAGTAATTAAAAAAATTCATGTAGGCTTAAAAAAACAAATAACATAGATCCATTTAAAATGTACATGTAAATTTTTATGAGCGTGTAAAAAAAATAGATAATTTTTTAGGAACATATAAAAATGTTTAAAAAGTTACATTAAAAACATAAAAAGTAATTAAAAAATTTCATGTGGGCCCATAAAATAAAATATAAAACCAAATGAAAAGTACTTTAAAAAATCCATGTAGACTTATAAAATAAAATAAAATTAAAACCAACATAGATCCATCTTAAAAAGAAACATAGATGTAAATTTTTATGAACATGTAAAAAAATTAGATAATTTTTTAGGAACATATAAAAAAGTTAGAAAAAAAAATTACACCTTAAGAAAGTGCTTGGTAGATCTAGGTTTAAAATGGATCTATTTTGGTTAGTGACAATTTAAGGTAGAATATCATAAACTTAATTATTCTTTAATTTGATTCTTGTGTGATTTCAATCTTATTACCCAATATAATGATTTTTTATTAATATCATTTCTATGGTGTGATATAATTACAGTTTTATTACATCAAGATATATTGAAACATTATGATTGAATTGATGGAACCATTCAGGTAACTTGGACTAGGCCAATGAAACCAAGATTAATAGAATCATTCAACTAATTTGGGCCAGGCTAACAAAATCACTAGATTTGAATCACATGCATGCTACAAAAACTCCTAACCTTGAATATCCAAATTAATATTTATTGCACAAAGAGGTTTGAAGTTAAAGATTTGAATCATCTTTGATTTCAACCTCCCTTTTCATATATAATTGATATGAAAAGATGGTAAAAATAGTAGGTGTGGCTATGCAAAAAGTCAAAGAAGATAGATTGGATTTATCATTATTTAATATATTTGTTATTTGTTATAAACTTCCTCTTACTTTCTTACTATTTGGAGTTGTCTAAAATTTAGACAATTTGGATTGGATGGTAGAATCCAACATTTTTTTATTTTGCAAAATCAAAATTTTAGCTGTGTTATTGGGATTTTTGATGGTAGAAATGGATTCACCGCTCTCAAAAACCCTAGGGCACCCGAAATTCTAGAATCTAACAACTATAACCTAAATTTTGAAAAATTACAACCCATTTTTTTCAAAATCATGCCCTGAAAATTCATCTATTCAAAGTCAAATAGTAGAATTTTTAGACTACTGGATTATCACCATCTTCAAAATGTTTGTCCATAGAGGAAACAAATCACTCTCCACTTTTATACACTAAAAAAGGGTTTACACTTTGAAATATTTGATCCTTCTCAATACATAACCTTTCAAAACGGTTAATGACAATGTCCAAACTATCAAAACTAAAACTGTGAATCACAAAACTAAAACTATAAAATGGTAATTATGCTATAAATGGACTGAAATAAGAATAAACTTCAAACAAAAATGGACTGTATAACGCCATGTTAGACCTCCTGGAGTCTGGAGTCCACGAGGTGTATGTACAGGGCAGAGCTGGTTTACTACATCCAGAAGAAAACCCTAGATTACTGTATATCTCACTAAATCTGTGTATATACACATCGAAATTGTGTGTATATATGCATATTATACTCTCTCATATTTGTGGAGGGAAATCTCACACGTAGTTATTAAAGATTTCAAGGATGATGTGAATGGCAGAGATTATAAAGCAAAGAACATCGTTTTTAAAAGATTACTGACATATTTTTCATAACAGTACAATGTTCCAGTAGGCCATACGTTTGGGAGGTATATACCCAGGATATACGTTTATGAGGTATATACTGGTAAATGCAATGCAACATAAGCAATTTACAATAATTATATATTACTCCCAATCACGTGATGAGGTACTTCAAATCTTTTCATGCCTGGATTATAGTTATATCTCAATAGTGGTTAGGTAGCATTGTATGGTGGTTAGGTACTAGTGGTTAGGTGGTTTGTTGGTTACCATTGTATGGTGGTTAGGTACTTCGTTAATTGATATAGTTATATCTTGTAAAGGAGAAATAATTTTTTTCAGAAGTTTAGTAGCATTTAAAGAGATAAAGACATCAGAGGTGTTACTCAGGTTCATCCGTGCGTTCTCTTTTTTTTTCACTCCATTGTCACGGAATTGTGTCACGGAATTGTTTCCCAGCTTCGCGTTTTCGCTCTATTCAAATAGATTAAACTAGCAATTGTCCCATAAGGTGCAAAGGACCGCGAAAGAAAAAAAAAAATGGGAAGTAAAGTAGATGTGATGAAGTGAAAAAGACATTAGTGTTATTCTTATGATGATGATCTTCCACCCAATGTCACACTACTTAATAATTCTTTGATTATGCTTGGGACTAGATCCACCATGTTTGTTGTATCATGGATTCTCAATGATGTATGTGTAGTATTTTTTGGGATGGTTTAAACATATGAGTGCTTTGGTAGATGGTCCATCCAATTTTGAACATAAGCAATTTATAATAATTATATATTACTCCCATTCACGTGATGAGTTACTTCAAATCTTTTCATGCCTGGATTATAGTTATATCTCAATAGTGGTTAGGTGGTTGGTTAGGTAGCATTGTATGGTGGTTAGGTACTAGTGGTTAGGTGATTGGTTGGTTACCATTGTATGGTGGTTAGGTACTTGGTTAATTGATATAGTTATATCTTGTAAAGGAGAAATAATGGTTTTCAGAAGTTTTGTAGCATTTAAAGAGATAAAGACATCGGAGGTGTTACTTAGGTTCATCCACGCGTCCTCTTTTTTTTCACTCCATTGTCACAGAATTGTTTCCCAGCTTCGCATTTTCACTCTATTCAAATAGATTAAACTAACAATTGTCCCATAAGGTGCAACGGACGGCGAAAGGAAAAAAAAATGGGAATAAAGTAGATGTGATGAAGTGAAAAAGACATTAGTGTTATTCTTATGATGATGATCTTCCACCCAATGTCACACTACTTAATAATTCTTTGATTATGCTTGGGACTAGATCCACCATGTTTGTTGTATCATGGATTCTCAATGATGTATGTGTAGTGTTTTTTGGGATGGTTTAAACATATGAGTGCTTTGGTAGATGGTCCATCCAATTTTGAAAATAAGCAATTTATAGTAATTATATATTACTCCCATTCACGTGATGAGGTACTTCAAATCTTTTCATGCCTGGATTATAGTTATATCTCAATAGTGGTTAGGTGGTTGGTTGGTTACCATTGTATGGTGGTTAGGTACTTGGTTAATTGATATAGTTATATCTTGTAAAGGAGAAATAATGGTTTTCAAAAGTTTAGTAGCATTTAAAGAGATAAAGACATCAGAGGTGTTACTCAAGTTCATCCGCGCGTCCTCTTTGTTTTTCACTCCATTGTCACGGAATTGTTTCCCAGCTTCGCGTTTTCACTCTATTCAAATAGATTAAACTAGCAATTGTCCCATAAGGTGCAAAGGACTACGAAAGGAAAAAAAATGGGAAGTAAAGTAGATGTGATGAAGTGAAAAAGACATTAGCGTTATTCTTATGATGATGATCTTCCACCCAATGTCACACTACTTAATAATTCTTTAATTATGCTTGGGACTAGATCCACCATGTTTTTTGTATCATGGATTCTCAATGATGTATGTGTAGTGCTTTTTGAGATGGTTTAAACATATGAGTGCTTTGGTAGATGGTCCATCCAATTTTGAACTTTCAATTTGTACTTGTGGACACTCAATTGCTCTACCTTCACCCCTTGTTTTCCATCAATGAGGTTATGTACTCCACACCTTTCAATTTCATCAAGTTTTGTTGGGAGTTTATGATCTATGTTTCTATTTTAGCAAGTATGCCCATTCCTCTTTAAATGAAAGTGGTAGAAAAGTAAGTATGTGAATTGCATGACCTTTAACAATGATTTAAATTTATGGATATAGACATACTTAGTTGAAAATGTATTTGTACATTGAATGAATATGAGCTATATTGAACATATAGTTGAAATAAGTATATGCATATCTCACCTTAAACATATTTGAAAAGATAAAATATTCCGTAACTGAGTACACGGATTTTAAGTGTTACATAATCTTCTCGATTCCTCTAATTCTTTTGGTAAATCCCTTTAAGGATATCCATAATATTCTAATAAAATTTTTGAGAGAATTTGTTTATATGTTAATTGCCTTGGAGTTTTTCATAGAAAATACTACCTAGTCAATTCTCCCCTAGATATGGGCCTCATTAGAGCATTGATTTTGCAGAAGAATATCATTGTTGAAGGTTTTACCTTTCCAATGATCCATCCGCCCTAATAATTCTAATGATGGCATTGGAAGATCCCCTTCATTGCATGTATTACAAAATACATGCATGGTTGGACTTGTAGTCTCCTTGGAGCCATTGAATTATAGATTTCCACCAATAGAAAATTAATTTATTGTAGATGAAGTAAAGCTTCTATGATTTATGGATTTTTCTATCTATAGGAGATCATCACTGCATCTAGACTCCATGCTGGCAACAACCAAATAGTGTGAAAACAATTGTAGTCTCCTTGGAGCCATTGAATTATAGATTTCCACCAATAGAAAATTAATTTATTGTAGATGAAGTAAAGCTTCTATGATTTATGGATTTTTCTATCTATAGGAGATCATCACTGCATCTAGACTCCATGCTGGCAACAACCAAATAGTGTGAAAACAATCAAATTGTAGTAGAGTAAATATTGAATAGAAAAAAATAACCTTTTTAAAATGTACTTATATTATGAGTTTAAAAGGTAGCGATATTAAACCATAATGCTTGGACAAAGATGCATTGATGAAATGGGCATCCATCATTCCCTCATATGTTATATCAACCAAAGCATTGAGTGGGATCAACCATCTTGAACTTTTAAGTCATTGTCTTTCAAAACCCTATCAGCTTATTTAGAAATATTCCAATCTTCCATGGTGATTATACTTTGTAGTGGTATGTAATATTGCCACTATTAGAAAATCCATGATCTAAAGCCTCAAGCTACTACAACAAAGGACTAAAGGTAGTGACTAGAATAGGAATGAGGTTCAAAGAAAGGTCCACGGGTTTATGATGGACAATAACATGCAACAATGATACAACTATCGAGGCACATATTTGTGTGTCCTTATAGTTGTGTGTTCTTATAGTGAAGGATCATTGCTTTTCTTCCTTTATCCATTTCTGGATTTGGTGACGCCATGTATTTGGTGAGACCATACAAGCTCGTGGCATTATATTGAATATATGCAATGTAATTATTTAAAAGTCATTTATGGCTTCTCTTGAAAACCCATTGGTTTGTGTGTGATTAAGTATTGTGTTATGATGTTGAAATAGTGGTAACTCACATCAAAAGATTTGTTGGACATGGATAATAGGCATAAAATAAAAAGACATGTGACTTGGGGTGGTGCATTTGAGTTAGGTCCTATTGCATGTCTTTGTAATCTTTACTCCTTTGATCCATTTGCATTTATTTATATTATTGCTAAATTCAATTGAATATTATACAATAATAAGTTGGATTATTACAAATTATTTTATATTCTTTAAGAGTTGCATATGACCCTATACTCTATGAACAAAAGACAAAGGATTCAAAATAAATAAAAGTTGTGTATTTCTTTTTCAATTTATAAAACATTGTAAAAACAAATTATATTTACAAAAATAATGCAAAAATTGAATTTATATTTTTTTTAGAATTTTAATATATTTTAAATACATCACATCAATTTTTTTAATCCAATTAAAAAATAATAGTTAAATAATGTTCTTAATTTTTAAAAAATATCTTAAGAGTAATGTTTTGAAAAATATAATAAATTGGAAGAAATCTATTTATAAAAATGGAAAAATATTCTTCTCCACAAAAATAGGTTAATAACTCTCAAAAGAAATTCATACACTATTGCATAGCCTCGTTCAAACCCACCCCACCCTACTGTGGGGGGTGGGTTTGAGTTGTTGAGAGTTGTAAATAGAAAACATGAGGTCTCATGATCAAATCCCTAGGCTAACTTCCTTACTTAAATGAACCTCATTGAATGTCACTATTAAGTTGGTGAAGCATTCTCTTTTTTTTTATGTGACTTCATAGGTGACTTCTAATGTTTATACATTTAATCCATGCTACATGTATAATACAGACAATGCAAGTTAAGTCATTTATGTTTATAGAGTAGATTAAGAGTTAGATTACTAGGCACACAAACTTTGTTTTGGACAAACCAACTCCTCAATGAAGAGTATCATTGATGGTTCATGTGACTTGTATATGACTCTTTGACATTGGTAAAATTCATGTAGTTGGTCTACAAAGTCCATTAGTAAATTGAGGAAAGAAAACAGAAGTTACACATTTATGTACAAATAACTTTCTTAACATATGTAAAACGGAAAATATGTGCTTTCTTTACATGGAGCAATAAATGTTTCAGTATTCAACAAATATTATAAAACCTTGGGAAATGTATGATCACGAGTATGATATCTGAATTTAACGAATTACATTAATAAAAAAAATAGTTTGTGAACATATTATGTGTCTTTCAATTATTAATATAATTTACAATATTAAAAAAATCTTAAACTACTAATATTAAATATATTATTGAATATGGCCTTAGTTGAATTCTCACTCAATTGAAATTTATTTCTATTATAACTCAAATTTGGCGATGGTGTGCATAATCTTTGGCAACCTATAGCATGAGGAGGGGCCTCTTCATAATGTTATTTATGTTTATATTGACAATTTAAAATTTAAAAACATGTTTTTTTATTCCTATTGAAGTTAGCTCATTTTGTAAATCTAAATGTGGGTTTATGTTTGTTTCCCGTACTTATATATTAATGTTTTAGCTAATTTTTATTAGTCATCTATCTTCTATCATTAAGAATGCACACCAGATTGAATTTAGAATTTGTAAAGCTAAATGGAGGTTCATGTTTGTATGCCATATTTATATAGTCATGTTTTAGCTAATTTATGTTATTCATAGACTTCTATCATTAAGAATGCATACCACATTTAACTTAGAATTTAAGGTAGAAATTAAATATAACAACTGTACTAATTTTTTAGATATTTATAATGTGTGATCTCCACACACACACACACACACATATTCCAAAAATGCATTCCACCTTAAACTTATTATTTCAAGATAAAAATTAGATATAGTACTTATACTAAATTTATAGACATTTATAATATGTGATCTATATTGTATGTATATCTTATGCCAAATTAAATGATCCTAGACAACTGAATTAAGGGAGAGCGTTACTGAAATTGGGCAAGGAAAGGGTGGAAGAGGATCAAGAAGTTAAGGGTGGAGCTAAAGGTGAGAGGTCATTGCAATTTAACTACTATCTTCTCAAATACCTTTCTCGAGGACCTATGTAAAAGCAATCTTGTGCCTAGAGCTATGAATTTTTATTTTTTAAATGAGAACGTAGAGAAGAAAGCATGCATTGAATTGAGTTATTGAGCTTGAAAACCAAATAATAGATCATGCATACGTTAAGTCTAATGAATAAGTGTTATGAATTTGACGATTGAGCTTACTGCAATTGTGAGATTTTGTAAGGGTTTAGGGAAAATAGGTGCAACGGTTTTATTTCATAATATATACCAATCTAATTGTCAATTTGGAATTTTTCCACTAGGTTTTTGTTGTGGAGCCTATTGGGAAGACAATGGATCTATATTTCTCAACCCACTATTGTGGTCCTAGGGGGAAGTTTAATCCATAGGTTGTGGAAATTTATAATGAGCTTATGAAGGAAGGGGAGGCCTTTGAGATTGTGTTTCTTTCTAGGTGATGAAGAGGAGAGAGACTTTGAAGAGTATTAACATGTATTCCATAGCTCTAGTGGTTATCTACTAGTCTAAGCTCTATCCTGACATGCTCATGGCCCCAAAAAGGACTTTAACCGTAGATAGCCATAACCAAAACTTCTACACAAATTGCTACATTTATGAAGGGATGTATCATAAAAGGTATACTTTAGAAGAATTATAATGAGTTGTTGTAGGAAGTTATACTATCTAATGACACTATTTCACATTTTACTAACACAACACAAACACAAATTGGTAAATCTCACGGCATTTCAATATAAGCTAGATTTGCTTTGGCATAGATATGTCATTAGAAATTAAACCTTAGTCCACTTGTATGAAATAATCAATACATACACACATGCACTTTTGCATTTACACAAAATCCAGGCTTCCCCTAAAGGCATATTTATCTTGTCAACAAAGACATTATCTTTGCAAACAATACCGAATTCATAGGATAATTCATTTCAATAAAGAATTTTGTTAATAATTTGTTCTTATTAATATTTTTTAGAAATATGTGAGATTAAATAAGGACATTCTATTATATTTTGTATTTAAATGGTTGAATAGTGAAAAACTGTGAATCCAATCAATATAATATATCAATCATTTGAATCTATATTGTATTAAAAGTTTATTTTGATCTATTTTAAGTTGATTTTTTCTAGACATATTATTTCCTTGCTTTATCAACAAAATTCATTCTAAGAACTAATTAACAATAATTAACAAGAGTTTGATATCAAAATATATGTAAAAAACAATGAGAAGCCATTACATAAATTGTGAAATAAAAAGGCCTAATAAAACAATTAGCTCAATTAGATGCAGTTGATGCTCAATCCTCTATCGTTGAAACTGTTTAGTCTCATGGGAAACTTACTTTTGCATATACTACACATGTTGATTCAATGACTAGAACCAATCCAACACTTGTATCTTTAAAAAAGAAATATATGACTTACCTATAATAAAAGTGGTCTTTGTGAAGTTATAAAAAATGTGTAATGGTTTCTCAAGTTATAAAAAATGTGTAATAATACATTACACTCAAATCTAAGTCGAGAACATATATTGAATGTTAATCTTCTTAATAGCAATGAGATTCTAATTAAATATTAAAACCAAACCATATGTTCTAAATGGAGCTCATTAATCTTTTTAATAATGATGAGATTTTAAATTATAAATAAAAATTGACTCTATAATGAATATAACCATAATTATATTAATGAATATGACCATAATTATATTATTAAATTAAGAAAAAAATTAAATATTATAAGATGTGGATCCATACCATTATATGACTTAATGGTATTGAGATTACTAATTTAATATTAAAACAATCGGTTCTAAATAAAGTCTAAATAAAATTGAATCTACAATGAATATGACCATAATTATATTATAAAATAAAAAAGAAGTTTAAACATTATAAAACTTAGATCCATATCACTATATGAATTTTTTTTTTATCTGTATACAAACAAAATCAAATCAATCATACAATGTAATACCCAAAACTAAAACTAACATGACACATTATAACTCTCATCTATTAAATCCCCATTATTATGAATTAAAGAACATTAAATACACACCTCTCTCAACTTTGAATAATTTGAAGTGATAGATTATTTTTGTCCTCTAGTGTAAGCAAGACACGAAGTTGAAGATCCTTCCACCCAAAATCAAACACCTCACCTCTGGTTGGTGGAAGAATCATTAAGAATCAATTCAAACCAAATTTAAGAGACATGCTTGAGTATTTCTTGCCAATTGACCAAGAGGAATCTCCATGAAGGTTGCTCGACGGTCATCTTCATTATACTTTTGTACACCAAGTTTGAATAACTATTCATGGCAATGAGGATTCATAGTAAGTGTGATTGGGAATGACCTAAATCTTCCATTAAGGATGGTGAGGCACTGCACTTCAAAGCATGACAAGAATGTCTTGGTCCAACATCCATTTACTTGTAAGTCCTCTTGGAACCCAACCTGAACCATGATCAGAGGAGCAAGTTGAATTGAACCCGTGAAGGGGATTTTGAAGCTGAAGCAACATTAATCACAGGGACCATATCAACAAATATAAGGGGTTAGAATCTGATCCAATGAATGATGAACTATGAACATTAAGAGTACATATTTTGATTACAAGAATATTAACCACTTGAGAGGGAAAGTATGGGACATGTTTTTTGGGCTGTGTTGTGGAATTGGAACCCAAAAACATCATATTAAATGAAAATATGAGGTGAAAAGGCTAAGAAAAGTTAACTCCCACTCACATCACAATTCTCTTACAAATAAGAATACAATCATCTAGTTGTTTGTCCTAAAGACAAGGCATGTGTTCAAAGTGTTGGCTCATAGGAACGGGGGCTTATTTTTGTGGTGAAAAGTATAAGAAATGTAACTCCCACTAGCATCACAATTCTCTGACAAAGAAAATACTAAAGGGATTTTCGATGATCCAATACTTTGTACTCGAGAATAATGAAGGCAATAACGCTAAGACACCTTGGAAATTGTATCTTGTTACACTCCTGTAGATAATTTTGAATGCCTTCGTTTGGTAGTTTTGGTATTTGTTGAAAACATGTTTTAGCAAATTCTCTTCCTAGATTTGGTGCAGATTGGGTGTCAAGAGTAAGCTTTTGAGAAAGAAATATTGTGGAAGCTTGTCACTTAATTGGGATTCTGAACAAATCTATGAAAAATTGTTTTTAGATTGAAACATTTGAATTAATTATAGCTAAATGATGAGGTTAAACAGTAAACCACAATGCCTTCATTCAGATATCAAGTCTTTATCAAGTCCACGTAAGTTGACTTGCTAAAGAGTAAACCACAATGCTTTCATTCAGATATCAATTTCAAAGAAGCATGCATGTAATGTTCCTCACCATAAAAACAATATATTAGTTTTTCTTATGTGAAATTTACTTACGAAGGAACTTTTTGACTACTCTACCTCTACTGCATTTTTGTATATAGAGCTTCTTAAACATTAACAAAAAGTGATAGGCGTTTACACAAATTATAGACAAATCAGGGCTATCGTTGAAATATGGTCTGTATATTTCCAATTGGAACATTGAATCCTAAACAACTTGCCTTACATTTAATTTTCCTACTTAGAAAATATTTATTTCTTAGTTATAGCTACTAAACAACCCTTCCATAAATCAAGCAGCCTTCAAACCATAGAAGCAAAAATTACTTGGTCCATGCAAAATCTATGATCATTTGTTCCATTTGCAATCAAACAAGATTTGAATGAATAAGATTAGCATTATAGGATTCCAAATCCATTATGGAAAGATTCATGTTCATCCTGGCAGCAATATCTATAAGGATGGGAGAAGAAAAATTGTCTTATAGTAATGCCATAGCACAGGTTGAAATTTCAACTAGAATATTTGGCATCATAATTCAAGGCTTCTCCTCCATCCAATTAATGATGTCTGCAATTTTTTCAGACCCTTCTCCACTTATCTTCCCAAAAGATCCCTTGGTTGACATTCCTTTCTTACTTCAACATAGCTTTCATATAATACTCATATTAACAAGCCAAGCCTTTCTTCAAAATAAAGTGAAAAAATGGGTTTTACTGTTGTTGAGACTTATAGAGTAAAATATTTAAATCATTCCAACATCAAGGTTGAAACTTGAGTAGTACCAATGCTCATCATATCAAATTTTATTTACCTTGAATATTACTCTTAAACAAACAAATTTTAGAGATAACTACACATTCAAAAAAATATGTATATATGTGGTAATTAAACATATTTCATGAATCATTCTATATATAAATGTACTTAACTATATTGTGCAGTCATTATAATGTACACACGTAAATAACTTTATTGAATACCAGTGTTCCTCGGGGACTCATTGATCCGGATTTATGTGGGAAGGAAACAAAAGATAGCATATACAGAGATCTATATTGCAAATAACACAGTGATACAATAAACACATATTCTATTAAATAGCGGAAATATAACAGACTGTAAAATACAATAGCTAGAATGGTGGTAGCTATCTCTGAGAAGAGATGTGGCCGCTATGCTCATTCGTGCCAAGATCAATACAAAGAGAGGCCAAAAGGGCCTATTTATCATAAGCACGAGGGAAAGAATCCCAATCATCCAAAAACCTAACCCTGGAAGATGAACCGTCATAAAGTTTGCGGCCCCAAGGTGGTTAGTTGAACAGTCAACTTCCCGGGGTCATAACTTTTGCATATGATCTCCGTTTAGGGCGCTCGGTAGCCCGTTGGAAAGGTCTAACCGAGATTTACAACTTTCGACTGTGCCCAAATGTATGTCATCGAAAACCATTTGGTCCCCCAAATCACCAAAAAATGTCGTTTAGGGCCTCAAAATGGCTCCGAAAGTTCAGGACCTGAAAAACTGCTAAAAATAGTAATTTACCAAAATTGCCAGAAGACTGTTTTGAGCCAGTTGGAAGAGGTGGGCCGCCACCGATATCCACCTGGATCACTCATCCCCTAGGTTCAGGGGCGTGCCCCTCTCGCTCCCTGCACCCCCGAGGACTTGGGGACTCCTGACGAAACATTTCCCAATGTCCCTAAAATCTGGAAACTCTCGAAAAATCAAAAGGGAGTGCGTCACTCTGTTATGTAGCACGCTCCGGTGAAGGGGAAAAATCAAAAGGGAGTGCGTCGCCCTGTTATGTAGCGCGCTCCGGTGAAGGGGGGCTCCCACGCGCTTCCTCTCGAAACTAGGGGGCTCCTAGATGCCCGCCATGTTTTTCCCAATTTCAGTTTAAAAATACAAAATTTGAATTTGAATTGCTGTTTTGGTCTCTATTTCAGACTTAGTCTTTAATAATTCACTATTTTACTATTTTAGCATGCAATATGATTGATTCAGTTTTTCAATTAGAATGACCAAAATTAGAAATATCAATATCAATATAAACCTAAAAATTGAAAATTTCCTTCAGAAATACACATGCTCATCTACATAAAGTATGGAGGTCAAAGGAATATTTCCAAATCCTCGTACTCCAGAATAACCATTTGGTGGCATTAGGCACAAATGTACACCAATCTTCAATTTGTGCATAAATCTATTCCTACAAACCATATTTAAATGGATAACAGTCCTATACAGTAACCATCCTAGAAACCATATTTAAATGGGCATTGACATTTTGGCACTCTAACAAACAACAAGTAATGTCAGGCCCTTTTGGATTTAGAAGTCCAACTATCTACATCAGGTTTGTATGACAACTCTTAGGTGCAATGTTTTTGGAATATTTTCTTTGACTTTCTAATTTATGCATTGGAAATCTGTTCAAAAACATATTTGACAAAATAAAACTCTCATATTTTCCAGTGGCTCTCCAACTATATCATAAGGCTATGTAATTCCTTGCATGATGAGCATAATAGAAGCACAAATAAAGGCTCACAATCCAGTAGAAGCATATTTTAAGATTTGATTATTAGCTTATATAATCACATTTATCCAAAGATATACGTCAAAGTATAAATCATGCTTGAACATAGGTATTCACTACTAATACTTGGTGCATGAAGTCCCTATCACCTATTTGGGAAGTCAAATGAAATCACCATGCTATAGAAGACTTGAAAAGGAGCAGTTGTAATGTAACATTTTGGAGCTCTTGCTATAATTTTAAAAAAAATCATTGCAGCAAATAGTACAAGCTTCCATCTACTGTTTTCCACCAACAAATCATATACTTATTCTTGAAATCATAGAAACATTCGGAATACTTTCACTCAATGGGATGATCTAACGTTAATTTATTCTACTTCGAATGATCCCTGCAACATAGGATGTCCTTGAAGTGACCGGAGTACTTGGCATCCCTCAACAATCTTGCAAGGTAATGTTGCAATCTTTACACATCAAGGCTCTTTGTGTTTCTAACTTTTTAAGCACATGGGCACTTAAATTTTTTTATTGTCTCGGCTTGTTGTTCTTTGACTTTGACAAATCAATGTCGGTGCTACGCTCTTTTGGAGGGATAACCACTAATTGTGTTATGATACTACAACATACAAGGCAAGTTGGAGGAGGATAATATGCTGTGCTAGGATTAGGCTTATTGTTTTCATATGGGATGCGTCTTCCAAGTAAAACACGTTAATTAGTATTCTATGGAAATTTTTGGAATGGTAAATTATTTGTCTTTTTCTCTTCTATTGCAATAATCCTATCTATAAACAAACTAAAGATACAGTAAATTCTGAGTGTAAAGAGAGGTAATGAGGTAAATCCTGAGAGAGGATTAAACAAGTTCTCACCCAAGTGCATCTCACTGAAGGCAGTAAGCCCCGAAGCGAACAATTATCGCATGGAATCCAAGCATCCTCCTCGACCACCGAGGTGCAAATGTGTGCTCCCTAGCTATCTATAAGGAAAAAGAATACAAACATTTGTGGATTTGATTAAATCTTGGTGTGGAGAAGGCATCTTTCCTAGGCAAACAAGGAATTAGACAAAATTTCCTTTCAATTTCAGATGGAGCACATGTTGTTCATGAAAGATCCATTTGGGAGATTTTTTAAAGAAATAGATTCAATTTTCACGAAAGAAGTAAGATGTTATTAACATGAAGAGTGATATCTCAGATGTGACAACTATAATTTCAATGCTCCAATAACGATATTTCATACAGAGAGATACTCGACCCATACATGGATCATGGGAAATATATAGTTGTTTATTAGGTATACTTGATGCATCTTATTTATTTTACGTGGTAACAACAACTTGAATCTTATAGAACAATTAGTCAAACTTGAATTTTATTTTTGAATTTCTGTATTAAATGTTTCGAACTCGGTAACTAATAGTAATTTTTCTAAACTCAAAATATACATAAATAGAAATTTACTGTATACACTTATTTTCTTTAAGAATTTATATACTAAATGATCACACTCGACCAAATTTGGTTACTCTGCTATAAATAGATTCATAAACATCCTATATTCATAATACATAATTACAGAGATGGACTGTATACACATAAGATATGCTTTTTCAATCAGATAACTGAGTGAGAGAGGGTATATATATATGGAGGAAGATGAGGTTTTCTTAGTTGATGATACTTGTTTTATAACATATCAATATAGATATCAAGTAACATACTTTTTTTTCTTCTGAAAATACATAGATAGATTACATGCACTGCAATACATTATATATGTACTGCTACTGGAGTGCTTCAACGTGCGTAATAGTGATATCTCAATGGTGGTTAGGTGGTTGGTTAGTTAGCGATGGGTAGTTGGTTAATTCGTAGAGTTTGTAATAAAGTTGGTCAGGTTTATTTTATTTACTTTACTTGGTGGTTCAATTAAGTGGGTTGTTTGGTAACTTCTTGTTTGTAATAAAATGTATGGATGAGAAACAAAGTATCTATTTAATGATATTAAAGTTTGGTTAGAGGTGTTTGGTGATTTATGTTTCTAATATAAAGAATGAATGATCAATGTTTTTATATGTTTTGTTTTCAATAAAAACTATAAGAGTAAATTTATAAAAGGGTTATGCCAGAATTCACAGGCATAGTATGAGTATATCTTTACTGGCTATTTAAATATGTACAAAAAACATAAAACAAAGAGTAATAAAGAGTCCATGCATGCCTTGCAGTTGCTGATGCACAGAAGCTTCATCCATTGGTTGCGCGCCTTCGCTTGGAGACTCAATGCAATATTTCCCATTTAATGCTTGGATTCGAAATGGTAAACCTTAGGATTAAAGGACTATGGGTCCTAGGGAATGGGGTGGTGTTTGTGGAACCAATCCCTATACACAATTTCTCCCAACCTCAACTTGAATCTTTGATTTGCCATGTGGTCTGCAGTTTTATTGTTCTCTCACAGGATATGGAAGTAGTTTGTCTCTTGGATGGAATCTAGAAGACCAATTTGTTGATAGATCCTGCTGCACCAAGGAGATCTTTTGATGTATCCATTCCTCATTTTATAAATGACTTGTCTTGAGTCACCAAAGACATGTAGCTTTCCTATCTTTAACTTAGAGACAATTTCCATGGCCTGAAATAGAGCGAGCCATTCAGCTGCATTATTAGTATTCTCTCCTATTCCCCAAGCATATGTATTGACTATTTTTCCTTTGGGATCATAGATGAGCCCCGCACCTGCCTGTGCAATGTTTTTATATGTTAATGAGAATAAAATATTAATATTGTTGAATTTTTCTCAAAGAAAAGGTTATATATGAGGGAAGGAGAATTATTTATAGAAGGTTCTTTAGAAGTTAAATGGAGCTAGGGTGATTATATGGAAATATTAATTTATATGTTTATATGTTTTTCTACTAATTTTAGTAGAGAAGAATTATTTACATTTTGATTTTATGGTTTACATGTTTTATTTGTATAATAGTGGATATAATTTTGTGATGTTTCTAGGTTTGGTCCACTAGAGTAGCATTGCTTATAGCTCAGTATGGGGGAGATGTTGTCACATAACTTAATGTTATGTGACATTAAAAAATAAAAAGTAAAAAGTAATTAAAAAATTTCATGACTACCATAAAATAAAATATAAAACCAAATAAAAAGTAACTAAAAAAATTCATGTAGGCTTAAAAAAACAAACAACATAGATCCATTTAAAACGTACATGTAAATTTTTATGAGCATGTAAAAAAATTAGATAATTTTTTAGGAACATATAAAAATGTTTGAAAAAAAAATAATACCTCAAGAAATTGGATCCCTCTAGTTGTGCTTATAGCCGGGGTGTCACTAAGTATGGGGCAGTAATGTTATGTTACATTAAAAACATAAAAAGTAATTAAAAAATTAAATGTCGGCCCATAAAATAAAATATAAAACCAAATTAAAAGTACTTAAAAAAATCCATGTAGGCTTATAAAATAAAATAAAATTAAAACCAACATATATCCATCTTAAAAAGAAACATAGATGTAAATTTTTATGAACATTTAAAAAAATTAGATAATTTTTTAGGAACATATCAAAAAGTTAGAAAAAAAATTACATCTTAAGAAAGTGCTTGGTAGATCTAGGTTTAAAATGGATCTATTTTGGTTAGTGACAATTTAAGGTAGAATATCATAAACTTAATTATTCTTTAATTTAATTCTTGTGTGATTTCAATCTTATTACCTAATATAATGATTTTTTATTAATGTCATTTCTATGGTGTGATATAATTATTGTTTTATTACATCAAGATATATTGAAACATTATGATTGAATTGATGGAACCATTCAAGTAACTTGGACTAGGCCAATGAAACCAAGATTAATAGAATCATTCAACTAATTTAGGCCACGCTAACAAAATCACTAGATTTGAATCACATGCATGCTTAAAAAACTCCTAACCTTGAATATCCATATTATTATTTATTGCACAAAGAGGTTTGAAGTTAAAGATTTGAATCATCTTTGATTTCAACCTCCCTTTTCATATATAATTGATATGAAAAGATTGTAAAAATAGTAGGTGTGGCTATGTAAAAAGTCAAAGAAGATACATTGGATTTATCATTCTTTATTATATTTGTTATTTGTTATTTGTTATTTGTTATAAACATACTCTTACTTTCTTACTATTCGGAGTTGTCTAAAAATTAGACAATTTGGATTGGATGGTAGAATTCGGCATTTTTTTTATTTTGCAAAATCTAAATTTTAGCTGTGTTATTGGGATTTTTTATGGTAGAAATGGATTCAGCGCTCTCAAAAACGCCGGGGCACCCAAAATTCTAGAATTTGACAACTATAACTTGAATTTTGAAAAATTACAACCCATTTTTTTCAAAATCATGCCCTAAAAATTCATCTATTCAGAGTCAAATAGTAGAATATTTAGACTACTGGATTATCACCATCTTCAAAATGTTTGTGTCCAGAGAGGAAACAAATCACTCTCCACTCTTACACACTAAAAAAGGGTTTACACTTTGAAAAATTTGATCCTTCTCAATACATAACCTTTCAAAACTGTTAATCACTACGTCCAAACTATCAAAACTAAAACTGTGAATCACAAAACTAAAATTGGTAATTATGCTATAAATGGACTGAAATAAGAATAAACTTCAAACAAAAATGGACTGCATACACTTTAATTTTCTACTGAATAATAGAACTCCAAATTTAGTAACTATGCTGTAAATATACTAAAATTAAAATAAACTTCTTAAAATCAAAATATACTTATATTAAGAAAATGTTGTGCACATGTCTGGCCATTTTTTGCCATAACTATATTTTAGCCTTATATAGAGACACAGAACAAAACAAAAATGTGCACAGAAACCACAAATATAAATGTCAAAACTATATTCCATAACACTTATAAATATGGAGCGTGTGACGTGCAGAGTATTCCAACTATAACGCCATGTTAGACCTCCTGGAGTCTGGAGTACAGGAGGTGTATGTACAGGGTAGAGTTGGTTTACTGCATCCAGAAGAAAACCCTAGATTACTGTATATCTCACTAAAGCTGTGTATATACAAACCGAAATTGTGTGTATATATGCATATTATACTCTCTCATATTTGTGGAGGGAATTCTCACACGTAGTTATTAAAGATTTCAAGGATGATGTGAATGGCAGAGATTATAAAGCAAAGAACATCGTTTTTAAAAGATTACTGACATATTTTTCATAACAGTACCATGTTCCAACAGGCCATACGTTTGGGAGGTATATACCCGGGATATACGTTTCTGAGGTATATGCTGGTAAATGCAATGCAACATAAGCAATTTATAATAATTATATATTACTCCCATTCACGTGATGAGGTACTTCAAATCTTTTCATGGCTGGATTATAGTTATATCTCAATAGTGGTTAGGTGGTTGATTAGGTAGCGTTGTATGGTGGTTAGGTGGTTGGTTGGTTACCATTGTTTGGTGGTTAGGTACTTGGTTAATTGATATAGTTATATCTTGTAAAGGAGAAATAATGGTTTTCAGAAGTTTAGTAGCATTTAAAGAGATAAAGACATCGGAGGTGTTACTCAGGTTCATCCGCGCGTCCTCTTTTTTTTTCACTCCATTGTCACGGAATTGTTTCCCAGCTTCGCGTTTTCACTCTATTCAAATAGATTAAACTAGCAATTGTCCCATAAGGTGCAAAGGACGGAGAAAGAAAAAAAAATGGGAAATAAAGTAGATTTGATGAAGTGAAAAAGACATTAGTGTTATTCTTATGATGATGATCTTCCACCCAATGTCACACTACTTAATAATTCTTTGATTATGCTTGGGACTAGATCCACCATGTTTGTTGTATCATGGATTCTCAATGATGTATGTGTAGTGTTGTTTGGGATGGTTTAAACATATGAGTGCTTTGGTAGATGGTCCATCCAATTTTGAACTTTCAATTTGTACTTGTGGACACTCAATTGCTCTACCTTCACCCCTTGTTTTCCATCAATGAGGCTATGTACTCCACACCTTTCAATTTCATCAAGCCTTGTTGGGAGTTTATGATCTATGTTTCTATTTTAGCAAGTATGCACATTCCTCTTTAAATGAAAGTGGTAGAAAAGTAAGTATGTGAATTGCATGACCTTTAATAATGATTTAAATTTATGGATATAGACATACTTAGTTGAAAATGTATTTGTACATTGAATGAATATGAGCTATATTGAACATATAGTTGAAATAAGTATATGTATATCTCACCTTAAACATAATTCAAAAGATAAAATATTCCATAATTGAGTACAAGGATTGTAAGTGTTACATAATCTTCTTGATTCCTCTAATTCTTTTGGTAAATCCCTTTAAGGATATCCATAATATTCTAATAAAAGTTATGAGGGAATTTGTTTATATGCTAATTGCCTTGGATTTTTTCATAGAAAATACTACCTAGTCAATTCTCCCCTGAATATGGGCCTCATTAGAGCATTGATTTTGTAGAAGAATATCATTGTTGAAGGTTTTCCCTTGCCAATGATCCATCCGCCCTAATAATTCTAATGATGGCATTGTAAGATCCCCTTCATTGCATGTATTGCATAATACATGCATGGTTGGACTTGTAGTCTCCTTGGAGACATTGGATTATAGATTTCCACCAATAGAAAATTAATTTAATTTAGATGAAGTAAAGCTTCTATGATTTATGGATTTTTCTATCTATAGGAGATCATCACTGCATCTAGACTCCATGCTGGAAACAACCAAATAGTGTGAAAACAATCAAATTGTAGTAGAGTAAATATTGAATTGAAAAAAATAACCTTTTTAAAATGTACTTATATTATGAGTTTAAAAGGTAGCGATATTAAACCATAATGCTTGGACAAAGATGCATTGATGAAATGGGCATCCATCATTCCCTCATATGTTATATCAACCAAAGCATTGAGTGCGATCAACCATCTTGAACTTTTAAGTCATTGTCTTTCAAAACCCTAAAGCCTCAAGCTACTACAACAAAGGACTAAAGGTAGTGACTAGAATAGGAATGAGGTTCAAAGAAAGGTCCACGGGGTTATGATGGACAATAACATGCAACAATGATACAACTATTGAGGCACATATTTGTGTGTACTTATAGTTGTGTGTTCTTATAGTGAAGGATCTTTGCTTTTCTGGATTTGGTGAGGCCATGTATTTGGTGAGACCATACAAGCTTGTGGCATTATATTGAATATATGCGATGTAATTATTTAAAAGTCATTTATGGCTTCTCTTGAAACCCCATTGGTTTGTGTGTGATTAAGTAGTGTGTTATGATGTTGAAATAGTGGTAACTCACAGCAAAAGATTTGTTGGACATGGATAATAGGCATAAAATAAAAAGACATGTGACTTGGGGTGGTGCATTTGAGTTAGGTCCTATTGCATGTCTTTGTAATCTTTACTCCTTTGATCCATTTGTATTTATTTATATTATTACTAAATTGAATTGAATATTATACAATAATAAGTTGGATTATTAAAAATTATTTTATAGTCTTTAAGAGTTACATATGACCCTATGACCCTATACTCTATGAACAAAATACAAAGGATTCAAAATAAATAAAAGTTGTGTATTTCTTTTTCAATTTATAAAACATTGTAAAAACAAATTATATTTACAAAAATAATGCAAAAAATGAATATTATATATTTTTTAGAATTTAATATATTTTAAATACATCACATAAATTTTTTAATCCAATTAAAAAATAATAGTTAAATAAAATTCTTAATTTTAAAAAAATATCTTAAGAGTAATGTTTTGAAAAATATTTAATAAATTGGAAGAAATCTATTTATAAAAATGGAAAAATAAGTTTCTCCGCAAAAATAGGTTAATAACGCTCAAAAGAAATTCATATACTATTGCATAGTGTTGTTCAACCCCACCCCACCCTACCCTGGGGTGGGTTTGAGTTGTTGAGAGTTGTAGATAGAAAACTTGAGGTCTCGTGATCAAATCCCTAGGCTAACTTCCTTACTTAAATGAACCTCAGTGAATGTCACTATTAAGTGGGTGCCAACATTCTCGTTTTTTTATGTGACTTCATAGGTGACTTCTAATGTTTATACATTTAATCCATGCTACATGTATAATACAGACAATGCAAGTTAAGTCATTTATGTTTATAGTGTAGATTGAAAGATAGATTACTAGGTACACAAACTTTGTTTTGGGCCAACCAACTCCTCAATGAAGAGTATCATTGATGGTTCACGTGACTTGTATATGACTCTTTGACATTGGTAAAATTCATGCATTTGGTCTACAAAATCCATTAGTAAATTGAGGAAGCAAATATTTAAGTTATACATTTATGTACAAATAACTTTCTTAACATATGTAAAATGAAAAATATGTGCTTTCTTTACATGGAGCAATAAATGTTTTAGTATTCAACAAATATTATAGAACCTTGGGAAACGTATGATAACGAGTATGATATCTGAATTTAACGAGTTATATCATAAAAAAATTAGTTTGTGAACATATTATCTGTCTTTCAATTATTAATATAATTTACAATATTAAAAAAATCTTAAACTACTAATATTAAATATATTATTGAATATGGCCTTAGTTGAATTCTCACTCAATTGAAATTTATTTCTATTATCACTCAAATTTGGCTATGGTGTGCATAATCTTTTGCAACCTATAGCATGAGGAGGGGGCTCTTCATAATGTTATTTATGTTTATATAGACAATGTAGACAATTTAAAATTTTAAAACATGTTTTTAACTCCTACTCAAGTTAGCTCATTTTGTAAAGCTAAATGTGGGTTTATGTTTGTTTGCTATACTTATATATTAATTTTTTAGCCAATTTTTGTTAGTCATCTATCTTCTATCATTAAGAATGCACACCAGATTGAATTGAGAATTTGTAAAGCTAAATGGAGGTTCATGTTTGTTTGCCATACTTATATATTCATGTTTTAGCTAATTTATGTTAGTCATAGACTTCTATCATTAAGAATGCACACCACATTTAACTTAGAATTTAAGGTAGAAAATAAAAATAACAGCTATACTAATTTTTTAGATATTTATAATTGGTGATCTCCACACACACACATATTCCAAAAATGCATTCCACCTTAAAAGTATTATTTCAAGATAAAAATTAGATATAGTACCTATACTAAATTTGTAGACATTTATAATATGTGATCTCTATTGTATGTACATCTTATGCCAAATTAAATGATCCTAGACAACTTAATTAAGGGAGAGCGTTACTGAAATTGGGCAAGGAAAGGGTGGAAGAGGATCAAGAAGTTAAGGGTGGAGCTAAAGGTGAGGGGTCATTGCAATTTAACTACTATCTTCTCAAAGACCTTTCTCAAGGACCTTTCCAAAAGAAATCCTCTGCCTAGAGCTTGAATTTGTTTTTTTTAAATGACAACATAGAGAAGAAAGCATGCATTGAATTGAGCTATTGAGCTTGAAAACCAGACAATAGATCATGCATACATTAATTCTAATGAATAAGTGTTCTGAATTGGACGATTGAGCTTACTGCAATCATGAGATTTTGTAAGGGTTTAGGGAAAATAGGTGCAACGGTTTTATTTCATAATATATACCAATCTAATTGTCAATTTGGAATTTTGCCACTAGGTTTTAGTTGCAGAGCCTATTGGGAAGACAATGGATCTATATTTCTCAACCCACTATTGTGGTCCTAGGGGAAAGTTTAATCCATAGGTTGTGGAAATTTATAATGAGCTTATGAAGGAAGGGGAGGCCTTTGAGATTGTGTTTCTTTCTAGGTGATGAAGAGGAGAGAGACTTTGAAGAGTACTAACATGTATTCCATAGCTCTAGCGGTTATCTACTAATCTAAGCTCTATCCTGACATGCCCATGGCCCCCAAAAGGACTTTAACCGTAGATAGCCATAACCGCGACTTCTACACAAATTCCTACATTTATGAAGGGATGTATCATAAAGGGTATACTTTAGAATAATTATAATGAATTGTTGCAGGAAGTTATACTATCTAATGACACACTATTTCACATTTTACTAACACAACACAAACACAAATTGGTAAATCTCAAGGCATTTCAGTATGAGCTAGATTTGCTTTGACATAGATATGTCATTAGAAATTAAACCTTAATCCACTTGTATGAAATAATCAATACATACACACATGCACTTTTGCATTTACATAGAATACAGGCTTCCTCTAAAGGCATATTTATCTTGTCAACTAAGACGTTATCTTTGCAAACAAAACCAGATTCATAGGATAATTCATTTTAACGAATAATTTTGTTAATAATTTGTTCTTATTAATAATTTTTAGAAATATGTGAAAATAAATAAGGACATTCTATTATATTTTGTATTTAAATTATTGAATAGTGAAACTGAAATATGTTCATATTACATAATTGTTGTTTGGTATTTTTCAAGCTTTTGAATCTATCTGTGAATCCAATCAATATAATATATCAACCATTTGAATCTATATTGCATTAAACATTTAATTTGATCCATTTTAACATTTAAGTTGATTTTTTCTAGACATATTATTACCTTGCTTTATCAATAAAATTCATTGTAAGAACTAATTAACAAGATTTTGATATCAAAATATACGTAGAAAACAATGAGAATCCATTACATAAATTGTGAAATAAAAAGGCCTAATAAAACAACTAGCTCAATTAGATGCAATTGATGCTCAATCCTCCGTCGTTGGAATTGTTTAGTCTCATGGGAAACCTACTTTTGCATATAATACACATGTTGATTCAATGACTAGAACCAATCCAACACTTGTATCTTTAAAAAATAAATATATGACTTACCTATAATAAAAGTGGTCTTTGTGAAGTTATAAAAAATGTGTAATGGCTTCTCAAGTTATAAAAAATGTGTAATGGCTTCTCAAGTTATAAAAAATGTGTAATAATATATTACACTAAAATCTAAGTTGAGAACACATATTGAATGTTAATCTTCTTAATAGCAATGAGATTCTAATTAAACATTAAACCGAACCATATGTTCTAAATGGAGTTCATTAATCTTTTTAATAATGATGAGATTTTAAATTATAAATAAAAATTTACTCTATAATGAATATAAGCATAATTATATTATTAAATTAAGAAAAAAAATTATAAGATGTGGATCCATATCATTATATGACTTAATGGTAATGAGATTACTAATTTAATATTAAAACAATATGTTCTAAATAGAGTCTAAATAAAATTGAATCTACAATGAATATGACCATAATTATATTATAAAATAAAAAAGAAGTCTAAATATTATCAAATTTAGATCCATATCACTATATGAATTTTTTTTTATCAATATACAAACAAAATCAAATCAAATCATATAATGTAATACCTAAAACTAAAACTAAC
Organism: Larix kaempferi; assembly: GCA_027924585.1. Lineage (NCBI taxonomy): Eukaryota > Viridiplantae > Streptophyta > Pinopsida > Pinales > Pinaceae > Larix > Larix kaempferi. The sequence continues at coordinate 83,016 of BSBM01000234.1, read as the reverse complement.
ATGACACATTATAACTCTCATCTATTAAATGCCCATTATTATGAATAAAAGAGAATTAAATACAAACCTCTCTCAACTTTGAATAATTTGAAGTGATAGATTATTTTTCTCCTCTAGTGTAAGCAAGACACGAAGTTGAAGATCCTTCCACCCAAAATCGAACACTCACCTCTGGTTGGTGGAAGAATCATTAAGAAGTAATTCAAACCAAATTTAAGAGACGTGCTTGGGTATTACTCGCCAATTGACCAAGAGGAATCTCCACGAAGGTTGCTCGACGATCATCTTCATTATACTTTTGTGCACGAAGTTTGAATAACTATTCATGGCAATGAGGATTCATAGTAAGTGTGATTGGGAATTACCTAAATCTTCCATTAAAGATGGTGAGGTACTGCACTTCAAAGCGTGACAAGAATGTCTTGGTCCAACATCCATTTACTTGTAAGTCCTCTTGGAACCCAACCCGGGCCATGATCAGAGGAGCGAGTTGAACTGAACCCGTGAAGGGGATTTTGAAGCTGAAGAAATGTTAATCACATGGATCATATCAACAAATAGAAGGTGTTATAATCTGATCCAATGAATGATGAAATGTGAACATTAAGAGTACATATTGTGATTACAAGAATATTAACCACTTGAGAGGGAAAGTATGAGACATGTTTTTGGGCTGTGTTGTGGAATTGGAACCCAAAAACATCAAATTTAATGAAAATATGAGGTGAAAGGGCTAAGAAAAGTTAACTCCCACTCATGAAAATATGAGGTGAAAGGGCTAAGAAAAGTTAACTCCCACTCACATCACAATTCTCTTACAAATAAGAATACAATCATCTAGTTGTTTGTCCTAAAGACAAGGCATGCATTCAATGTGTTGGCTCATAGGAACGGGGGCTTATTTTTGTGGTGAAAAGTATAAGAAAGTTAACTCCCACTCGCATCACAATTCTCTGACAAATAAAAGACTAAAGGGATTTTCGATGGTCCAATACTTTGTACTCGAGAATAATGAAGCCAATAACGCTAAGCCACCTTGGAAATTGTATCTTGTTACACTCCTATAGATAATTTTGAATGCCTTCGTTTGGTAGTTTTGGTATTTGTTGAAAACAGGTTGTAGCATATTCTCTTCCTAGATTTGGTGTAGATTGGATGTCAAGAGTAATCTTTTGAGAAAGAAATACTGTGGAAGCTCATCACTTAATTGGGATTCTGATCGAATCTATGAAAATCTGTTTTTTGATTGAAACATTTGAATTAATTATAGTTGAATGATGAGGTTAAACAGTAAACCACAATGCCTTTATTCAGAGATCAAGTCTTTATGAAGTCCACGTAAGTTGACTTGCTAAAGAGTAAACCACAATGCTTTCGTTCAGATATCAATTTCAAAGAAGCATGCATGTAATGTTCCTCACCATAAAAACAATGTATTAGTTTTTCTTCTGTGAAATTTACTTACGAAGGAACTATTGCACTACTCTACCTCTACTGCATTTTTGTATATAGAGCTTCTTAAACATAAAAAAAAAGTGATAGGCGTTTACACAAATTCAAGACAAATCAGGGCTACCATTGAAATATGGTCTGTATATTTCCTATTTGAACATTGAATCCTAAACAACTTGCCTTACATTTAATTTTCCTACTTAGAAAATATTTATTTCTTAGTTACAGATACTGAACAACCCTTCCATAAATCAAGCAGCCTTCAAACCATAGAAGCAAAAATTACTTGGTCCATGCAAAATCTATGATCATTTGTTCCATTTGCAATCAAACAAGATTTGAATGAATAAGCTTAGCATTATAGGATTCCAAATCCATTATGGAAAGATTCATGTTCATCCTAGCAACAATATATATAAGGATGGAAGAACATAAATTGTCTTATAGTAATGCCATAGCACAGGTTGAAATTTCAACTAGAATATTTGGCATCATAATTCAAGGCTTCTCCTCCATCCAATCACTGCTGTCTGCAATTTTTCCAGACCCTTCTCCACTTATCTTCCCAAAATATCCCTTGGCTGAAATTCCTTTCTTACTTCAACATAGCTTTCATATAATACTCATATTAGCAAGCCAAGCCTTTCTTCAAAATAAAGTGAACAAATGGGTTTTACTGTTGTTGAGACTTATAGAGTAAAATATTTGAAGTATTCCAACATCAAGGTTGAAACTTGTGTAGTACCAATTCTCATCATATCAAATTTTATTTACCTTGAATATTACTCTTAAACAAACAAATTTTAGAGATAAATACACATTCAAAAACATATGTATATATGTGATAATTAAACATATTTCATGAATCATTCTATACATAAATTTACTTAACTATGTTGTGCAGTCATTATAATGTACACACGTAAATAAATTTATTAAATACCAGTGTTCCACGGGGACTCGTCCCCCAGGGTTGGGGGCACGCCCCCCTTGCTCCTTGCGCCTCAAGGACTTGGGGACTCTTGGCGAAACGTTTCCCAGCGTCCCCAAAATCAGGAAAATATCGAAAACTCACAAGGGAGCACGTCTCCCTATTATGTAGCGCGCTCCAGTGAAGGGGGGCTCCCACACACTTCCTCTCGAAACAAGGGGTCTCCTAGATTCCCCCCATGTTTTTCCCAATTTCAGTTTAAAAATACAAAATTTGAATTTGAATTGTTTTTTTAGTCTCTTTTTTTTTTCCAAAAGAAAAAAGCGTAATTCCATTCATCCAAAGAGATCAGAATTACATTCAGTATTCACTGTACAGTGAATTATCCAAGTCCAAAAAATTTGGTTCACTTGATGAGACTGTTACGTCTGCTTTCAATATGCATAATATTTTACTTTCCTGTTTTGTCCAAAAAAACTAGATCTGTCCCACCGGACTATTTTGCTGTTACATCTTCATAAGTTTTATACATAAAACTTCATTGTCATATATGAAAATATGCAGTTTATACATAAATTAAAGAACATCTATGCATTTTTGTCAAAATATAAATATAACATCATAATGAGATTCAGTCAATATAAGGTCTGTGGTAGAATTCAGTTCGTTGTCCATCAATTTCTTCAGCTACTTTCCAAGTGCCGAAAACCATGAGCTGCCCTTCTTTGGATGCCTGGTCCGCTTTTTGGTTATTTTCCCTGTAAACATGCCGGCATGTGAATGAGTCAAAGGATTGTTTGACCAGCTGAATAGTATTAAGAACATTTGCAAGTCTAAGAACTCTGCAAGCTTGAGTTTGATTGGTCCAATTTATAACATACATAGAATCTCCAAAAACCGCCAACCTAGAGATACCCCTCTCAGAAGCAAAAATGAGTAGCAATTTTAAACTCTTGACTTCAGCAAAGTTATTGGATCCCGCTCCAAGACCCATAGTGAGTGTAAAGAAGTGAGAGTCTGTAATATATAAGATTGCTCCCCCACCACAAATCTCATTACTAGCAGCTCCGTCAAAAAACCCCCATGGATAAGATTTATCAATCTCAACTTCCATGTCACGTCTCTGTTTAGCATCCCTTACATATTCGGGACTTGCTTGAGAAATGCCCATAGATTTTGCACAAATAATTTCCGGTATACATGGTTTTTCCTGAAAAATAGCCCCATTCCTTGCCAGCCAAATCCCCCATATAATCAGCAGTGGTAAAATCTTCTGTTTTCTATTTGATGCTTGTCTCCACCAGTTCTCCCATGCAGTTTCCACAGAGATTCCTTCCCATCTACAGTCAAAACCGACCATTTTTGTGCATTCTTTCCAAACAACTTTCGTGAACGGACACGTGATGAAGAGGTGAGATATCGTTTCCAGTTCCTTCTTGCACATAACACACCAACCCAGGCCCTGGAAGTTTCTCTTCTGCAGAATATCCCAAGTCAGTACCCGGTTCACTAAAGCACACCACATAAAAAGTCTGTTTTTTGAAGGGCATTTAAGTTTCCAAAGTGATCTCCACCACCAGACCTCATCCCTATTTGCTGCTCCTGCACTAAGCACTAGATAACCCATCTTGGGTGTGTAAATCCCGGCCGGATCAAGTTCCCAAGACAATACATCCTCCTGGTTCGAAAGGTGAATATTATCCCTATTCAAACCGCTGATATAGTTATTCAGAGAAACAGCCTCAGGATCCCCCAATCCCAACATATTTGCATTTTTCCAATGTTGTATCCACGGGTCATCGGGTCTCTGATCAGCCAATTGATTAAGAGTGAGAATGCCCCTATTTTCCAAAGCATTTACAACATTATCAGGCATCAAATGTAAATGTTCACTCCCGATCCATGGATCTCTTCCAACTCTCACCTTTTCTCCATTACCCACATTCCAAGCCAGATTATTCTCCACCAGAGAGAAAGATTTAACCACTGCCTTCCAAATCACGGATCCCCCGATATGAGACTTCCTAGGGATCCTAATCCATTCTTCCATACTCATGTCTGATAGATACTTCCCTTTTATAACCCTGGTCCATAAGCTGTTAGTTTTGATAAGTCTCCAGCCTCCCTTAGCTGCCAAAGCTTGTGCAAATAGAAAGATGTTTTTTAATCCCCAACCCCCAAGACCTTTGGGTACAGCAATTCTCTTCCAGTTGACCCATGGGGTTACCTGACCCTCCTTCTTTCCACTCCACAGGAATCTAAAGCATAACCGCCTGATATGTTCAAGGATTCCTTTGGGTATCCAAGATAGAGACATCCAGTAAACTGGAATGGCTTCCAACACGGCCTTAACCAGAACCAGCCTGCCAGCCCTCGACATCCATTTGTGACTCCAAACATTCAATCTTTTCTCCACCTTACCAATTAGCCATTTCCAATCCTTTTTAAGATATACGTTTGCTTTAAGGGAGAAACCCAGATATTTCAAGCCCTCATCAAGTCCTGATAATTTAAAAGGGAAATTCTCAACAAGTGCCCGCTCCTCATCCGGTCGCAGCAAATGGGTAGTAAGAGTGGACTTTTCAACATTTATATCCATCCCCGTATCTTTAGAGAAAAGTTCCAAGATCTCCTTCAGAGTCCGAGTATCCCTTCGATCACCTGAGCAGAAGATGATAATGTCATCCACAAATAATAGATGAGTAACAAATAACTGCTCTCTAATGCCAATGCCTTTAAATCTCCCCTGTATTTTAGCATCGAGTATAGCCCTGCTCAAACCTTCTGCCACCAGAAGAAATAGAAGGGGGGAGAGTGGACAGCCTTGCCTAAGGCCTCTTTCCGCATGAAAAAAGGGAGAGGCCGCTCCATTCAATAATACAGAGAATGATACAGTAGTTATACAAGACATGATCCATCTAATAAAATTGATACCAAAACCCAAATGTGTTAGAAGAAGCCGGATATAAATCCAACTCACCTTGTCGTATGCCTTGGACAAATCAATTTTAAGAATAGCTCCTTTGATATGCCGAGTCTTCAAACTGTGTAGTCCCTCCTGAGCCACCCCTATAGCCTCATGTATCTGACGATCTTCAAGAAAGCCAAATTGTTCAGCTGAAATATGCTCTGATAGTGATACCTTTAGTCTCCGAGCTATGACCTTTGAAACAATCTTGTAGATACAATTGCACAATGAAATAGGTCTGAATTCAGAGAGAGTAACCGGATTATCAGTCTTTGGTATGAGGGCTATAAAGGTAGAATTGAAACATGCAGGTATCTTCCCATTTGAACGAGTATCTTCTACCACCTGTAAAAGATCCAACCCCACAATTTCATAAAGTTCCAGAAAAAATTCAACCGTCCATCCATCCGGCCCGGGGCTCTTGTCTTTCTGGAAACTTCCAAGGACCTCCTTTAACTCCTCCTCAGTTACAGCACGCATCAATCTCCTGTTATCCTCCTTCTCAGCAAACCGCGGAAAAAAATGAGCTATCCTTATAACTTCTGCAATAGAGGCCTGGGATGGAGCCTTGAATAAATTCTGGAAATGACCCACCCCGCATCTAGCTTTACCTTCAAAGTCAAAATGTTCAATGCCACCTTCATCTTTCAAGCTCCAAATAGTATTGGCTGCCTTCCTCCCCCTGGCGTATGCATGAAAGAATTTAGTATTCTCATCCCCACATTCCAGCCAAATCGCCCTACTCTTGAGTCTCCAGGTTTCCTCCTTTTCCATCAAAAGGTTATTTCTTTTGCCTTCCAACCTGGCCATTGCATCCTTAGAGTCCAAAGTCTGTAGACCCCCTCCCTCCCCTTCATATATTTGTAGTAGCTCAGCCTCTATCTGTTTCAATTCAGTATCCTCCCTAATTTTCTTATCAATAGCCCATTCTTTGACAGCTCCTTTTAATCTTTGAATGTTCTCAGCAAATTGAAATGCCGCAGTGCGTTCATGTTCCACATCATACGACCTCCAAAGATCCAGAAAGAGACTTTTAAAAGAATCTTCACTTAACCAGATCTTATTAAACTTAAGAGAGCTAGGTGGATTGTTTGGTCCTCTTCTGATCTCAAGAAAGATAGGGAAGTGATCAGAATCCCCTCCGCTCCCTACCCACTGCCTGATTTGAAGAAACCTGTCCACCAACTGTTCAGCCACCAGGAACCGGTCCAGTCTTTTAGCCACCCTAGCCTCTCCACTCCTGTTATTCCTCCAAGTGGGTTTCAGCTTGATAGGTTCAATATCCAACAAGTTTCTACGTACCAACTTCTGTTGAAAGTATCCTGCCAAAGGATCCACATGTGCTTGAGGGCCCCAAATTTTTGATTGCCCTAATGTAAAATTTAAATCTCCCCCCACCACGACTGATTCACCATCCAAGAGCTGATCCTGCAGAAGTGAATCCCAGAAGGGAACTCTATTTACATAGGGCCCATAGACATTTACCACAGTGAAACAAGTACCCAAGTCAACACAGAGAAACTTAGCTCCCAACACAGAAGCCATCCCCCAAGCATTTATGAGTTTAATCGCACAGTTCTTCCATCCCACAGCCAAACCCCCAGAGCGACCCCTAGCATCCAGAGTCACAAAGGTCCAACCGGCAATCCAAAGTTCCAGTTTCTCCTTGATGATAACACCTAACCCTAAAGTATCTTGTAGCAGAATCACATCAGGGTGTTCAAGAGTAAGCACCCTCATGAAGGATGATTTCTTTTTAGGCCCAACTAGGCCCCGACAATTAAAGGACATGATCTTCATAACCGAACATTCGTCTGGGCATTCACTGCTCTAAGTGCCCTCTCAATCGAGACTTGTTTCCCAGCCCAAAGATCCATTTTGGCCCTGTTCTGAGCCTTAGATAAATGAGACCTGCGACCTCTACCTCTCCGAGCCGGCGCCTTCTCTTTACCTAATCCCCCCCCAGAATTCTTTGTGTATGATCGAAGGTTATACCCCGATGCAGATGACTCCGGTGAGGAGGGCTCAGAAGACTCAGCCACCTTCCCAGGATCCGGTTCAATAGTTGTCAGATTGCCCTCCAGAAGAAGAGGAGGCAAAACAGGGTTGAGAACAGAGGTATCGTCCACCGTGTAATTAAAACCCCCACAAGGGGCCGAAGAAATAGTTAGGGGGAGAGTCTCAGAGTGTCCCGACAATGATAAATTTTTCAGCCCCTCTACCCAATCAAGCCCAACCACAGAGCACCGATTGAAATATAAATGTACAGAGGACGTTAAAGAGAAAGAAGGAATACCCGTAAAAGAAGGTCCCGGCACATCAGCCGCAGCCAAAGGAGCGGTACAAAATATGTCAACAGTAGGTGCAATGTTGTGTTCAGCCTGATTGTCCCGCACCGCAACTGAATCCGGGCAAGGAGGTTCCAATTCCTCATCTATCCGGTCACCACCCGAGTCCTCCTTCACAGGCGACGTTTCGTTGTTTATCAGGTCCAGTGGTTCTTCCATAACGTCCATAGCAGTGAGGTTTCTCCTTCCCCCATTGAGAGTGCGAACCGAAAGACGACAATCAGACGCCGGGTGTCCATAGGCATGACACCACCTGCACCTAAAGGGCACATTTTCGTAATCCAGCAACTGAGGAATACTAACAGGTCCCCATTCCAAGTTTATGACCTCCGGTAGTCCTTCACGGATATTCAAATTGACCAAAATTCTTGCAACTTGTTTGTAATGCATCTCCAAAAAGGAAAGATCAGCCTCTAGAAAATTTCCCAAAATATCCCCGATCTTACGAAAATGGCTAGTATCCCAAAAATGCAGAGGAAGTCCCGGTAGTCTTACCCATACCGGAATCAAATCGACTCTCTCCCGACCAGCATCAAAGAGTGGATGCCAGGGCTTCAACAATACTGGCGAATGATCCAAGTGCCAATTCCTGTCGAGAATTTTGTGCAGATCAACCTCAGATTGTAGTTTCACCGCAAACCACCCCCGTAGCAGCATGTCCACCTCAGGTGTGTAACCTAACACCTCGCGTTAGTGTGATTCCACCCACGCCATCACAGTAGGTCGAGCGAAATTTCTGCCCATGACCCTTCCCACCAGCGTCATACGAGACATCTCAAGGACTCGTTCCCAGGCAATATCCTCGCCTACAGCATAACTACCCACAATGCGGGTTTTAATCCAACTCCTCTTTCGTCGCCTGCTGGGTCCTTTATGAACAGCCCCGACCCCCGCTGGAACCCCCACCTTATCCTTCGTAGACCCAACACCCGCAGAAGGGCTATCAAATCCACGGTGTTCTGAAATCTCCAGAGGCACTCGCACATCCACTCCCGTTCCACCACAACCCGTCCCACACAGCTGCTGTACCTGTCAAGCCACACCTTCATCCGCAATCTTTTCAAAACCGGCCACCGCTTCAAAACCCTCCTGCAAACCGAACACCGGGAACCCTAGGTTCCGAGCAAAAAAGTCTCCAGCCTCCCTCCAACTCGAGCTACCCAAAAAATCCAGTGACATTCCATCATTGTCCAGATTATCCGGCAGCAAGCTATGTGGAGAGAAAGTCAGGTACTCCGAGGGTGAGAAACCAGTTACCGGCCTCACCTGCCCCAAACCGGTTGTAACAGTTTCCATAGGCCCCAGCATTGGGATTTCCTCCAGGCCCTCCATCTGCCCTCCACCTGGCACCCCCCATACATCCTGTGCCTCCAGCTGGTCACCAGTATAATCAACCATTTCCACTTCCTCCAACGAAGCCATAAACCCTGTTAACAGCTGCAAACCCTACCAATAACCCCAGTTCACCGACACACCGGCTCCAAATCAACTAACAAGCAGCCCCAAAGAGCATCGACACAATAGTTTATTCCAAAACATCCCCGTTATCTTCCTCCTTCCATCGTTTTCCAGTTTCATTCTACGGTGATGTGACAGGGAGAGGTTGGTCAAACGGAACCTCTCCCCTGCCGTGACAGGTAGCTCCCAGCTACCCTACGCAGCTGCGAAACCCTACCTGCACGCCGCTGCTCCATTCCTCTCTTCATCGGCAAACTCTTAGGCTAGAGTTACGTTGAATTTTTATCTGACCTCATCGCATAACACTCATTGTGCCTCACTCCCTGTTTTTTTAGTCTCTATTTCAGACTTAGTCTTTAATAATTCACTATTTTACTAGTTTAGCATGCAATATCATTGATTCGGTTTTTCAATTAGAATGACCAAAATTAGAAATATGGATATCAATATAAACCTAAAAATTAAAAATTTCCTTCAAAATTACACATGCTCATCTACATAAAGTATGGAGGTCAAATAAATATTTCCAAATCCTCGTACTCGAGAATAACCATTTGGTGGCATTAGGCACAAATGTACACCAATCTTCAATATGTGCATAAATCTATTCTTACAAATCATATTTAAATGGATAACAGTCCTATACAGTAACCATCCTAGAAACCATATTTAAATGGGCATTGAAATTTTGGCATTCTAACAAACAACACGTAATGTCAGGCCCTTTTGGATTTAGAAGTCCAACTAACTACATCGGGTTTGTATGACAACTCTTAGGTGCAACGTTTTTGGAAGATTTTCTTTGAATTTCTAATTTATGCATTGGAAATCTGTTCAAAAACATATTTGACAAAATAAAACTCTCATATTTTGCAGTGGCTGTCCAACTATATTATAAGGCTATGTAATTCCTTACATGATGAGCATAATAGAAGCACAAATAAAGGCTCACTATCCAGTAGAAGCACATTTTAAGATTTGATTATTAGCTTATATAATCACATTTATCCAAAGATATACGTCAAAGCATAAATCATGCTTGAACATAGGTATTCACTATTAATACTTTGAGCATGAAGTCTCTATCACCTATTTGGGAAGTCAAATGAAATCACCATGCTGTAGAATACTTGACAAGGAGCAGCTGTAATGTAACATTTTGGAGCTCTTGCTATAATTAAAAAAAAAACATTGCACCAAAAAGTACAAGCTTCCATCTATTGTTTTCCACCAACAAATCATATACTTATTCTTGAAATCATAGAAACATTCGGAATCCTTTCACTCAATGGGATGATCAAACATTAATTTATTCTACTTCGAATTATCCCTGCAACATAGGAAGTCCTTGAAGTGATCGGAGTACTTGGCATCCCTCAACAATCTTGCAAGGTAATGTTGCAATCTTTACACATCAAGGCTCTTTATGTTTCTAACTTTTTAAGCACATGGGCACTTAAACTTTTTGATTGCCTTGGCTTGTTGGTCTTTGAATTTGACAAATCAATTTCGGTGCTACGCTCTTTTGGAGGGATAACCACTAATTGTGTTATGATACTACAACATACAAGGCAAGTTGGAGGAGGAGAATATGTTGTGCTAGGATCAGGTTTATTGTTTTCATATGGGATGCATCTTCCAAGTAAAACACGTTAATTAGTATTCTATGGAAATTTCTGGAATGGTAAATTATTTTTCTTTTTCTCTTCTATTGCAATAATCCTATCTATAAACAAACTAAAGATATAGTAAATTCTGAGTGTAAAGAGAGGTAATGAGGTAAATCCTAAGAGAGGGTTAAATAATTTCTCACCCATATGCATCTCACTGAAGGCGGTAAGCCCCCAAGCTAACAATTATCACACGAAATCCAAGTAGCCTCTTCGAGCTCTATAAGGAAAAAGCATACAAACATTTGTGGATTTGATTAAATCTTGGTGTGGAGAAGGCATCTTTCCTAGACAAACAAGGAATTAGACAAAATTTCCTTTCAATTTCAGATGGAGCACATGTTGTTCATGAAATATCCATTTGGGACATTTTTTAAAGAAAGAGGCTCAATTTTCACGAAAGAAGTAAGATGTTATTAACATGAAGAGTGATATCTCATATGTGACAACTATAGTTTCAATGCCACGAAAGAACTAATTACAAATTGGGTGACTTCGTCTCTCACCCCTGAGCTCTAGTGATTGAACAAACTAAAGCTCCATTTCAACAGCAATCGGGACAACACCTGGATGTCTCATTCGGGTTGCAAGATGTAATGATGTGCCTCCAACCCCATTGGTCAAGTTTACAAGCCGAGAAAATACGTTGCATATTAAAATCAAAATCCCATATCCATTTAAAAAAAATACAGTCAGCCTGCAAAATCTGATAAAACATAAAGTATAACCATGGTAGGCACATAATACACTAGCAGATCAAGGCCTCAGAGTCAAATTATTGGATGAGGATTGGGAAATTCAGAGAAAACAAAAGACGAGGGGTACTTGAATACGCGTGAGAGGACTTGGGCAGGGGGTTTAAAAAAATGGAACTCCTCAAAACGTCTGAAATTTGTCGTTAAAAAAACTTCTTGAGCTTTGATTTGACCATCATAGGTTAATTCGATGCTTCGTTCATCCTGGCCGAATCTTTGGTGTTCAACAGATTCATCTTTATAAGAGTTGGCATTATCCGACTTGAAGTGCAGTTTTTTTTTATGTCCGACTAATTTTTAGTGTTGTTGCTTATCCCTCAAACATACGAGCCTAAAACCTGTCAAAAGCTTGAAAGTGGATTTCATCCAAAGCAGAGCATGACACAACCAAAGGTGGCCTTCAATGGCCACACAGACGAAATTGGTGAGGTCGTACCTGTGTCGATCGCAAGGCATGGGAGGAATCAGGCTCTAGTTCTAGCTTTGGGGGTCAAAGACTTCAAAAAATGCCTTTAGAGCACTTCCACCGCTTCCATCAGCTCACCGCCATAGAAAAATATTGCAGGCTGGTGCTTGTGAATGAAACTTGTGAAACACGGGAAAATAACTGCATCGAGAACTGTTTCTACAATAAAAATCAACATCACTCCAAGCACGTGGCAACATTTGGCAAATACACGTGGAAGCATGTTATTTTATAGATGGACGAGGAATTGTTTATAGTGTCTTGCGAGACTATCTTGCCATATAAATGCCTTCGGCATAAAAATACCAGTAATAGTAAGATGATAACAGTACGATGATCAGGAAAAAGGTATTAAAGGCTAGTCACCTCAGGGCTTTTTATCAACGACGTACAACAAAGGCGATGCATTCAAGGGCCTGATAGGAGACTGTCGTCTATTGGTGTGTAGAAGATCTTCCTGGATCTCTGCAATATGTAGTTTTAGAAGCCATAGAAATGGAGTCTTAACACAATCCACTGAACCTTCAACGAAACAAGTAGAAATATTTAAAAAATTCAATTTCACCTGTAGCAATTAAAATAGAAAACAGTACTGCCCCCAATGATGATGCATGCCTTGCCTCTAAGGTCGATCGCACTCTAAACGCAACCATCGCAGTCCAACTTCACATTAATGGAGGATGGAGGTTTTAACCCCTACTGCATTGATGGAGCATGGAGGTGTAGATGGCAATGAACTGAATGTGAAGCAACAACAGTCTGATAGAACTACGACGCACGAAGAACCACGTGGCATCCTTTCATTGGAAGTATAGACGAGGAATCTCCAACAGTGGCATGGATTGCCTTTCGTTGAATGAACGCCTACGGTGTAAATATTGGAGATGTTTGATGATTAGATGTTTGTAATACTAGCAATTGCCCCATGACGTGGAAGAGGGGAATACCAAAAGTAAAGTAGGGGGAGGAAAGGTTAGAAGTAGATTCTTCTAATGAAATTGGGATGTGGATTTGAATTGAAAGAGAAAGAAAGGGACCTAAAACCATTGGATCAAAATATGAAAGTATGTAAATGTATGGCCTGGTAATTCTATGATTGCATCTGTCGAGGCAAAGGCATATAGAAATCACATAACCAACTGCCAATTTTAAGACATAAAAAACTGCACGACCTTGTCCCATATTCAAAATGTTACTTATCGTTAATCTTATTAGACGATAGGATGGGGAAATTAAGTGGCATTTGTGAATGAAAGGAAGTGGTATTATAGATTTGGAGGAAAGTCATGATTTTTTTTTGCAATCAAGGGAAGAACATAAAAACCATATGTGAATCAATAGAAGAGCAGTGCCAATATCTAATGGATAGGCCTTTATCATATTGAGCAGTGAAGAGTGAAAGTGATTGATATAGATCTAATGTCATCCAAAACGTGTGTGAAAATCAATTAATATTCTTGGAAGAGATGGTCAAATTGTCCAAGGTATTAATACCAGCTCGAAAAAAAAAACTTGTTGGAAAAAGTTATGCAAAAATCAACTTCAAGTGAGAAACATTCATGTGGTGAGACACTAAGCATTGTTGAAAGGAAAAATATGAGCCTAAATAATGAGGAATCTCGATAAACAAAAAATATATTATCAAAGAGATAAGAAGATTTTACAATGATATGCAGGCGGAAAGTTCAAAGTTATCAACCAAAGGTCAAAACATCAACGATATGAAGGACAACAACGTGAAAAATAAATGATAAAATGTCTTCGAGTTAATAAACATTTAGTTATCTATATGAAATTTTGAACAAGTTTATATGATCAAGTAATAAGAAAAAGAGGTCTAAGAAACCCATTGGTTGGCTACATACAAACCTACACAACCTCAATAAAGAATTTTTCCAAATTACGTTCAAGAAAGAAAGTCACAACGTTGAATTTCTTACTTGCAACCCTAGAATGTGTCAAAACATCCTAGTCATAGTGGCCACGTTCAAGCAGATTCCTTTGCACCTTCTAAATTGACAGTATCAAAGAACCCCCCAACGATTGCTCAACCTAGCTCTCAGTCTTGGGAAATCTCCAATGGATATTATCAGATCTTGTATTGTTCACGAAGTGGTGGATGATGACGCAATCGTTCCTTTCGCTTCCACTTCAAGCATTGATACAAATATGTGACAATGTTGGTCTCTTCTCTTGGTTTCCAACAGTGTTCTTCATCTTTCCTAGAAGGCAATTTGTACATGTACATGAGTCTTATAGTTTGGGTTTACCCGCTATCACTATTCTACAATGTTTACTATGTTTAAGTTGTTTTGGCATTTGTATTTAGCTACGGTTTCAGTCCCTAGAGTTCTTTCTAGCCTAGTTTTTTTCTATTCTATTGGATGCAATGTCAAGTCCCAATGACCTACTTTGGTCATTTGTGGACATTACTAAAATGTATTATTTCTTTCTTTCCTCTAAGGCATTTTGTGTCATGCATGTTGTCAGTTATCCAGTGAATTGGCTTACGATTCATAAAATTTTGAGACAGAAGTCATAGGTTCAAGTACAGACGTCAATGGATAGAGTGTGGTAGGAGCCTTTGTTCACAGAAAAAAAGAGAAAAAAGAGAGGCATATTTAGAAGAGTGAAATTCAAAATCAAACATCTATAGAGATATTATTTTGTTTTCAGTTAATGTTGTGAAGTTAACAAGTAGTATGTGTAATACTAAACATTCAGACAGCTAGCAATACCCCTTTGTGCATTTTGACACTTTAATTAGGTAGAGAATGCACTATCATGAATTCAATTTGTGCACAAAAAACATGATTAATAATGCAGCTAAAGGCCTTTGGCATATTTAGGATAGTTTTGTGTTTTTCATCATGGAATTGAGGGGAGAAATATGACTCCGGAAAAGCATTGTTGTAAAAATGATTAATCATCATATTGTTGCAAATATTTCTTAAAAGGTTATTGTTGGTTTCTTTACCACTCCCATTATACATAATAATGATGTCTCTATGTCAGTGGCATCTACAATCGTCATAAATTCAATCTCAAAAGCTATGTCAATTCTTTAACCCTTCCACTATATATTTTGGTAATGCCTTACGATGACACAAATAATTTTATAACTTCCATGTGCACAAGCACAATGGGTTAACCATTGAGTAATTTTATAGACAATAGTGAAATTCCCAGCAGCGCTGCAATCTCTAAAAGCTCCGCTTAGATGCTCATGACATATACTAATTGTAATTGTTTGGTGCTTTCTGATAATTCTATTAACTTCCCTAAACATTGAATACCTATGGTGTTTAGTTTTTCCTTATTGTTATCTTTGGCATTGAAAATATGAATGGGTAATATATGAGTTTTGTGCCATTTGCAAATAGAACATCTTCTTCTTGACAAATTTTAGTGCATTTTAATACGTACATGATTCGGTCAGAGATGCCCCTTTGTTCCCACCAATCCAACATTTCAAAACTCATAGCTCCTTTCTTCCGGATTCCTATTTCACATTTAACTTACATATCAAATTCATTGCCGAGACCTAACTCTTCATACCCTCTAGTCAATCATTAAAGGTCGGTGGATAAATTCCCTAGTATGTAATAAATCATTGGTGATGTAATATTTTTTGGAGGACATTGTGACAATGGGAAAAGATTATATTGAATTCGTTGCTTCATATAGTAATGACTAGGTACAGATAGAATGTGGAAGACATGCATCAACCTTAAGTTTACTTGGCACGAGAAATGTTTTACATGTTAGAGAATGAAAAACAATCTAAAATTGGACCATTTTAAGATAAAGGACAAGTTATGATTATTCCAATTAAAATACATCATGATGATCAATTACAACACTAAGTTAGACACCTACTTTATAAAGCTAAGTGCAATCTGCTCAAATATTAATCCTCAACTCCTTGTACATGTTTGAACACAACTCTACATCAAATGGATACATTGTTCAAGGAAACCTTCAAATCTCTTGTGCAAATGTGGAAAATGAAGTTATCTATACCTGGAAATAGAACATAAAAAAGAGTTTACAAATGACTTGTATTTTACCACTCTACTATAAATCTCAAGAAATAAATCTAGTGTAATATGAGTATTTTGAATGGAATCTAGTAAGAAAAAGTAAATTGGATGCAAACACATTAAGCCACCCGAGAACATCGAAAGAAAGCAATTTAGGCCTTGATCTTGAGCAACTCAATTATTGAAATAGAGATGTCCCTGAACAACAGACAAAGCCACTATGATGAATTTAGTGAGAAAATATGATATAATTCATGTGGAGTCCTTGCGCACCCCAATCAGGAAAATCAAAATTCTGATATTCATAAGGCACAAATAATTTGGGCCTCACTCGTCCATCTATAATTCCCAGTTCATAGTGGACATGGAAAGTCATGCCCCAGTACCTACTCACAGAACTCTCATTTACCCGCTTTTCCATTGAGACACATGCCCCTTTCATACATAGCACCGTTACCCATTTAATTTCAAGGTGTAGGTTGCTACCTCCAACATCTTGAAAATGTAGTTTCAGAATATATATATATATATATATATATATATATATATATATATTGTAAGTATGATAGTTGGATTCTCATCCACAAATTGAATCCAAGGACAACCCATCTTAACCCACCAATTGAATTTCCCAAACTGGCCACTAAAATTGCATTCCCTAACTTTAATGTCCATTATACGAAGAAATTCTAAGAACAACCCATCTTAACCCACCAATTGAATTTCCCAAACTGGCCACTAAAATTGCATTCCCTAACTTTAATGTCCATTATACGAAGAAATTCTAAGAATGGTGAAGTCAAGCATTAATGGGTATATTCACGCAGATTTTTCATGAGGTTTTAGCCCAAACAAGTCAATATAACTCATTTAAATAAAAATTGCAGGCGAGGTAAAAACGGATAAACACCAATTCCCAATAACAGCTCATGCCTGAGAATTTCAACTGACTCACCACAATGTAAATGAGAGTCAACGATGATGGCCAGAACAACAAACAACCTTAAAAAACAAGTATAAGAATTTGTTCGGTATTTAGACTATCTGGGTTGATTGCGCTCTACCAACTAGGTCAACCCAATTCCCATCCTACACATTAAACAATACTGAAACATGCCTTTGAATTAATATCCAAGTAGCCAAAGCTGGCAATTCTACATCTAAACCCACCTTAATGTGAATGCATTTTCTCCTTACTGGGTGCTTGTTGTGTGCTGTAAATCAAGATCTCGGTCATGGATTAATTCAACCACCTGTTTTGCAAGCATCTGGGTAAGTGTACCATCTTCTATAAACATTTACCACATTTAGATATTTGGAAGCTAATTCTTCACACGTTTAGATGTCTGGAAGCTATGTGATTAATGAAGAAGAGAACAAATACTAATGATGTACCTGAGTCAAGTGAAGCAACACCTCTTTTACCAAGATCTGGCCACCCTATCCTTAATCCCAAATTATTGATCCTTCACACAAATCCGATCTCCCTCAATGGATTAATGAATCCAATATCAATGGTAGGATATGAGAGTCTACATGAAAGAGCCTACACTGATCTGCTCCAAAAATCAATGGAGGTTTAATATTTTGTATATGATAATTTGCTCCTTATGTTGGAAAAGTTTGGGAAATATTAACTTAAATTCTTCCTCCTCTTCTCCCTTGCCTTGCACTTTATTTATAGGCTTATAAAAGGTGATAAGATCAACCTGTGTCATGGGATGGCAATCAAATGGCCACCAATAATGTGTAAGCATATAGCTAGCAATATTTGGGAGGTTCACCTTCCATCCCATGTGTCCTCAGAAATCCCCAATGCCGATGCGCTCACGAGGCATAGTTATGACAGTCACGAGCGATCTCAAGTGTGCCACACCAAAAGCATGAGCACTTTAGGAAAGGTGCTCACACCAATTTGCATAGTTAGTCCTCAATAAGGGAAAAATATGAAGAGGAAGGGAGGAGGCTAATGAGGCTCATGTAGACGGATTCTCTATTGAAAAAAATTGCACCAGACCCCCCATGCTTGCATTTCTCGCAAAGAATTATTACAGATTTGTATAGGCTCCTCGAGCGAGGAGGATGCCAAGGAAGTTGTCAACTCGCTTGATGAGTTCATGAATAAGTTGTCACAAAGCTTATTCATGACAAAGGTGAGGAATCCAACTATAGTTGCAAGAAACAATTTGGAGGACAAATACCAAGGCTCAATTAATTGCCTTATGGCGTATGTGCAAGGTTGCTTCTTTATTTGGAGTTGATTCCTTAACTATTTATGGTGATTCACAGGTTATTATCGAGTGGGCAAAAGGAAAGTATAATCTTCAAATTTTGTCTCTCAGCAATTGGTGCTTTCGAACAAAATCCCTCCTCTCTTCCTTTTCTACTTTGGAGCTAAGACATATCTACAGGGAAGCTAACAGTGTTGCAGATTGTTTATCCAAAGAAACTCTATTAGGGATAGAAGATCTTCTTCTGTGGATGGAATTTGAAAATTCTTCCTTGGTTCACCAAGGTCACTTTAATAATTTTCAGATTTGAGGTTTTATATACTTTTTATGATGTATTCAGTATTGACATATGATTATGGTATGATTTGATGTGTCGGTCACTTTTAGAAGCTTTTGTGGAGATATATCCATTTTTGGACTTGCTTTTTGATAGAACTATAGGGGATGAAATGGTTCCTATACTAGATCTTTTGAGGATCTGAAATTCCAATGTACTTTTTTATTCAAGTTTTTGAATAACAAAAGTATAGTTTTTTTCCTCCTCAAAGAAAAAAAATACTCATACGATTATGTGATTGCAAATATTAAAAAAAATGACAATCACAACTGTATTCAAATGAACAATGAAACATCTATAGGTTTTTAGGGCGCCTATTGAATCTAAAATGAAAAAGCAAGCAAACAAACCTCCACACTAAATTTTTGTTCTCCCTCTTTGCTTGCTTAGTCACGATGCTTGATAGCAAACTTACTACCATCATGCAACACTCCTTTATACAACGTCCAAGCCTCCATAGCCAACAACATTGTTTGAGATTAAATTTCTCATTAGTCCATGGAGTTGCTTGAATGTAAATAGTAAAATAAAAGAGGTACAATAAATTACTGGGGTAAATTAATCGAAAGTTCATTGCTTGGTTTTAGGGATATTGCATTAAAAATAACAGTATGCAATTCAATTAAAAAACATTGAATTAAACACACACTTGAGGTGGGATTCTCCATGTATTTGTTTATCATTTATGAGGGTATGTCTAAAGCCCAATTGGATCATTGAAATCCATAGAAATGAGGCCTAAAAACTCTGAAAATTGTCCAAAATTCAATATCCCATACAACAATGCCTCTGGCATAGACCCTCTAAACCTCTCTCTCATATGCAATTGTGAAGCTAGAGGTTGCATATTTGGAGTTCCAATATCTGAGAAGCAAACCGTTTCTATCAGCTTGAGAGGCTAGAGGTTGGTTGCATATTGGAGTTTCAAATTTTTATATGTTCGTCATTTTTATGGACTTGGCATAGCTTTGCTAAATGTATTGGGTCTGTGATAGAGGTTGGTTGCATATTGGAGTTCCAAATTTTTATATGTTCATCATTTTCATGGACTTGGCATAGCTTTGCTAAGTATATTAGGTTTGTGCTAGTGTACATATTTAATAAAACCAATGCACAACTTCAAAACAAACACCTTTAAGCCTTTAATTGTGTAACATACCCAAGTTATATAAGTTTCCACTAGTGTGGATATTTAATGCACCAAACACACTATGCTTGTATCCATCCCATGCACCATTACAAATAAATTGCAAGAGTTCATTCCATATTCAAGGCCACCAATGTAACATTACACACAAATATTCCATATACAATGCATTGAGTGCACCATCAAACACAAACACAAGAAAGAATCAATGAATCACCCTGTTCCCCGCCCAGGCTGTAGTATACACCTCCCAATTCAAATAATGTATGTGGGACTTACTTCCAGTGTTGAGCCTCTTCTTGACTCTGTTCTTGATGTACCAATAGTAGTCGAAGGCCACCCATACCGCCACCACTACAAGGGATGCGCCACGAACCATGTGAACCATGCGGGCTTGCTTGGATTTCTACAAGAGACAAACAAAAACCCAAATCCCCAACTCAAAAGGACTATTTGGGTCTGTAGACTAAGCTTCCACACTAGTCTTGGTAGCCATGAATTGCATGAAAAGATTGGTTGGATTTATATTTATAGTGCAGTCTATGATATATAAAATCTCTACTCAATTATTATTATTAAAATTGATTGGAGTTTCCAATATGAGTGGGTTATTTTCATCCAAAAAAGATCCCACATGAAAGCAATTTAAAATAGAAATGGATCTCTTGTAGACAAGTCCCTTTGCCCTGAACTCTTAATCACTCTCAGGGTTATATGTAGAGTTGATACAGGAATGGGATGAGAATCAAACTCTCATGGGTTTACCACTATATCACAAAGATTCAATCCAATGCACGAGTTACATATTGATATGAACAATTAATATGGAATACATCAGTTTTGCATGGCACACCTCAATAGCGTACACCGATGATGAAGAAGATAGCAGAGAATATTAATGATTAGAGAATTTTTACAGGCTTCGGTGTTGGAAATGGCAAGTAGGAAACAATTGTCCACTGATCAATAATGATACAGCTAAAGCGGATTATAGAATTACTATTGTTGGGGTGTGTGGACCTGCTTGGATTTTATTCAATTCCTCTGGGACTTGGATCGATTCCTCCAGCGTTGTAATCCATGTTACTTCATGGACGCTTGGTGCTTCTTCCAGGTCGCTTTCTTCTGATCTTCTCTTGAAGAGTATTGCTGGGCTCAAAGGCTCTACTACTCCGTTGCATCTAGGGTTTCTGACTAAGGTGAAGGAAAATAGGGTTCCATTGCATGGGTCAGCTTAGGGCGCTGGGTTTTACAGCCAAGCTTCTGCGAGAAGCTCTGTGCTTAGGCTGAATGGGAGGGAGGTTTAGGTAGTATTTTCGCACATTGAGATAACAAATGAATTGGCCCTTGAAACAATGGCGAGGAGTTATGGTAGATTGAAAGGCTCTGCAAAGCAATGAATACACACAATACCTTGATGACCTCCCCTCACGAGCCACTGCCACACCCTGCTGAAAACATTATCGCAGCTTTATTCCCTGCATAATTTGAAAATAAAAGAAACGCTCCCTCCTCCTTGCTGGACTCGTCGAACAACAGGTCGTAGGTTCGAAGCCCTGCAAACAATATTTCCCAAAGAATTGCGATCAATTCAAAGAAAATTTCATCGCCTGATCCACAAAGCCTGGGTCAGAGAGAAATTGCACCAAGGCACTCGACAAACTTCCAATGCTAAATTTGTAAACCTCAGAGCCGAGATGCGAAGCCTCCAAATTCCACAATCCCATTGAACTGACACCATTTTTAACACCTGGTGTATGAAAATGAACAGAATTCGCCAAACTCAGGAACATTCTACCCTCTGATGCCTCCATTGGTACCTTTCTCTCTCCATACATGTTCTATATTCACACTGGAAATATGAGCATGGCTCGCATTTTGGTTGAGTTAGATCTTCAGGAAGGATTACATAATAATATTGTAATTTCTGTTGGAGATCTCTCTCATACATAGATCCTTGACTATATGGGGCTCCCCTTTCGATGCAACATAGGTAATAAATATGGACACTTGCTTCGTGATTGTTCGATTCCTGCTCGAAAACCCATTTGGAGGAAAAAGAACAAATCCACCTCTCTAAGACTTGAGGCTTGTATATCTGATGGTCTTCTGGATAGCGCTGAACAACATGATAGACAAGAGTTTAATGATATGGGAAGAAAGGTTAATATGGTATCAGATGGAAGGTTATAGACCTCATTGTCCTGACCCTGCACCATTGGCGAATTCGAACACAACTGTGTTATCTTCTGGTCCTTCTTCTAGTTCAACAGAGCCCTTGCACATGTGTCTTGAATCAGCTCAGTTGAATTCACAAGGTATGAATGATTCTATGAACCTCTCTCTTGATTACAATCGTTATGAAGATACTTTCAATACTTTCAATGTGTTATTTGAATGCTTTCAATACTCTTATTTGTCAATTGGCTAGCATGGATGATAAAAATCAATCTGAAGACAAGGCTATTTTACTGTTGTGCTCTCTGCCCGAGTCTTGGGCACATTTTGTAACCTCTATCAGTTTAAGTTCTACTGAGTCTATTACCTTTGATGATGTTTTGGGAGCCTTGATTTTTGAGGAATCTCGAAAAAAGTCTATTCTTGAAACCTCGACATCAGAAGTAATGATGGCCAGAGGAAAAATAAGTGAAAGAGGACAATATTTGAGGGGCACATAAAGATCAACGTTGAAGGGAAGAAAGAGTAAATTGAAGTGTTGGTTTTACAATAAAACAGGTCACCTTAAGAAAGATTGCTGGAAACGGAACCAAGCTTCTAAGGAGGACTCTACAAAGGAGGTGAACATAGTCGAGAAAGATTCAGGTGTGATCGATGAGGTATTATCTACATCTACAGTCTCACAATACCATTATGACTGGTTAATTGATTCTGGAGCATCCCATCACACGTGTCTTCATAGAAATTGGTACTCCTCATACCAATCTATAGATGACGGGGTAGTTTATATGGGAAATAATGTTTCATGTAAAACAGTTGGGATAGGGAGTATCCGAATAAAAAAGTATGATGGGACTGTTAGGACTCTAACAGATGTGAGGCATGTACCTGAACTAAGGAAGAACTTGATATCAATGGGAGTTCTAGATGATGTTGATTACAAATTTACAGTTCAAGGTGGAGTTATGAAGATATCAAAAGGTATCTTAGTTGTTATGAAGGAAAACATAGTTGGGAACCTGTATAAACTTGAAGGGAGGACGGAAATCGATAACGCAACCGTAGCATGGTTGGTGCAGCAGACTTCACTCGTTTATGGCATCAGCGGTTAGGTCATATGAGCGAAAAAAGGAATGAAGGTACTTGCTGATCGAAAGTTGCTTCCTAGTTTAAAATCTGTAGATTTGAAGTTTTGTGAGCATTGTATTTATGGTAAACAAGCTAGACAAAAATTTAAATCTGGAAAACACACTAGTAAAGGTATCCTAGACTATATTCATTCTTATCTATGGGGCCCATATTCTAAAATTTCTTATGGGGGATCATCATATTTCATCAATTTTATAGATGATTATTCGAGGAAAGTCTGGATCTATTTATTAAAGAGAAAAGCCGATGTTTTTATATATTTAAACAGTTTAGAGCTTTGGTTGAAAAGAGCACTGGCAAGTTCATTAAATGTCTTAGAACATATAATGGAACCGAATTTACTTCTAAGGAGTTTGATAATTATTGCAAGAAGGATGGGATCGAGAGGCATAAGACCACTGTTTACACTCCGCAGCAGAACGGTGTTGCTAAATGCATGAACAAGACTCTTCTTGAAAGAGCAATGAGTATGCTCAGTAATGCGAAGTTTCAGCAGGAATTGTGGGGAGAGGCGTTGCTTACAGCGTGTTACCTTGTCAACCGATCACCATCAACAACAATTGACTGCAAAAATCCAGAAAAGGTATGGACATGTCAACCATGTGATTATTCTAACCTTAGAGTATTTGGTTGTGAATCCTATGCACTTATTCCGAAAAATAAGCGTTCCAAACTAGATCCTAAATCAAGCAAATTGATATTTGTTGGATATGGTGATGGTGTTGAGGGATATAGATTGTGGAATCCTACTGTCCACAAAATCATCATAAACATAGATGTAATATTTGATGAACTTTCTCTATCAAATTTAGATGTAAGTAATTATTTAAAACAGTTTAGTGTACCATAGTTACAACAAATTCAGTTTGATACTCAGTCATCTACGGGGAGGAATCATGGGGATGTCCATGAGGAGGATATTCATGAGGACACTCCTTAGGAGGATGAGCAGACAAAAATAGAGGAAATACCACAACAAACTCTACGACGATCTACACGGGACAGAATGTTTCCAAAGAGGTATGATGATTTTGTCACATCTTTTGCTTTAATTTCTAATGAAGGATAACCTAACAGTTATCAAGAAGCATTAGAAGTGTCTGACAGTGACAAATGGAAACTTGCAATGAAAGAAGAAATGGATTCTTTGGCAAAGAACAAAACATGGGATCTTGTGGAAATTCCGGAGAGTAGGAAAGTGGTTGGCTGCAAATGGGTGTACAAATTGAAGGAAGGAGTTGATGACACTGTTCTGAAGTACAAGGCCAGACTGGTTGCAAAAGGGTTTTCCTAGAAAGCAGGTATTGACTTTCATGAGATTTTTTCACCAGATGTGAAACTTGTTTCTATCAGAATTTTGTTAGCACTAGTTGCCTTATATGATTTGGAGTTAGAGAAGCTAGATGTTAAGACAACATTCTTACATGGAGATTTAGATGAGGAAATTTTCATGGAACAACCAGAAGGGTTCATTCAGAATCGCAACAAGAGGTTTGTTTGGAAGCTCAGAAAATCATTGTATGGCCTGAAGCAGTCTCCCAGGCAATGGTACTAGAAGTTTTATTCTTTCATGGTGAGCTAGAATTTTACGAGAAGTGAGTATGATCATTGTGTGTACTTTAAAAAGTTGGAAAATGACATGTTCATTATTTTGGTATTATATGTTGATGATACGCTTGTCGCAATAAAGAGCATGTTTGAAATTAGCAGGTTAAAGGCTGAGTTGGCTAGGACGTTTGATATGAAGGATCTAGGAGCATCAAATCAGATCTTGGGCATGAAGATACATAGAGACAGGAAAAATGGCAAGCTGTGGTTATCACAAAATAAGTATGTGGAGAAAATACTTCAGAGAATCGGTATGAATAAGGTGAAACCTGTTAATATCCCTTTAGCTTCTCATTTCAATCTTTCTTCAGGTTTGAGTCCTAATAGTGATGAAGAAAAGAAGTATATGTAATGCAGTAGGAAGTTTGATGTATGCGATGAGAAGTACAAGACCAGATATTTCACATGCGGTTGGTGTTGTAAGTAGATACATGGAAAATCCATGAAAAGGGCATTGGGCAATAGTGAAATGGGTGCTTCGATATCTTAGAGGCACAAGCAATTATTGTATCAGTTTTGATGGTTGCAGTGATGAAGTCTATGGTTATGTTGATTATTATTTTGCAAGTGAATTGGACAAGAGGAGGTCCACTTCAAGTTATATCTTTACTCTTGCAGGTGGAGCTATTAGTTGGATGTCAAAGCTTCAGAATATTGTTGATTTATCCACTACAGAGGCATAATATATAGCTGCTTCACATGCTTGCAAAGAAGCAATCTGGTTAAAAGGTTTGTTGGGTGAGTTAGGAAAGGCTCAAAACACTATAAAAGTTTTCTGTGATAGTCAAAGTGCTATTCATTTAGCTAAAAATCCAGCTTATTACAATAAGACAAAACACATTCCTGTAAAATACCATTTTGTTAGACATGTTATTGATGAAGGTGGAGTGGTTCTTGAAAAGGTCCACACTCAAAAGAATAGTGCAGACATGTTCACTAAACCAGTTACTTTAGAGAAGCTACGGTGGTGCTTAGCTTCTCTAGGCTTGCAGTAAAGATGATAAATAGAGCAATGAGCAAGGTATCGGGTAAATTGTTGTCAAGGTGGAAATTGTTGGAAACGGGTGACAACCAGTTCTTCCGGTGACTATGTAACTATCTAACCGAGTAACTAAGTTTGGTCAGTTATGAGTAACCGTGTAAGAAATATATTTATTTGTTGTATTCTCGTAGGAGAAGTATTATGAGTTTAGAGCTATTGTAAATCTTCATGTTCTAAATAATAAGAGGACCGATACCATTGCTCCGTGGATGTTTCCCTCTCGATGGTTTTACCACGTAAATATCTGCGTATATTTTATGTGTTTGTCGTTATTTACTTTCTTGTTTAATTGCTTCCGCTGCATATTATGTTCTGTGGCTGTTTGATCCAACATTCTACAATCAATTTGTTTTTTTCATTTAATTTTATTAAAAACAAAATGTCCCGATGATGAGCCAAGGATGGCTCGAAACGTTGACTACATTAATTCACCTACCGCAGACTCTCCACCAGATGCCATGAATTTTCACTGCGGATTCTCAACTAATTCTTATAGATTATCTTCAATTTTATAAAATCATTTTTTATTTAATTTGAAAAATAAATAAAAGAAAAGAAAATATTATTAATTGCAACATTTTATTCTTAACTTTAGATAATTATTTAGAAAACATTTTTTTTAACTTTAAGATATAACAAAATTCATGGAATGACAATGTCCCTGAGATGATTCCATACTCTCATGAGAGTTTTGAGAGTGTAATTCAAGAAAATTGCCAATTGCTTCCAACATACTAGGAAACAAATAACAACTTGATAATGGAATGCTCCTTCTCCAAGCAAGTATGGACAAATGTTGACTAGCTTAAAAAATGTTTGGTAAGAGGACTTCATAGGTATAGGGTTAAGGGGATGGTACACAAATGAATCGGTAAATAATCATATTGATATTCTAGTTATCAAAGTATATTTGAAGAAAAAAAAAATCGAGCGATTCAATGTGCAATACAAGGTTTAAATATTTTAAGTTACTTTCATCAATCAATGGGTGAGAACAAAAGGAGAATGGTGTGAGTAGAACAAATAAATAAAAATTATGCACCCAAGGATATTTTGACCGAGCCTCCCAAGGGGATTTAAAAGTATGTGGAGGAGGAGGTATCATACATATTTCAGAAGATGTATCTTTCAAGTTCGTGGCAGGTTTGAGTGAAGGAACATATAACTTAACACAGCTAATAGTGTTGGAGTATTGGTTGATAATCGCCGCAGTTATGGAAATATATTGTGGACTAACCGCCACCATGGATAATCGAAGCTTGTGCTTGGTTTCAAATGTTTACCAACATCTACAGGTTTTGGTGTAACGACAAACCTTGCATGGTATCAAAGTTGAGGTCTCAGGTTCAATTATCCGTGAGCTACATTGGAGGGGGGTGCTGGAGTATTGATTGATAAGCACGACGAATTTCAAAGAATTGCTTCAAATCTAAACTTCCTCACCTTTCAACATGTGTTTTGAGAAAGAAATGAGGAAGCATTATGACTAATTCTAATGGATACCACCACCATAGATCCATCTTAAAAGAGGCGGCTTTGAACTTTGGTGGGTTGGGAAACATTGTCCCTCCCAACTAACTTGATTGTTCCTTCGGAGACAAATTAAATAACACTTTTATTTTATCAAAATCAACTACTTTTAATGAATTTCATTTAACTTGTGGGTAAACAACTCATGTTTATGATTTTATGATTTTATGTGTTTATTGTATTTATTTTTCATTTTTTCATTTTTTAATGAATAGGTTAGAAATAGAAAAGTGTTTAAAATAGTTATACAATATAGTATGAAATGTGTGTGATTAAATATCAAAATTAGGAAATGATTATTTTTAAATAGTAAAAAAATGTTATCAAAATTAGGAAATGATTATTTTTAAATAGTAAAAAAATGTTATTAAATAAACTTTTAGTAGAAAATGATTATTTTCAAATAGTAAAAAAATGTCATTAAATAAACTTTGATACTAATGGAATAAAGAAAATATATATTAAATAGGCAAAATAAATTTATTAATTAAAATGAAATTTATGAATTTATAGATTAAAAATAATATATTGAATATGTAAATGATTGATGATTATAAAGTGTTGTGCATGTTTATTTATTGAATGGTTTATGAATAAATATGTATTTGTTTATAATAATAATGAATATTATTATAATATTATGTTAAAGTTGAGGATATTTATAGCTATTATTTAGCTATATTGAACTATTGTTGTTGTACAATTTGATTCAAATTTTGAATATCAATGGTACACTTTTTTTTAGCTGAAAAAATTATTCATATTAAAGTAGATATTTAAATTATATTTGAAATCAATAAAAAATATATATACATAATGAAACAAAATAGTGACAAAAATCTGAAATTGAATATAAACTTTATTAAAATAATAGAATATGTTTATTGATTATGTTGTACAATTATTAATTACAACATTCTATTCTTAATTTTAAATAATTATTTAAAAAATATTTTATTTTTTATAGTTTAAAATGGAACAAAAATCATGAAATGACAATGTTTTTAAATAATTATTTAAAAAATATTTTGTATAGTTTAAGATAGAACAAAAATCATGAAATGAAAATGTTCTTATTTGATAAATTGAAATATTGAATTGTTGATAAATTGAAGTGCCCATGACTTTGAAGAGCGGCGTGACGACAAGAGTTTTGGGAGTGTCATTTAAGAAAATTGTCAACTGCTTCCAACATACTAGGGAACAAATAACCACTTGATAATGAAGGTCCTTTGCCAAGCAAGTATGGACAAATCCTGATTAGCTTAAAAAATGTTTGGTATGGGACTTTGATAGATACAGTGTTAAGGGGATGGTCCTCAACTCAAAAAATGGTAGATAATTATATTGATATTCTAGATAATTTTATTCCAACTGTTCAATGTGCAGTATAAGATTTAAGTATTTTGAAGTTATTTTTATTAATTAATAGATGAGAACAAGAGGAAAATGGTGTTACCAAAACAGATAAATAAAAATTATGCTTGAGGATATTTTGACCAGGCCTTTTAAGAGGATCCAAAAGTATGTGGAGGAGGAGGTATCATACATATTTAAGAAGATGTATCTTTTAAATTCTTGGGAGAAAAGATTTGAATAAGGGTACAAATAATTTAGAAGAGTTGATGGTGTTGGAGTATATTTTAGGAACCTCCATTCTAGATAATCAAAAGTTGTGCTTGGTTTCAAATGTTTTGATGTAACAGTAAACTTTACATAGTATAAAAGCTGAAGTCTCTGTTTAAAAACTCAAGATTTTCTAAGAATTGCTTCAAATTTAAGCCTCCTCACCTTTCAACCTGTGTTTTGAGAAAGAAATAAAAAAGCAGATTAACTATCAAAACAAAGACTTTAGATGCAAAAAGGTAGAGTCAAGATTTGGTAGATATGATCCTTGTGATGAGTAATTCTCTTGGATACCATTGAATAGAAATGCCTAATCTTCTGCTTCATCTCGCGCATATAGTGAATTATATCCAGCAGTCGTTTAGTAATAAATTTAAACTTTTTAAAACAATGTGTTTCGTGGCATCTCCAAATTGAATTTACATTGGGTGCCCTTATAGCGTCAAGCTTGAAGTTGCAGTGATGTTCTATAAATAGTCTTTAGACTGCAAACTGGTATGAAAATGAAGCATTTCTCTTCTGCCCCCTGCCAGGAATTTGGCTTTCTGAAGAACTTTTCTGATGGAGATATGATACATCTATCAACCAACAGCCGCAAGAGCACTGGGAGGAGAAAGAGCTTGACACGCAGACAAATGAGATTGCACAACAAGCAAATGAGCTTGCCATTGAATTGACGGTGAATGTGCAAATGGACCATCACTGGAGGATGGCAGTGGCAGCTCCTGAGAATCTATAGAGGGTGCCCTTATAGGGATCTAACAGTGTCAATTTATTTGAGAAGATTGAACAAATTGGGCAAGTCATCTAACTGGGTTGTGTGAGTTGGTATCAGCCAGCCATGGAGGCCCCCTTGGAGGTCAGTTCAATAGTTTACACATTCGTATCCCAGTGCCGCCCATGGAAAACAGGGTCCCGCTCGTACAGGGATTTTCAGGGATTTATCCTTTGGGTGGATTTTCAGAGATTTCAGGTTACATAGACTGGCTCTGTCAGAATCTTTGATTATTAGTTTGATGTTTGTATCTTGAATTTGACTAGAAGATATGTATAGGTTGGGAAGTAGCTTTTATATAAATCATGGCAAAAAATGGCAATCCTCCATAAACTAATAAAATATGTCAAAGCCATAAAAAATATGTTGATTGAATATTAACATACTGTAAATATTCTCCCAAGCTCATCTAATATTCTTTACATGCCTTACTCTCCTAAACCTAGCTAAAGCTTCTGTGGTGTGTTCTTCTTCGTGCACTGAACCACCTCTGTGCTGTAACAAAAAACATTGAATACTGTTGGCTTCCATTTTCTCTTATGCATTCAGAATACAAAATCGTTATACTTGGAATATCTTTTAGGGAGCATTCAGATCAACACAAACGCGTTATAGTTGGAATATCTGCAGGCTCCACTGAGTACAGCTCCATGCTGTGAAAAAACGGGGTTAAAGAATAAGGACCCCTGGACTATTGAGGAGGACAAAATTCTCCTCAATTACATTCAGAAGAATGGGCATGGGAGTTGGCGTGCACTTCCCGAATTACTGTTATTTAAAATAGAAAAAATATAAAATATATCTTCACTACTATTAGTGATTCGCTCTAGAATTAGAGGGCATGATGACTGATTCGCTCTTCTTCTCGTGTAAAGGGCACCCTCTTGATATCAGGCTTCAGATAACTTAACCAACGTAGTCCGCAGCTCTTGCCACACTGAAGAAGACCTGTATATCCACAAACAGATATCTATATATCAAATAGATATTTAGATGCTATATCTCTGATTAAATGTTTGAGAATTATTGAATAAAAAATCTTACATTAAGATGAACCTGGGCTGAAAACAGCTTATTATGTGAATAATTTGCTTAAATTTGTTTTCTAAAATATTAGATACATTGATTATGATTTATTTTTAATAATAAATTAAAATGTAATTGGAAATCTGCCCTTTTTCTGGAAAGACTTTCAATCCATTATTTTAATAGCTCGATTTTCCTTAAATAACAATGATAAGTCAATTAACATTTACAAATAGCAACCAGTTACAATTCTATATAATTAAAGACTAATTAAAGAAAACTTTAAATTCATGTTCTTCCAATTTGAAACCTTCAAAGTTAAATTCTTTCAAAACTATAAATCACAAATTCCAAAAAAATAAAACAAAAATAATGAGTAAACCAACATTTACAGATAGTAATTAGTTAGAATTATATACAATTAAAAACTAGTTAAACAAAACTTTGGATTCCCTATCTGTAAATTAAATTCCTATCCTTCTTAGCTGAAACAGGTTAAAACTTAAATTCTTCCAAAACCCTAAACCAAAAATTCCAACGAAACAAAACAAAACAAATGTATAAAACCCATGAATCACAAATTCCAAAACCCTAAATCCCAAATTCCAAAACCCTAAATCACAAATTCCAGGCAAACTAAAACAGAGGGTGACAGAAGCAAATGTAATACCAGCTCCAATAACGATACAGAGAGATACTCGACCCATACATGGATCATGGGAAAGATATAGCTGTTTATCAGGTATACTTGATGCATCTTATTTATTTTACCTGGTAACGACAACTTGAATCTTATAGAACAATTCGTCAAACTTGAATTTTATTTTCGAATTTCTGTATTAAATGTTTCGAACTCGGTAACTAATAGTAATTTTTCTAAACTCAAAATATACATAAATAGAAATTTACTGTATACACTTATTTTCTTTTAGAATTTATATACTAAATGATCAGACTCGACCAAATTTGGTTACTCTGCTATAAATAGATTCATAAACATCCTATATTCAAAATACATAATTACAGAGATGGACTGTATACACATAAGATATGCTTTTTCAATCAGATAACTGAGTGAGAGAGGGTATATATATATGGAGGAAGATGAGGTTTTCTTAGTTGATGATACTTGTTTTATAACATATCAATATAGATATCAAGTAACATACTTTTTTTTCTTCTGAAAATACATAGATAGATTACATACCTGCAAGCTCGAAAAGCGCACAGCAACTCCCATGCCATTCTTTTGAAGGTAATCGACGATAATTTTGTTCTCATCGGAAGTCCAGGAACCCTTCATCTTTAACCACGTTTTTTCACAACACGTAGCTGTACCCATTACCCAGGTTAGGTCTCTGAGTAGAGCTTGCAGATATTTCAACTATAATGCCATCTTAGACCTCCTGGAACCCCGAGTCCAGGAGGAGGTCTATGTATTGATCTCGTGAATGCAGGGGGTGTTGGGGGGCAACCATGTTATATAGCACGGATCTGGCTTAAAGTGCATCCAGAGTAAAACCCTAGATTACTGTATATCTCACTAAAGTTAAAGCTGCAGAACGAGAAGTTGTCAGTCCCGCTAAACATTTGTGGGACACCTAGAGCTTATAAACCGAAGGACAACGTTTTTAAAAGATTACTGACGTATCATTCATAACACAGACGTACCATGCAGCAACATCGGGATTTGCAGGCCATACGTTTTGGAGGTCTATGACTCTATGTAGGTAAATGCACTGCAATACATTATATATGTACTGCTACTGGAGTGCTTCAACGTGGGTGATAGTGATATCTCAATGGTGGTTAGGTGGTTGGTTACTTATCATTGGGTAGTTGGTTAATTCGTAGAGTTTGTAATAAAGTTGGTCAGGTTTATTTTATTTACTTTACTTGGTGGTTCAATTCAGTGGGGTGTTTGGTACCTTCTTGTTTGTAATAAAATGTATGGATGAGAAACAAAGTATCTATTTAATGATATTAAAGTTTGGTTAGAGGTGTTTCGTGATTTATGTTTCTAATAGAAAGAATGAATGATCAATGTTTTTATATGTTTTGTTTTTAATACAAATTATGAGAGTAAATTTATAAAAAGGCTATGCCAGAATTCACAGGCATGATATGAGTATACCTTTACAAATTGGCTATTTAGATATGTACAAAAAAACATAAAACAAAGAGTAATAAAGAGTTCATGCATGCCTTGCACTTGCTGATGCACAGAAGCTTCATCCATTGGTTGCGCGCCTTCGCTTGGAGACTCATGGCAATGGTTGCACTTAGTCATTCTGCCCATTTTCAGAACTTCTTCCTTGATAATGTCCACGCTGCCCATAAGCTCAAACAGGTTTGGCTCAAGGTCATCAAAACGAGAGTCGTAGCAAGTTAATTGCTCTGAAATGTATTGTGTATCCTCTGAAGTCGCCCTTATCTCCTTGAGACCTGTGTGTGCGACGTCAAAAACCCTCCTGAGACTCACCTTGAAGTCTTCAATACCACCTCTCAGGTAGTTCATGGCTTCCTTAACTCTTGTCACGGTACCCATTTTCTGACTACCTTCTGCACCCTACCCACAGCTATGTAATTCCTCACTGCTCTGGGTAAACAATGATAAACCTCTCAGTCGATTTGCAATACGCTGCATCTCGAGACATCCATAACCTGCCTCAGCCTCCTTAATCGCCTCCCATCTGCCTACCATACTGTCCGCTCGTGAGAGAGAAGGTATTTGGACAAGACCGTCATTAAATGACACTGCCATATGCCATCGGGAGGCCATGTGCCATGAGGATGGCACCACGCGTCCCCTCCTTCCAATGCAAAATTTCCCATTTAATGCTTGGATTCGAAATGGTAAACCTTAGGATTAAAGGACTATGGGTCCTAGGGAATGGGGTGGTGTTTGTGGAATCCATGGCTATACAAAATTTCTCCCAACCTCGGCTTGACTCCTTGATTTGCCATGTGGTCTGCAGTTTTATTGTTCTCTCACACGATATGGAAGTAGTTTGTCTCTTGGATGGAATCTAGAAGACCAATTTGTTGATAGATCCTTCTGCACCAGGGAGATCCTTTGATGTATCCATTCCTCATTTTATAAATGACTTGTCTTGAGTCACCAAAGACATGTAGATTTCCTATCTTTAACTTAGAGACAATTTTCATGGCCTGAAATAGAGGGAGTCATTCAGCTGCATTATTAGTATTCTCTCCTATTCCCCAAGCATATGTATTGACTATTTTTCCTTCGGGATCATAGATGACCCCTCCCACCTGCCTCCGGCCTCAGTGCAATGTTTTTATATGTTAATGAGAATAAAATATTAATATTGTTGATTTTTTCTCAAAGAAAAGGTTATATACTAGGGAAGGAGAATTATTTATAGAAGGTTCTTTAGAAGTTAAATGGAGAGAGGGTGATTATATGGAAATATTAATTAATATGTTTATATGTTTTTCTACTAATTTTAGCGGAGAAGAATTATTTACATTTTGATTTTATGGTTTAGATGTTTTATCTGTATAATAGTGGATATGATTTTGTGATGTTTTTAGAAAAAGTAAAAAGTAATTAAAAAATTTCATGAGGCCATAAAATAAAATATAAAACCAAATAAAAAGTAATTAAAAAATTCATGTAGGCTTAAAAAAACAAACAACATAGATCCATTTAAAACGTACATGTAAATTTTTATGAGTGTGTACAAAAATAGATAATTTTTTAGGAACATATAAAAATGTTTCAAAAAAAAATAATACCTCAAGAAATTGGATCCCTCTAGTTGTGCTTATGGCCGGGGTAGATGTTGTCACTAAGTATGGGGCACTAATGTTATGTTACATTAAAAACATAAAAATGAATTAAAAAATTTCATGTGGGCCCATAAAATAAAATATAAAACCAAATGAAAAGTACTTAAAAAAATCCATGTAGACTTATAAAATAAAATAAAATTAAAACCAACATAGATCCATCTTAAAAAGAAACATAGATGTAAATTTTTATGAACATGTAAAAAAATTAGATATGTTTTTAGGAACATATAAAAAAGTTAGAAAAAAAAAATTACACCTTAAGAAAGTGCTTGGTAGATCTAGGTTTAAAATGGATCTATTTGGGTTAGTGACAATTTAAGGTAGAATATCATAAACTTAATTATTCTTTAATTTGATTCTTGTGTGATTTCAATCTTATTACCCAATATAATGATTTTTTATTAATATCATTTCTATGGTGTGATATAATTACAGTTTTATTACATCAAGATATATTGAAACATTATGATTGAATTGATGGAACCATTCAAGTAACTTGGACTAGGCCAATGAAACCAAGATTAATAGAATCATTCAACTAATTTGGGCCAGGCTAACAAAATCACTAGATTTGAATCACATGCATGCTACAAAAACTCCTAACCTTGAATATCCAAATTATTATTTATTGCACAAAGAGGTTTGAAGTTAAAGATTTGAATGATCTTTGATTTCAACCTCCCTTTTCATATATAATTGATATGAAAAGATGGTAAAAATAGTAGGTGTGGCTATGCAAAAAGTCAAAGAAGATAGATTGGATTTATCATTATTTAATATATTTGTTATTTGTTATAAACATCCTCTTACTTTCTTACTATTTGGAGTTGTCTAAAAATTAGACAATTTGGATTGGATGGTAGAATCCAACTTTTTTTTTATTTTGCAAAATCTAAATTTTAGCTGTGTTATTGGGATTTTTGATGGTAGAAATGGATTCAGCGCTCTCAAAAACCCCAGGGCACCCAAAATTCTAGAATTTGACAGCTATAACCTGAATTTTGAAAAATTACAACCCATTTTTTTCAAAATCATGCCCTGAAAATTCATCTATTCAGAGTCAAATAGTAGAATTTTTAGACTACTGGATTATCACCATCTTCAAAATGTTTGTGTCCAGAGAGGAAACAAATCACTCTCCACTTTTACACACTAAAAAAGGGTTTACACTTTGAAATATTTGATCCTTCTCAATACATAACCTTTCAAAACTATTAATCACAATGTCCAAACTATCAAAACTAAAACTGTGAATCACAAAACTAAAACTATAAACTGGTAATTATGCTATAAATGGACTGAAATAAGAATAAACTTCAAACAAAAATGGACTGTATACACTTTAATTTTCTATTGAATAATAGAACTCCAAATTTAGTAACTATGCTATAAATATACTAAAATTAAAATAAACTTCTTAAAATCAAAATATACTTATATTAAGAAAATGTTGTGCACATGTCTGGCCATTTTTGGCCATAACTGCATTTTAACCTTATATAGAGACACATAACAAAACAAAAATGTGCACAGAAACCGCAAATATAAGTGTCAAAACTATATTCCATAACACTTATAAATATGGAGCGTGTGACGTGCAGAGTATTCCAACTATAACGCCATGTTAGACCTCCTGGAGTTTGGAGTCCAGGAGGTGTATGTACAGGGCAGAGCTGGTTTACTACATCCAGAAGAAAACCCTAGATTACTGTATATCTCACTAAAGCTGTGTATATACACACCGAAATTGTGTGTATATATGCATATTATACTCTCTCATATTTGTGGAGGGAAATCTCACATGTAGTTATTAAAGATTTCAAGGATGATGTGAATGGAAGAGATTATAAAGCAAAGAACATCGTTTTTAAAAGATTACTGACATATTTTTCATAACAGTACCATGTTCCAGTAGGCCATACGTTTGGGAGGTATTTACCCGGGATATACGTTTTTGAGGTATATACTGGTAAATGCAATGCAACATAAGCAATTTATAATAATTATATATTACTCCCATTCACGTGATGAGGTACTTCAAATCTTTTCATACCTGGATTATAGTTATATCTCAATAGTGGTTAGGTGGTTGGTTAGGTAGCATTGTATGGTGTTTAGGTACTAGTGGTTAGGTGGTTTGTTGGTTACCATTGTATGGTGGTTAGGTACTTCGTTAATTGATATAGTTATATCTTGTAAAGGATAAATAATGGTTTTCAGAAGTTTAGTAGCATTTAAAGAGATAAAGACATCGGAGGTGTTACTTAGGTTCATCTGCGCATTCTCTTTTTTTTTCACTCCATTGTCACGGAATTGTGTCACGGAATTGTTTCCCAGCTTCACGTTTTCACTCTATTCAAATAGATTAAACTAGCAATTGTCCCATAAGGTGCAGAGGACCGCGAAAGGAAAAAAAATGGGAAGTAAAGTAGATGTGATGAAGTGAAAAAGACATTAGTGTTATTCTTATGATGATGATCTTCCACCCAATGTCACACTACTTAATAATTCTTTGATTATGCTTGGGACTAGATCCACCATGTTTGTTGTATCATGGATTCTCAATGATATATGTGTAGTATTTTTGGGGATGGTTTAAACATATGAGTGCTTTGGTAGATGGTCCATCCAATTTTGAACATAAGCAATTTATAATAATTATATATTACTCCCATTCACGTGATGAGGTACTTCAAATATTTTCATCCCTGGATTATAGTTATATCTCAATAGTGGTTAGGTGGTTGGTTAGGTAGCATTGTATGGTGGTTAGGTACTAGTGGTTAGGTGGTTGGTTGGTTACCATTGTATGGTGGTTAGGTACTTGGTTAATTGATATAGTTATATCTTGTAAAGGAGAAATAATGGTTTTCAGAAGTTTTGTAGCATTTAAAGAGATAAAGACATCGGAGGTGTTACTTAGGTTCATCCGCGCGTCCTCTTTTTTTTTCACTCCATTGTCACGGAATTGTTTCCCAGCTTCACATTTTCACTCTATTCAAATAGATTAAACTAACAATTGTCCCATAAGGTGCAACAGACGGCGAAAGGAAAAAAAATGGGAATAAAGTAGATGTGATGAAGTGAAAAAGACATTAGTGTTATTCTTATGATGATGATCTTCCACCCAATGTCACACTACTTAATAATTCTTTGATTATGCTTGGGACTAGATCCACCATGTTTGTTGTATC
Organism: Larix kaempferi; assembly: GCA_027924585.1. Lineage (NCBI taxonomy): Eukaryota > Viridiplantae > Streptophyta > Pinopsida > Pinales > Pinaceae > Larix > Larix kaempferi. Next base: position 45,263 of record BSBM01000234.1, on the reverse strand, counting down.
ATGGATTCTCAATGATGTATGTGTAGTGTTTTTTGGGATGGTTTAAACATATGAGTGCTTTGGTAGATGGTCCATCCAATTTTGAACATAAGCAATTTATAATAATTATATATTACTCCCATTCACGTGATGAGGTACTTCAAATATTTTCATGCCTGGATTATAGTTATATCTCAATAGTGGTTAGGTGGTTGGTTAGGTAGCATTGTATGGTGGTTAGGTACTAGTGGTTAGGTGGTTGGTTGGTTACCATTGTATGGTGGTTAGGCACTTGGTTAAATGATATAGTTATATCTTGTAAAGGAGAAATAATGGTTTTCAAAAGTTTAGTAGCATTTAAAGAGATAAAGACATCAGAGGTGTTACTCAGGTTCATCCGCGCGTCCTCTTTTTTTTCACTCCATTGCCACGGAATTGTTTCCTAGCTTCGCGTTTTCACTCTATTCAAATAGATTAAACTAGCAATTGTCCCATAAGGTGCAAAGGACTGCGAAAGGAAAAAAAATGGGAAGTAAAGTAGATGTGATGAAGTGAAAAAGACATTAGTGTTATTCTTATGATGATGATCTTCCACCCAATGTCACACTACTTAATAATTCTTTGATTATGCTTGGGACTAGATCCACCATGTTTTTTGTATCATGGATTCTCAATGATGTATGTGTAGTGCTTTTTGGGATGGTTTAAACATATGAGTGCTTTGGTAGATGGTCCATCCAATTTTGAACTTTCAATTTGTACTTGTGGACACCCAATTGCTCTACCTTCACCCCTTGTTTTCCATCAATGAGGTTATGTACTCCACACCTTTCAATTTCATCAAGTTTTGTTCGGAGTTTATGATCTATGTTTCTATTTTAGCAAGTATGCCCATTCCTCTTTAAATGAAAGTGGTAGAAAAGTAAGTATGTGAATTGCATGACCTTTAACAATGATTTAAATTTATGGATATAGACATACTTAGTTGAAAATGTATTTGTACATTGAATGAATCTGAGCTATATTGAACATATAGTTGAAATAAGTATATGTATATCTCGCGTTAAACATATTTGAAAAGATAAAATATTCCGTAACTGAGTACACGGATTTTAAGTGTTACATAATCTTCTCGATTCCTCTAATTCTTTTGGTAAATCCCTTTAAGGATATCCATAATATTCTAATAAAAGTTCTGAGGGAATTTGTTTATATGTTAATTGCCTTTGAGTTTTTCATAGAAAATACTACCTAGTCAATTCTCCCCTAGATATGGGCCTCATTAGAGCATTGATTTTGCAGAAGAATATCATTGTTGAAGGTTTTACCTTGCCAATGATCCATCCGCCCTAGTAATTCTAATGATGGCATTGTAAGATCCCCTTCATTGCATGTATTACAAAATACATGCATGGTTGGACTTGTAGTCTCCTTGGAGCCATTGAATTATAGATTTCCACCAATAGAAAATTAATTTATTGTAGATGAAGTAAAGCTTCTATGATTTATGGATTTTTCTATCTATACGAGATCATCACTGCATCTAGACTCCATGCTGGCAACAACCAAATAGTGTGAAAACAATCAAATTGTAGTAGAGTAAATATTGATTAGAAAAAAATAACCTTTTTAAAATGTACTTATATTATGAGTTTAAAAGGTAGCGATATTAAACCATAATGCTTGGACAAAGATGCATTGATGAAATGGGCATCCATCATTCCCTCATATGTTATATCAACCAAATCATTGAGTGGGATCAACCATCTTGAACTTTTAAGTCATTGTCTTTCAAAACCCTATCAGCTCATTTAGAAATATTCCAATCTTCCATGGTGATTATACTTTGTAGTGGTATGTAATATTGCCACTATTAGAAAATCCATGATCTAAAGCCTCAAGCTACTACAACAAAGGACTAAAGGTAGTGACTAGAATAGGAATGAGGTTCAAAGAAAGGTCCACGGGTTTATGATGGACAATAACATGCAACAATGATGCAACTATAGAGGCACATATTTGTGTGTCCTTATAGTTGTGTGTTCTTATAGTGAAGGATCATTGCTTTTCTTCCTTTATCCATTTCTGGATTTGGTGAGGCCATGTATTTGGTGAGACCATACAAGCTCGTGGCATTATATTGAATATATGCAATGTAATTATTTAAAAGTCATTTATGGCTTCTCTTGAAAACCCATTGGTTTGTGTGTGATTAAGTAGTGTGTTATGATGTTGAAATAGTGGTAACTCACATCAAAAGATTTGTTGGACATGGATAATAGGCATAAAATAAAAAGACATGTGACTTGGGGTGGTGCATTTGAGTTAGGTCCTATTGCATGTCTTTGTAATCTTTACTCCTTTGATCCATTTGCATTTATTTATCTTATTGCTAAATTCAATTGAATATTATACAATAATAAGTTGGATTATTACAAATTATTTTATATTCTTTAAGAGTTGCATATGACCCTATACTCTATGAAAAACCGACAAAGGATTCAAAATAAATAAAAGTTGTGTATTTCTTTTTCAATTTATAAAACATTGTAAAAACAAATTATATTTGCAAAAATAATGCAAAAATTGAATTTATATTTTTTTTAGAATTTTAATATATTTTAAATACATCACATCAATTTTTTTAATCCAATTAAAAAATAATAGTTAAATAAAATTCTTAATTTTTAAAAAATATCTTAAGAGTAATGTTTTGAAAAATATAATAAATTGGAAGAAATCTATTTATAAAAATGGAAAAATATTCTTCTCCACAAAAATAGGTTAATAACTCTCAAAAGAAATTCATACACTATTGCATAGCCTCGTTCAAACCCACCCCACCCTATCGTGGGGGGTGGGTTTGAGTTGTTGAGAGTTGTAAATAGAAAACATGAGGTCTCATGATCAAATCCCTAGGCTAACTTCCTTACTTAAATGAACCTCATTGAATGTCACTATTAAGTTGGTGAAGCATTCTCTTTTTTTTATGTGACTTCATAGGTGACTTCTAATGTTTATACATTTAATCCATGCTACATGTATAATACAGACAATGCAAGTTAAGTCATTTATGTTTATAGAGTAGATTAAGAGTTAGATTACTAGGCACACAAACTTTGTTTTGGACAAACCAACTCCTCAATGAAGAGTATCATTGATGGTTCATGTGACTTGTATATGACTCTTTGACATTGGTAAAATTCATGTAGTTGGTCTACAAAGTCCATTAGTAAATTGAGGAAAGAAAACATAAGTTATACATTTATGTACAAATAACTTTCTTAACATATGTAAAACGGAAAATATGTGCTTTCTTTACATTGAGCAATAAATGTTTCAGTATTCAACAAATATTATAAAACCTTGGGAAACGTATGATCACGAGAATGATATCTGAATTTAACGAGTTACATTAATAAAAAAATAGTTTGTGAACATATTATTTGTCTTTCAATTATTAATATAATTTACAATATTAAAAAAATCTTAAACTACTAATATTAAATATATTATTGAATATGGCCTTAGTTGAATTCTCACTCAATTGAAATTTATTTCTATTATCACTCAAATTTGGCGATGGTGTGCATAATATTTGGCAACCTTTAGCATGAGGAGGGGCCTCTTCATAATGTTATTTATGTTTATATTGACAATTTAAAATTTAAAAACATGTTTTTTTATTCCTATTGAAGTTAGCTCATTTTGTAAAGCTAAATGTGGGTTTATGTTTGTTTCCCGTACTTTTATATTAATGTTTTAGCTAATTTTTATTAGTCATCTATCTTCTATCATTAAGAATGCACACCAGATTGAATTTAGAATTTGTAAAGCTAAATGGAGGTTCATGTTTGTATGCCATATTTATATAGTCATGTTTTAGCTAATTTATGTTAGTCATAGACTTCTATCATTAAGAATGCATACCACATTTAACTTAGAATTTAAGGTAGAAATTAAATATAACAACTGTACTAATTTTTTAGATATTTATAATGTGTGATCTCCACACACACACACACACACACACACACACACATATTCCAAAAATGCATTCCACCTTAAACTTATTATTTCAAGATAAAAATTAGATATAGTACTTATACTAAATTTATAGACATTTATAATATGTGATCTGTATTGTATGTATATCTTATGCCAAATTAAATGATCCTAGACAACTGAATTAAGGGAGAGCGTTACTGAAATTGGGCAAGGAAAGGGTGGAAGAGGATCAAGAAGTTAAGGGTGGAGTGAAAGGTGAGAGGTCATTGCAATTTAACTACTATCTTCTCAAATACCTTTCTCGAGGACCTTTGCAAAACCAATCTTGTGCCTAGAGCTATGAATTTTTATTTTTTTAAATGAGAATGTAGAGAAGAAAGCATGCATTGAATTGAGTTATTGAGCTTGAAAACCAAACAATAGATCACGCATACGTTAAGTCTAATGAATAAGTGTTATGAATTTGACGATTGAGCTTACTGCAATCGTGAGATTTTGTAAGGGTTTAGGGAAAATAGGTGCAACAGTTTTATTTCATAATATATACCAATCTAATTGTCAATTTGGAATTTTGCCACTAGGTTTTTGCTGCGGAGCCTATTGGGAAGACAATGGATCTATATTTCTCAACCCACTATTGTGGTCCTAGGCGGAAGTTTAATCCATAGGTTGTGGAAATTTATAATGAGCTTATGAAGGAAGGCGAGGCCTTTGAGATTGTGTTTCTTTCTAGGTGATGAAGAGGAGAGAGACTTTGAAGAGTATTAACATGTATTCCATAGCTCTAGTGGTTATCTACTAGTCTAAGCTCTATCCTGACATGCTCATGGCCCCAAAAAGGACTTTAACCGTAGATAGCCATAACCAAAACTTCTACACAAATTGCTACATTTATGAAGGGATGTATCATAAAGGGTATACTTTAGAAGAATTATAATGAGTTGTTGTAGGAAGTTATACTATCTAATGACACACTCTTTCACATTTTACTAACACAACACAAACACAAATTGGTAAATCTCACGGCATTTCAATATGAGCTAGATTTGCTTTGACATAGATATGTCATTAGAAATTAAACCTTAGTCCACTTGTATGAAATAATCAATACATACACACATGCACTTTTGCATTTACACAAAATCCAGGCTTCCCCTAAAGGCATATTTATCTTGTCAACAAAGACATTATCTTTGCAAACAAAACCGAATTCATAGGATAATTCATTTCAATGAAGAATTTTGTTAATAATTTGCTCTTATTAATATTTTTTAGAAATATGTGAGAATAAATAAGGACATTCTATTATATTTTGTATTTAAATGGTTGAATAGTGAAAATCTGTGAATCCAATCAATATAATATATCAATCATTTGAATATATATTGTATTAAATGTTTATTTGATCCATTTTAAGTTGATTTTTTCTAGACATATTATTTCCTTGATTTATCAACAAAATTCATTCTAAGAACTAATTAACAATAATTAACAAGATTTTGATATCAAAATATATGTAAAAAACAATGAGAAGCCATTACATAAATTGTGAAATAAAAAGGCCTAATAAAACAATTAGCTCAATTAGATGCAGTTGATGCTCAATCCTCTATCGTTGAAACTGTTTAGTCTCATGGGAAACCTACTTTTGCATATACTACACATGTTGATTCAATGACTAGAACCAATCCAACACTTGTATCTTTAAAAAAGGAATATATGACTTACCTATAATAAAAGTGGTCTTTGTGAAGTTATAAAAAATGTGTAATGGTTTCTCAAGTTATAAAAAATGTGTAATAATACATTACACTCAAATCTAAGTTGAGAACATATATTGAATGTTAATCTTCTTAATAGCAATGAGATTCTAATTAAATATTAAAACCAAACTATATGTTCTAAATGGAGCTCATTAATCTTTTTAATAATGATGAGATTTTAAATTATAAATAAAAATTGACTCTATAATGAATATAATCATAATTATATTAATGAATATGACCATAATTATATTATTAAATTAAGAAAAAAATTAAATATTATAAGATGTGGATCCATACCATTATATGACTTAATGGTAATGAGATTACTAATTTAATATTAAAACAATATGTTCTAAATAAAGTCTAAATAAAATTGAATCTACAATGAATATGACCATAATTATATTATAAAATAAAAAAGAAGTTTAAATATTATAAAATTTATATCCATATCACTATATGATTTTTTTTTATCAGTATACAAACAAAATCAAATCAAATCATACAATGTAATACCCAAAACTAAAACTAACATGACACATTATAAGTCTCATCTATTAAATCCCCATTATTATGAATTAAAGAGCATTAAATACACACCTCTCTCAACTTTGAATAATTTGAAGTGATAGATTATTTTTGTCCTCTAGTGTAAGCAAGACACGAAGTTGAAGATCCTTCCACCCAAAATCAAACACCTCACCTCTGGTTGGTGGAAGAATCATTAAGAATCAGTTCAAACCAAATTTAAGAGACATGCTTGGGTATTTCTCGCCAATTGACCAAGAGGAATCTCCATGAAGGTTGCTCGACGGTCATCTTCATTATACTTTTGTACACCAAGTTTGAATAACTATTCATGGCAATGAGGATTCATAGTAAGTGTGATTGGGAATGACCTAAATCTTCCATTAAAGATGGTGAGGTACTGCACTTCAAAGCATGACAAGAATGTCTTGGTCCAACATCCATTTACTTGTAAGTCCTCTTGGAACCCAACCTGATCCATGATCAGAGGAGCAAGTTGAACTAAACCTGTGAAGGGGATTTTGAAGCTGAAGCAACGTTAATCACAGGGAGCATATCAACAAATATAAGGGGTTAGAATTTGATCCAATGAATGATGAAGTATGAACATTAAGAGTACATATTGTGATTACAAGAATATTAACCACTTGAGAGGGAAAGTATGGGACACGTTTTTTGGGCTGTGTTGTGGAATTGGAACCCAAAAACATCATATTAAATGAAAATATGAGGTGAAAAGGCTAAGAAAAGTTAACTCCCACTCACATCACAATTCTCTTACAAACAAGAATACAATCATCTAGTTGTTTGTCCTAAAGACAAGGCATGTGTTCAAAGTGTTGGCTCATAGGAACGAGGGCTTATTTTTGTAGTGAAAAGTATAAGAAATGTAACTCCCACTCGCATCACAATTCTCTGACAAATAAAATACTAAAGGGATTTTCGATGATCCAATACTTTGTACTCGAGAATAATGAAGGCAATAATGCTAAGACACCTTGGAAATTGTATCTTGTTACACTCCTGTAGATAATTTTGAATGCCTTCGTTTGGTAGTTTTGGTATTTGTTGAAAACATGTTTTAGCAAATTCTCTTCCTAGATTTGGTGTAGATTGGGTGTCAAGAGTAAGCTTTTGAGAAAGAAATATTGTGGAAGCTCGTCACTTAATTGGGATTTTGATCAAATCTATGAAAATTTGTTTTTAGATTGAAACATTTGAATTAATTATAGCTAAATGATGAGGTTAAACAGTAAACCACAATGCCTTCATTTAGATATCAAATCTTTATGAAGTCCACGTAAGTTGACTTGCTAAAGAGTAAACCACAATGCTTTCATTCAGATATCAATTTCAAAGAAGCATGCATGTAATGTTCCGCACCATAAAAACAATATATTAGTTTTTCTTCTGTGAAATTTACTTACAAAGGAACTATTTCACTACTCTACCTCTACTACATTTTTGTATATAGAGCTTCTTAAACATTAACAAAAAGTGATAGGCGTTTACACAAATTATAGACCAATCAGGGCTGTCGTTGAAATATGGTCTGTATATTTCCAATTTGAACATTGAATCCTAAACAACTTGCCTTACATTTAATTTTCCTACTTAGAAAATATTTATTTCTTAGTTATAGCTACTAAACAACCCTTCCATAAATCAAGCAGCCTTCAAACCATAGAAGCAAAAATTACTTGGTCCATGCAAAATCTATGATCATTTGTTCCATTTGCAATCAAACAAGATTTGAATGAATAAGCTTAGCATTATAGGATTCCAAATCCATTATGGAAAGATTCATGTTCATCCTGGCAGCAATATATATAAGGATGGGAGAACGGAAATTGTCTTATAGTAATGCCATAGCACAGGTTGAAATTTCAACTAGAATATTTGGCATCATAATTCAAGGCTTCTCCTCCATCCAATCACTGATGTCTGCAATTTTTTCAGACCCTTCTCCACTTATCTTCCCAAAAGATCCCTTGGCTGACATTCCTTTCTTACTTCAACATAGCTTTCATATAATACTCATATTAACAAGCCACACCTTTCTTCAAAATAAAGTGAACAAATGGGTTTTATTGTTGTTGAGACTTATAGAGTAAAATATTTAAATCATTCCAACATCAAGGTTGAAACTTGAGTAGTACCAATGCTCATCATATCAAATTTTATTTACCTTGAATATTACTCTTAAACAAACAAATTTTAGAGATAACTACACATTCAAAAAAATATGTATATATGTGATAATTAAACATATTTCATGAATCATTCTAAATATAAATGTACTTAACTATATTGTGCAGTCATTATAATGTACACCCATAAATAACTTTATTAAATACCAGTGTTCCTCGGGGACTCATCCCCTAGGGTCAGGGGCGTGCCCCTCTCGCTCCCTGCACCCCCGAGGACTTGGGGACTCCTGGCGAAACGTTTCCCAATGTCCCCAAAATCTGGAAACTCTCGAAAAATCAAAAGGGAGTGCGACGCCCTGTTATGTAGCGTGCTCCAGTGAAGGGGGGCTCCCACGCACTTCCTCTCGAAACTAGGGGGCTCCTAGATGCCCGCCATGTTTTTCCCAATTTCAGTTTAAAAATACAAAATTTGAATTTGAATTGCTGTTTTGGTCTCTATTTCAGACTTAGTCTTTAATAATTCACTATTTTACTATTTTAGCATGCAATATCATTGATTCAGTTTTTCAATTAGAATGACCAAAATTAGAAATATCAATATCAATATAAACCTAAAAATTGAAAATTTCCTTCAGAAATACACATGCTCATCTACATAAAGTATGGAGGTCAAAGGAATATTTCCAAATCCTCGTACTCCAGAATAACCATTTGGTGGCATTAGGCACAAATGTACACCAATCTTAAATCTGTGCATAAATCTATTCCTACAAACCATATTTAAATGGATAACAGTCCTATACAGTAACCATCCTAGAAACCATATTTAAATGGGCATTGACATTTTGGCACTCTAACAAACAACAGGTAATGTCAGGCCCTTTTGGATTTAGAAGTCCAACTAACTACATCAGGTTTGTATGACAACTCTCAGGTGCAATTTTTTTGGAATATTTTCTTTGACTTTCTAATTTATGCATTGGAAATCTGTTCAAAAACATATTTGACAAAATAAAACTCTCATATTTTCCAGTGGCTCTCCAACTATATCATAAGGCTATGTAATTCCTTGCATGATGAGCATAATAGAAGCACAAATAAAGGCTCACAATCCAGTAGAAGCATATTTTAAGATTTGATTATTAGCTTATATAATCACATTTATCCAAAGATATACGTCAAAGTATAAATCATGCTTGAACATAGGTATTCACTATTAATACATGGTGCATGAAGTCCCTATCACCTATTTGGGAAGTCAAATGAAATCACCATGCTATAGAAGACTTGAAAAGGAGCAGTTGTAATGTAACATTTTGGAGCTCTTGCTATAATTTAAAAAAAAATCATTGCACCAAATAGTACAAGCTTCCATCTACTGTTTTCCACCAACAAATCATAGAAACATTCGGAATCCTTTCACTCAATGGGATGATCTAACATTAATTTATTCTACTTCGAATGATCCATGCAACATAGGATGTCCTTGAAGTGACCGGAGTACTTGGCATCCCTCAACAATCTTGCAAGGTAATGTTGCAATCTTTACACATCAAGGCTCTTTGTGTTTCTAACTTTTTAAGCAAATGGGCACTTAAATTTTTTTATTGTCTTGGCTTGTTGGTCTTTGACTTTGACAATTCAATGTCGGTGCTACGCTCTTTTGGGGGGATAACCACTAATTGTGTTATGATACTACAACATACAAGGCAAGTTGGAGGAGGAGAATATGCTGTGCTAGGATTAGGCTTATTGTTTTCATATGGGATGCGTCTTCCAAGTAAAACACGTTAATTAGTATTCTATGGAAATTTTTGGAATGGTAAATTATTTGTCTTTTTCTCTTCTATTGCAATAATCCTATCTATAAACAAACTAAAGATATAGTAAATTCTGAGTGTAAAGAGAGGTAATGAGGTAAATCCTGAGAGAGGGTTAAACAAGTTCTCACCCAAATGCATCTCACTGAAGGCAGTAAGCCCAGAAGCGAACAATTATCTCATGGAATCCAAGCAGCCTCCTCGACCAACGAGGTGCAAATTTGTGCTCCCTAGCTATCTATAAGGAAAAAGAGTACAAACATTTGTGGATTTGATTAAATCTTGATGTGGAGAAGGCATCTTTCCTAGGAAAACAAGGAATTAGACAAAATTTCCTTTCAATTTCAGATGGAGCACATGTTGTTCATGAAAGATCCATTTGGGACATTTTTTAAAGAAAGAGATTCAATTTTCACGAAAGAAGTAAGATGTTATTAACATGAAGAGTGATATCTCAGATGTGACAACTATAGTTTCAATGCCACAAAAGAACTAACTACAAATTGGGTGACTTCGTCTCTCACCCCTGAGCTCCAGTGGTTGCATAAACTAAAGCTCCATTTCAACAACAATTGGGACATCACTTGCATGTCTCATTCGGGTTGCAAGATGTAATGATGTGTCTCCAACCCCATCGGTCAAGTTTACAAGCCGAGAAAATACGCTGCATATTAAACTCAAAATCCCATCTCCATTTCAGAAAAATACAGTTAGCCTGCAAAATCTGATAAAACATAAAGTAGACCCATGGTAGGCACATAATCCACTAGCAGATCAAGGCCTTAGAGTCAAATTATTGGATGAGGATTAGGAAATTCACAGAAAGCAAAAGACGAGGGCTACTTGAATACACGTGAGAGGACTTGGGAAGGGGGTTTAAAAAAATGGAACTCCTCAAAATGTCTGGAAATTGCCGTTAAAAAATCTTCTTGAGCTTTGATTTGACCATCACAGGTTAATTCGATGCTTCGTTCATCCTGGTCGAATCTTTGGTGTTCAACAGATTCATCTTTATAAGAGTTGGCATTATCCGACTCGAAGTATAGTTTTTTTATGTATGACTAATTTTTAGTGTTGTTTCTTATCCCTCAAACATACGAGCCTAAAACCTGTCAAAAGCTTCAAATTGGATTTCATCCAAAGCAGAGCATGACAAAACCAAAGGTGGCCTTCAACGGCCACATAGGCGAAATTGGTGAGTCCGTACCTGTGTCGATCACAAGGTATGGGTGGAATCAGGCTCTAGGTCTAGCTTTGGGGGTCAAAGACTTTGAAAAATGCCTTCGGAGCGCTTCCACTGCTTCCATCAGCTCACCGCCATAGACAGATATTGCAGGCTGGCGCTTGTGAATGAAACTTGTGAAACACGGGAAAAGAACTGCATCGAGAACTGTTCCCACAACAAAACTCAACATCACACCAAGCACGTGGTAGCATTTGGAAAATACACGTGGAAGCATGTTATTCGACGGATGGACGAGGAATCATGTACAGTGTCTTATGAGACTATCTTACTGTATAAATGCCTTCGGCGTAAAAATAAAAGTAGCAGTAAGATGATAACAGTATGATGATCAGGAAAAAGGTATCAAAGTCTAGTTACCGCAGGGGTTTTTATCAACGGCGTACAGCAAAGGTGATGCATTCAAGGGCCTAATAGGAGACTGTCATCTATTGGTGTGTAGCAGATCTTCCTAGATCTCTGCAATTTGTAGTTTTAATAAGCCGTAGCAATGGAGTCTTAAAACAATCCACTTAACCCTCAACGAAACAAGTAGAAATATTTAAAAAATTCAATTGTAGCTACAACAATTAAAATAGAAAACAGTACTGCCCCCGACGATGATGCCCTCCTTTCCTCTAAGGCCGATTGCACTCTAAATGCAACCATCGCAGTCCAACTTTGCATTAATGGAGGATGGAGGTTTTAACCCCTACTGCATTGATGGAGCATGGAGGTGTAGATGGCAGTGAACTGACTGTGAAGCAACAACAGTCTGATAGAACTAGGACACACAAAGAACCACGTGGCATCATTTCATTGGAAGTATAGGCGAGGAATCTTCAACAGTGGCATGGATTGCCTTTCACTGAATGAACGCCTACGACATAAATATTGGAGATGTTTGGTGATTAGATGTTTGTAATACTAGCAATTTCCCCATGGCGTGGAAGAGGGGAATACCAAAAGTAAAGTAGGGGGAGGAAAGGTTAGAAGTAGATGCTTCTAATGAAATTGGGATGTGGATTTGAAGTGAATGAGAAATAAAGGGACCTAAAACCATTGGATCAAAATATGAAAGTATGTAAATGTATGGCCTGGTAATTCTATGATTGCATCTGTTGAGGAAAAGGCATATAGCAAGCACATAAACAACTGCAAATTTTAAGACATAAAAAACTGCACGACCTTGTCCCATATTCAAAATGTTACTTATCGTTAAGCTTATTAGACGATAGGATGGGGAAATTAAGTGGCCTTTGTGAATGAAAGGAAGTGGTATTAGAGATTTGGAGGAAAGTCATGATTTTTTTTTTCGTAATCAAGGGAAGAACGTAAAAACCATATGTGAATCAATAGAAGACCATTGCCAATAGCCAATGGATAGGCCTTGATCATATTGAGCAGTGAAGAGTGAAAGTGATTGATATAGATCTAATGTCATCCAAAACGTGTGTGAAAATAAATTAATATACTTGGAAGAGATGGTCAAATTGTTCAAGGTATTAATACCGGCTTGAAAAAAAAAACTTGTTGGCAAAAGTTATGCAGAAATCAACTTCAAGTGAGAAACATTCATGTGGTGATACACTAAGCATTGTAGAAAGGAAAAATATGATCCTAAATAATGAGGAATCTCGATAAACAAAAAATATATTATAAAAGAGATAAGAATATTTTACAATGATATGCAGGCGAAAAGTTCAAAGTTATCAACAAAAGGTCAAAACATCAACGATATGAAGGACATCAACACATCAACGATATGAAGGACAACAACGTGAAAAATAAATGATAAAATGTCTTGGAGTAAATAAACATTTAGTTATCTATATGAAATTTTGAACAAGTTTATATGATCAAGTAATAAGAAAAAGAGTTCTAAGAAACCCATTGGTTGGATACATACAAACCTACACAACCTCAATAAAGAATTTTTCCAAATTACATTCAAGAAAGAAAGTGACAACGTTGAAGTTCTTACTTACAACCCTAGAATGTGTCAAAACATCCTAGTCATATTGGCCAAGTTCAAGCAAATTCCTTTGCACCTTCTAAATTGATAGTATCAAAGAACCCCCCGACGATTGCTCAACCTAGCTCTCAGTGTTGGGAAATCTCCAATGGATATTATCAGATCTTGTATTGTTCACGAAACTGTGGTGGATGATGAAACAGTCATTCCTTTCGCTACCACTTCAAGCATTAATACAAATATGTGACAATGTTGGTCTCTTCTCTTGGTTTCCAACATTGTTCTTCATCTTTCCTAGAACGCAATTTGTACATGTACATGGGTCTTATAGTTTGGGTTTACCTGCTATCACTATTCTACAATGTTTACTATGTTTAAGTTGTTTTGGCATTTGTATTTAGCTACGGTATCAGTCCCTAGGGTTCTTTCTAGCCTAGTTTTTTTCTATTATACTGGATGCAATGTCAAGTCCCAATGACCTACTTTGGTCATTTGTGGACATTAATAAAATGTATTATTTCTTTCTTTCCTCTAAGGCATTTTCTGTCATGCTTGCTATCAGTTATCCAGTGAATTGGCTTACGGTTCATAAAATTTTGAGACATAAATCATAGGTTCAAGTATCGACGACAATGGATAGAGTGTGGTAGGAGCCTTTGTTCATAGAAAAAAGAGAGGCATATTTAGAAGAGTGAAATTCAAAATCAAACATCTATAGAGATATTATTTTGTTTTCAGTTAATGTTGTGAAGTTAACAAGCAATAGGTGTAATACTAAACATTCAGATTGCTAGCAATACTCCTTTGTCATTTTGACACTTTAATTAGGTAGAGAATGCACTATCATGAATTCAATTTGTGCACAAAAAACATGATTAATAATGTAGCTAAAGGCCTTTGGCATATTTGGGATAGTTTTGTGTTTGTCATCATGGAATTGAAGTGAGAAATATGACTCCGGAAAAGCATGGTTGTAAAAACGATTAATCATCATATTGTTGCAAATATTTCTTAAAAGGTTATTGTTGGTTTCTTTACCACTCCCATTACACATAATAATGATGTCTCTATGTCAGTGGCATCTACAATCATCATAAATTCAATCTAAAAATCTTTGTCAATTCTTTAACCCTTCCAATATTTATTGTGGTAATGCCTTACGATGGCACATATAATTTTATCACTTCCATGTGCACAAGCATAATGGGTTAACCATTGAGTAATTTTACCAACAATAGTGAAATTCCAAGCAGCGCTGCAATCTCTGGAAGCTCCGCTTAGATGCCCATGACATATACTAATTGTAATTGTTTGGTGCTTTCTGATAATTCTATTAACTTCCCTAAACATTGAATACCTGTGGTGTTTAGTTTTTCCTTATTGTTATCTTTGGCATCGAAAATATGAATGGGTAATGTATGAGTTTTGCACCATTTACAAATATAATATCTTCTTCTTGACAAATTTTAGTGCATTTTAATATGTACATGATTTGGTCAGAGATGCCCCTCTGTTCCCACCAATCCAACATTTCAAAACTCATAGCTCCTTTCTTCCAGATTCCTATTTCACATTTAACTTACATATCAAATTCATTGCTGAGACCTAACTCTTCATACCCTCTAGTCAATCATTAAAGGTCGGTGGATAAATTCCCTAGTATGTAGTAAATCATTGGTGATGTAATCATTTTGGAGGTCATTGTGACAATGGGCAAATATTATATTGAATTCGTTGCTTCATATAGTAATGACTAGGTACAGATAGAATGTGGAAGACATGCATCAACCTTAATTTTACTTGGAACAGGAAATGTTTTACATGTTAGAGAATGAAAAACAATCTAAAATTGGACCATTAAGATAAAGGACAAGTTACGATTATTCCAATTAAAATGCATCATGATGATCAATTACAACACTAAGTTAGACACCTACTTTGTAAAGGTAATTGCAATCTGCTCAAATATTAATCCTCAACTCCTTGTACATGTTTGAACACAACTCTGCATCAAATGGATACATTGTTCAAGGAAACCTTCAAATCTCTTGTGAAAATGTGGAAAATGAAGTTATCTATACCTAGAAATAGAACATAAAAAAGATTTTACAAATGACTTGTATTTTACCACTCTACTATAAATCTCAAGAAATAAATCTAGTGTAATATGAGTATTTTGAATGGAATCTAGTAAGAAAAAGTAAAGTGGATGCAAACACATTAAGCTACCCGAGAACATCGAAAGAAAGCAATTTAGGCCTTGATCTTAAGCAACTCATAATTGAAATAAAGATGGCCCTGAACAACAGACAAAGCCACTATGATGAATTTAGTGAGAAAATATGATATAATTCATGTGGAGTCCTTGCACACCCCAATCAAGAAAATCCAACTTCTGATATTCATAAGGCACAAATAATTTAGGCCTCACTCGTCCATCTATAATGCCCAGTTCATAGTGGACATGGAAAGTCATGCCCCAGTACCTACTCACAGAACTCTCATTTACCCGCTTTGCCATTGAGCTACATGTCCCTTTCATACAGAGCACACTTACCCATTTAATTTCAAGGTGTAGGCTGCTACCTCCAACATCCTGAACATGTAGTTTCAGAAAAAACATCAACATATAATAGACCATTAGTCAAAATATTGTAAGTATGATAGTTGGATTCTCATCCACAAATTGAATCCAAGGACAACCCATCTTAACCCACCAATTGAATTTCCCAAACTAACCACTAAAATTGCATTCCCTACCTTTAATGTCCATTATACGAAGAGATTCTAAGATTGGTGAAGTCAAGCATTAATGGGTATATTCACACATATTTTTCATGAGTTTTTATCCCAAACAAGTCAACATAACTCATCTGAATAAAAATTGCTGGCGAGGTAAAAAAGGATAAACACCAATCCCCAATAACATCTCATGCTTTATAATTTCAACCAACTCACCACAATGCAAATGAGAGTCAACAATGATGGACACAACAACAAACAACCTTAAAAAACAAGTATAATAATTTGTTCGATCTTTAGACTGTCTAGGTTGATTTCACTCTACCAACTAGGTCAACCCAATTCCCATCCTACACATTAAACAATACTGAAACATGCCTTTGAATTAATAGCCAAGTAGCCAAAGCTAACAATTCTACATCTAAACCCACCTTAATGTGAATGACTTTGACATTTTCTCCTTACTGGGTGCTTGTAGTGTGCTGTAAATCAGGCTTTTGGTCATGGCTGAATTCAACCACCTCTTTTGCAAGCATCTGGGTAGGTGTACCATCTTCTGTAAACATTTAGCGCATTTAGATATTTGGAAGCTAAGTCTTCACATATTTAGATGTATGGAAGCTATGTGATAAATGAAGAAGAGAACAAATACTAATGATGTACCTGAGTCAAGTGAAGCAACACCTCTTTTACCAAGATCTGGCTACCCAATCCTTAATCCCAAATTATTGATCCTTCACACAGATCTGATCTCCCTCAATGGATTAATGAAGCCAATATCAATGGTAGGATATGAGAGTCTACATGAAAGAGCTTACACTGATCTTCTCCAAAAATCAATGGAGGTTTACAATTTTGTATATGATAATCTGCTCCTGATTTTGGCAAAGTTTGGGAAATAATAACTTAAATTCTTCCTCCTCTTCTCCCTTGCCTTGCACTTTATTTATAGGCTTATAGAAGGTGATAAGATCAACTTGTGTCATGTGATGGAAATCAAATGGGCACCAATAATGTGTAATAATAGCTAGCAATATTTGGGAGGTTCACCTTCCATCCCATGTGTCCTCATAAATCCTCAATGCCGATGCGCTCATGAGGCATAGTTATGACACTCATGAGTGATCGCAAGTGTGCCACGTCAAAAGAATGAGCACTTTAGGAAAGGTGCTCACACCAATTTGCATAGTTAGTCCTCGACAAGGGAAATATATGAAGAGGAAGGGAGGAGGCTAATGAGGCTCATGTAGATGGATTCTCTATTGAAAAAAATTGCACCAGACCCCCCATGTTTGCATTTCTCGGAAAAAATTATTACAGATTTGTATAGGCTCCTCAGGCGAGGAGGATGCCAAGGAAGTTGTCAAATCGCTTGATGAGTTCGTGAATAAGTTGTCACAAATCTTATTCACGACAAAGGTGAGGAATCCAACTATAGTTGCAAGAAACAATTTCTCATTGAGAATACACCTATGATGTAACTTGTCTTGCATAATACTCAATTCTATATAAACAAGAGCCATGAGGTGGCAATGCCATTGCACCTTGATAAATTTGGACCTTGTAAATAGATATGTTGGCCTTAAAGGGATCTGAGCTAGTAGAGGAGGCATTGCAATTTTAACAACAAGGCATGGAAAATGTTTCATAATATGTTTACACTATAGTGTCATCTTTCCTTATATTTTAAGTTGTATTATGTTTTATCTTTTTTTAGTCATAAAATCTTTAGATTGTAGAGGAATAAACACATACAAAGCTACAATGTTTATAGCTTAAACAATTCCATAAATGAAGATAGACCACCACTTTGTAGTTCTTGTTTAATAAGTAACTTCCCAAAATTTCAAAATTTGAAAGCCTCATTCTTCGACAACTTAAACACGAGATTTAGTAATTAAACCCTTTCATTATTAATATAAGAGATTGTTAGATTTATAGTATGTTTCTTGTGTTTCCTTTGTTTTAGTTTACATACAATTACAAGTAAACCCAAGGATTGTAAGAATAATGTGTAAGACTAAAAAGTTTTGTGTGCTTGTAACACCCACCCTCACAACAACACTATGATTGAAATGGGCCCATCTTAACAACATTTGTGTATCATTGATATAAGCAAAGAGTTTAATCTTCTCATATAAATAAAAGTAAAAGAAAATGACTTTAAAATACCAATAAAAATTCCAAAAAGCAACTCCTAAAGACCAAAGTAAAATAAATTAAGGAATAGTGAAAATAAATGCAAAGTGGATTGTAGCAAAAATATATTTTACAATATCAAATTTAAAATAAATAAGTTGTTTTTTAAGAAATTAAGATGTGAGTCTTAAATTGTTATGAACAAGTACATACTAGCCATATGGAAACTACATCATAATTGATTTTTGAAATGAAATTCAAGACAAATTGACTATTTAAACTCATTATTATAAATTTTAAAATTTTTAATAAACATTTTAAAAAAACTAATTAGTAATATATTTACTTCTTTGAAAAATTAAATTAAAAAATGCATTTTAATTAAAGAATATAGAGGCCACACATGCCAAATCACAAAATACTTTGTGAAGTTATACAATGGATGCTAAATCACATGCATGCTAACCTAGCAAATTCAACCATACATATTTGTGTTTTTCAAGTTTAAATAAATGAAAACCAAAATGGTAACAAACTTAATGGAACGTGGAACGTGGGATCAGAGAACATTCCACTTTATCCGAGATGACAGTTCACACTATATTTTTTCCAGCGAAAAAAAAACTACTATTGATATTCAAAAATGAATCAAATAGATTTTAAAATGGTGTAATATTTAATATTTTATAAAATATTAAAAAATTAAAAATAAAATTACATTTCATTAGGTTTAAATAGCAATTAATAAAAATACTCATACTATTAGGTGATTTAAATATTTATAAATAGAAATTAAAAAACATTTTAAATATTTATAAATAGCAATTTAAAAAACATTTTAAATATTTATAAATAGCAATTTAAAAAACATTTTAAATATTTATAAATAGCAATTCAAAGAAAATATACTTCTTGTTATTTCATGGGTTATTTGGAAATTAATGAATGCCATTATTTTTGAAGATAAAAAAAATTGTTATTTTATGGGGTATTTGGAAATTAAGGAATGTTATTATCTTTGAAGATAAAAAATTAAACCTTGATGAGTGCTGCACATGGATTGTGAGATATTATAATGAACTTTCTGCTCAAAGGCGTACCTCAAAAAAGATGAGGCTAATATAGTTTTCCTCAGATGAAATGATTGCTACAGGATATTTTGATGGGGCTACACAAGTAAACTATTGTGTTGCAGGGGCCATCATCAAATTAAATCCATAACACATTTTCAAGTTCAAGCTAAATTGTGGTCAGGGGATAGATACCAGGGCTGAATTAATTGCCTTATGGTGTATGTGCAAGGTTGCTTCTTTATTTGGAGTTGATTCCTTAACTATTTATGGTGATTCACAGGTTATTATCGAGTGGGAAAAAGGAAAGTATAATCTTCAAATTTTGGCTCTCAGCAATTCGTGCTTTCGAACAAAATACCTCATCTCTTCCTTTTCTACTTTGGAGCTAAGACATATCTACAGGGAAGCTAACAATGTGCACATTGTTTATCCAAAGAAGCCGTATTAGGGATAGAAGGTCTTCTTTTGTGGATGGAATTTGAAAACTCTTCCTTGGTTGACCAAGGAAACTTTAATATTGTTCAGATTTGATATTTTATATACTTTTTGTGATCTATTCAGTATTGACATATGATTATGATATGATTTGATGTGTCGGTCACTTTTAGAAGCTTTTGTGGAGATATATCCATTTTTGGACTTGCTTTTTGATAGAACCGTAGGGGATGAAACGGTTCCTATACTAGATCTTTTGAGGATCTGAAATTCTCAGCAACAACTAACACATAGCCAAGTATACATCACATCTCAGCCAAGCCAGTCTACAACTGGGTTTATCAGGTTGTTAAGGTAATAGAAAGGAAGGGATTGCTAAGCTAATGAGCTCAACCACAGAGCTATTAGTAACTCCATAGATTTAGTTAGCTTGGCACCCACAATACCTACACACCCAACACAAGGAAGTATTCCCTTCACTACTCCACATTTCCTTGGGACATACCTTCCTTCTAGTGCTCTTTAGGATGTGCATAGAAAAGTAGCCAAAGTCCTATCATCTTTGGTGGGGTTACACTCTTCACTAGGTTTACCAAGTCAATTATGAACCCTCTTCTACTCTTGGTTTCTTACACCTAAGTTCAAGCCAAATAAGGGATGCACATAACCCAAACCACATCAGTATCTCCCCCACACACATAGTAAGCACAAATGTTGGGTATGGAAAAACCTTTTAATTGTGGCATGCACAAAACAATATTTCCATGGGTTTTTCCAAACCATGGCACGCCAAAAACGAATTGTGAGAGGGGAAAACAACAACTGGGGGTTACCAATCGAATTCCAACATGTACATGGGAAACCAAGTGACAAAAACGGATGTCACAAACCCCCAACTCGATTTCCCTTCTTCCCCACTGTTCTACAACACAAAAACACCCTTCTTCTAGCTAGAAATGAAGGGAAACACAGTAAATTCATGGAGGAAAACGCCCAGCAAGCCAAAACTGCGTGAGAGAGCAAGGTACTTGGATGAATAATGGATTGGGAAGCAAATTCATGGGTCTTTTCTTTCCTAGGGAGGAAAACATGCTTTTCCAAAATGATGGCTTGCCCATACATGAAATTTGGACAGCCATACCTTCCATTTCCCAAAACAATAACTACCTCAACCACCTCTTGGAAGAAATAAATGATTGGGTGCAGAAGTCAACATGGGTAGTTCATGGTTCATGATTTCTCTCATTGACACTTGTATTGACACTATTGGCTTCAAGGGTTTGAATATTTCCCTCCCTATTGCTTGTAAAAATCATGCCCCCATACTCTTGTTGCATTGCATAGTTAGTTGTGTGTATTTTTTATTAAAATACATTTACATCACATTTATAATTTCCATCGTGTCATGCTAGCATGCGATCCACATGCATATATTTTTAATTTCCGATATGAGAACGATAAATAGATGGTGGGGCCTTGGCCTTGAGCTCCTCACCACGATTTTATAACGATATCACATCATTTACATGTTTAATGCAACGAGGTCGAAATCATGATATTACACAATAGGAGGGTATGTACAAAGGAAACCATGTCCTCATGCTCAAAGAAACATAAAAACTATAAATATATTTACATCCTCTTTCTCAGAGAAGTTGAAACAACAATAAAATCTGAGTATGTATATGGCTTCAATCACTTTGGCTTCAATCACTTAGCCTCTTTGATTAACATAAAAAATTTATTTAATAATTACATGTGTACCTCATCTTTCCATAGTTGACAAAATGTAGACAAAGAATTAATCTCATTTTCAAAAAAATATTTGCACAGAAGCTTCCAAAGAACATATTTGTTTAAACGCTCAGGCAGTTTCAAACACCCCAAGGCGAGGATTGTACCAAAGCTCCAACATTGCCCAATAGAACTGCTCTTCAATGTAACCTCCCTTACAAAAAGGTTGCATGCCCAGACTAAACAAACTCCTAACAAGACCTGGAAAAAGAGCATTCCTAGAAGAGGTGCTTTATTGTTTCCAACTTGAGGCAAGAAAGGAAGATTCCATCTAAGATACCACGTTTTACAAGTTATGCTTTGGTAGGAAGGCCTTAGTAAATCACTAGCCATACAAACACCTAAAGCTTGTAGCTCACTCAAATTAACCACACATTATAAAATCTCTTGATCCACCTTCTCTATGCATCAATAGAAACAAATCATGAACTAAGAACAGGGATAATCTCATCTCGCTTGTGAAGAAGAAGGTACAACATCTCAGAGTCATATTGAAACAAGGGGTTCCCAAAAATCCATTCCCAATCATGCCAAATGGGGCCAAATTTCTATATTCATTTTGAAAATATCCCCATGTGGAATAAGGATGATAATCTCCATAATAACATGTTTATCCTTAAAATATAAGGAGAAATCAAGAGAAATGGATTGTCGGTCCTTCCAAGTTTGGGTACTAGCATCCCACAAATCCCCCTAATAGAATTTTGTTTTATTATTCCATTGTCATCCTTGAAACCAAGGGATGTCTGAAACACATGCTCCTTGCACCTTCCAACTCCAAATCGAGCTTCTCGCCAAATCCCATCTTGCCCAAATACCTGGAATTTGCCACTACATGAGTTCAGCCATCTCCCTCCATGTTGCCCAGTTACTTCTAACAATAAAAGAACCCGAGACCTGGAAATTTATGAGGGGATAAAATTATATCACATAATCCAAATGATTCCTTCATCCTACCAATTTGTTTTGTTGTGAGAAGATGATGCCTCAATAATACTTGCTAAGGAGAGATTGCTTCTAGACACCGAATCACCAATTTGGAAACCAAAATATTACCCTCACCGGAAATAGTAATAAATTTTAGGCCTCCTTCATACTTGGGCATAATGCAAACATCCTAGGGTACCATAGGGAGGTCCCTAGGCCCACCATACTTGGAACACAAGTATGAACACAAGAGTTTCTCCAATCTATGGTGATGAGCCCTATTGGGAAGCCACCATGAAACATAATTAAATGTGTGAGGTCAAGAGAATACTACTTACAATAGTCAATTTTGCAGCACATGGAAGGTCTTAATATTACGATACTAACAATTAAAATTTTATGGAGAAAAAAATCATGAAAGAAAACACAACAATGAGGATGGCGAAAGTGACATGCAAAATGGTAAATGAAGTAAATAGTTGAGACCTTGTACTCGAGTATAGTTTATATTCAAGTGTCTAATCTTATCATATTCATTCCCCATATAGAAATATTTTAGTGAACTTTCGGACAAAGGAGGTGAGATTAACCATGTTTTTCTCAACATTTAAAAATAATTTATAATCAGTTTCATGTGTGTTGAGGATCTAAGTAACACCGGTTACATAGATAATAGACCATATAGCAAGGATGATGATTGCATAGAGATACTTTCATTCAGGCAAAGCAATGCTTCAAGCAAGATCTAGACTTTAGTCTCTGAGGAATTATTGTGTGTTTTGGTTGGTCCATTAAAATGAGTTTTTTTAATTCCATAAGAGGCCACTTTGACATTTTTTGGGCCTAAAAATGCAACAAAACTAACACAATTCAATTCCAAGGCATGCAGGTAAGAAAATGTTTATTAAATTTGTTTTTACCAATAAGGTAATTTTGGCTTCATACATTATGGAAGGTAAATTGGTATGAATGTGGAATGTATCATACAACCACTTATTTATTGGAAATCTCCTCATGCATTTTTCACTATACAATGGATGGTTCAATGATTTAAGGTTAGACAAGGGAGTTATGGTTTTATAAAATTGTGAAACCAAGAGATTCTACTAGTGCTCATTTTAATTCATTTTTAATTATTGGTTGGGAGTTCTTTGAGTTTTATTTTGAACATGAGATCTCATATAAGGAATTATCATAAGTGTAAAGATTCAACGATAAGGTTTCAAGGATATTTTTGGTTTTTGGAAGGAAATGAAGATGTTTGAGCTTCGTTAACTTCTCGTAACCATTGACGAGCCGGAGAAACCTTGCAATTATCAAACAACCTTTAAAATTTATTGATTTCATTGTTAATGGAGTGACTGTAATGGGGACTTAAGAGATTAGTTTGGATGTCCTTTGTGAACTTTTCCTTTGCTACAGTGTTTCATCAAAGAGGGAGTAAAATGACCAAGTTGGGGAGATTTATGTTTTCCTAACCTAGTAGTTTTCCTCATGAAGGATAAATCACTAAGTTTGGAGCTAGGGTGATGCTTAAATCAAACATATGGACTGATGCAAGACTCTCAATGGTGTTATTGAAGTTGTAGAACAAATAATGTATAACCCTAGAACCACCCACATATGTTTCAGTAATATTTGTTAATTATGTGGGTGGTTTTTGGGATAAATCATTCCTTCAAATGCTCCTATTACACCTATTGAAAAAGGTAATAAAGATAAGTTTCATTGAAACTAAAATGGGGCTTAACAATTTATAAGTCAAAAGGATTGACATTGAAGAAAGCTACTATTAATATTAGGAAGCAAGAGAGGAAGGGTATGAAATTTACCGCAATGTCTCAAGTTAAAGATTTGAATGGTCTATGATTTCAGCCTCCCTTTTCATATGATTGATATGGAAAGATGGTAAAAATAGTAGGCGTGACTATGCAAAAGGTCGAAGAGGATAAACTAGGATTGATCATTATGTAATCTATTTGTTATTGATTATAAACATCCTCTTACTTTCTTACTATTCACATTTTTCATCATACAACATTGTTACTTTATTACTATTAAAATTATTTCTCATATAACTTTTGAAGTAGCCTTCTTCATAGTACTCTATATTTTCAACCAGTTACTGATGGTGACTAAATTTCAAATAATCATATTCATCTCAAACACATACACATGCATACTTATGATCATGTTCAAAATTTATGTGGCCGCCCAACCTAGATCCATTTAATTATGGATCCATTTGGGTCGAGAAGCATCAAATCCCTCGAGGTGCAAACCCTTTGTCCACTTTAACACACTAAAAAAGGTTTTGCACCTCAAGGGATTTGATCCCTCCCCATACAAAATGGTAAATCCTAATCATACTAAGTTTGATACATGTTAATAATAAAAAGGTTATTATTTCATCCAACTACCTAGACATCAAATTAAATAACACTTTTTCACCCTTAAGAATGTCGAGCACTATTATTCACATTGGAATCAACATATTATTCACATTGTAATCAAGGGATCACAGGATTTGAACTTTGGTGGACAAGGAAACATTGTGCCTCCCAACCAACTTTTGTCCCCTAAGAGACACATTAAATAACACTTTTATTTTATCAAAATAAATTACTCTTAATGAATTTCATTTAACTTGTGGGTAATGAGCTCATGTTTATGATTTTATGTGTTTATTGTATTTAATTTTTCTTTTTTCATTTTTTTAAATGAATAGGTTAGAAATAGAAAAGTGATTGAAATGGTTATACGAGATAGTTTGAAATGTGTGTGATTAAATATCAAAATTACGAAATAATTATTTTCAAATAGTAAAAGAAATGTTATTAAATAAACTTTCATACTAATGGAATAAAGAAAATATTTATTAAATAGTCAAAATAAATTTATTAATTAAAATGAAATCCATGAATTTATAGATTAAAGATAATACATTGAATATGTAAATGATTGATGATTACAAGGTGTTGTGCATATTTATTTATTGAGTGGTTTATGAATAAATATGTATTTTTGATAACAATAATAATTAATATTATTACAATATTCATGTTCAACTGGATATTTAAATTATGTTTGAAATCAATAAAAATTATATATACATAATGAAGAAAAATAGTGACAAAAATCTTACATTGAATATGAACTTTATTGAAGTTGTAGAACATGTTTATTGATTATGTTTTGTTTTTTGCATTTAATTTTAATTAAAAAAATTTATCTTCAATTTTACAAATCATTTTTTATTTAATTTAACAAAATAAAAAAATAAAATAAAATATTATTAATTACAACATTTTATTCTTAACTTTAAATAATTATTTTAAAAACCTTTTTTTATAGTTTAAGATAGAACGAGAGTCATGGAATGAGAATGTCCTTATTTGATAAATTGAAATCTTGAATTGTCGATAAATTGAAGTGCCCATTACCTTGAAGAGGATTCCATACTGTGCCGAGAGTTTTGAGAGTGGCATTCAAGAAAATAGCTAACTGGTTCCAATATACTAGGAATAATGGAATGCTCCTTTTCCAAGCAAGTATGGACAAAACCTGATTAGCTTAAAAATGTTTGGTAAGGGGACTCGATAGATATAAGGTTAAGGGGATGCTCCTCAAATGAATTGGTAAATAATTATATTGATATTCTAGTTATCAAAGTATATTTGAAGAAAACAAAATCGATCGGTTCAATGTGCAGTACAAGGTTTAAGTATTTTAAGTTACCTTCATCAATTAGTGGGTGAGAACAAGAGGAGAATGGTGTTAGCAGAACAAATAAATACAAATTATTCCTGATGATATTTTGACTAGGCCTCCCAAGGGGATTCAAAAGTATGTGGAGGAGGAGGTATCATACATATTTCAGAAGATGTATCTTTCAAGTTCCTGGCAGGTTTGAGTGAAGGCACAAATAAATTAGCAACACTGATAGCATTGGAGTATCGGTTGATAACTGCCGCACTTCTGGGAATATAATGCGGACTAACCGCCACCTTGGACAATTAGATCTTGTGCTTGGTTTCAAATGTTTACTGACATATGCAAGTTTTGGTGTAACGACGAACCTTGCATGGTATCAGAGCTAAGGTCTCAAGTTCAATTCTCCCCGAGCTGCGTTGGAGGGGGGTGTTGGAGAATTGATTGATAACGTGGAATAATTTCAAAGAATTGCTTCAAATCTAAACCTCCTCACCTTTCAACATGTTTTTTCAGAAAGAAATGAGGAAGCATGATGAGTAATTCTGATGGATACCACCAGCATAGATCCATCTTAAAAGGAGATCTACCAAGGGATGGCCAGATTTGAACTTTAGTGGACGGAGAAACATTGTCCCTCCCAACCAACTTGATTGTCCCTTAGGAGACAAATTAAATAACATTTTAATTTTATCAAAATCAACTACTTTTAATGGATTTCATTTAACTTGTGGGTAAAGAGCTTATGTTTATGATTTTATGTGTTTATTGTATTTATTTATTTTTATCACTTTTTTAAATGAATAAGTTAGAGATAGGAAAGTGATTGAAATGGTTATAAAATATAGTTTGAAATTTGTGTGATTAAAGATCAAAATTATAAAATTATTATTTTCAAATAATAAAAGAAATGTTAAATAAAATTTCATAATAATGGAATAAAAAAAAATATTAAATAGTTAAAATAAATTTATTAATTAAAATCCATGAATTTATACATTAAAAATAATATATTGAATATGTAAATGATTGATTATTACAATTTGTTTGAATATTTATTTATTATGTGGTTTATAAATGTATTTTTGATAAATTAATAATTAACATTATTACAATATTCATGTTAAAGTGGATATTTAAATTATATTTGAAATCAATAAAAATTATATTTACATAATAAAGAAAAACGGTGACAAAAATCTCAAATTGAATATGAATTTTATTGAAGTTGTAGAATATGTTTATTGATTATGTTCTACAATCAGTTTGTTTGTTTTTTCATTTAATTTGATTAAAAACAATCAATTATCTTCAATTTTATAAAATCATTTTTTAAATAAATAAAAAAGAAAATATTATTAATTACAACATTTTATTCTTAACTTTAAATAATTATTTAGAAAACTTTTTTTTATACTTTAAGATAAAACAAAATTCATGGAATGACAATGTTCCTATTTGATAAATTGAAACTTGAATTGTTGATAAATTGAAGTGCCCATGACCTTAAAGAGGATTCCATACTCTAACAAGAGTTTTGAGTGTAATTCAAGAAAATTGTCAATTGCTTCCACCCTATTAGGAAACAAATAACCACTTGATAATGGAATGCTCCTTCTCCAAGCAAGTATGGACTAAATCCTCACTAGCTTAAAAAATGTTTGGTAAAGGGACTCCATAGTTATAGGGTTAAGGGGATGGTCCACAAATGAATTGGTAAATAATTATATTGATATTTTAGCTATTAAAGTATATTTGAAGAAAAAAAAATTCCACCAATTCAATGTGCAATACAAGGTTTAAGTATTTTAAGTTACTTTCATCAATCAATGGGTAAGAACAAAAGGAGATTAGTGTGAGTAGAACAGATGAATAAAAATTATGCATGAGGATATTTTGACCGGGCCTCCCAAGGGGATTTAAAAGTATGAGGAGGAGGAGGTATCATACATATTTCAGAAGATGTATCTTTCAAGTTTCTGGCATGTTTGAGTGAATGCACATATAACTTAGTAGAGCTGATAGTGTTGGAGTATCAGTTGATAATCGCCGTACTTATGGGAATATAATGTGGACTAACCACCACCATGGATAATCAGACCTTGTGCTTGGTTTCAAATGTTTACCAACATCTACAAGTTTTGGTGTAACGACAAGCCTTACATGGTATCAAAGTCGAGGTCTTAGGTTCAATTCCCCCCGAGCTACATTGGAGGGGGGTGTTGGAGTATTGATTGATAACCACGAAGAATTTCAAAGAATTGCTTCAAATCTAAACCTCACCTTTCAACATGTGTTTTGAGAAAGAAATGAGGGAGCATGATCAGTAATTATAATGAATACCACGAGCATAGATCCATCTTAAAAGAGGATCTCCCACGGGATCGTCGGATTTAAAATTTAATGGATAGGGAAACATTGTCCCTCCCAACCAACTTGATTGCCCCCTAGGAGACAAATTAAATAACACTTTTATTTTATCAAAATCAATTACTCTTAATGAATTTCATTTAACTCGTGGGTAAAGAGCTCATGTTTATGATTTTATGTGTTTATTGTATTTAATTTTTATTTTTTCATTTCTTTAAATGAATAGATTAGAAATAGAAAAGTGATTGAAATGGTTATACAAGATAGTTTGAAATGTGTGTGATTAAATATCAAAATTACGAAATAATTATTTTTAAATAGTAAAAGAAATGTTATTAAATAAACTTTCATACTAATGGAATAAATGTGTGTGATTAAATATCAAAATTACGAAATAATTATTTTCAAATAGTAAAAGAAATGTTATTAAATAAACTTTCATACTAATGGAATAAAGAAAATATTTATTAAATAGTCAAAATAAATTTATTGATTAAAATGAAATCCATGAATTTATAGATTAAAGATAATACATTGAATATGTAAATGATTGATGATTACAAGGTGTTGTGCATATTTATTTATTGAGTGGTTTATGAATAAATATGTATTTTTTATAACAATAATAATTAATATTATTACAATATTCATGTTCAACTGGATATTTAAATTATATTTGAAATCAATAAAAATTATATATATATAATGAAGAAAAATAATGACAAAAATCTTACATTGAATATGAACTTTATTGAAGTTGTAGAACATGTTTATTGATTATGTTTTGTTTTTTGCATTTAATTTTAATTAAAAAAAATTATCTTCAATTTTACAAAATCATTTTTTATTTAATTTAACAAAATAAAAAAATAAAATAAAATATTATTAAGTACAACATTTTATTCTTAACTTTAAATAATTATTTTAAAAACCTTTTTTTATAGTTTAAGATAGAACGAGAGTCTTGGAATGAGAATGTCCTTATTTGATAAATTGAAATCTTGAATTGTCGATAAATTGAAGTGCCCATTACCTTGAAGAGGATTCCATACTATGCCGAGAGTTTTGAGAGTGTCATTTAAGAAAATAGCCAACTGGTTCCAATATACTAGGAATAATGGAATGCTCCTTCTTTAAGCAAGTATGGAAAAAACCTGATTAGCTTAAAAATGTTTGGTAAGGGGACTCGATAGATATAAGGTTAAGGGGATGCTCCTCAAATGAATTGGTAAATAATTATATTGATATTCTAGTTATCAAAGTATATTTGAAGAAAAAAAATCGAACGGTTCAATATGTAATACAAGGTTTAAGTATTTTAAGTTACCTTCATCAATCAGTGGGTGAGAACAAGAGGAGAATGGTGTTAGCAGAAACAAATAAATACAAATTATTCCTGATGATATTTTGACCAGGCCTCCCAAGGGGATTCAAAAGTATGTGGAGGAGGAGGTATCATACATATTTCAGAAGATGTATCTTTCAAGTTCCTGGCAGGTTTGAGTGAAGGCACAAATAACTTAGCAGCACTGATAGCGTTGGAGTATCGGTTGATAACTGCCGCACTTCTCGGAATATAATGTGGACTAACCGCCACCTTGTATAATCGGACCGTGTGCTTGGTTTCAAATGTTTACTAACATATGCAAGTTTTGGTGTAATGACAGACCTTGCATGGTATCAGAGCTGAGGTCTCAGGTTCAATTCTCCCCGAGCTACGTTGGAGGGGGGTGTTGGAGAATTGATTGATAACGTGGAATAATTTCAAAGAATTGCTTCAAATCTAAACCTCCTCACCTTTCAACATGTGTTTTGAGAAAGAAATGAGGAAGCATGATGAGTAATTCTGATGGATACCACCAGCATAGATCCATCTTAAAAGGAGATCTACCAAGGGATGGCCAGATTTGAACTTTAGTGGACGGAGAAACATTGTCCTTCCCAACCAACTTGATTGTCCCCAAGGAGACAAATTAAATAACATTTTAATTTTATCAAAATCAACTAATTTTAATGGATTTAATTTAACTTGTGGGTAAAGAGCTCATGTTTATGATTTTATGTGTTTATTGTATTTATTTATTTTTTTCATTTTTTAAAATGAATAAGTTAGAAATAGAAAAGTGATTGAAATGGTTATAAAAGATAGTTTGAAATTTGTGTGATTAAAGATCAAAATTATAAAATTATTATTTTCAAATTAAATAGTTAAAATAAATTTATTAATTAAAATCCATGAATTTATTATTAAAAATAATATATTGAATATGTAAATGATTGATTATTACAACTTGTCTGAATATTTATTTATTATGTGGTTTATAAATGTATTTTTATCAAATTAATAATTAACATTATTACAATATTCATGTTAAATATTCATGTTAAAGTGGATATTTAAATTATATTTGAAATCAATAAAAATTATATTTACATAATAAAGAAAAACGGTGACAAAAATCTCAAATGGAATATGAACTTTATTGAAGTTGTAGAATATGTTTATTAATTATGTTCTACAATCAGTTTGTTTTTTTTTCATTTAATTTTATTAAAAACAATTAATTATCTTCAATTTTATAAAATCATTTTTTAAATAAATAAAAAAGAAAATATTATTAATTACAACATTTTATTCTTAACTTTAAATAATTATTTAGAAAACTTTTTTTTATACTTTAAGATAGAACAAAATTCATGGAATGACAATGTCCCTATTTGATAAATTGAAACTTGAATTGTTGATAAATTGAAGTGCCCATGGATTCCATACTCTCACAAGAGTTTTGAGTGTGTAATTCAAGAAAATTGCCAATTGCTTCCACCATTCTAGGAAACAAATAGCCACTTGATAATGGAATGCTCCTTCTCCAAGCAAGTATGGACTAAATCCTCACTAGCTTAAAAAATGTTTGGTAAAGGGACTCCATAGGTATAGGGTTAAGGGGATGGTCCACAAATGAATTGGTAAATAATTATATTAATATTTTAGTTATGAAAGTATATTTGAAGAAAAAAAAATTCCACCAATTCAATGTGTAATACAAGGTTTAAGTATTTTAAGTTACTTTCATCAATCAGTGGGTAAGAACAAAAGGAGATTGGTGTGAGTAGAACAGATAAATAAAAATTATGCATGAGGATATTTTGACCGGGCCTCCCAAGGGGATTTAAAAGTATGAGGAGGAGGAGGTATCATACATATTTCAGAAAATGTATCTTTCAAGTTTCTGGCATGTTTGAGTGAATGCACATATAATTTAGCAGAGTTGATAGTGTTGGAGTATCTGTTGATAATCGCCGCACTTATGGGAATATAATGTGGACTAACCGCCACCATGGATAATCAGACCTTGTGCTTGGTTTCAAATGTTTACCAACATCTACAAGTTTTGGTGTAACGACAAGCCTTACATGGTATCAAAGTCGAGGTCTCAGGTTCAATTCTCTCAGAGCTACATTAAACAAAAGTGCCCATAACCTTGAAGAGCTGAAGAGCTGCGTGGCGACCATAGAGACAGGGTTAAGGGGATGGTCAAGTATTTTAAGTTATTTTTATCAGGAGGAGAATGGTGTTACGAAAACAGATAAATAAAAATTATGCCTGAGGATATTTTGACCAGGCCTTTTAAGGGGATCCAAAAGTATCTGGAGGAGGAGGTATCATATATATTTAAACAGAAGAGCTGGTATGTGGAGGAGGAGGTATCTTTCAAGTTCTTGGCAGGCAAGTTTGAGTGAGGGCATAAATAATTTAGAAGAGCTGATAGTGTTGGAATATCTTGTAGGAACTTTCATTTTCATTTTAGATAATCAAACTTTGTTCTTAGTTTCAAATATTTGGTGTAATAACAAACTTTACATAGTATGACAGCTGAGGTCTCTGTATATAAATTTAAAAACTCAAGATTTTCAAAGAATTGTTTCAAATTTAAGCCTCCTCCTGTTTTTTAAGAAAGAAATGAAAAAGCAGAATAACTATCAAAACAAGGACTGTAGGACTTTAGATGCAAAAAGGTAGACTCAAGATTTGGTGGATATGATCCTTGTGATGAGTAATTCTCATGGATACCATTGAATAGAAATGCTTAATCTTCTGCTTCATCTCGCGCATATAGTGAATCATATCCCGCAGTCTTTTATTAATAAATCTTAACATTTTATAACAATGTGTTTGGTGGCATCTCCTGATTGAATTTACATTGGGTGCCCTTATAGCGTCAAGCTTGAAGTAGCAGTGATGTTCTATAAATAGTCTATAGACTGCAAACCAGTATGAAAATGAAGCATTTATCTTCTGCCCCCTGCCAGGGATTTGGCTTTCTGAAGAACTTTTCTGATGGAGATATGATACATCTACCACCCAACAGCCGCAAGAGCACTGGGAGGAAAAAGAGCTTGACACGCAGACAAATGAGATGCACTACAAGCAAATGAGCTTGCCATTGAATCGACGGTGAATGTGCAAATGGACCATCACTGGAGGATGGCAGTGGCAGCTCCTGAGAATCTACAGAGGGTGCCCTTATAGGGATCTCACAGCGTCAATTTCTTTGAAAAGATTGAACAAATTGGGCAAGGCATCTAACTGGGTTGTGTGAGTTGGTATCTGCCAGCCATGGAAGCCCCTTTGGAGGTCAATTCAATGGTTTACACATTCCTATCCCACTGCCGCCAATGGAAAACAGGGTCCCGCTCGTACAGCAGGGAATACTGAACACCATGTGACATTTCTGTTAGTATATAGATATATGTTTTTCGCAGATATTGGATGGGGTTCTGCTGTGATACCCAATTAGTAAAGCGGGGAATACTGAGACAATCTGATCAAAGCAGAGGAAAGAAGTTGCGAGGGGAAATTCTTGGAATGCAAGAATTGGGCTGTGCTTACAACAGCATACCACAAAAAGGTGCTTGATTACAGCTTAAGAGTACACCGAACATCGCAGCTCTTCAGTGTTGTAACTACATTGGCGTTGATGTAAGTTACTACAATGTTTGTAACTACACAGCTCTTCCCATACCAAGTGGGGTGTCTACGGTCATGGGACATCATATCTCAGGTCCTGTGGGGAAGGTCCTCGCAGCTATTAAGTACGAGTGGTCGCTGCCCAAGTTGCTTATTAACTAAGAGCTATGCCCAGATCCTGCAGTTTTTTAATTGATACAGTAATAATAGAATGCATACAGATTTTTACAATGTTGTCAAGCTTCTTTTTGTTGTTCGTCATAGAAAGTCAGAGGTTCGAGGGGCCGCTGCAAGAAGTCTTAGACAACGAGTCAGCGTCGTCAACAATCACTGAGCAGAAGCTATTAAGTACGAGAGGAACGGCATCGCAGCTCTGCCCAGATCCTGCAATTATAATGGAATAATGGACTGCAATACAGACTTTATACCTGTTTCAGTGTTTATTTTTGTTGTTCGTCATAGAAGAGATCTGAAGGTGACAGGCACAGGTTCTAGCGGCCATTGCAATAAGATTTTTACAATGTTTAGTCAACAAGAGAAATTGCCCAGATATTGCTGTTAATTGATCATTGATATACAGACTGGAGAGACGTTAACAGCTGTGGTGGAAGTTTCCTTTCATTTTGGTCAACAGTTACTCTTTTTTGTTGTTTTAGAGTTTTTTGTGACAGGCCTAGAGGGCAATGAGTTTGTTGTGACAGGCCTCGAGGGCAATGATAGAGGGCAATGACTTAACAATGCATAAAGAATGTAATTTTGATTTTATTTTTTGAAATAGAAAATTATTAGCATAATCAAGTTGGTGAATACCTAAAGTTTACTAGTTAAGTGCCATGAACAATTTATTTATTACTTGTTCTCTATGCTTAGTTGTAATAACACGTTGTCTATGTCTTATCCATGCATGAGCTATGAGTTATCCATGCAGCAACTAACTACCCTTTATTTTTTATATTTTTTTTTTATAATTGTTTATTTTGAATTTTGAACAATGATCATAAAATCAATTTGGACAGTGAATTTGTCCCATCCTCCTTTAATCTAGGAAAAATATAAATAATAATCCATGCCAAATTCTAATACAAGTTGGTGAATACCTAAAGTTCACTAGTTAAGTGCCATGAACAATTTATCTATTACTTGTTCTCTATGCTTGGTTGTAATAACATGTTGTCTATGCCTTATCCATGCATGAGCTATGAGTTATCCATGCACCAACTAATTACCAGTTATTTTTTATATATTTTTTTATAATTGTTTATTTTGAATTTTGAACAAAGATCATAAAATCAATTTGGACAGTAAATTTGTCCCATCCTCCTTTAATCTAGGAAAAATAAAAATAATAATCCATGCCAAATTCTAATACAAGTTGGTGAATACCTAAAGTTCACTAGTTAAGTGCCATGAACAATTTATTTATTACTTGTTCTCTATGCTTAGTTGTAATAACATGTTGTCTATGCCTTATCCATGTATGAGCTATGAGTTATCCATGCACCAACTAACTACCAGTTATTTTTTATATATTTTTTTATAATTGTTTATTTTGAATTTTGAACAATGATCATAAAATCAATTTGGAGAGTAAATTTGTTCCATCCTCCTTTAATCTAGGAAAAATATAAATAATAATCCATGCCAAATTCTAATACAAGTTGGTGAATACCTAAAGTTCACTAGTTAAGTGCCATGAACAATTTATCTATTACTTGTTCTCTATGCTTAGTTGTAATAACATGTTGTGTATGCCTTATCCATGCATGAGCTATGAGTTATCCATGCAACAACTAACTACCAGTTATTTTTTATATATTTTTTTATAATTGTTTATTTTGAATTTTGAACGAAGATCATAAAATCAATTTGGACAGTAAATTTGTCCCATCCTCCTTTAATCTAGGAAAAATATAAATAATAATCCATGCCAAATTCTAATACAAGTTGGTGAATACCTAAAGTTCACTAGTTAAGTGCCATGAACAATTTATCTATTACTTGTTCTCTATGCTTAGTTGTAATAACATGTTGTATATGCCTTATCCATGCATGAGCTATGAGTTATCCATGCAGCAACTAACTACGAGTTATTTTATTTTATTTTTTTAATAATTGTTTATTTTGAATTTTGAACAATGATCATAAAATCAATTTGGAAAGTAAATTTGTCCCATCCTCCTTTAATCTAAGAAAAATATAAATAATAATCCATGCCAAATTCTAATACAAGTTGGTGAATACCTAAAGTTCACTGGTTAAGTGCCATAAACAATTTATCTATTACTTGTTCTCTATGCTTAGTTGTAATAACATGTTGTCTATGCCTTATCCATGCATGAGCTATGAGTTATCCATGGAGCAACTAACTACCATTTATTTTTTATATTTTTTTTATAATTGTTTATTTTGAATTTTGAACAATGATCATAAAATCAATTTGGATATTAAATTTGTCCCATACTCTTTTAATCTAGGAAAAATATAAATAATAATCCATGCCAAATTCTAATACAAGTTGGTGAATACCTAAAGTTCACTAGTTAAGTGCCATGAACAATTTATCTATTACTTGTTCTCTATGCTTAGTTGTAATAACATGTTGTCTATGCCTTATCCATGCATGAGCTATGAGTTATCCATGCAGCAACTAACTACTAGTTATTTTTTTTATAATTGTTTATTTTGAATTTTTGAACAATGATCATAAAATCAATTTGGAGAGTAAATTTGTCCCATCCTCCTTTAATCTAGGAAAAATATAAATAATAATCCATGCCAAATTCTAATACAAGTTGGTAAATACCTAAAGTTCACTAGTTAAGTGCCATAAACAATTTATCTATTACTTGTTCTCTATGCTTAGTTGTAATAACATGTTGTCTATGCCTTATCCATGCATGAGCTATGAGTTATCCATGAAGCAACTAAATACCAGTTATTTTTTATATTTTTTTTTATAATTGTTTATTTTGAATTTTGAACAATGATCATAAAATCAATTTGGACATTAAATTTGTCCCATCCTCCTTTAATCTAGGAAAAATATAAATAATAATCCATGCCAAATTCTAATACAAGTTGGTGAATACCTAAAGTTCACTAGTTAAGTGCCATGAACAATTTATCTATTACTTGTTCTCTATGCTTAGTTGTAATAACATGTTGTCTATGCCTAGTTGTAATAACATGTTGTCTATGCCTTATCTATGGATGAGCTATGAGCTATCCATGCAGCAACTAACTACCAGTTATTTTTTATATTTTTTTTATAATTGTTTATTTTGAATTTTGAACAATGATCATAAAATCAATTTGGAAAGTAAATTTGTCCCATCCTCCTTTAATCTAGGAAAAATATAAATAATAATCCATGCCAAATTCTAATATATAAACACTTATAGATATAATGATTTGAAAAAATTATAAAAAGATATATATCATAATAACAACACAACACATTAAGTATCCCTTCAAATTAAATAAAATTTAAAATTGCCACTTATATGATGAGGATCATGGCTAAAAATGGCAATCTTCCATAAACTAATAAAGTATGCCAAAGCCATAAAAAATATGTTGATTGAATATTAACATACTGTAAATATTCACCCAAGCTTTATCTAAAAATTCTGATATAGATAATTCTCGTAAGATCCATCTCCAAGATTTTGTATAGATAATTCACCTAATAGATATCTTATTGTAACCGGTAACTGAACACCTCCACCTTCTTTACATGCTTTAATCTCCTAAACCTGGCTAAAGATTCTATGGGTTCTATGGTGTTCTTCTTCATGCACAGAACCAGCTCTGTGCTGTAACAAAAAACATTGAATATTGTTGGTGTTGGAATGTGATAACCAATTGACGGTTGAGGTCAAGATGGTTCACGGAGGTTTCACCAACGGTATAATCGGTTATCGGTTATGTGTAACTGAAGAAGGAGGATCTTAAATATGTGGCCCATTGAGACAGATATTGAGCTGGGGCTTTAAGCCCTCTCCGGGATAGTTTGTAAACTATGTTGATGATGAATAAAGAATGCCTGCCCTTGCCCTTGTCCCGTGGATGTAGCCCACACTTAGTGGGGGAACCACGTATATTTCTGTGTCTCTTGTGTGATTGTTGTGTGTTATCTATTCTATTGTTTTCTGTAGTTACATATTTATGATGTATGTGGGCTGAATGCCCAACAAGTGGTATCAGAGCCAGGTTTGGGATTTTCCCTAACGACAGTTTTTTAGAAGAGACAACCATATGGTCAATAAAAGAGCCATCACCAGATTTGGAAGAAGTTTTGAAGGCCGCGTTCGAAGGTTCAGTCTTAATTGCAGAGGCAACACCAAAGCCGAGGTCATGAAGCCATCGGGACTGGGTTTTGCTGCATACTAGAAAACCAAGCCATAGGGGCTGAGACAGAGGTCACTAAAGCCATTGGGTCAAGTTGGAAGCCGAGGCGCAAATCCATCGAGCTTGATATATGTTGCAGAATTTACAGAGTAAAGTGGGGTCCAAGTTCGAAGCCATGGAGAATCGATGGCAGAGAGGAGCGTGAGCTGGTCGGTGGAGATAGCCGGCATTGACAAGAGACCTGCGTGAACTGCCAAGGTTGTGCAAGAGTCAGTCGTACAAGAGAAGACTTGCATGGAGTAGCCACCGGTCTTGCATGCAGGAGCCACCGGTCGTGAAGGACGAGAGCATCCAGGAGGAGAGCAACTCGTTGGAGGATCAGTCTGCTGACAGAGGTGGAGGACGCCGGCCGTGAAGGAGAGCCTGTGCTGGGCCATGCAGAGGTAGAAGACGTCGGTGAAGGAGGCTGTAGCCGGTCCGTGGAGTAGGAGCCAACCGCTGTGGAAGCTGAAGCCCGCGCATGCTAGCCGGTGCAGTGGTGGAGTTTCATGCCAGAGGCCGAGCCTAAGGTGAAGCCCGCGCAGGTGCTATCTGCAGCACGCCGAGAGAGAGTGGGAGTCCGAAAGCCCGAGAGGTGAGCCCAACTTCACCCGAGCTCTGATACCACTTGTTGGGAATTCAGCCCACATACATAATAAATATGTAATTACAGAAAACAGAAGATTAGGTTGCTAATGTTGCAGAGAACAAGAAGAGAGAGACTGCTGGGAGAAGGCGTGTGGAAGCCAGCCGCCTGTGCAAGAGAGAGTTCGTGGAGCTCTGCCTGTGAGCAGAGAAGTAGTCGCCTGCGTGTTGAAAGACAGAGAGGAAGGCACGTCATCATTTCTCCTGAGTTTTGTGTTGCAGTGTTGTGGTCCATTTGAGGCAACATGGGAGAGGCTGCGTTGGTTCCATTGTGTACCGTGCCACCATCCAAGAGATAGGGAGTCGTGAGACTTTGAAGGGCGTGCGCATCATTGCCCAGGAGATCCATTTGAGGAGGATCCTGCGCAGTGGTCGAAGGTACCGGATGAGGTTGCAGAATAACCTGTCTGTGAGAAGTCCGTGGTAAAGAGTGTGCAGTGGAGTTGCCGGTGCTGTAGCCGGTGTAGTGATGGTCGCTCGAGAGAGTGCCGGTGCGCTGTAGAAGAGGCAGCAGGGAGTCCGTGAAGTGCAGACCTCCTGTACTGTGTAGAAGAGCTGCGTGGAGAGCCAGGCCCATCATGGAGATCCATCGTCCGAGAAATAGGGAATCGTGAGGTTGTAAAGGGCCATCGTTGGAAGAGTCCGTGGACCATCCGCTGAAGGTTAAGCCCGCGGTCCGGAGGAAGAGAGGTTGCATAGGTCCACTGTGGAAGAGGCAGCCCAGAGACTAGCTGTGGAGGAGTCCGCCGTCCTCCAAGAGATCTGAGGTGGCAGGAGGAGTCCGTCCCGTCCGAGACAAGGAACCCGAGCACCGTCGTGGAAGTTTCCTGTGCATGAAGCAGAGGTGTGCAAGACAAGTAGGTGAGGTCAGTGAGACTTGTGGGTTTGTGAGACGAGTGCGTTGGAAGGACCCGCGTGAAGGCTGTGGAGAAGAGCCGCGAGCCCTGGAGGAGAGAATCCAATGTGCGGTTGTGGAGGAAAGCTAACCGAGACCAGGTTTGAGAGTTTCCCTAACGACAGTTTTTTAGAAGAGACAACCATATGGTCAATAAAAGAGCCATCACCAGATTTGGAAGAAGTTTTGAAGGCCGTGTTCGAAGGTTCAGTCTTAATTGCAAAGGCAACACCAAAGCCGAGGTCATGAAGCCATCGGGACCGGGTTTTGCTGCATACTAGAAAACCGAGCCATAGGGGCTGAGACGGAGGTCACTAAAGCCCACTAGGTCAAGTTGGAAGCCGAGGCGCAAATCCATCGAGCTTGATATATGCTGCAGAATTTACAGAGGAAAGTGGGGGCCAAGTTCGAAGCCATGGAGAATCGATGGCAGAGAGGAGCGTGAGCCGGTCGGTGGAGATAGCCGGCATTGACAAGAGACCTGCGTGAACCACCAAGGCTGTGCGAGAGTCATTCGTACAAGAGCAGACTTGCATGGAGTAGCCACCGGTCTTGCATGCAGGAGCCACCGGTCGTGCGTGAAGGACGAGAGCAAGCCAGGGAGGAGAGCAGCCCGTTGGAGGATCAGTCTGCTGACAGAGGTGGAGGACGTCGACCGTGAAGGAGAGCCCGTGCTGGGCCATGCAGAGGTAGAAGACGCCGGTGAAGGAGGCTGTAGCCGATCCGTGGAGTAGGAGCCAACCGCTGTGGAAGCTGAAGCCCCGCGCATGCTAGCCAGTGCAGTGGTAGAGTTTCATGCCAGAGGCCAAGTCTAAGGTGAAGCTCGTGCAGGTGCTATCTGCAGCACACCGAGAGAGAGTGGGAGTCTGAAAGCCCGAGAGGTGAGCCCAAGAGGCCGTTTCAGCAGTGTGAGCACGAAGGTAAAGCCCGTGAAGCCTGTATGCAGAGAAGTCGATCACTCCCATAGAGGAGATCATTCCAGAGGTAATTTAGATAGCCAGTGATATTTTTTCTTTGATTCGGGTAATATATAATATTTGGGAAGTCTGTGGAGGCGAGTTGTGTTGAGGAGCAGGAGTCATTTAGGTGGTGGAATTTGCAAGGGTATATATATATATATATATATATATATATATATATATATATATATATATATATAAAGAGCAATGGTAGAAAAATCTATATGATTGGAGTTGTAAAAATGTAGTTTTTTACATGTAATTGGGTATATGACTGTAAGACCTGGAATGGCATGCATACCCTAGGTTGTTTAGTTACCTATGAAAAAATCTAGACGTAGATTTAGGTAAACTAAAAGGGGTAGGGCATGAGTTGGTTGTTGTGTTCATTTTTCCCATGAGATTACATGTAATGAAGCCTATTTTAAAGTCTTGGTTAACTCCAATGTAATAGACCTGAAGGTGAGCGGTAAAGGCTCATTTGGTTGTCTTGGCCGGATTTGGCTAAGGGATTTGGATGTAAAGTTCGAGGTGGAGCATAGAAGGTGCTCAGGATTGCATAGGAAGATTTTGTTTGCAAGCTCAAGGTAATCATTGTATGGCTTGAAGAGCACTCTCAAGCATTTGGTACAAGATGTTTTGATTTCTTCATGGTGAACCAGGTTTTACAAGAAGTGGGTGTAACCATTGGGTTTATGGTATTCACTATCTTGGCGTTTTTTGGATTGTTGGCGTTATGCTTGAAACAAGCACAAGCATGGATACGATCAACAGGTTGGTTCGGTTGGACATTTATGATGAAGAATCAGGAGCAGCAAAACAATCTTGAGCGTAAATGTACAAGAGATGGATTGATGGTAAGATTTGGTTATCATAGGATGAGTACATGATAATGATACTCACGGATGAAACTGGTAAACATCATAAGCTTTCTTCAGGTTGATGTCCATGTAATGAAGAAAGGGTTATATGTCTTGTGTATGGTATGCTGGTGTGA
The DNA here is from genome assembly GCA_027924585.1 of Larix kaempferi. Lineage (NCBI taxonomy): Eukaryota > Viridiplantae > Streptophyta > Pinopsida > Pinales > Pinaceae > Larix > Larix kaempferi. Next base: position 3,770 of record BSBM01000234.1, on the reverse strand, counting down.
TGTATGCGATGAGATCTTTTCACATGCGGTTGGTGTTGTCAGTGGATACCTGACAAATCCAGGTGAAGCAGTGAAATGGGTGCTTTGGTATTTAGAAGCACAAATGGACAAGGGCAGGGCATCAAGTAAATTGTTGTCAAGGTGGAGATTGTTGGAATGTGACAACCAATTGACGGTTGAGGTCAAGTTGGTTCACGGAGGTTTCACCAACGGTATAATCGGTTATCGGTTATGTGTAACTGAAGAAGGAGGATCTTAAATATGTGGCCCATTGAGACAAATATTGAGCTGGGGCTTTAAGCCCTCTCTGGGATAGTTTGTAAACTATGTTGATGATGAATAAAGAATGCCTGCCCTTGCCCTTGTCCCGTAGATGTAGCCCACACTCAGTGGGTGAACCACGTATATTTCTGTGTCTCTTGTGTGATTGCTGTGTGTTATCTATTCTATTGTTTTCTGTAGTTACATATTTATGATGTATGTGGGCTGAATGCCCAACAGTTGGCTCCCATTTTCTGTTCATCCATTCATAATACAAAATCGTTATACTTAGAATATCATTTAGGGAGCACTCAGATCAACACAAACGAGTTATAGTTGGAATATATGCAGGCTCCACTGAGTACAGCTCCATGCTGCGAAAAAACGGGGTTAAAGAATAAGGACCCCTGGACTCTTGAGGAGGACAAAATTCTCATCAATTACATAAGAATGGGCATGGGAGTTGGCGTGCACTTCCCGAATTACTGTTATGTAAAATAGAAAAAATAGAAAATATATTTTCACTACTATTATATTGGTGTGGCAACCAGCACTAGAATTAGAGGACTTCGCTCTTCTTCTCGTGTAAAGGGACCCCTCTTGATATCAGGTTTCAGATAACTTAACCAACGTAGTCCGCAGCTCTTGTCACAACCGAAGAAGACCTGTATATCCACAAACAGATATCTATATATCAAATAAATATTTAGATGCTATATATTTGATTAAATGTTTGAGAATTATTGATTAAAAAATCTTAAATTAAGATGCATCTGGCCTGAAAACAGCTGATTATGTGAATAATTTGCTTTAAAATTATTTTTCAAAAATATTAGATACGTTAATTATGATTTATTTTTAATAATAAATTAAAATGTATTTATCTTTTTTTCTTGGATGTAACAAAGCAGGTTAATGGTTAAAATCCTAGAGATATACTGGCAACAGGTTAATGGTCTAAATGGTCTAAAGACCCTTATTTGGAAGTATGCTTTTTTCGTGGAAAAACTATCAATCCTGACCTGATTTTCCTTAAATAACAATGATGAGTCAATTAACATTTACAAATAGTAACCCAGTTAGAATTCTATACAGTCAATCTTTAAATTCATGTTCTTCTCATTTCAAACCTTCAAAGTTAAATTCTTTCACAACTATAATTCACAAATTCCAAGAGAATAAAACAAAAATAATGAATCAACCAACATTTGATAGTAATTAGTTAGAATACTATACCATTTAAAACTAGTTAAACAAAACTTTGGATTCCTTATCTTTAAATTAAATTCCTATCCTTTTGGGCTAAAACAGGTTAAAACATAAATTCTTCCAAAACCTTGAATCACAAATTCCAACAAAACAAAACAAATGTATAAAACTCATGAATCATACTATTTGGAATGTTGTTATTCTCCCCACCCGCGGTTCAAATCTAGCTTTGTGACACTTGCTTCTTGGGAGTGATTAAATGTAATGATTGTAACTCTAAAATACCTTGATTCTCTGAAATATCAAGTATTGGCATTCTCAATAAAAGTAAATTTTCTAAACTCAAAATATACATAAATAAAATTTTACTATATACCTTATTTTCTTACTAAATGATCAACATTGACCAAATTTGGTTGCTCTACTATAAATAGATTCATAAACATCCTATATTCAAAATACATAATTACAGAAATGAACTGTATACATATAAGATATGCTTTTTCAATCAGATAACTGAGTGAGAGAGGGTATATAGAGAAAGAGGAAGATGATCAGGTTTTCTTAGTGGATGATACTTGTTTTATAACATATCAATATAGATATATTCAAGTAACATACTTTTTTTTCTTCTGAAAATATATAGATAGATATAGATTACATACCTGCAAGCTCGAAAAGCGTACAGCAACTCCCATGCCATTCTTTTGAAGGTAATTGACGATAATTTTGTTCTCATCGGAAGTCCAAGAACCCTTCATCTTTAACCACGTTTTTTCACAACATGGAGCTGTACCCAGGTTAGGTCTCTGAGTAGAGCTTGCAGATATTTCAATGATAATGCCATCTTAGACCTCCTGGAACCCGGAGTCCAGGAGGAGGTCTATGTATTGATCTCGTGAATGCAGGAGGAGTTGGGGGGCAACCATGTTATATAGCATGGATTTGGCTTAAAGTGCATCCAGAGTAAAACCCTAGATTACTGTATATCTCACTAAAGCTAAAGCTGCAGAACGAGAAGTTGTCAGTCCCGCTAAACATTTGTCAGATAGAGCTTATAAACCGAAGGACAACGTTTTTAAAAGATTACTGACGTATACTTCATAACACGGTACCATGGAGCAACATCGGGATTTGCAGGCCATACGTTTTGGAGGTCTATATAGGTAAATGCACTGCAATATAAGCCATTGATAATTATATATGCACTGCAATATAAGCCATTGATAATTATATATGCACTGCCACTGGAATACTTCAACGTGGGTAATAGTTATATCTCAATGTTAGTTACGTGGTTGGTTAGTTAGCATTGGGTAGTTGGTTAATTGGTAGAGTTTGTAATAAAGTTGGCAATAGAAGGAATTGATAATTATATATGTACTGTTATTGGAATATTTCAAGGTGGGTAATAGTTATGGTTAACAATATTCAGTCTGTTGCAGATCATTTAATGCGGCTGTAGCAGGTTTGTTGACTGTTGGATCTCAAGCAGCTGGAAATATCATCAATAGCTTGCAACAACAGGCTGAATATTGTTGCCAATAGTTATATCTCAATGATAGTTAGGTGGTTCGTTAGTTAACATTGGGTAGTTGGTTAATTGGTAGAGTTTGTAATAAGGTTGGTCAAATTTATTTTATTTACTTGGTGGCTCAATTGGGTGGTGTTTGGTAACTTCTTGTTTGTAATAAAATTATGGATGGGAAACAAAGTATTTATTTAATGATATTAAAGTTTGGTGAGAGACGTTTAGTGATTCATGTTTCTAATGAATGATCAATGTTTTTATTATGTTAATGAGAATAAAATATTAATATTGTTGATTCTCTTTCAAAGAAAAGTTATATACGATGGAGGGAGAATTATTTATAGAAGATTCTTTAGAAGTTAAATGGAGCTAGGGTGTTTATATGGAAATATTACTTATTATGTTTATATGTTTTTTTTACTAATTTTAGCAAAGAATAATTATTTACATTTTGATTTTATGGTTTAGATGTTTTATTTGTATAAAAGTGGAGATATTTTTGTGATGTTTCTAGGTTTGTTCCACAAGAGTAGCACTTTGGAGATGTTGTCACATAACTTAAAATATAAAACCAAATAAAAGGTAATTAAAAAAATCCATGTAGGCTTAAAAAAACAATTAACATAGATCCATTTTAAACCAACCTACATGTAATTTTTTATGAACATGTAAAAAAATTAGATTCTTTTTTAGGAACATAGAAAAAAGTTAGAAAAAAAATTATACGTCAAGAAATTGGATCCCTCTAGTTGTGCTCACAGCTAAGTGA